>CP092879.1:77402190-78036460 GCA_030710605.1 Cordylochernes scorpioides | reverse complement strand
AATTAGTTTACCTAGAAGGTAGATCATGGAGTCACGTGACTGTTATACTCAGCAGAAGATACAAACCAACAGAAGTCTATCGAACTACGATGACAAACATGGCGACATTTTACCCATAAGACGACAGTAGTCTATGGTATCCCACCCAATGGGGCGTAGACATGTTGACATTCCCAGTGTCCCACTAATTGTCGTGTCTAACGTGGAACTTCCTGTCTCATGGGAGCTTCGTTCTTACCTGTCTATCTTCTGTTTTATTGTCACCTCGCCTCGCCAACTTCTCACCACGACATCTTGGAATGTCTGTTGGTCAGTCTGTCATTAAAAAAAAGTCCTTAATTCAGAGTTTAACAAATTCGGTAAATGATCATATGGGATGTTAAAAAGACAGGAAGAAAAATACAAGAATAAAGGCAAGGAACGTACAATAAGTTAGCTAAGAAATACACTCATGGACAAAACTTAAAGAAGTTGTACCTTTTACCATTTAGATTGAGACAATAATTATGAAAGATATTACAGTGACCTTTATTAAAGACACACGAGATAACCAAGTGTGTATACACTCATGGACAAAAGGAAGTTGTACCTTTTATCATGTATATCGGGATTCAGACAATAACTCTGAAAGATATTACAGTGACCTTTATTCAAGACACACGAGATAACCAAGTGTGAACAAAATTGCCTCTGTCTCCTTAAAAAATAGGCGACCGGCGACATTAAAGACTTTCCACTTTCTTAAATTTTGTCCATGAGTGTTTATTTTTCAAGTAGACAAGAAATCCAGTTAACACAGCACAGAGCATGTTCCGTGTTATATACTTTCAAACGTAGCATATAAATAGAGATGACCGAGGATGGGAGATCAGCTCCCCATGTTCTGTTCGAATGAATGTCTGCTCTAGGAATTGTGTTTTAAGAGAGGTTTAGCCTTAGTAGCCTTAGTAATAATGATGCTATAAATACATTAATACATTATCTTCATCATCATTTTTTCGGATCTCTCAAGATATGCAAATTAGTCCGTTATTTAAAAAAAGTCGGTGGATGAGAGGGTAACACCGTCGATTCCCGACAGCCATGAACCGGGATTGAATCCCGCGTTAAAATTTGTTTAATATGTGAATAACCTTCATATATTATTATCACTGTTTCAATTATCATAAACTAGGTTGCTCTTGTTGAGCGGTACCTATTAATGTGATTTTGAACCGATAGTCCGTTATTTGACCTATTTGCATATTCTGGGTTCGAATCAATGACACCGTCCAAACCAAACTCGTTGTTCGGTAAAAGTTTATGTAAATATTGGTGAATGGTAAAAAACACCCAAATTTCAATTTTATTTATTTATCGAAATATTTATTTTTAGAACCCGAGATATTCTAAATAGCTTTGTGTGAACGATTGTAAGAACTTAAATAATATAAATGAAATATCATCCATACACTCCTGTGTATACATAATATTAAACAACCGCCAATATGTATTTATGTTTTATAATATTGCGGGTAGAAGATATTAATGTGTATGACAACGGCACACAGAAGAAACAAATTCCGTCTTTGCATATTTATTTATCTACATAGAAATCAAGATTGTTTTATTAATGACCAAAAGATGCTCTATTGATTGTCCAAAAGATAATATATCGATGACCAAAAGATATTTTATTGATGTCCAAAAGATTTTTATTAATCACCAAAAGATATTTTATTGATGAGCAGAAGATATTTTATTGATAAACAAAACATATTTTATTGATCATCAAAAATGTTTTATTAAAAAGCAGAAGATATTTTATTGATGACCAAAAGATATGTTAATGATTACCAAAGGATATTCTATTGATGAACAAAATATATTCTATTAATGAACAAAAGATATATTTTATTGATGAGCAGAAGAGATGTTTTATTGATGACCAAAAGATATTTTATTGATCACCAAAAGATATTTTATTGATGAGCAGAAGATATTTTATTGATGACCAAAAGATATTCTATTGATTATCTAAGAGATAATTTATCGATGAGAGACACCAAAAGATATATTGATGATCAGAAGATATTTTATTAATGACCAAAAGACAATCTACCGACATTCGTCTGATCAATTCTACGACCGTCTGCCATTATTAAATTTGTCATACGCGGGCAATTGGCCAATCGCGTGCGGGGCGACGGGAAACGCGTGTCGAAAGCTCGTGCACGCTGCGATATGAAATCGGATAAACAAATAAAATCTGTGGTGTTTGTTCGTCTGCTGGCGATCGTCTGAGTAGTAAATTGTTTGATGTATTTGTTAAGTAGCCAGGTCACGTGCGCGTAGGTACACATGATGTACGTAGTGTAAACATCACATAGTCCCTGTATTATTCCCCGTATTGTTGAATTACTGCTGCTAGGAGATTTAAATTTTATTGATATTAAGAAGAAGAAAAAAAGACATTTCTCTCCTGTGATCGTGCAACTAAAAGTTACTGATGGCTTGCGCCATCTATCGGAATAAATATCAACTATTCGTTTTGATTTTTAAATTATTCCAGAATTGGCTAAATATAATTTGTTGATTAAATGGACAATTATAAAATACTAAAAAACCCTTACGCAATAATTTTTATTAAAACAGTGTTTTTTATGGGTTTTTAAAAGTTTTTTTTTTATATTTTATAATAGTAAATCGCAATTTTCCTATATCTAAATAGACAATTCTGGAATAATTTTAAAAAATCAACGATTTGTTGAAATTTATTCCGACAGATGGTGTAAGCCATCAGCAAATTTTAGTTACACATTCACGAGATGTCTTTTTCTTAATTTATCCACCTGATCCCTGTACAATTTCACTTTTGTAACATTTTTTAAAATATTTTATTGATATGTTTTTTATCCCTTATTCGTGTCCCTTGTTTAGAGATACTCCTAAACCAACTTATGGACTTTTTATTCTTTATATAAAATCTCCAAAAAGTCCAATGAAATGGTCAAATTTTGTTTGGAATCCTAAACAATGATGGTCAAATATTGTGTACTTGCTAGATGTGATCCACAGCTTTGCTACAAATCTTGTTTCTATCTTTGAATAAAAGTTTCCTGTAAAGAAGAATACACCTATCCCCCGATTTACACGGTACTTGTTTTACACGTTTTCGCTTTTACACGGTTTTCCAAATAAGTTTTTTTTTATCGCACTATACTAAATGCTACTGTGATTGAACACATGAGCTGTGTATACATCTCATGAGGAATCCCGAGCTTATGTGCTAACTACATATTTTAACCTGTCAATGCATTTTATTTTTATTTCTGTGTACACCTATCCCCCGATTTACACGTTTTTCTCAGGAACGTATCTACCGTGTAAATCGGGGGATAGGTGTATTATGATGCATTAGCGCGCCATCTGTTATGAAAATTCGGAACTATTATTATAGAAATATGTCCAGGGTAGCTTAGTGGACATGGCATCTGCCCGGTAAGCGGAACACTGTTGATTCAATTCCCATCCCTGGACACTTTTATTTTTCTGTTTATCATTACTCTTCACAATTCATCCTTTCATACTTCATCTCTAAGGTTAGAAATAATTTCTCCTTAAAATAAATTTCGATTTTTCGTTCAAAAGAAACACATGCGGGATAATTTTCAAATGTCGTTCTACAATCATAAGCCGCATTATATTGTATTATACATTGTTTTATTTTTAAAAGAATCATACGCGTCTATAATAGTTTCGAATTTCCAGTAAAGAAGAATATATCAAATTCAACAATTTCTACAAACTCTGTTTTAACACTACCGTAGACCTAAATTACAGTAAATAATGAATTGAACATTTTATCTTCAATTTGTACCATTTAGAACCCAAGTCTACGTGAACCCAGTTCAGCTAATCAGAATAATGTCCGAGAAAAAATATATAGCGATAGAATTGTTTAACTTTCATAAAGCGTTAGAGAACAAGGTAATCTCTAAGAACTAAAATTACAGAACAATTTCCTTCCATAGTTAATTTGTATAGTTATGGTGAATACTTTGATTATCTTTTCCCTTCTCTCCTTTGTTTATGTTTTTTTCTTTTCTCCATGAAAATGATGTATGGCGAGTCCTTACAGGACGTAAATGTCCTAATAAATCTGTTGTTGTTGTATAATTTAGAAGTCCGTGGACAAGTGGGTAAAACCCTCGATTCCCGACAGTCATGAACTGGGATCAAATCCCGAATTGGACATTTTGTTTTAATATGTGAATAACCTTTACATATATTATTCATTGTTTTTTTTTTTTTTTTGCTTATCCCTAGTACATATGGTGCAGGCCATGATAATCATGGTGGGTAGAGGTAGGCGACTACTTTTACTGTAAGTGCACCACATGTCTACACATGTGAAAAGCAGTTCGACTTTACACTTACAAATGTGCCAGAGCCCCGTTTGGTTACTTGCACTCGCAGGTGGGGTTGGACATTTTCAAGAATCGGGGGCCATTGGAGCATTTTTTTCAATTAGAAAAAAAAGTGTCTAATGCGGGAATCGAACCCGAGTCGTAGCGGTCAAAAACCATCGGTTTAGACCATCCTTCCACCGATCCCCTTTCATTGTCATAAATATCATAAAGTAGCTTGCTTTTTTTGAGCGGTACCTAGTAAAGATATTTTGTGGAACCAGGATTGTATAATTTAAAAAAAGCTAAATTTCTATTATTAATATCTCGTGAGAACGCCCTTGGAACCTTAGAATGATTTTTAACGCCAAATGTTTTAATTTTTGTTTGCTCCTGACGAGGACAAAAGATTTTTGTCGAAACGTCGAGGTAATAAAAAGATTTACTGGCCATCTTTATTTTCAAGAAATTAATATAAGTGGTTAATTATTTACATAACATTCATAGCACGCATGCGTATTGTACAAGAGGAATCTCATCAGTTGTGTGTAAAGTAACCAAAATGGGCTCTGGTACCTTCTAAGTGCACTTTCGAGCTGTTTCGAGATGTGTAAACAGGTGAGATATTTACAGCATGGGCTGACGCAAACACTTAATCATCTCAAGGCCTGTCCTACATTCACTTCCTTGGTGAAGGTATACACACGAAAGCTCCATTAAACAACGTGGAAACGTATACTCTACTTCTAACACTCATCATCAACAACAAGCTTTTATTAAAGACACACGTCCCATACAGGATTCTCCCAGATACAGACATAACAGTTATCTACAGTAAGTGAAAATTAACATCGACCTTTCTTCAAGTTGGATCCATCATCTGTCTATTGTCTGTTTTCAGGAATTGGTGAAAAGTTAATCCAGTGGGTTTGCCTTTTCACTATTTTTATATTATGATGCATTAGCGCGCCATCTGTTATGAAAATTCGAAACTATTTTAGACGCGTATGATTCTTTTTGAAAATAAACAATTTCTACTGTCCTTACTGCAATGAAAAAATTAATGGGAGGGCCTGGCTCATCAGTGGTGAACCCTCCCAGCCTGAACCAGGCCCTTCCATTAATTTTTCCATTTCAGTAAGGGAAGTAGAAATTGTTTATTTTTTTAAAAGAATCATACGTGTCTAAACTATTTTTATAAACAACATCAACAACAAGCCTTTATTAAGGACAACCATACAGGATTCTCCCAGATACAGACATAACAGTTATCTATAGTAAGTGGATATTGACCTTTCTTCAAGTTGGATCCATTATCTGTCTATTGTCTGTATGTTTTCCAGATTTTGTGAAAAGTCTAATGTATTGGGTTTGAATTTCAATATTTTTGCCATAAGAACATATGGCGAATTGTTTTCATAACCAATATATTGACGGAGACTTTTAACACTCAATTCCTCTCCGTGGTTCCCTCCACAAATTGACCTCTGTTATGTGTTCTGTGTTCCCTAAGAGGACTGCATCCCTCACTTGCTACTACAGTAGAACTACCTCCCTATAAAGGACAACACCTAATTGCAGAGCCAAAGTGTCCTTAAATAAAATAATAAAATAAAACTTTAATGATACACTAGGAGACTATATTTAAATACCCTTTCATGACTAAACAAGGTTATTTACACAATTATATTCTAGCTACGGTTTAAGAAAATTGATCATTTACATACCTTAATGTTCTTATTAAGTATGCAAATTTTCTGGAAATTTGTTAAAGTGTCTATAAGTGATGCAATTTTTTTTTTTAATTATTATTATTTTCTGTATTAATGCAAAATACTTTTTCAGGCTGGTAGATTTTATTACTGGCATCTTTGTTTACCAGATCTTTTATTTTACAAAGTTTACAAACAATAGCAGTGTGATCAATACATAACTCTCTTACATAAAATTCTCCAAATATATAATAATCTTCATAGGTAAAAATAGCTAAAAATCCTAGAAAAAAAAGCGGATAACATTTACTTTTAAAAGAATGGATTTATTACGGATCTAAATAAAATAATAAAAATCTAAAAAGACAGAAAACAAATCGCCAATAATTCCTCCAAACGTCCCCAGTTTCTAACAAACTACCAAATTTGCATATAACAAACAGGGGATTATGTAAATAAGCCTCCGTGAGTTGGCTAAACACGGATGACCTTCTGTGACCCCGAGCATGTTAGCAACGTGCTGCCATCTACCAACAAAATATGTAACTATTTTCTTTATTTATTTATGGCAAATAGCATTTTTTGTTATACTTTTTTTTTTATCATCAATTTTTTTTTAAAGGTATGATACCATATGGAACATCTTCATATTATTTCTTTCGATTTTTTACTTTTTAATTACACCTATCCCCCGATTTACACGGTACTTGTTTTACACGTTTTCGCTTTTACACGGTTTTCCAAATTTTTATTTTTTTTTTTGTTTTTATCGCACTATACTAAAATGCGATATTCTACTCTATACTACCTATGTTGAAAAGAATATTGGGAGGCTCTGATTCATGAGGGGGCGAACACCTATTCAGATTTAACAGTTTAATATACACCTATCCTTCGATTTACACGTTTTTCTCAGGAAAGTATCTACCGTGTAAATCGGGGGATAGGTATATTCATATTTTATCATAAAGTTGCGGGAGGATGATATTCATGTAACAAAAGAGGCACATCTCCCTTTAAAAGTACATTAGAACGATACATTGTGTTCATATATTGGAGAAGAAATACATTCTACAATGGATTCCTGCCCATGTTGGGATCGGGGGTAATGATATAGCAGATGAACCAGCAAAGGAAACCAGAAATTTGAGCCAAAGGAAAGAACAAATGTCAGTATTCCTGTGCTTCACTCCCATCAATAATTGACAATATGACCCAGAATAAGTATATTGCTACGGCGTTTTATGGTTTCCACAAGTCCATATCTCAGAAGAAGGCCAAGTGACACTCACTCCTCACTTTCTTACTGCTACTCTTTTTGTGTTGTTTTTCTTGCTTCCCTCTTTCTCTTTCTTGTTTTTTTTTTTCTTTTTCTTCTGTCTATATCGTTGTTTCCTTTGTCTCACTGCTTTGTTCTTATGCATACCTCTGGTGAATCCTGTATAGGGTCAGTGACCCTAAATAAAGGCTTTTTGTTGTTGTTGTTTGTAATGTCAGTATTCGATATGCTTTGGAAAAAAAAAACAAGATAATCCAACAAGATACAAGGAAAGTTCAAATATTTGACATAAACTCTGAGATAAGAATCGCAATAAAAAAAACACAATCATAAGACTCTCAGAATGAACATTATGAAGGAATGACAATACATCCAGATGGTACAAGAACATACAAGAAACTAAAGTAATTTACACATTTACATAAATGGAAATTTAATTAAAAAGACATATCTATTGGATCAAAAAATTATTTATTTTACCAATATTTCAGTTGGCTGAATGCTAAATTTTGATAAAATAAATGATTTTTTGATCCAATATATGTCTTTTAATTAAAGATGTATTTATGGATTGCTCTATTTTCAAAATAAATGGAAATATATTTACATATTTGCTCAATATTATTTTAATTTATTGACCGAAAGCTTGCTGAGTTTATATAGCTTTAATAAAGAAACTAGTCGCTTTTATTATTACTTAGAAATGATATATCATGAGATTTCTCCTGCTATTGTAATTTCTCTCTCCATCATTGTCTACACCTTACACTATATATCAGGATTCGGCAAACTTTTGAGTAAGAAGAATCAAAATTTACAATGTAATATATAATATGTATATATGCATATATGCTCCAATGGCCCCCGATTCTTGCAAAAGTCCAACCCCACCAGCGAGTGCAAGTAACCAAACGGGGCTCTGGCACATTTGTAAATGCAAAGTCGAACTGCTTTTCACATGTGTAGACATGTGGTGCGCTTACAATAAAAGCAGTCGCTAACTACCCACCATGATTATCATGGCCTGTACCACGTGTACTAGGAATAATAAAAAATATATATATGTGTGTATATGTATATATGGTTGGTTGTTGTGGTGTGATGTAATCAATATATAGCGTGAGATGTTTTTAGTTCTTATGATAATTCTGTAATAATATTATACAAATACACTGGTCCGCAAAATTAAAGGAACAACATATTTTTTTCATTTATCTCAAATTTTATTGAACATTTATCAATGAAATTTTATACACAAATTTATTATTCCATTATTGATTAGAATACCCAAAATCAAAGAAATATAACACGTATTTTATGCAAATTAGCCGGTCAAGCAATGATCTTCTTGCAGTCAGTGCATAAATATCTTGGATATTGTTGTTAATATGGGGTGTGATCGTCTTTAACTGATAGACACGCTCTACATCGGTGACCCATACTAAGAATTAGGGAGTTTATCAGCTCCTGTGGAATCAACGCCCACTCTTGTGTTAAGGCTGTTTCTAGCTCATGAGTGTTTCTAGGAGGGGGTTAGAGGGATGAGATCCGCCGTCCTAGGTTGTCCCATACATGCTCAATGGGATTTAGGTCTGGAGATCGAGCTGGCCAATTCATCCGAGCAATTGCATGGTTTTGGAGAAAAGTGTCGACCACACCAGCCCTATGTGGACGGGCATTATCATCCATTAGAAGAAAGTTTTCTCCCATTTCCAATGCTTGAGGCATCACATATGCTGCCAAGATCTCGTCCCGATACCTCTGTCCAGTCAGGGTTCCTTGCCGAAAAATATGGAGTGCTGTGCGACCGCCCAAGAAGATTCCACGCCAGACCATAAAACATTGGCTTCTGTAGGGATCTCTTTCAACCATATTTCGGGGATTATTTCTGGTTCCTACCTCTCTCCAGACAAAGACACGACGATAATAGCTGTTTAGAGAGAATCTGGACTCATCAGTGAACACATTACACGTCTCCATTCATCTGGATTCCAGGCGACATGTTGTCTGCGCCAAAGTTCCCTTGCTCTCTTTTGAGGTGGTGTCAACGGCACACAAATTATGGGTCGTCGAGCATAGAGGCCCTTCATGTGAAGCCTTCTGCGTATTGTATCAGTTGAAATGGGAGAAAACTTTCTTCTAATGGATGATAATGCCCGTCCACATAGGGCTGATGTGGTCAACACTTTTCTCCAAAAATATGCAATTGTTCGGATGAATTGGCCAGCTCGATCTCCAGACTTAAATCCCATTGAACATGTATGGGACAACCTAGGACGGCGGATCTCATCCCTCCAACCCCCTCCTAGAAACACTCATGAGCTAGAAACAGCCTTAACACAAGAGTGGGCGTTGATTCCACAGGAGCTCATAAACTCCCTAATTCTTAGTATGGGTCACCGATGTAGAGCCTGTCTATCAGTTAAAGGCGATCACAATTTCCAAGATATTATTTATACACTGACTGCAAGAAGATCATTGTTTGACCGGCTAATTTGCATAAAATACGTGTTATATTTCTTTGATTTCGGGTATTCTAATCAATAATGGAATATTAAATTTGTGTATAAAATTTCATTGATAAATGTTCAATACAATTTGAGATAAATGAAAAAAATATGTTGTTCCTTTAATTTTGCGGACCAGTGTATATAACAGTACCATACAATATATTTTAATAGAAACTACACTACCTAAGTTTATTGAATTATATTGGGTAGAAGAGTATATAACAGATATAATCAACATTTTTGTTTCAACTCCGTTAGGGTTCACCCAGCCTTTTGGAGGACCAAATCTTATAGCTCATGTAAATCATGTAAAATTATACTGATTAGGAAGACAAATCAAAATTAGGAAGTTTATGAACCAATTAGAGATCAATTAGCATAAAATTACATTGTATCGTGAACCATACTGCAGTATGTAAATATAGGGTAAACAAAATGTAAATAAAATCATTTCATCACATCAAAAATATCTTTATGAGAACAAAGTTGAGATCAAAATTTGCATAAAATTGCATTGTGAACAACATAAGATGTAATATGTAACTATATTGATGTAAAAAAAAATTGCATAATTCCATCAATATATTCCAAACGAAAGTTTAACATAAAAGAGATAATATTAAAAAAAGAAAGCATTAAGAAACGCCTAATATTTTTAGATTAAGAATAATTGGCTTTTCTAGAAATCAAGGTGTCATAGTTACGTCATAGGAATATGGTGTGACGAGCTCCTCTGCCGGGGAAGGATACAAAATTGACGAAAGCGTAGTATGCTCCAGACGAAATTATCGGCAGGTAGGTATATCTACGCTGGAGAAACTAGTTCCATCCACAATCTAAATAGACAAATCTGATCGACAATTCCAAGATAACTCTAAACAGGAATGGCTAGATCGTGGTTGCCTGAAGTCTTCATTCAATTCTTCAAAATGAGTAAAAACCCATTTTCAAACGATAAGAAAACAATAGTATTCAATTATATTATTATTAGACGAATGACCCGGGCAACGCCCGGGTTTACCCGATTAAATTGATCATAATGGCATTATGGGCTCCATGTATGTTGTGATGTTTTGCAATTCGAGCCATGATCTATTGCTACGAAGTCATATTTGACACAACCCGAGGCCACAAGTTTGCGGCGACGGTCAATAGATGGCGTCTAGTTTTGACGTTTATTTTGATGGGAGAGACGCCCCTATGCGTTTATAAATTACTAATATGTAACATAACTATGCAAATTCAAAGTGGTATATGTGTGCAGATGAACCATGTGCGTCAGTTACTGTTTGCCTTCATATGTCTGCTCACCTGCTCCCTTGTTATCTCCAGGAGTAAGTACCAGCTTTCTCATGTCTCAAGATATATCGAGACAAAGTGGAGAATGGATTCTTAGGTATTTGGTGGATTCAAAATCACTTTATTAGGTACCGCTCAACAAGAACAACCTAGTTTATGATAATTGAAACAATGAATAATATATGAAGGTTATTCACATATTAAACAAAATGTTAACGTGGGATTCAATCCCAGTTCATGACTGTCGGGAATCGAGGGTGTTACCTACTCCTCCACACTCGTGCTCTGTCCCTATATAACTTTTACAAAGCAGTAAGTAGGAACTTAGATTCATCGTGTTCTCCTCCACTACATGATGGTGATTGATCATCGTGAGGATATCGTTGTAAGCCGGCAATGAGAGAGGAGAATCTGACTGGTGTCTTAATAAAGACTTTGTATGTGTTTGTAACATATAGAGGACATACTACATGATGGTGATTGATCATCGTGAGGATATCGTTGTAAGCCGGCAATGAGAGAGTAGAATCTGACTGGTGTCTTGATAAAGGCTTTGTGTTTGTAACATATAGAGGACATACTACATGATGGTGATTGATCATTGTGAGGATATCGTTGTAAGCCGGCAATGAGAGAGGAGAATCTGACTGGTGTCTTGATAAAGGCTTTGTGTGTGATATTTAGGTTGTGGATTTCTCCAGTGTCAAACGACTGGCTGCGACTTTGTTGTTCAACTCGGTATTTTATCTCCATCCAACAAACACCAATTGACGAGGACCACCAAGCCTTAAAGGAATACGTGGTTGACTTTATTGAGTGAACAAGAGTTTTTCAACAAAATAATCAATTTTTAAGGTGAAATCATCACAGGCTTCCAGGGATAAATTTCCTTTTTATTATTATTTTTTTTTATGTATACACCCATACCTCGCTTTGCGTCGGGGTTACGTTAAAAAAAAACACGACGCAAATTGAAACGACGCAAAGTGAAAATATGTGAAGGCGCAGTCAAAAACAAAAGTTTTGCCATATTTTAGGGAAAAAATTTCAAAAAAAAAAATTAAAGACTCGAATCCAAAACAACGCAACTTCGAAAATCTAACGACGCACAGTGAAAATCAGTAAAAAATAAGCAGCGACGCAACTTCGAAAAAACGCAAAACGAAACGACGCAAAGCGAGGTATTGGTGTATACATATATATTTGGCGATAAATTCATTGTTTAACGTGAGTTTACAATTCAATAAAACATATAATCCCATGTATCAATCAATATTAAGGTGAAACTTCAGGCTTCCAGGGATAAATTAAGAATAAGACATCCCCTTATCGTGCAACTGAGAGTTGCTGATGGCTTGCGCCATCTATCGGAATACCCATTCTTGATTAATCAAGAAAATTAATCAGAAACTTTCAGTTATACGATAAAGTGCCTTTTTTCTTAATTTATCCATCATATCCCAGTACAATTTCACATTTGTACTCTTTTTTTTTCACATTCCAAGGATCTTTATTTTCCTGGAATTTTGATGATTCCATCTAATATTGATATTATTTTATTGAAACATTTCTCACTAAATGGCCTTGGATAGCATGTCGTCTTGATTTCACTGAGAGATGAATTTATCAATTTCTTAATGTTCCCAATCCATTTCGTTCTTTTGTCTTCCTCGTTGTGCAAAGTCCAACCCTGTCCATTTCTTGTTGTTCCAGATCCATTTCGTTCTTTTGTCTTCCTCGTTGTTCCAAGCCAAACCCTGTCCATTTCTTGTTGTTCCAGATCCATTTCGTTCTTTTGTCTTCCTCGTTGTTCCAAGCCAAACCCTGTCCATTTCTTGTTCCAGATCCATTTCTTTCTTTTCTCTTCCTCTTTATTCCAAGCCAAACCCTGTCCATTTCTTGTTGTTCCAAATCCATTTCTTTATTTTGTCTTCCTCGTTGTTCCAAGCCAAACCCTGTCCATTTATTAATGTTCCAAATCCATTCCGTTCTTTTGTCTTCCACGTTGTCCAAAGTCCAACCCTGTCCATTTCTTGTTGTTCCAAATCCATTTCTTTCTTTTGTCTTCCTCGTTGTGCAAACTCCAACCCTGTCCATTTCTTGATTCGTTCTTTTGTCTTCCTCGTCGTCCCAACTCCAACCCTCCATCAAGGTCCAGAAGGACCCATGTTGACGATCCACAGGCTGTGTAGATGATCCCTGGAGGTCCACCGAGGAGGGACAGTCCCAATTAACCAGCGAGGATCCACAACAAGAGAAGAATGATGCCAAGTTACTGGAGGTCACGTGGTCCTGGAGTCCCAGGAAAGAATCCAAGAACACCAGTACGGAGGAGCAGCAGAACTACTCTAAACCGAAACCACAATACCTCAATGCCCCAGATATATCTCAGAAATTCCCGGATATCCAGGTCGGCTGCGATAAATTTAGAGAGTAAGTATATTCCACCATCTATAGGTAGCAAAAAAAAAACTAACACAAAGCAATAACGCGCCATCTATACATATAAAATGAAAGGATTTAAAAGAACGAATGTTTCTTTTATACATAATACAAACTTCTACTGCCCTTACTGCGATGAAAAATTATATATTGGGAGAGGTCTGGTGGATTAAATTGGCGAAACCGCTGGGAGGGTCACCACTGATGAGCCAAGCCCTTCCAATATATTTTTTTCATCGCAGTAAGGACAGTAGAAGTTTGTATTATGTATAAAAGAAACATTCCTGTTTTTAAATCCTTTCATTTTAAAACTATTATATATAAAAATAAAACGGTCAGGTGTTGGTAATAAAACCAAAGAAGACATATCCTGACCACGAGCACATGAGCTTTTTATATCGCAAAGCGCCATCTAGTGGAACAGAAATCAACTAAACGTTGATTTAGCTTATTCCTTGATATTTTGCCAACCCATTTACTTGAAATGGCCTGCGCCATGCTGTTGAAAGCCAACAGCCCGAAACTCCTTCATGGTTGGCTTTTCTTGATTTATTAAGAAAATGAGTTGGACCAATATCGGGGAACAGGCTAATTCAATGCTTAGTTTATTTGTTTAAAGATCCGAAAGCATTTTTAACAAATAAAGAAATGCATTGTGATTGTTTATATTTTTATTTTATACTTTGGGGGTCAGTAGAAGGATGGTCTAAACTGTTGGTTTTCGACCGCTACGACCCAGGTTCGATTCCCGCATTGAGCACTTTTTTCTAATTAAAAAAAAAAATAAATGCTCCAATTCTTGCAAAAGTCCAACCCCACCAGCGAATGCAAGTAACCAAACGGTGCTCTGGCACATTTGTAAGTGCAAAAGTCGAACTGCTTTTCATATGTGTAGACATGTGGTGTACTTAGAGTAAAAGCAGTTGCCTACTTCTACCCACCATGATTATCATGGCCTGTACCACGTATACTAGGGAGAAGCAAAAAAATAAAAAAGAATACTTTATAGCAGTTTTCTCTTTTAACATAACATTCTGTGTTGGAATGATGCAGGACGTCTACCACCCCCAGCAGCTCCCCTTTCCCCATCCTGTTCACTGTCAAATGTAACCAAGTCTACTATTATTCCCCCAGGTAGGTTACCTACTTTTTTGCTTCTCCCTAGTACACGTGGTACAGGCCATGATAATCAGGCCATGGATGGGTAGAAGGCAACTGCTTTTACTGTAAGTACACCACATGTCTACACATGTGAAAAGCAGTTAGACTTTGCACTTACAAATGTGCCAAAGCCCTGTTTGGTTACTTGCACTCGCTGGTAGGGTTGGACTTTTGCAAGAATCGGGGGCCATTGGAGCATTTTTTTTTTTAACATAAAAAAGTGCCCAATTCGGGAATCGAACCCGGGTCGTAATACAACGGTTTAGATCATCCTTCCACCGACCCCCTGTACCTACTTGATTTACAGTAAGGTACAATTTGTATTATAAACACAAGGTAATAACACCAAATCCAAATTTGATAAAGCACAATTTGGATTATAGATTATAATAAAAGAAAATAAGACCTAATCCAAATAATTTATTAGTGTGTGACGTTTCGGTAACAACATTGTCACCATCATCAGACAATGATGATGGTGACAATGTTGTTGCCGAAACGTCACACACTAATAAATTATTTGGATCAGGTCTTATTTTCTTTTACCAAATCCAAATAAATAGTGTTTGACATTTCAGTAACAGCATTGTTAGCATCTTCAGACAAAAGAATCGATCAGATTAAATATTATTTTGTCTGATGATGGTAATAACACTGCTACCGAAACGTCACACACTATTAATATATTTGGTTTTATTTTCTTTTAGCTTGAGATTTACAGTGTTATTCTCAATGGCTACCAATTCTTGCAAAAGTACAACCCCACCAGTGAGTGCAAGTAACCAAACTCTGGCACATTTGTAAGTGCAAAGTCGAACTGCTTTTCACATGTGTAGACATGTGGTGCACTTACAGTAAAAGCAGTCACCAACTTCTACCCACCATGATTATCATGGCTACGTGTACTAGGGATAATAATAATTTTTTTTTAAATGTGGGTTGAAGAGGTATGGTGGGTAGAAATTAGCGACTGCTTTTACTGCAAGTACACCACATCTACACATGTGAAAATCAGTTTATTGCAATTCCTTCGTTGGTCTTGCAGAGCAAGAGTGGTGTACTTGGTCATGTGTTTTAGTTTCAAAACACAAATATTCTCAATAAAGAGATGTGAGTTGCCTCTCAAAATATTGGAAAAAGAATAATAAATGTTTAAATCAGAATATATGTCCTTTATTAGTTATTATTATAGATTGCTTCAATATATATTGTATTATATTTGCACGCTGCAGTAGGAGCTGCCATACTTACTAAGATGGACCTCACCACCCTTCAAAATCTCTATGGAATTAAAAACACTCATGCACAAAATTTAAGAAAATGGAAAGTCTTTGATGTCTTTTTTTTTAAGGAGACAGAGGGTGTTCACACTTGGTTATCTTGTACGTCTTCAATAAAGGTCACTGTAATATCTTTCAGAGTTATTGTCTGAATCCCGATATACATGGTAAAAGGTACAACTTCCTTAAGTTTTGTCCATGAGTGTATCTTTCAGAGTTATTGTCTGAATCCCGATATACATGGTAAAAGGTACAACTTCCTTAAGTTTTGTCCATGAGTGTATCTTTCAGAGTTATTGTCTGAATCCTGATATATATGGTTAAAAGTACCACTTCCTTAAGTTTTGTCCATGAGTGTATCTTTCAGAGTTATCGTCTCAATCCCAATATACATGTTAAAAGTACCACTTCCTTAAGTTTTGTCCATGAGTGTATCTTTCAGAGTTATTGTCTCAATCCCAATATACATGTTAAAAGGTACAAATTCCTTAAGTTTTGTCCATGAGTGTATCTTTCAGAGTTATTGTCTCAATCCCAATATACATGTTAAAAGGTACAACTTCCTTAAGTTTTGTCCATGAGTGTATCTTTCAGAGTTATTGTCTCAATCCCAATATACATGCTAAAAGGTACAACTTCCTTAAGTTTTGTCCATGAGTGTATCTTTCAGAGTTATTGTCTCAATCCCAATATACATGTTAAAAGGTACAACTTCCTTAAGTTTTGTCCATGAGTGTATCTTTCAGAGTTATTGTCTCAATCCCAATATACATGCTAAAAGGTACAACTTCCTTAAGTTTTGTCCATGAGTGTATCTTTCAGAGTTATTGTCTCAATCCCAATATACATGTTAAAAGGTACAACTTCAGTAGCTACACGCTGAAATAAGCTATAACTGACACCATATTTACACGCTGCAGTAAGTTATATAACTGACACCATATTTGCACGCTGCAGTCAGCTATAACTGACACGACAGAGTGGTGTGATGCAGTAACCCAACCAAGGAGGAGGAGACCACCACCAAACTCAGCACCACTGTCAAACAGCGAGATGATAACCCATTCGACTATGACCTCATAGAGTACAACCTCAACAACCTCCCAGATGGCAACAATCCTTGAAAGGAAATAAAACCTCCATCTCTTTATCCCAACTACTACATTGCCATAGTGAATAGTCAGCAATACCATGTGATACAGGCCATGATAATCATGGTAGAGTTAGTTAACAACAGCTTTTACTCTAAGTACACCATATGTGGAAAGCAAATAGGTTTTTTCACTTACAAATGTGCCAGAGCCCTGTTTGGTAACTTACCCTCACTGTTAGGATTGGACTTTTACAAGAATCAATGATCATTGAAGCAATTTTTCTATAGAAGAAAAAAAAGTGCCCAATGTGAGATTTGCTCATAGGTCGTGACTATAGAAAAAATTCAACAGTTTCCACCAGTCTTCCATCAATCCAGGTATCTTATTCCTTCAATGTTTTCTTCTTACATAGGTGGTAGAAGAAAACATCTCTTGATTGTACAATTATAATTTTCTCATCTTTTATTTGCACAATCAGGGGATGTCTTTTTCTTTATTTATCCATCTGATCACAGTACAATTTCATACACATGTCAGATTCAGTTTTCAACCGCTACGACCCTGGTTTGATTCCCACATTGGGCTCTTTTTTTCTGATTAAAAAAAAAATGCCCCAATATAGCCCCCGATTCTTGCAAAAGTCCAACCCCACCAGCAAGTACAAGTAACCAAACAGTGCTCTCACACATTTGAAAGTACAAAGTCAAACTGCTTTTCACATGTGTAGACATGTGGTGCACTTACAGTAAAAGTAGTCTCCTACTTCTACCTACCATGATTATCATGGCCTGTACCACATGTACTAGGGATAAGCAAAAAAAAAAAAAAATTCTCACTTTTTTACTATATTTTTTATCATCAGTAGAGTCAGACATTCATCAAATACAACAGAGGATATTATAATATCTTACTTCGCTGAGTTTAAACTACAAATAACTACTGCAAAATATCATAGGTTACATCTGTTAACCAACTCCATAGGATCTTACCATTGATGAACATATAAATACTACAAGGTAGATGGCTTTTCTTGATTTATCAAGAAATTGGGTTGGCCAAATATCAGGGAACAGGCTAAATCAATGTTTAGTTGATTTCTGTTCCACCAGATGGCGCTCTGCCTTCTGTAAAGCACATGTGCTCCTGGTCAGGATATGCCATTTTTAATATTGATTGATACAAGGTAATAAGACCAATTCTAAATAAATAAATAGTGTGACATTTCGGTAACAGCATTGTTATCATCTTCAGACAAAAATACTAAATGAGAAATTTAACCACAGCATGTTTTAAATAGTTACTGTTATTTGAAACATGCTGTGGTAAAATTTCTCATTCAGTACTGTTGTCTGAAGATGGTAACAACGCTGTTACCGAAACATCACACACTATTTATTTATTTAGAATTGGTCTTATTACCTTGTGTTTATAATCGGCTTATCAATTTAGGTAACAACATTGTTACCAAAACATCACACACTATTAATTTATTAGGTCTTATTTTCTTGTAGCTATAATCCAAATTGTGCTTTATCACTCATTACATACTTTTGTCTTGGCGCTGTAACCTCAAAAAAACCTGTTTTAAAATGTCTTAAACAATAAAGAAACAACAACAAACACACAAATTTTGTTTTCAAAAAAAAAAACATCATCTTTATAAAAGATGTCATCTATTTCTTTTTTTTTTTTATACAAAAGTTATTATTTTCTCTCAACAGTTATAAAATATATAACAGTTCTTTTTTTTTAACTCTCTTTAAAAAAAAAAAAAAACTAATATAGTACATGTGGCTCTTTCTCTTTAAAATAAAAAAAACTTTCAAAAAAAAAAAAGGAGATGAGGGGAGGAAGAAGAATAAAAAAAAAAAGAAAAAAAAATTCTATTATAAATAATAAAAAAAAAAACTAAACAAAAAAAATCTTATTTTACACCAAATAATAAAGTTTTTAATATTAAAAATCCTAAAAAAAAATTTACGAGGATAGAAGCCATGAAGGAGCTAGATTAACAACAACATATCAGAGAGTTGTTTTTTTATATAAAAAATAAATAAATATTTTTTAAAATATCTAACAGAAGGGGAGGGTAAGATAGACACAAAATAAGAGGAAATATAGCTATATATATAAACAAGATTTCTATATATATATAAAAGAAAGGATAGAAGGCAAGGAAGAAGACAAGAGAGATGGTGTAAGAAGAATTATACGGGATTGAGGAGATAAAGTCATCAATAAAGAGAACGTATACTTGTGATAACTGTGGGTCATCAAAAATATGGGGCAGGGGGGGGTGGAAGGGGGTTTATGAAACAAGATGGTGAATTTTGCACCAGGGACTAGGTAATATTGGAGGGGTGTACTTCGCAGCTCCTCTATAGCAACAATAAACAAAAAAAGTAGTCGATGATGACGACCAATCAGAGCTAAGGGCTTGATGTATCCTCAGGAGTGGATGAGATGAGCTGTAAACAAACAAACACCAAGTGTAAGATGTACAGACAACTAATTGTGAGGTACAAGATGTAAACAGACCATCAAGATGTACAGTCTTCCTATTTCTTTAATTTCAAAGCCCTCTCCATCAAGAGATCAAAATTTTTGGTTAAATTGAAGCCTTGTTTATTGAATTATAGTGAAACGGATTGAAGTAATGTAAGGCACAATTTGGATTATAGATTATAAACACAAGGTAATAAAACCAAATCCAAATAAATAAATAGTGTGTGACGTTTCGGTAACAGCGTTGTTACCGAAACGTCACACACTATTTATTTATTTGGATTTGGTTTTATTACCTTGTGGATTGAAGTAAGTGTTGAATTAAGGTAACTATAGAATTATAGTGGGTGTTAAATTATAGCAGTTTGAATGTTTTTAAAAAGCCTTGTGTGTTAAATTATAGTGGGTTGAAAACACAAGGTAATAAGACCAAATCCAAATAAAGTGTGACATGGTCTTATTACCTTGTGTTTATAATCTATAATCCAAATTGTACCTTATCCTTATTATAGTGGGTTGAATTAAATTAGGTGTTAAACACAAGGTAATAATACCAAATCCAAATAAATAAATAAATAGTGTGATGTTTCTGTAACAAGGCTGTTACCTAAAACCTCACACACTATTTATTTGGATTAGGTCTTATTACCTTGTGTTTATAATAATGTATAGTCCAAATTGAACCTTATCATAAAATAGGTGTTGAATTGTAGTTGGTTGAATTCAAGTAGTTGTTTAACTCTGCCTTTGCCGGTCCCAAGCCCGGATGAAAAAGGAGGAGGGGGAGCAGTAACAAGCTCACTAAAAAACCTGGTCTCAGCTGGCCCGGCTGATAGTACCCTGTAAGGGCTCCTAATCCAGGGGATACAGGATGAGCAGCGTTTGTACTCCATGTTAGGAGCAGCTGCATGGCATCTGTTCTTCATGTCAGAGGCGGCCATTTCTTTCGGAGCTAAGTTGGCCTGCCATTGAGTAGTGCTCCCAGTCTTAATGACAAAGGCAGACACATTCTACTTCAACCAGTCATGATGGTTGTCATGCTCCAATGGCCCCCGATTCTTGCAAAAGTCCAACCCCACCAGCGAGTGCAAGTAACCAAACGGGGCTCTGGCACATTTGTAAGTGCAAAGTCGAACTGCTTTTCACATGTGTAGACATGTGGTGCGCTTACAGTAAAAGCAGTCACTAACTACCCACCATGATTATCATGGCTTTGAAATAAGAAAGAAGATGATGGTTGTCAAAGCTTGATACCCTAATATGATTGAGTAGAGATAAGAAAGAAGAAGTGTTGAATTAACCCTTACCGGTCTGCAAGCTACTCTCAGTGGCTTCTAGGTAAACAAGGGGACAGGAGAGGCTGGCACCGATGTCGTGTTTCCTGGAAATCACGTGGGAATCTTGCTGAATCAACCTCCATTCCCTCTCACCTCGATTTGTTACTTTATTTGACTTAAATTTGTTAGAAATGTGAAATTTATAGAGTCGCTGTTTTCATCCCAAGTCGACCTTGACACGTGTGCAGTGCGGCGGCGCCACCTGATACCATGTGACATCACTACCTACCCCTGCCTTGCCTGCTGCTAGCTGTTTACAACTGTCATTCTATCTCTCTTTTGATTTTCTCTAAACTTGTATAACCAATAAATCAATTGGCACTCTGCTTTAACGAGTGATTCGTTAATATTTCCAATAAAATTAAAAAGAAAAAATTTTCAACGTTGTTCCTATTTCGGCTGCTCGCTCTGAATCTCCTTTTTTTTGGATGATTCTTCATCAACTGAAAGTGTTCTTTAAGCTTCTGTTGCTGATATTAATTCCTAAGCTACTGGAATTTACGAATTTGAAGAATCTAGTTCATCTTGAACAGCTAGACATTTTCATATTTTCACAGATGGATTCCACACTAATTTCACTTATATTGAAGAACTTTCTATAATTCATAGTTACCTAATTGGGAACATTATGCCAAAACAACAACAAATGCCACAGGAACTATAAAAAACGACTTTAGGTAGGGCAAACTCTTGCCTTCAGAAAAAATAACGTATTTGCGCTCTGTTGGAAGGACAAACGTGTGGTCCATCTTGCCTCTTCATTTCACATAGATTCAACACAGCTAGTCACCAGGAATACTAGACGTGGTTCAGAAGAAAATCAGAAGCCTACTGCCATTATAGATTACACTTCAAATATGGGAGGTTTGGATGTTACTGGCCACTATTGTACAACATACAACTTTTTCTGAAAAACTGTAAAATGGTGGAGAAAATTATTTTTCTGGGACCTAGAAGTGGCTACTGTCTCAACTCATACATCATACACACCTAGAACATGAAGATAAAATGAACTAAGGCCAATCAGACACAAAAAATATCGCGAACATTTGGTGTAAGAGCTTGTGGAACCATGGCAGAGTGAATGTCCAAAACCTATGAAAGCTTCAACTTCAGCAAGCTTGGAAAGGATGGAAAATCAGTTCCACAATGCCAACATCTAGACTGTCAAAGAGTTCAAGGTCTGCTCTCCCCAATCCACACCTGGTGGATAGAAAAATAACAGGTTTTTATTGTGAAACCTGTAGTGACAAACCAGCTCTTCATTTGGGGGGATTGTTTCCAGAAATACCATACTTCATTGAAATATAAATTATCTATTATTTTTTTGTACTTTTTTTAATTGCATGCACTGATAAATATATTTCCACTTGTAAAACATGATGTTTTCCCTTATATTTGATAATATGGGGAATTAAGGGAAGATGTGCGAGCGGATCATATTATGTATGCAGTAGACGGCAGCCTCTACACTTGTGTAAACAGAGGTGCACGCGCAGACCAGAAAGGGTTAAAGTAAATGTTGAATTAAAGTAATTATTGAAATGTTCATAACATTTTGGTAACAGCATTTTTAATATTTTATTAATTTGTCTGATGATGGTAATAACGATGTGTTACCACTGTACCACTGGGAACACATTGTGACTTGTATTATATGCACTAAACAGGACCTTTGGGAGAGGCCACTGCTTATTATAAAACAGCTCGAGGCGCATGGACTCATGGAATTTGTATAATCTTTACACAAGGGGATAAGAAACAACAATGCTGTGTTACCAAAACATCACAAACACTTCAATAATTTGGAGATTTGGTCTTATTACCTTTTTGATTCTAATCTCTAATCCAAAAATTGAAAAAAAATTGTAACCTTATAATAAGCGTTGAGTTAAAGAAATTATATTGAATAATGACTTTCCTAAGGGGCACTACCAATATCATGATGAAACAAAGACTGAGATAAAGACACCAATCTGGTCTATACTAACATATGGCTGTGAGTCGTGGACATTACTGAAATCTTCTATCAAACTATTAGAAGTCTTCGAGACCTACCTTTACAGAAGAACTCTCAAAATTCCTTGGACAGATATGGTAACAAATAATCAAGTCTTCGATCCAACGGGTACAGAACGCCAGCTGTAACGTTCGTAAAACAACGAAAACTGACGTTTGCTGGACATGTGATGATCAGCAGGAGAGACATTGCTGACAGTGTTGGAGGGAAAGCTCCGGGGGAAGAGATCGAGGGGAAGGAGACGACAGGGATACACAGATGATCTAAAAAATGGACTGGATGATACAAGGAGATGAAGAGGATGGCGGAGGAAGTATGGAGAGACCATGTGGCCCACTCTCAGTAGAGGAAGGCAATGAAGGAAGAGGAGAAGGAATAATTATCAAAAAAATGCCACAAAAGATAAATGTTCCCCAACCTATGGCAACATACAGGTGTACAATCAGGGAGCCCCAGATGATCTATTCAACTGGTGGTGTCTTGTCCAAAAAAGGAATTAGCCTACAGCACCTGGTGTTCCCAGGTGGTCACCCTCCCAAGTACTGACCAGGCCTGACATTGCTTAACTTCAGTGATAGGAAGAGAACCGGTGTTTACAATGTGTAATGGCCGTAGGCGATCTATTCTACTGAGGCATGTGACAACAGAGAGGTACACTTACACTCTTTAGGAATACGGAGCTGCTCCTCATCACTGATGGTCACCATGTGGGTCAGGTTACGGAACTGGTACCGGACTGAGAGGGACTTCTCCTCCCCCAGACAGGGGTCGTAGAAGCCGGGGAGGTTGCTCTGTGGACACACACCGGACTGAGCTTAACAACCTGGGTCTTGAAGGATTAATCAAAAGCAAGGCCACTAGGGTATCTGGAATAGTTTAAAATTCAACAAATAAACACAAGGTAATAAGACAAAATCCAAATAAATAAATAGTGTGCGACATTTCGGTAACATTGTTGTTTCCTAAATGTCACACACTAGTAATATATTTAGATTTGGTCTTATTACCTTGTGTTTATAATCTACTAGCCGAATGACCCGGGCAACGCCCGGGTTTTACCCGATTAAATGTTTTATTAAAATACTATTCTTTACAATTATAAATTGGCGTCGTGGATGGCACTCTTTTGAAACGTCCCGCTTCAATCTTTGTGTGTTTTTAAAAATACAAAAATAAAAATGTAAATTTTCACAACGATATTTGAAAATTGTATTATTTAGATTTTTTGTATGAATATATTTTAAATCTGATATATACATAAAATGATATGATAATGATAGCAAGTAATTTCTTGTTCCTACCCTGTCATTACGTCACTCACACCACGTGGTGGCGCAGCAAACGGTGACAGAACGCATGACGCTGATAACTGTATATAGAATAATCCAAATTGTTTCTTATCAGTTCAACAAATAGTTTTTTTAAACCATTTATTCCAATAGAAGATGCTAACCATCAGTAACTTCCAGGGCAAGTGGAATAGATTCTGTTGAATACTTCTTTCGAAAGGTTTGTAAAACCTGAAAGCTTGAGAAGAAAATATAAAACATGAAACTCCATTCTTAGAAACTATACCTGCCATCATCTGTATGAAGAAAGGAAATTTACTTTTTAATAATACAAGTGATAATCATTTAACACTCTGCTGTCAGAAACAGTAAAAAGTAGACACAGTAGATTTATACACATTTTGTGAGAAGGATGAGAAACAGGTATAAATAGTTTTCCTTTTTTTTTGTGGGCTCATGTTGAATTGTATATAGTACTTGATTTATGTTCAAATAAAACCATTGCTATACTGGGAGAATCCTGTATGGGGCTTGATCCTTAATATAGTTTTGTATGTGTATATTTATTATTCTATATTACAAGGGAAGGAATTAAAGTTAACGGCGACGATTTTCTCTTATTTTTCTTATTTATGTGATATAATCTTGGCAAGCTTTCAGACTATGACCTCCTTCAACAGGCTACTAAACAAGAAACTAGAGAACAATATGTACATGTAGATATTTACATAATTCGATATTTTTTATGAAATGGAATGATTATACATATGTTATATAAAAATATTATTTTATTTTTAAAATTATATTTCATAGATTTTCAAATATTCTCTTTAAATCCACCACCAGATGTCGGTGCTTTCCCTATATAAACCGATTGTTGTTTCTCGATGGCCGGCTCAAGTCTTTTTGTACATTATGTAAATAAGTCTTTTGTTTTCCTTATTCTACTCGCCTTAAGTCAGGCAGCACTTTTCTCAATTTATGTTTAAATATTTTTCATAAGCTAAATTAAAGCAATATTGATCTAAAGATTTTTGTTATTTTACCACGACTACAAACCCAATGTTGTGTTGTTGTTTCTTATCCCCTTGTGTAAAGATTACACAATTCCATTAGTTCATGATCTCATGGAATGGGGTATAGGGGTGCAGCTTTCGTTGATCATGGCATCATGATCCAGGCACACTTTGGTGGAAGTCTGACTTTGCCTGTAATTTGAGGCCGTTCCTAACATGGAAGCCTTTGCTGCCGACTCTTATATGAGTACAGACGCAACTCCTCCGTATTCCTGGAGTACCGGGTCAGTTGAACTCTGGATCATGTATTCCAATCCTCGGTATGATCAGCATCGGTAAGTAATAGTTCTATATTATTCGAATTACAAAATCAGCAGAAATATTTTATGTAATATATATATATTTTTATCTCCGTATACAAATTATTCTGTATATTGTGCAGAGGATTTTCCAAATAGCTATCTGTGTCGTGTTGAGATATGTGGACTCACCTTGGAGGATTCTGGCAGGATAAGTTTGGAGTCTTTGACAAGGCACTGGAGGGGGACTGTGACGTCGATGATGTGGCCTGTGCCGATACTGCTGGTGTCATTGATCACCCTGACACACATACATCTGTGAAGTCCTCGCAGAAACATTCAAAGTTTTTTAAAATTATTATTATCCATAGTACACACATGGTAAAGACCATGATAATCATGGTGGGTAGTTAGCGATTGCTTTTACTGTAAGTGCACTACATGTCTACTTTGTCTAGCAGAAATGCTCGAAAGCTCGACAAAGCTCAGGTTTTTTTTAAACCCTACAAGAAACTCTAATCCTCCCAATTTTGATCCTTTGATAATATAGAGTCTAAAAATATGTGTTTTCTCCCAGCAATAATCTAGTGTACTCACTCCCCACTGTCCTGGAAGATCAGCTTGCCGTAGAGAGCCTGGAAGATGATAAGGCCTCCCCGGTTCCTCTCCTGCTCACAGGCCCTGGCGTAGGTCTCCTGCATGAGGCTCACCTGCACCCAAACCCTTGTTGCTGCTGTGTCCGGCGTATCACCGTGCAGGATAACTCACAGCTGCCTCTGCCTCTCTCCTCCGCTCAGCCAGCCTTGTTGCGTTGTTCTCTCGTTGCCTCAGAGCCTCTCTGAACACACCGGTCACCACAGCTGGTACAGTGTACAGTCCAGTTGTGCAATAGGACATAACTCCACCATTGCTAGTTCCAAGCCCAGATAAAAAAAAAGGAGGAGGAACAGTAACAAGTTCACTAAAAAAACCTGGGCTCAGCCCAGCAATAGTACCCTGTAAGGACTCCAGGGATACAGGATGAGTCTGTACTCCATTGTTAAGAGCACCTGCACATGGCGTCTATTCCTCATGTCAGAGGCGGCAATTTCATATTGGAGCTAAGTCAGTGGCCTGCTACTGAGTAGTGCTTTCAGTCTTAATGACAAAAGGCAGATGCAATCTACTTCACCCAGTCATGGTTGGTTGTAAAATCTGATATGATTGAGTGGAGATAAGAACAAAGAATAAGATAGGACATATAACAAGAGCAAAATGGATTAGAAAAGACGGTGATGTTAGGAATAATTGAAGGAGAAAAGAAGAAAGAGAAGAAGACCTCCAGTAAGCTGGCTAGAAGAGGTCAAGGAAGCTACCAGAATGTCAATAAGATGAGCTATGAGTGAAGGCCACTAACTGATTAAATTGGGGCATATTTGTAGTCAACTTGGACATCAACAACAACATGAGGCCAAAAACTAATTTCATTGGGTAACAGGCCCAAATCATGAAGTAACAAACAATTGCACATTTAGTATGATAATATACACCGTAATGAGAAAAATTTCGTGATAAAGCACAATTTGGATTAGAATACAAGAAAATAAGACCTAATCCAAATAATTTATTAGTGTGTGACGTTTCGGCAACAGGATTGTCACAGTTAAAAAATTAGCAGAGTTTTTATTATTAAGGAAATGTTTAATTGAACATTTTAAAACAAATATCTTCAAAGAAAAAAAGTGTGGTTAAGCCTTTTTGACAACAAACAACAACAAGAGTGATAACAAGAGTGGCCAGATCATTAAAAAATAAAATATCTTAAACGTCAACCAAAATAAAATCACGGACACAAAAAAATATTTTAACAGTCACCATCATCAGATTGATCACCATCTTGTATGAGAAAAATTTCATTTAACGATATCGCCATATTTTTAGGTCATTCTGTTGTTGTTGTTTCTTATCCCCTTGTGTAAAGATTACACGAATTCCATGAGTTCATGCTCCTCGAGCTGTTTTATGATGAGCAGCGGCCTCTCCCAAAGGTCCTGTTTGGTGCATCCAGGTCATTCTTGAAATGTTCAGTCAGTATTTGTTCGACTGTAATTAAGCACAGAACAGTCAACAGAATGGATTTCTTTTAATGCTTCTTCCAAATCAGTATCTACACTTTTTGGGTAAAAAAAACAGAAATTGGCTTTCTTCTCTAAAAAAAAAAAAATACTCTCGGCCACTTTTTTGTTTACACTCATGGACAAAACTTAAGGAAATGGAAAGTCTTTGATATCGCCGGTCGTCTATTTTTTGAAGGAGACAGATGCTGTTCACACTTTGTTATCTCGTGTGTCTTCAATAAAGGTCACTGTAATATCTTTCAGAGTTATTGTCTGAATCCTGATATATATGTTGAAAGGTACAACTTCCTTAAGTTTTGTCCATGAGTGTATATTGGTTATTTCATGTATCTTCAGCAAAGGTCACTTTAGGAGTTATTGTCTGAATCCCGATATACATGGTAAAAAGTACAACTTCCTTAAGTTTTGTCCATGAGTGTATATTGGTTATCTCGTGTGTCTTCAACAAAAGTCACTTTCAGAGTTAGTCTGAATCCCAATATACATGTTGAAAGGTACTTAGTTCACTAGACAAAAAGACTCACTTCTTTTTCTGCCGCTCATTGTAGGGGTCAATGACGAAGTACTTGATGGCGTACCAGCTGAGCAGTGGAACAAAGGTGGCGTAGAACACAGCGCCTGGCAGGATTTCTTCAGAGAGGTAGATGGGGAAGACATAGCTCTGGCTGGCACGGTGGAGCCTGGGGGGAACACACACAACACACCAGTTATAGCACTGCGGCACATGACTCGACTTTATCTTAATGGTGATCTCCGATTGGATTCCAATGATAACCGAATTAAAGCCTTTTGTCTCTTTTATAGTTAATTATAGTGGTTGAATTAAAGTAGCTCTTCAAATTAAAGATAATTCGGCCAGTAAATATTTTTTATTGTCTCGACGTTTCGACAAATATCTTTTGTCCTCGTCAGGAGCAAACAAAAATCAAAACCTTCAAACATCAAAAGATATTTGTCAAAATGTCGAGACAATAAAAAAGATTTACTGGCTGATTTATCTTTAATTTGAAGAACTATGAATTCTAGCCAGGCAGCCTCTATCTTTACAATGAATTAAAGTAGTTGTGGAATTAATGTAAGTTTGGAATTATAGTGGGTTGGAATAAAGTAGGTGTTGAATTAAAGTGGGTTGAATTAAAGAAGGTACACTGCAGCAATGGGCAACACACAACTCACTTTATCTTGAGAGTGATCCCTGATGGGATCCCGACGACCACCGATGCTCCCAGAGTACTGTGACGGGACAGCTTGGTGTCCATGCCGTACTCCAGGAGGGCTCCTAAGGTGCCTACCTTGACAGTACCCTTCACCCTGCCGTTATCTGGCAGTTTGTGGGTGTAGCTGACCATGCCGAAGGTGTTAGGGATACCAAACTGCAGCAGCAGTGGTGATGTCAGTATGGCAAGGATGGGAGACCAAGACTTGGGAGACTTACCTGGATGGAACTGGTAAAGTGTCCGATGGAGCTGTCCCACACTAGGGATGTGGTCATACTGGACTGTTTGCCTCCCTTCCATGTCAGGTAACCCACTGTGTGCTGGTCCAGCTGTCTGGCTATCACTGCAACATTCTCCTCAATGTTTGGCCGGCACTAAACTCTACTACAGATACCACAAGGTAATAAGACCAAATCCAAATAAATAAATAAATAGTCTGTGACGTTTCGGTAACAGCGTTGTTACCATCTTCAGACAAAAAGTACTGAATGACTATACTAATACTACATTCAGTACTTTTGTCTGAAGAAGGTAACAACACTGTTACTGAAACGTCACACACTATTTATTTATTAGGATTTGGTCTTATTACCTTGTGTTTATAATCTATAATCCAAATTGTACCTTATCATTACTACAGATACCTTGGCGACTGCAGGGATTCACCACTGATGATGATATTATGATACATTAGGGAACCATCTGTTATGAGAATCCATAAATAATTATAGACATTTTAAAAATAGAGCAATCCATAAATAAATCTTTAAATAAAAAGGCATATATTGGATCAAAATATCATTTATTTCACCAATATTTCAGTTGGCTGAACGCCAACCTTTTTCAAGGTGAAAAAAAGTTGAAAAAGGTTGGTGTTCAGCCAACTGAAATACAGTAGAACTTGGATAATTCGAATATTTATCTTGGTCCCCAGAATTTCCTATAATTATAATTTCCGTTTTTAATTCGAATTTTTGGATAATTCGAATTTTTTTATGGTCCCTTGGGGTTCGAATTATCCAAGTTCGACTGTATTAGTAAAATAAATGATATTTTGATCCAATATTATTATAGACATGCAAGATTTTTTTTTAATTAAACAATTATCTCTCTCTCTCTACTGTCCCCTTACTGCAATGAAAAATGAATAAGAGGGCTTGGTTCATCAGTAGTGAACCCTCTCAGCTTTTCGCCAAATTAATCTCTAGATTATCTTTGGCAAAACAGTTGAGAGGGTTCACTACTGATGAACCAAGCCCTCTTATTCAATAACTTATATCATTGCAGTAAGGTCTGTAGAGATAATATTTGATGATATTATTTAAAAGAAACACATTTACAGTAAATATATTTGTTACAAATTTTAACAATGGATGGCAATTAAATTTATAAATTTAAATATATTTTAGTAAATTAAATTTATAAATTCAATTGCCATTATTGATAAAATTTGTAACAATGGATTGGTATAGGATATACCCCGAGTTTTCTAGGGAAGGCAGCTTAGAAGAAAAAGTCCGGAATCAAGTCCAGATCAACACCCGGAATACTCACTGGCCTGGAAAGCCGGACTGAAGCCCGTGGTGGTGAAGTTACCGGAGGCCTGGAAGGTAGCGAAACTGACACAGCACCACGGTCTGTTAACTGGGAGGGGGCAATATCTGGTGAGTAAGGGGGGTAGTGGACTCAACTATACATTAATTAGTCAACTTGCTGAGAATTCAAATTCCACTATTAGCGTAAGAGTAGAACTACTCTGTTTTTTTTTTATTTTGCTTATCCCTAGTACACGTGGTACAGGCCATGATAATCATGGTGGGTAGTTAGCGACTGCTTTTACTGTAAGCGCACCACATGTCTACACATGTGAAAAGCAGTTCGACTTTGCACTTACAAATGTGCCAAACTCCATTTAGTTACTTGCACTCGCTGGTGGGGATGGACATTGAACTTCTCTGTAAAGGTGGACATGTAATTGCAGAGCCAAAGTGTCCTCTTACTGGAGAGTGAAACAATTTTTTTTCACCGGGTTAACTTTTAAGTTGTAAGCATCAATCATTCTGTGTGCAGAACTGCTTCTCTCACTAAGGCAACAATTTTTTTTTTAATTATTATCAATTTTTTAATATCCCAAATACATGTGGTACAGGCCATGTAATCATGTTGTTGTTTCTTATCTCCTTGTGTAAAGGTTACATGAATTCCAGGAGTTCATGCTCCTCGAGCTGTTTTATGATAAACAGCAGCCTCTCCCAAAGGTCCTGTTTAGTGCATCTAATGCAAGTCAAAATGTATTCTGGAGCTGCAGGTGCCAAGCTACGTTGGGCAAGTGGGGTAGATTTTGTTGTTGTTGTCTATCTTCAATGTTTTTTTTTTTTTGCTTATCCCTAGTACATGTGTAACAGGCCATGATAATCATGGTGAGTAGAAGTAGACGACTGCTCTTCTGTAAATGCACCACATATCTACACATGTGAAAAGCAGTTCGACTTTGCACTTACAATTGTGCCAGAGCCCCGTTTGGTTACTCGCACTCACTGGTGGGGTTGGATTTTTACAAGAATTGGGACCTATTGGAAGATTCTTTTTTTTTTTTTATTAGAAAAAAAGTGTCCAAGGTGGGATTCGACCCCGGGTCATAGCACTCGAAAACCAAAGGGTTTAGACCACCCTTTCACCGACCCCCTATGGGTCATGATAATCATGGTGGGTAGAACAAACCTACCAGTTCTTGTACACTGTCTGGAAGATTTTGCCAGTTATGTTGAGGCCGTTGCCTGCTCCAAGCTCAATCTGCGCATGCAACCACGCAGTTAGATTGCTGGTCCAGACACAGCTCTGGTAAGTGTAGCAAGGAAAATAAACCAAGGGGGGAAAAAAAGCTGTCCCTCTTTAATTCAACACTCCAAGGGGGAAGATGAGAGTTAAATTTATAACTAGGGTTGAATTAGAGTTGGCTGTGACCCCAAGTACAATTTAACTTTTGTACCATTTTTTCACATATATAAAAAGGAAGTCTTAACTTGATAAGGCACAATTTGGTTTATATATTATAAACACAAGGTAATAAGACCAAATCCAAATAAATAAATAGTGTGTGATGTTTCGGTAACAGCATTGTTATCATCTTCAGACAAATTCATTACTTTTGTCTGAAGATGGTAACAACGCTGTTACCGAAATGACACACACTATTTATTTATTTGAATTTGGTCTTATTACCTTGTGTTTAGAAGTCTTAACTTGAAATGTTCAAAGTCCAACATAAAATTATGGTAATTCTCTATATTTGTTTATCTTTTATAGACTTTACCATAGAACCCCGTGGTGGCTATGTTGTTGATTCCCATTAAACAAACAAGATAAGGTCCAATTTGGATGATAGATTAGAAATACAAGATAAATAAGACCAAATAAATGGTATGTGACATTTCGGTAACATGGTTAATGGTACCAACAACAATGCTGTTACAGCAACATCACACACTATACTGTATTGACTCATCCATTGATGAGCTCTACTCTTTCCTGGCAGACACTATCAAAAATCTCAAGCTTTACAAGCTTGATACCTTAGTGTGATTGAGTGGAGATAAGAAAGGAGAAGAAGAAGACTCTTCCCCAGCAGACACCATCAAAAGGCTCAAGCTTTACAAGTTTGATACCCTGATATGATTGAGTGGAGATAAGAAAGAAGACACTATTTGGATGATAGATTAGAAATACAAGATAAATAAGACCAAATAAATAAATAGTGTATGACATTTCAGTAACATGGTTAATGGTACCAACAACAATGCTGTTACAGTAACATCACACACTATACTGTATTGACTTATCTATTGATGAGCTCTACTCTTCAAGCTTGATACCCTTTTTTTTTGCTTATCCCTAGTACACATGGTACAGGCCATGATAATCATGGTGGGTAGAAGTTGGTGACTGCTTTTACTGTAAGTGCACCATATGTCTACACATGTGAAAATAAGTTCGACTTTGCACTTACAAATGTGCCAGAGACCCGTTTTGGTTACTTGCACTCGCTTGATACCCTGATATGATTGAGTGGAGATAAGAAAGTAGAAGAAGACACACTATATATTGACTTGGTCTTTTGTAAAAATAAGATGTCAGTTAGGGGTAAGGAAGGGTTCTCACCTCCGTCCATGTCTTTGGGGAGTTGACCCTGCGCAGGGAGCAGGACACATGGCCTGTCCCTGTGCCGTTCTGAGCTGTGATGTTGCCGCTGAGGGTGGCGGTGTCGCTGGCTGTCAGAGGAGCTTCGATGGACTGAGAGATGGTCATGGAGTTGATCTCCAGGTTGAGGAAGGATCTGCACACGCTCCGTTGGTTCCTGTGATCTTATTGGACAGCACTTCTAGCCCCCCCCCCCCTATCTATCTCTCAGATCCCCATATAGACAAGGTTGTCCCAAAAGTTTGTAGGCACTTGCAAAAAAAAATTGAAATACCGATATTATTCGCCGTTATGTAAATTTTTTTTTTTTTTTTGCTTATCCCTAGTACACGTGGTACAGGCCATTATAATCATAGTGGGTAGAAGTAGGTGACTGCTTTTACTGAAAGTGCACCACATGTCTACACATGTGAAAAGCAATGTATAATGTCTTTGTATTATGTATAAAGTAATTGTATTATGTATTCATTATGTATTCGGCGTAATAATATTATTCACTAAGTAAATATGAAAAATGTTTTAAGAAACACAAAATTTATTCCTCAACAAGCATAAAAGAAAAAAGACCTAATCCAAATAATTTATTAGTGTGTGACGTTTCGGCAACAACATTGTCACCATCATTCTTAGAATTAAAAGTGGATTTTTTTTTTTAAATATAATTAAATATAATATCTGTAATATTCTGCATTAATAATCTGCATATCTGTAAATATCATTTATATTTCCTCTTTTTTCCATTCTATTAATTGAAGCACATGTCTTTTGTTCTTTTCTTTTCTCCCATTTATTCTTTTGTCTGATGATGGTAACAATGTTGTTGCAGAAACATCACATACTAATAAATTATTTGGATTAGGTCTTATTTCCTTTTATTATAATCTATAATCCAAATTGTTATTTATCATTTTGGAACAACCTTATAGAACCCCACACAGGAGGGGGGGGGGACACTTTTATATTTTTGAAGAAAGAACTACAAGGTAAAAATAAGACCAAATCCAGATAAATTAATAGTGTATGATGTTTCGGTAACAACACAAAAGAAAAAAAGATTTTTATTCTTCTATCTGATGATGGTAACAACACTGTTACTGAAAACGACACACACTATTAATTTATTTAGATTTGGACTTGTTACCTGGTAGTTCTAATCTATAATCCAAATTGTACCTAATCATTTCTGAAAAAAAATAAAAAAATCACGTCAATTCTTGCCCAAATCCAACCTTACAGGTGAGGGTGAGTCCCCAAATTAGACTCAAGTTGATGTTTGTTATCTCCTTGCGAAAAGATTACACAAATTCCACGAGTCCATGTTCCCCTCAAACTGTTTGATGATAAGCAGCGCTCTGCCATCTAAAATACTCATGCAAGCAATAAGGATATACAACAACAAAAAGGCTTTTATTAGGGCCCATTGCCCTGTATATATTGTTACATCATGATTAATGGCGTATTTCTTATATTATTTTTAATATATTTGAAATTTAAATTATATATTTATTTATTTTTATATAAAATATTCTATGATATTTATTTAAAACAGATTAGATTATCATCATTTGTATTTAGGTACACTGTGACTTCACTGCTCTCTTTGATGTGAGAAAATAAATAAATCATTCTGGAGGTTACTTAAAGTAGACTTATCTCATTATTCCCTTATATAAATTTGTAGGATGGTTGAAACACGCTCTGGTAAGATGCAAGACCCAGCACAGGAGAGAATCAAGGCTGAAGAGTCTGCCAAGCCGCAACCTGGTGCAACAATTGGTAGAGATGCTAGTTCCGACCCAGTTGTCCTGAATCCCAACATCGACATCCCCAAGTATGATGGAACGGAAGACCCTCGCCCATGGATTGAATCTCTTGAAGAAATTGGCTTCCTGTACCATTGGGCAGACTACATTATCTCTCGTTATGCTGCCATGAATATGATTGGTAGCGCCAAAACCTGGCTGAACCTACACAAGATAAGTTTCACCAGCTGGGAAAATTTCAAGAGCCGCCTAATTGAGGATTTTGCCTCAGACGCCAACAAAGAAGAAATTAAGATGAAACTAAACAGGATGCAACAGTGGAATGAACCTGCAATCAGGTTCGCAGAGGATATCCTTGTACTGTGCAACAAGGTCGACCCCCAAATGGAAGAAAAGACTAAAATAAACTGGGTTATTGGAGGGTTAAAGAAAGAATACTCTTTTGCCCTTCACCTAAACCCTCCTAAAAATACCAATGAACTCCTAGAAATTTGTAAGAAGCTGGATTTGTTCGAAAAGAATTACCAAGAACGTGCAGAAAAATCAAAAGCTCTATATAATGGACCACGCTCTCCTCGTCCCCATCATCAAGAGCAATGGAAGAATGCTACGTCGTTCAGAAGACCATATCAGAACACCTCCAAGCCCCAGGCCCCCGCTCCGAGGTACTACCAGAACACCTCCAAGCCCCAGGCCCCCACTCCGAGGTACTACCAGGACAAACCTCTGCCCCAGGTATCTGCCCCTAGACGATCTTACACTCCTAATCCTGAGCCAAAACCGGTCTACCCAAGTAAAACATACAATAAGAATCCAAATTCAATTAGGAATAGGACAGAAGACGGGAGACCAATCTGCTTTAAATGTAACAAGCCAGGGCACGTGGCCCGTTATTGTAGGGTCAAGTTTATAAGAATCTTAGAAGAGGATCCAGCAGATACCCAAGAGAAGGTCGAAGAGAAATGCCAAATGAATGAAATATCAGAGAAATCAGGACCTCGGCTTTATGCCGATGTATGTCATAACACACAGACAAATATTCCTACCCGGAATAGATATTCCGTGTTGGAAGATTTAAACTAAGCGTCGCGCCTGAATCTGTCAATCAAAGCAAGTCGACCATAAACGGAATCAAGAAGTTGGACCCTAAATACAAATTAAAAATTAACGTGGACAAGATAGGGACTTTTGAAGCTTTGGTTGATACAGGTGCTGACCTCTCAGTGGTCGACCTCAGAACGGCCCTCGATACAGGCCATGATATAAGTAAACTCGCAAAAATGTGTGCAGGACCCGATGGAAAAAAATTGGACATGGTAGGAAGTATATTTTTAAATATAAAAATTGATGACGAAACATTATCACACAACTTTGTGATATTGAAAACGCATTTACGGACATTAATTCTTGGGAGAGATTTCCTTAAGAAAATGAACGCAAAAATAGATTGTAAGCAAGAAACTATCAAATACGATTTGACGAATAATCATGACGAAATCAATTTTGAAATGTTGAAAATAAAGAGTGCCAAGGATTCCATTGTACCGGAATGTTCCATGAAATTGATCAAGGCATTGGTAGAAACAGAGGATGGAGAATATATTATCGAGGAGAGCAGCAAAATGTTTCAAACAAATGGACTTCGTCTAGCAAGAAGCTTGATCAATGTTATAAATAGGGAAACACACATCTGGATAACTAATCCATATCCTCGACCGTTAAAAATAATGAAAAACCAAACATTGGCTTTTGGAAGTAGTCCAGCGAAAATAAATGTGAGTCGAGAAAGAGAGGTAGAAGAGAACAAAGAACCTAGATTCCAAATAAACGAAAATCTTTCACCAAAGGAACAGAAGGAGTTAAAACAAGTTTTAGAAAGGTATGGAGATCTTTTTTCGTCGAGATTAGGGAGAACCAATTTGGCAAAACATCGGATAGACACAGAAGACGCGAAGCCAATTAAACACAAGCCTTACCGGGTAAGTGCTAAAGAACGAGATATTATAAAAGAGCAAATTGACGAGATGCTTACAGAAGGCATAATTAGGCCATCTTCTAGCCCCTGGTCTTTTCCAGTAATATTGGTCAAGAAGCGAGATGGTAAATACAGATTTTGTGTGGACTACAGAAAACTGAATAATGTGACAGTAAAAGATGTCTATCCGATCCCTAGAATAGACGAAGTTATGGATACTCTCCAAGGATCTACACACTTCTCAGCAATAGACCTCAGATCTGGATATTGGCAAGTTGAAGTCGAAGAAAGAGACAAAGAGAAAACAGCTTTCACTACAGCACATGGATTATATGAATTCAACGTGATGCCTTTTGGACTTTGTAACGCGCCTGCTACCTTTGAGAGAAATATGGAGAATATGCTTGGAAATCTGAGATGGCAAATTTGTTTGTGTTATCTGGATGATGTTATCATATATAGCCCGGATTTTCCAACGCACCTCAAAAGACTTGAAGCTGTTTTTAGATGTTTTCGTGAATCTAATTTAAGGTTAAACGACAAAAAATGCCGATTTGCTTTTGAAGAATTGGAGATTCTCGGCTATATAACGAGCAAACATGGTATAAAACCCGCGGAACATAACATCAAAGCTGTCAGAAATTTCCCTCGGCCCAAAAAGGTCAAAGAAGTACAATCCTTTTTGGGAATGTGTTCATATTATAGAAAATTTATCAAAGACTTCTCAAAAATTGCTGACCCTTTGACCAACCTTATAAAAAAAAGTGTATCATTTATCTGGACAGAAAGACAAGAGGAAGCGTTTCAAACCTTAAAAACAGCACTATTAAGTCCACCAATTTTAGGTCACTTCAATCCAAATGCACCTACTTATGTTCATACTGATGCGTCCAACATCGGCATAGGTGCAACACTTGTCCAAGACATCGGTGGTGAAGAGAAGGTGATCTCATATTTGAGTCGTACCCTAAGTAAAGCGGAGCAAAATTATTCAACCACTGAAAAAGAATGTCTGGCCGTTGTCTGGTCAATGTCAAAATTACGACCCTACCTTTATGGAAGACACTTTAAAATAGTAACAGACCACCACGCCTTATGCTGGCTCAAAAACTTGAAGGATCCAACAGGTCGATTGGCAAGATGGGCATTGAAAATTCAAGAATATGACTTCGATATAATACATAAATCAGGAAAGAAACATCTGGACGCCGATGGCTTATCTAGGGGACCCTTACCAGAAACTGATTGGGATGAGGATTTTGAAAGGCTATTTTTAAATCAAATAACAGACGAAGAGGATAAGTTTATCGAAAGTGTTAAGAAAAACCTTAATGGAAGCAGGCGATCAATTGCGCAAAACTTTAAAGTAGAAGATGGATGCCTCTTTAAGAAAAACCCGAACCCTGAAGGCAGGGCGTGGTTGCTTGTGGTTCCAGAGAAGAAAAAGAGAGAAATTATGAAAGAATATCACAATCATATGTCGAATGGCCATCTGGGTGTCGCCAGAACCATGTACCGAATAAAGAGTAAATACTTTTGGCCATCCATGCTAAAGGATGTCTCAGAGTTCGTTAAGACGTGTCATCTTTGCCAAAGTAGAAAAGGCTCAAACCAATTACCTTCTGGACTACTACAGCCCATTCCCCCAGCCAACTTTCCTTTCGAAAGAATTGGAATTGACTTTGTTGGTCCATTGCCATCTACGAAAACCAGGAAAAAATGGATAATCGTGCTGACGGACTACTACACTAGATATGCAGAAACAAAAGCAGTCTCGGAAGCAACAGTGAAAGAAGTTTCAAAATTTCTAGTAGAGGATATTTTTCTCCGGCACGGAGCCCCACAATATCTTATTAGTGACAGAGGCTCTCAATTTACCAGTAATTTAATGAAAGAGGTGATGAAAACGTGCAAGATTAAACATTGCTTCACAACGAGCTATCATCCCCAGACTAATGGATTGACAGAGCGGTTAAATAGAACATTGATCAATATGCTCAGTATGTATGTGAACACTGATCAGAAGAATTGGGACGAAATACTCCCATTCATCACTCACGCTTACAATACTACAATTCAGGAAACCACAGGATATTCTCCCTTTTTCCTGATGTTTGGAAGAGAACCCACGTCTCTTTTGGACGACAGGAATATCTCGGTGGACATTGACAAGGATGATTATGATGAATACATAAAACATCACTTAGACAAAATAAACAGAACAAGAAAATTAGTTATTAACAACACAATAAAGACTCAAGAAAGAATGAAAAAGAACTATGACAAGAAACACATGGAAAGAAGCTACGAACCAGGAGAATTAGTAGCAGTTTGGACACCAATTAGGAAAATAGGAAAGTGTGAGAAACTACTGAGAAAATATTTTGGCCCATATAAAATATTAAAGAAGCTGTCCAACGTAAATTACTTAATTGAACCAAAAGATAATCCTGGCCAAGACCCATTGATTGTCCATGTCTCAAGAATCAAACCCTATTTTGAAAGAATTGATGAGGTCAATCACGAGGACGTGACGACCTCTGGAGAGGGGGAAGTGTTACATCATGATTAATGGCGTATTTCTTATATTATTTTTAATATATTTGAAATTTAAATTATATATTTATTTATTTTTATATAAAATATTCTATGATATTTATTTAAAACAGATTAGATTATCATCATTTGTATTTAGGTACACTGTGACTTCACTGCTCTCTTTGATGTGAGAAAATAAATAAATCATTCTGGAGGTTACTTAAAGTAGACTTATCTCATTATTCCCTTATATAAATTTGTAGGATGGTTGAAACACGCTCTGGTAAGATGCAAGACCCAGCACAGGAGAGAATCAAGGCTGAAGAGTCTGCCAAGCCGCAACCTGGTGCAACAATATTATATTTATTTAGTTAACCCAGGTTCCTGGAGCGTACAGAAGTCGCCAACTACCCGGGATGTCCTTCTGACCTAAGTCTTCTTGGATTTATGTACAATGCCAGTGGAAGTCCAATTAATGAGGTGTTGCCAGGCAGATTTCTTTCTTGGGAGATTTTCTAGGGATGCTGGACATATGTTGGTGATACCTAGGAGAGTGGCTGTCTGGAATCTTTGGTATTGGAAGGTTGGGCAAGTGAAGAGGAGGTGGTCTACGGTTTGGTCTTCATCTTGGCAGTGGGGGCAAGTTGGGTCTTCTTTTGATACCGTTGCAAGGTCTGCCTGAATGTAGCCATGTCCGGTCAGGATTGTTGTGGAGGTTTGCCCTGTATGGATTCGCCATACAACAACAAAATAACACAGTAATTTTTCCTCCCTTTCCCCATGTGCACGTGAGTCTTTTGTTTGAAAAGGGATTTATTTGATCAGGATATATCCTTATTTTTAGAATCAACACTTATCCTTTTTTTTCCTATTTGAATCTCTCTGTAGTCCCTTATTGGATTAATCATATTGCAGTTAAACCTGTCTATAGCACCCCCCCCTCTTGGGAATCACCCAAATAGGGTGCTATAGACAGGTCACTTTTAATGTAAATCTCTCATCGTACTACATATTTAAAATAGGGCGCTATAGAGAGGGAGGCGCTAAAAGAAAATAAGACCTAATCCAAATAATTTATTAGTGTGTGACGTTTCGGCAACAAAAAAAGTCACCATAATGATTTACTCTTTTTAAAATTTAATTTACTCTTTTGTCTAATGATGGTGACAATGCTGTTGCCAAAACGTCACACACTAATAAATTATTAGGATTAGGTCTTATTTTCTTTTATTATAATCTATAATCCAAATTGTGTTTTATCAGAGGGAGGCGCTATTTAGAGGGGGTGCTATAGACAAGTTTAACTGTAAAATCATGCAAAGTAAGTACCTTCTACTGTAAATAAATGTTTCCTCACTCAGCGCTTTCGGATGCCAAATAAAAATTTAAAAAAAAAATTAAATAGAGCGGAACCTCACATTAAAAGAATGACTATAATACAATATAATGTGGCTACGATAACAGATCGACGTTTAACAAGTTTTTACCGCAAATGTTTCTTTTTACAGAACGAAAAATCTTTAATTTTTTATAATTATTTAAGGGAGAAATAACGACACTATTCCTATCCGTTGGGATGAAGTATGAAAGGATGAAGAGTAATGATAAATGGAAAAATAAAAGTGTCCAGGGATGGGAATCGAACCCACAGTGTTCCGCTTACTGGGCAGATGCCATGTCCACCCTGGACTATAATAATAGTTTCGGATTTTCACAACAGATGGCGCGCTAATGCATCATAATATTCTTATTTACTGGAAACTTTTATTCAAAGATGGAAACAAGATTTGTAGCAAAGCTGTGGATCACATCTAGCAAGTACACAATATTTGACTATCATGTTTAGGATTCCAAACAAAATTTTGACCATTTCATTGGGTTTTTGGAGATTTTTTATAAAGAATAAAAAAAAAGTCCATAAGTTGGTTTAGGAGCATCTCTAAACAAGGGACATGAATAAGGGCTAAAAAACATATCAATAAAATGTGAAAAATAATACAGTAGACTCTCCTATAGCGCGAGTTTTTACAACGCGATTTCATACAACGCGATAAAAAAATTGCGACAAATTTATTTACACAACGCAAATTTTTGTATAACGCGTTATAAAATAAAACAATTTACCCTAACAATATTCGCGTTATACAAGTTTTATTTCGTACAACGCGATTTCATACAACACGGAACACATTAATCGCGTTATAGGAGAGTTTACTGTATTATTTCTCCATTCGGCTAGAAATGAAGAAGAACACAACTTTGGAGAAGTGTACACATCGCTTATACATCATGTACAGGAAGTATTACTGCAGTACACAGGGAGAAGTAGCGCATATACTTACGAGCTATCCTCATAATACTCGAAGATATCGCTGGCATCGATGCCCACACTGATCACTCCCTTGGGATTGGTCCTCTGCTCTAGCCTGCGCTCTTCCTGTGCGCGCGCCAGCCGCTCGTACTCCTCCCTGATCTCCTGCGGAGTCTTGGTCTTCTGGACTATCTCCCATCCTTCTGTCTCCAGGCCCCTGATGCCCAGGGTGTCATAGATGGCCCTCTTGTGGGGGTCAATCAGCACTGCACAGCCAGCCATATATATATATCCTGTCTGATATAAGTGACTCATGTAACAACCAGGAGAGGGTAAATGTAATAGTTTAAGAGCAATGGAGAGAAATGGTTCTTTTTATTATTCTATTTATGATAAAGCACAATTTGGATTATAGATACAAGAAAATAAAGACCTAATCCAAATAATTTAATAGTGTGTGACGTTACCGAAACGTTACACACTATTAAATTATTTGGATTAGGGTTATTTTCTTGTTATCTATTATTCTATTTAACAAATAAATAAATTTATATTTAAAAAAAAAGCGTACCTGGATCTGTAAAAAAAAAATTTGTTTCTCAAATATATTTGAGGAAATGCTCCCTCTTTATCAAATTTATCATGCAATAAAACAACAAGGTAATAAGACCAAATTTGCCTCATCCAGGGAATAATTATAAATAAGTTGATGTTGTTAGTTTCCATCAAGAAGAGAAATTGAGCAGTGTCCTATCTTGAATCAATCTTTAATGATATGTAACTGTAAATAAAATTCAAAGAATATCTCTATATGTAAATAATATTTTTGAATCTTTCTAAGTCGCTTTCTGTGTATCTTTCCATGTTGAATATTTTCTTTGTTATATTTGGATGTACATTTAGCGCAAGTGTCCCTAGGGGGACATAGCGGTCGAACTGCTTTTCACATGTGTAGACATGTGGTGCACTTACAGTAAAAGCAGTCCCCTATTTCTACCCACCATGATTATCATGGCCTGTACCACGTGTACTAGGGATAAGCAAAAAAAAAAAAAGAAAGAAAAGAAATAGAGCAGTTTGCTATCTTGAACCAAGAAGAGAGAATTACCTTCATAGGCTTTCTTTGTCTTGTTGAAGAGCACCTCGGCATCCTTCTTCTTGACAGGATCCGAGTGTTTGTCAGGATGGTAGAGCTTGCTGAGCCTCCTGTATGAGTTGATTATCTCCTCCTGGGACGCCTGCACAAACACATTTTATTTATTTATTACAAAACACGCGCTATATCCTATATAGATATTTGCATGTAAATGTTTATCTATATTATGTACATAGTTTCAATATATATACATTACAAAAGAAATTTTTGTTGATTTTGGAATTAAAGTTATATAATTATTACTTGCCGATGCTGATTACTTTGAGGATACCTGAGGATTTTTGTGATATTGTTTTCTAAACAGGACCTTTGGGAGAGACCGCTGCTTATCTTAAAACAGCTCGAGGAGCATGAACTCATGGAATCTTTACACAAGGGGATAAGAAACAACAATATGATATTGTTTGCAGTATTTATGATATTGCAGCCATGGTAATAATAATAATAAAAAATAGTTTGTTTTTTTTTTTGCTTATCCCTAGTACACGTGGTACAGGCCATGATAATCATGGTGGGTAGTTAGCGACTGCTTTTTTTTACTGTAAGCGCACCACATGTCTACACATGTGAAAGCAGTTCGACTTTGCACTTACAAATGTGCCAGAGCCCCGTTTGGTTACTTGCACTCGCTGGTGGGGTTGGACTTTTGCAAGAATCGGGGGGCCATTGGAGCATTTAAATTTTTTTTTTTTTTAAACAGAAAAAAGTGTCCAATGCGGGGATCGAACCCGGGTCGTAGTGGTCGAAAACCAAACGGTTTAACCAGCCTTCCACCGACCCCCCATAATAGTTAAGATCAGAAATAGCTTAATTGAGCTTATGGAATATAAAATACATAATAAAGAAAGAAACACCTGATTTGAGGCGTAAAGAAGAAAATAAAATATTACATATTTACATATTAAATTTTTTTTCTATTGTTGTTTCATATTTACATATCTACAAAAGATTTGAGCCGGCCAACGGGAAACAACAACAAATGAGTTTATATAGCCGCGACATCTGGTGGTCGACATTGCAGATTATTTTGATCTGGGGAAATTATAAATTTGAAACTTAATAATTTTTATATAACATATATACAAATTAATTCCAGTTTTAGAGAGAGAGAGAGAGAGAGAGTGAAAATTATTTAAATTTACAATTCAGAGCAATAATTATACAAGAAATAAAGTTTATTTAGACACATGTTAACAAAAAAGTTTGATATATTGTTAGAATTAACCACTAAATTGATGGTATAAATATATAGATTATTTTAAAATAAAATTAAAAAGGATACAAATTAAAGCATTCCTATGTGTAAACCCACAGTGTTGGAAGAACTTCATCCATAGCGAGAGCAGCTCTTCAATATCGTTTTATTTTTGCTTATTACACGTGATACAGGCCATGATAATCATGGTGGGTAGAAGTAGGCGACTGCTTTTACTGTAAGTACATCACTTGTGAAAAGCAGTTCGACTTTTGCACTTACAAATGTTAGACATGATATAGCCACGTTAGGAATGTAGAAAGAGAGATTAAGAGGAACGTGGTGAGTTTCTTTATTTAAGAAACTCACCACGTTCCTCTTAATCTCTCTTTCTACTTACAAATGTGCTAGAGCCCTGTATGGTTACTTGCACTCGTTGGTGGGGTTGGACTTTGGAAAGAATCGGGGATTATTGGAACATTTTTCTTCAATATTGTAGCATAGCGTTTCAGCAACAGTTATGTCATCGACCTACCATATAAATGGGACAAATAAATAAGAAATTAAGTAAAAAGGCATCTGGTGATTATGCAACTAAAAATTGCTGATGGTTTTTGCCATTTGTAAGAATAAATATCAATTAACCGTTGATTTTTTAGTTGCACGATCATTATATCAATTTTGATATTCATCTAATGCTACTCTCTCTCTGTAAACTTGCCTCATTGCTTCTCTAGTATATGTTGTCAATTTTTGTTCTTGACTTATAATAAATTTCTGTGTCATCTTTGTCTTTCCTAATTTTCTACATGACAAAATGGCTTCTATATTTCAAAACCAGGCCAACACCCTATTACCCCATTACCCCCAAATGTTCCCTCATCCAACAACAGTGAATGACCCGGTTTTGTTCAAGTTCCCCCCCGAGTAATGGTTGTCAAAAAATAATTATTTCAACAAATAACACAATTTGGATTATAGCTACAAGAAAACAATCCTAAAATTGGATTGGGTCTTATTTTAACAAATGTTATATACCAATATTATCATTTTTCTAATTAATAAAATTAATCATCTTTATAAAATGCATTGCCAGTAAATTTATTTGTGTAAAGTTTTAACGATAGATGGCAATAAAATTAAATTTACTAAGAGTTAATCATGAAAATAAAATAAAAATACACAATGGTTTCAATTAATATCATTAATTTATATTACAAATCTATTTTTAAAAAATATTATTTTAGCGAGTTAGATGATTACCTAATCATCTGACTTTAATTCAACACTTCCTTTAATTCAACCGAAAGCTCTGATCCATTGGGGTGTTGAATTAAAGAGGTTCGACTGTATTTATTTGGATTTGGTCTTATTACCTTGTGTTTCTAATCTATAATCCAAGTTATATCTTATCAATAAATAGAATCACTTTGAATATGCAAATAAGTATGCAATAACAGCTTGTATTAGGTGCACTAAACAGGAACTTTGGGAGAGGCCGCTGCTTATCATCAAACAGCTCAAGGAGCATGAACTCATGGAATCGGTGTAATCTTTGCACAAGGGGATAAGAAACAACAACAATGCAATAACAGCCAATAAGGAAGCTGATATGTTTATTCCAACACTTCTTTCACTCCAATCCACCAATTCAAAATGGTCAATTCATTTGTCAATTTGAAATCATTGAAATCATGATAAGGTACAATTTGGATTATCTATATATATAAAAATGGTTTTGAAAATAGAGCAATCCATACTTAATTCATTAGATAATAAAAGGCATATATTGGATTTGAAAAAATATTTATTTTGCCAATATTTCGGCTGGCTGAAAGCCAACCTTTATCGAGGCATTACATTTTTGTATACACAAACTCAGCGCCGCATAGTGTTATAATATCACAGTTGAAATCAATTAAAATACAGAGTAGGTGGGAGAAATTTGTGCATGAAAAAATTATAATAAAAAATAAAATGAAACCAAAAATGTAAAATATCTTAAAATATAAAAGGAAAAAAAGTTCTATCTTATATTTAAAAAAATTGTAATAAAAAAGTACATAAAAATAATTCATTAATAACTCATAAAGAGATAAATGTAAAAATGTATGTATCTATTAAAACATTTGAAAATAAATTTAAAATGATTTAAACAATAAACTGTAAGAACCTTATACATTTTTTTAAATACCCACATTTTTAAACTTTTTATAAGGTTCTTACAGTTTATTGTTTAAATCATTTAAAATTTATTTTCAAATGTTTTAATAGATACATACATTTTTACATTTATCTCTTTATGAGTTATTAATGAATTATTTTTATGTACTTAATACAATTTTTTAAAATATAAGATAGAACTTTTTTTCCTTTTATATTTTAAGATATTTTACATTTTTGGTTGCATTTTATTTTTTTTCATTATAATTTTTTCATGCACAAATTTCTCCCACCTACTCTGTATTTTAATTGATTTCAACTGTGATATTATAACACTATGCGGCGCTGAGTTTGTGTATACAAAAATGTAATGCCTCGATAAAGGTTGGCATTCAGCCAGCCGAAATATTGGCAAAATAAAAATCAATGTTTGTATGTCCGGTATACAAATTCGCAGTAGTTCACTAATTCAAACCAAAATTTCCATACATAGGTAAAAAAATATGGGGAAGACAATAGGCTATTTTAAAAAATATATAAATCAATTATTAAAACTATATATTCAAATTATTCTACTTAGCTCACGAACAGCGCCCTCTATCAAAGATTAGATTAAATTATGCTGATGCAAACAAATAGATAATGCTAATAACAAACAATTATAAAAAAAATCTCATCTAAATATATATCACTCGGGTAGATATGCACATGGGTCAATCCCGGGCGAAGCCCGGGTCACCCGTCTAGTAGACTATAAACACAAGGTAATAAGACCAAATCCATGATAAGGTACAATTTGGATTATAGATTAGAAACACAAGGTAATAAGACCAAATACATGATAAGGTACAATTTGGATTATAGATTACAAACATAAGGTAAAAGGACCAAATCCATGATAAGGTACAATTTGGATTATAGATTATAAACACAAGGTAATAAGACCAAATACATGATAAGGTACAATTTGGATTATAGATTATAAACACAAGGTAATAAGACCAAATCCATGATAAGGTACAATTTGGATTATAGATTAGAAACACAAGGTAATAAGACCAAATACATGATAAGGTACAATTTGGATTATAGATTACAAACATAAGGTAAAAGGACCAAATCCATGATAAGGTACAATTTGGATTATAGATTATAAACACAAGGTAATAAGACCAAATACATGATAAGGTACAATTTGGATTATAGATTATAAACACAAGGTAATAAGACCAAATCCATGATAAGGTACAATTTGGATTATAGATTATAAACACAAGGTAATAAGACCAAATCCATGATAAGGTACAATTTGGATTATAGATTATAAACACAAGGTAATAAGACCAAATATAAATAAATAAATTGATAACAGTAACTATTTAAAAACATGCTGTGATATTTTTCCTCATTCAGTACTTTTGTCTGATGATGGTAACAATGCTGTTACAGAAATGTCACACACTTTATTTATTTGTATTTGTTCTTATTACCTTGTGTTTATTGAAATCATGTTATCTTTCTTTTTCCATTATCTTGAAGATAAAGACATTTCTAGTTCTTTAAATTATAAGAAACTTTGGCATTATAAATGTATATCTAAGGTTGAAAGAGCATTTTTTATAATACCTTGCTAAATACTTTTAATTTTTATATTTTCCTGAGGAAAAAGGACCAAAAAAAATTGTTGAAACATCAAAAGAATAAAAACATTTACTAGTCAAAGTGTCTTTTAATTTGAATATAAATTTCTCCATTATATTTTATAATAACAAAGTAATATATCCATTAAATTATAAATTCAGTTTTGTTTCTGATGAAATTTTTATATGAATTACATAAGACAAGCTTTAAAATTTATGACTTCACTTGTATTTTGATAAGTTTGTATTCTCTCTTTGCTGTTAGAAATTTGTTTTCTTAAACAGAAATGTTTGATTTAAAATAATTGCCCTTAAATACTTTTTTTAGCATATAAGTTTAGGATATCTATATTTTAAAATCATTTATGGTATTAGTAAATTAAATTTTATTGCCCTCTACGTTAAAATTTTACACAAATAAATTTACTGGCAAAGCGTTTCTTTTTAAATCTCTACAGACCTTACTGCAATGATATGATTTAATGAATGAGAGGGCTTGGCTCATCAGTAGTGAACCCTCTCAGCGGTTTCGCCAAATTAATCTCTAGACCGCTCTACTATTGTATTGGACTGGTTTTGTTATATACCCTGCATTTTCTATGGAAGGCAGCTAAATGGTGTTTAGTGAACTATGGACATAAGCTTATAGGTCTGTAGAGGTACATACATATAAATTTCAAGGTATTGCATCGAGCAAAGCTCTTCCGCGCAAAACATGTTTTCATAACCATTATATATTAGTAATAAAACCAGTCCAATACAATAGTAGAGCGGTCTAGAGATTAATTTGGCGAAACCGCTGAGAGGGTTCACTACTGATGAGCCAAGCCCTCTCATTCATTAAATCATATCATTGCAGTAAGGTCTGTAGAGATTTAAAAAGAAACGCTTTGCCAGTAAATTTATTTGTGTAAAATTTTAACGTAGAGGGCAATAAAATTTAATTTACTAATATATAATGGTTATGAAAACATGTTTTGCGCGGAAGAGCTTTGCTCGATGCAATACCTTGAAATTTATATGTATGTACCTCTACAGACCTATAAGCTTATGTCCATAGTTCACTAAACACCATTTAGCTGCCTTCCATAGAAAATGCAGGGTATATAACAAAACCAGTCCAATACAATAGTAGAGCGGTCTAGAGATTAATTTGGCGAAACCGCTGAGAGGGTTCACTACTGATGAGCCAAGCCCTCTCATTCATTAAATCATATCATTGCAGTAAGGTCTGTAGAGATTTAAAAAGAAACGCTTTGCCAGTAAATTTATTTGTGTAAAATTTTAACGTAGAGGGCAATAAAATTTAATTTACTAATATATAATGGTTATGAAAACATGTTTTGCGCGGAAGAGCTTTGCTCGATGCAATACCTTGAAATTTATATGTATGTACCTCTACAGACCTATAAGCTTATGTCCATAGTTCACTAAACACCATTTAGCTGCCTTCCATAGAAAATGCAGGGTATATAACAAAACCAGTCCAATACAATAGTAGAGCGGTCTAGAGATTAATTTGGCGAAACCGCTGAGAGGGTTCACTACTGATGAGCCAAGCCCTCTCATTCATTAAATCATATCATTGCAGTAAGGTCTGTAGAGATTTAAAAAGAAACGCTTTGCCAGTAAATTCATTTATGGTATCTTCTCTAAAATATGATTCGCATAATTTAACCTATTTTATCAAAAGCTAATGACCTTTTGAACTTTGTGTATACGTTTGGTTTTTTTTTTTCACCTTGAGAAAAAAAACTTTTGATTGACAATAAGATGTGGCATCTAATGGTGTTTATCCCTTCAAAATATTATGGTCAATGCTTTTAAAATGTTGCATTTAAATGAAGTTTATCGTGTGTTCTCCAGAAATATAAGACATGTTTATAAATTTATTAGCTAAAATTGACTAAAATAACAATACACTTTTAAAAAGCATACTCATATAGAGTTATTACCTCTTTGGGAAGATTTAAAAATGAATAATAATCATCTTGTAGCAGTTTATCGTCTTCTTCTAGACCACTCATGTGATTCGCCATCTTATAATGATGAATTTATTTTAAAATTGGTGTTCCGGCACACCAAATTTTAAGGTAAACACACTCAATCTGTGAGATTTGAGATTCATAGAAAAAAAGGACTATATTTCTTTAAATATTCGATTTCTTGACTAATTATAAAGTATTTTATTTTTAAAAAATATAATATAATATTTTATTATTTAATTATTTAATTTGGATTGCCCTATTTTTAGAACGATTTTATAATATATATTTTAAATTTCAGAGGTTTAAAAAGTAGTTCACAAAAGAAAGTGACTAAGATCAAGTTAGTAAAATAATGACAAAACTATATCTTGAATATGCAACTGGCCGATGCAAAAACAGATCTACGATAGAAATTTATTAATATTGCCTTAGTACTTGGCATTCTGTGTACAAGGAACCCTGGGTTCTCTAGACTCCAGATTCGTTGTTAGTTTAATTAGCCAATAGTGAGAATTGGTCTTTTAACCTCGCGCGTTCCCCCCTGGGTTTTCTCAATATCTTTCTCTATTAATATTGTAATGAAATATTTATATTTTATGAGCAGATTATTAATTTGCTTTGAGCAATCGCTCTTTTGCAATCATCAAATTGATAATTTTATTAGAACAATTATATATGTTTGTCGGCTATATGTGTCCATAATAAATAATTAATCTTGCTGATATTTTAACAGTTGAATCTGAAAAAAAAAACTTTTAGGCAAATTATCAGGCTTTTATCTTGAATGTCCTTGGAGTTATTAACAAATTTCTCTATTTCACTTTCAACCAGCGTCTCACTGCGGAAACTGAGAGAAATATGTCAAAGACGGGGAGTGGTGTGTGAGGGAGGACAAGGACAGCTGTTCATATCTGCGGTGAGTGAAAGACGCAGCGAGTTGCCTCAGGGCGTATAGATGATGGTGCCAAAAGAGCCTGATATTGCGGTCTACAAGGTGGTGTAGTCCTGGCTGGACGTGTACAATGTGGAGCGGGACGTTTCACCAGAGTGACATCCATGGTGCCAATTGTAATTAATAGTATTTGAATAAAAACATTATATATATATATACTAGCGAATGTGTACCGGCTTCGCCTGGGTTTTATCCAAGTGAAAGTTTGCCTAACGAATATTATTGATAATGATAATAATATTTGGAACACACAGAATATTATGATAATAATGATAATAATATTTGTTACATTATATATTTATACTAGCGGATGTGTACCCAGCTTCGCCCGGGTTTTATCTGAGTGAAAGTTTGCCTAACGAATATTATATATTATGAAGTATAATAAACAATGTTAAATATTAGTTTTAATTATTAATCAAGATTGTGTGTGAATATGTGAGAAAGATGTAATATCGTTGTTGTTTTCTTGGTCGACTGTTTTACATATGGTGTTATCTTAAAATTGCTTGTTTTGAATATTTTTTTAGATTGAGATTATTAGCTAGTATGTAAAAAAATTAACTCTGTTGAATTTTTTTTTTTATATTTATATATAAACTAGCGGACGTACCCGGCCCGGCCCGAGTAAAAGTTTGTCTAACGAATCTCTCGATAAAGTGTTTTTCCGGTCCCTTGAATAAAATCAATATTAATTGGTTCCCTCGGTAATTGGAAGTTAAAGGAATAGTATCTTGCCTTTGAATTGTATCATTATTCTTGTCTCAAATAAATTGCCGTGTCATCCTGAATTTTGTCTTTCCTAATTTTCTACATTTCAAAATCATCTTATCATCATGATAATATTTAGAGCAGATTGTTGAATTATAACAGATAAATTAGAATATTTATCTTGATTATTTCTAGGCGAAAAGTTATTTCAAAAATTTTATTTGCTAGAAACCTTCCCAGTACTATACTAAATAACTTCCCAAAGTTTCATGGCGATCCAATGAGTGGTTTGGTCAGGCATAAAGGACAAACAAACAAACAGACACACACATACATTCATTTTTATATATATAGATAAAATTAACTCTGTTGATTTTTTTTGTATTTAATCGATAACAGCGAAGTTACGCATGTTAATGTTAGGAAAAATATTTTAATGTTAAGCAAAACCTGCTCCATCTCGTTTTACATAAATGTTGAAAATTTGGTCGAAATTGATGCATTGTAACGAAAGTTTTTAGCGAACAACACTTATGAAATTTGCATTTTATTAATATAGATATATATATATACACGTATATATATATGCACTCAGGTAAATTGCCCAGGTAATTATGTTATTATACTAAATGATCTAAAAACACTACTTTAAAAATATATATAAATAAAAAAATTCTTTCAAAGCTTATTACCCATTTTGCATAACTATATATGTATTTTGGTAAATTCGATCTATTTCATCATAATCATTCTTGTAGGATGTTATGAAATTATACAACAACAACAATAAAAGCTTTATTAAGACCTTTTAGTCTTATACATATTCTCCAAACAGAAATGTAGGATACATGCAGGAATAACAGTAATAGTACCTTAATGGTAATATGATATTTATATACAGGAAACTTTATATAAAGTCAATCAACTGGGCAAATAGGAGGAAAATATATTTATTATACATGGATTTACCGCGGATTAAGCGCAAATGAAGATAAAAAATATGTTATGAAATTAAAGCCGCTCCTGTACTGATGAGGGTCATAGTTTGAAACCATGGTGTGTGTTTGCCTGAATTTGCCAAAACTGGTGTTATGGCTTATTATTTATCACCGCTAGTAAAGGTTTTTACCCTGCCTTTTTTCATTAACATGTTTATTTGAAATAAAAATGCATATTTTATACGCCCCAGGAGTTGGGGTTAAGCATACTTAGTAGTTAAGAATTCACTTTATAACACTCTACATTCTTTTTATATCTTCCTCTTAATTTTTACATTAAAAATTAAATATATTACCAAATTATATATAGATACTAGCGGATGTACCCGGCTTCGCCCAGGTTTTTCTCGAGGGAATGTTTGTAGTCTAGTAATAAGAAAATATACTACACCTAAAAACTATCAGAGAAAAGAGAAACCACGGAAGGTGAACAGAAAAATGCTTACAATGGATGTATATGTTTACGATATCAAGTTAAATAAAAACAAAGATAAAATTTGCATATGTTGGTCACTATAAATTTGTATATTTGTTAGGCGAAATTAGAAATATGATAATTATCTTAAAATTGCTTGTATTGGATATTTTTTAGATTGAGATTATTAGCTAGTATGTAAAAAAATTAACTCTTTTGTATTTATATATAAATAAAATTAACTCTGTTGATTTTTTTGTTGTATTTAATCGATAACAGCGAAGTTACGCATGTTAATGTTAGGAAATATATTTTGATGTTAAGCAAAACCTGCTCCATCTCGTTTTACATAAATGTTGAAAATTTGGTTGAAATTGATGCATTGTAACTAAAGTTTTTAGTGATGTCCACTTATGAAATTTCCATTTTATTAATATAGAATAATTATATATAATAGAATGGAGGCCCAGGTAGTTGGCGATCTAAGGATACGCTCCAGTAGTTACCCTTGGTTACCATTATATTACTAATTGAATGGAGAAATATTTAAAAATTTAAGTAAATTAAATATATTTCATACAATTTTTTTCCAATGATCATATTATACAATTAATATTCAGCAAACCTCCTTTGAGAAACCATTTAAAAACACACATCTATAAATTTTCATTAAAATGGTTGTTCATTGCCAATTGAATAAGAAAATTGGAAAGTTTTACTTCAAATATGACTTCAAGAAAGGGCAGTTCTCTCTCTCTCTACTTAAAAAAATTATTAATATAATTATGAAAATATATTTTTTAATACGATAAGAAAATTCCAGCTCAAAAATACATATTAAATATATAATTTTATCATTACATATAACTTGATAAAATGCACATAAATAATTTATTCCTTATATTAAAATAGATTATTTAAATATTTTAATTACACATTTTAGGATATTAATTTTTGTACTTAAAAACATTGAAATTAAAACTATTTTTATAAACTAAAATTTATTTTAAAATAACGTAGTTTTATTATTTTGAAAACAGTTTAAAATTTACTCACTAGATGGCGTAAAAATACACCGTTTTAAAAATATTATTTATTATAATAATTTTAAAAATATAATATTATATTAATCAACTAGAACATAAAATAAAATTAAATATATCTACAAATTGTAAATTGGAGCAATATTCCGTTAACTACCCATGCTAGATAACCTAGCGGCAGTGCGGGGTATATAAGCCGAATGCGACCTTGCTAGAGTGGGAGCCAGGGTCCCAGACACAGGGAGCAAACATTGATCGCTTGACCCAGGGTCGGCTGATCTGTTTAGGCCAGTGTCGCCGCACCACTCTGTGGGTCCTGACCGCTGCCTAGTCGCACGGTCGGGCTGTCCAGTCCTCCGACCGCCTAGCGGTTGTCCTGCAGCAGTCTATCTCGCCCTCGCCGTGCTGAGGTAGTGCCTCTCAGATAGGGCTCCCTCTTGTGGCGCTACCCGCGGTAGCTTGCCCTTTTTTTACATTTCTTCCAAAATTTATTTTTTAAATATATTTTTTAAAAATAAATCATTATTAACTCTATATATTTTTTAAAAAATCTGATTTGTCCAAATTTCGACCGCGTGAGTATGGTTAACTAGAAAAAAAAAATTGGATTTTGCCACAGAGGGCGTTGCAGAAACAACGTCATGTTTTAAAAAAGTAGCCCTTGTTATGGTTTTATCAAATTGTGCATTTCTTTGTTTTTCTAAGTAAAAAAATGAGTTCCCCAGATAATTCTGATTCTGAAATTTACCCTTCTTGTTTAGAAGACATTCGATCTTTTTGTACCGCCACATATTCTTCATCGTCTGAATCGGAATTCGAATATTCTTCATTATCAGAAGACGAAGACGAGGCTGATGTTGTCGACATTTCTACATGGGTTCGTATTTACCCTCCATTTGTTTTGCCTAAAGAATCATTTATAGAAGCCATTGGGCCACAAAATATTCCACTAGGTTTATCAAAACCTATCGATTATTTTAATTTATTTCTTACGCCAGAAATATTAAAAGATATCGTTGAGAATACAAATAAAGCGGCAACGAAATATTTTCAAGAAAATTTAACCACTTTACCCCCTTTTTTAAACTCAAAACAATGGATGGCAACAACGGTAGAAGAAATAAAAGCATTTATAGCTATTTTGTTTAATATGGGAAACATTAGGAAGGCCAAAATAGAAGATTACTGGGAAACTGAGCCTGCATTACATACGCCATGGTTTAGCAAAATAATGCCGCGATTCAAATTTGAACTTATTTATAATTTTTTCACAGTAGATGATCCATCAACAGTTGTACCTAGTAATGATCCAAATTACGATCCAACTGCCCCTTTTAATCAATTTATACAATTCCTAAATAGCAAATTCAACCATTATTATAACCCAACCCAACATCTAATTATAGATGAAAACCAAGTTTGTTTAAAATATCAAACAAGACTTGGACAATCTCAAAACAAACACCATGATCATTCTAGCACAAAGTTATGGATGCTATGTGAAGCAGAAAACAGATATTGCCAACAGATAATTCCATATTTAAGGAATTTATCACCAATAAAAATTAGCCTATCCTATGATATAGCATTAAATCTACTAACACAAGCAAATCTTCTAAATAAAAACTATCATTTAATAGTCAACCATTTTTTTACATCAAATAAATTAGCAGAAGAATTGAGAAAACATCAAACTTATCTTACAGGAAATATTAAAGCAAATAAATTCATCCTTCCTAAAAAAATCTTCAAAACAGAATCTAATGAAATTATTTATATGTCAAAAAATAATCAGCTTGCTGTAGCACTTAAAGAAAAAAAGAAAGGAACAGTCAAATTCTTAACAACATACTGCAATGCAGATAACATTGCTACAGAAAGACATCCAGAAAGAGTTAATCCTTTGGTAAAAGTAATTTATGATAATTACATAAGAGGAACTGACCAAAATAATATGATGCAATATCTTTACATGGATAATAGAAAGTTCTATAAGAAGATCTTCATCAATTTACTTCATCTCTGTCTCAATAATGCCTACATTTTGTATAAATGCCATTCCTCAGATCTTAAAAAACTGGATACCTATTCCTTCAACCTGGAAATAATTGAATCCTTGGTAGAAGATATCCCAAAAGTAACTGAACCTTGCATAAAAGTCAGAAAGTTGCCAAAGAAACAAGAAAGAAGATGTATTGTTTGCACTACAAGAGAACACAGGAGAAGGTCAAGAACTATTTGTACTAATTGTGAAAGAGGCCTTCATCCACTTTGTGCCCTACAACATACTTGTATATGATGCACTAGCGCGCCATCTGTTATCAAAATTCAAAACTATTTTAAAGGCGTAAATTTTTTTTTGATATTATGTCCATAGTTCTTCTAAAATACCCATTCAAAGAGTCGTATCAACAGTATCACTATAAAAGGAAGTTCCAAAAATGCAATATAACAGCGGTATGGTAGATTAAACTGACGAAACCGCTGGGAGGGTTCACCACTGATGAGCCAGGCCCTCCCATTAATTTTTCCATTGCAGTAAGGGCAGTAGAAATTGTTTAATATCCAAAAGAATCTTACGCCTTTAAAATAGTTTTGAATTTTGATACTTGTATATAGACACCATATAACTTCTTTCTTATCTCCACTCAATCATGAATGGATGAAGTAGAATGCCTTTGTCATTAAGACTGGGAGCACTACTCAGTGGCAGGCCGACTTAGCTCCAAAAGAAATTGCCGTCTCTGACATGAGGAACAGATGCCATATACAGCCGCTCCTAACATGGAGTACAAACGCTGCTCATCCTGTATCCCTGGATTAGGAGACCTTACAGGATACTATCAGCCAGGCCAGCTGAACCCAGGTTTTTTAGTGAGCTTGTTACTGCTCCCCCTCCTCCTTTTTCATCCGGGCATACAAAGACATTACTTGTTGTTGCTTATTTCTCAAGTCGTTTAAACAATCTCCATTAGGTTCCATTGTCTCAGCTTTTCTATTATAGTCCTGGGGTTTTCCTAGAGGTCTTTTTTGGAGGATTTAATACAATTCAATAGATATAAAGAGAAGGGTCGCCTCTCCCGTCAAAATAGACGTCTAAAACCAGACGCCATCATTTTGACGGGAGAGGCAACCCTTGTCTCTATATCAATTTCCTCCCGGCAAAATTTCCATCTATAATTCAATAGATGTTCAAGACTGGCTGGTTGGGAATCACATTTGGGGCATTTCAGGAATGTTTTGATTTTTTCCATTAAATTTGAGCATTCTAAGATGTTCTGTTTGTAATCTTGAAATCACCGTTTGTTCTTCCCTAATAAGGGTGTGGAAAGAAGATGTACATAGGTCAAATAACTTGTGTAAATAACCATGTGTTTTAATAAATAATATTTCTATTTTTTGACAATTAGCTTGAGTGTGATGTTTGTGTATCTTTACCCAGTTACTTATTTTTTTAATCTTTAGCTTATATATTTTAAAGACAAAAAAGGCATATCCTGATCAGGCTCACATGAACTTTTCTAGATGGCAGAGCGCCATCTAGTGGAGAAAAAATAAACTAAACGTTTATTTAAATTGTTCCATGATATTTGGCCAACCCAATTTCTTGATAAATCAAGAAAAGTCAATCACGAACGTGTTTTGAGCTGTTGGCCCACGTCAGTGTGGTGCAGACTGTACCTCAACGACCAAATTTTGGTCCCAGAGGCTTTCTGAGAAATCAAGAAATGGGTACTTAAGGCCAAATTTGCATAAATACGCTTTTCATGTGAAAAAATAATAAAAAATATATAAAAGGTCAGGTGTTGATATTAAAAACAAAGAGGCATATCCTGACCAGGCTCACATAAGCTTTTTTATATGGTCTTTAAATTAGAGCGAATTAACACTATGCCTATGATAATTCATGATTTTTCAGGATGTCCCAAAAGCCAGCTTTTTTGGTCATTGAGGTACAACTTGCACCACACTGATGAGGGCCAACAGCCACCATGTGGTTGGCTTCTCTTGATTAATCAAGAATGGGTAAGTGTCCAATAATCTGGGATAATTAAAAAAAAACTCAATGAATATAATTAATATTATAAAGCTATACAACCAGTTTAACTGCATAAGTTTCTTTTTATTTATGAAAAATCATTTTTAATTTCAAAGAGAAATAATTTAATATTTCTAACTTTTGGATGACGTATGAAAAGGTTGAATATATGAAGAGTGATGGTCTATATATGAATGGATATTTTTCCGTTCGCCATTACTCTTCATATTTTTCACCCTCCATACGTCATCCATTCATATATAGACCATCACTCTTCATATATTCAACCTTTTCATACGTCATCCAAAAGTTAGAAATATTAAATTATTTCTCTTTGAAATTAAAAATGATTTTTCATAAATAAAAAGAAACTTATGCGGTTAAACTGGTTGTATAGCTTTATAATTATACGCCACAGTCATTTATAAGTATAATTAATATTTATACTGATAGATGGCGCAAGCCATCAGCAACTTTTAGTTACACAAACAAGAGATGTTTTTTTTTTTTCATAATTATATATTAATATTTATTATTGTCTCTTTTGGTACAGAGCAGGAGGGACAAGCACCATTTCTCCCAAGGGAACAACAGTCTTTGATTTCCAGACTTAAGTCTGGTCATCTATGGACAATGACCTTCCAGAATGGTTGCAAGGTTTTCCCACTATGTACTAAGTGTTAACCTGCAGCAACCCCAAAACACATTATTTACTATATTGGCTCATACATTGATGAGTTCTACTCATCCCCAGCAGACACCATCAACAAGCTCTATAAGCTTGATACCCTAATATGATTGAGTGGAGTTAAGAAAGAGGAGATTGCCTCACTGTTGTTTTACATTTTGTTTTGTCATATAGATTTATATTAACAAATTGGGGGGTCTGTGGAAGGATGGTCTAAACCGTTGGTTTTCGACCGCTACGACCCGGGTTAGATTCCCGCATTGAGCACTTTTTTTCCGATTTAAAAAAAAAAATGCTCCAATGGCCCCCAATTCTTGCAAAAAGTCCAACCCCACCAGCGAGTACAAGTAACCAAACGATGCTCTGGCACATTTGTAAGTGCAAAGTCGAACTGCTTTTCACATGTGTAGACACGTGGTGCATTTACAGTAAAAGCAGTCGCCTACTTCTACCCACCATGATTATCATGGTCTGTACCACATGTACTAGGGATAAGCAAAAAAAATCAACAAATTATAAAAATCTACAACAGGTTGGAAGTTACTATTGGCTCCTATACATTAGGTAACAAGAACAAATCCAAATTTTTAAATTGTATGTGATGTTTTAGCAACAGTTGCTACTGAAGCAACTCACACAATTTATTAATTTGGTCTTGTTACCTTATACTATTGTTTCTTATCTCCTTGTGTAAAGATTACACAAATTCCATGAGTTCATGCTCCTCGAGCTGTTTTATGATAAGCAGTGGCCTCTCCCAAAGGTCCTCTTTAGTACATCTAATGCAAGCCGAAAGTGTTCTGGAGCTGCAGGTGCCAAGCTACATTATGGACAAGTGGGGTAGATTTGTTATTATTTTCTATCTTCAATGGCTTGAGATGGCCTGTTCTAAATCTTGTTAGTGTTGTTTGATGCTGTATGAAGTTCAGAGCTCCTCCTGGGTTCACTCCACTGTACCAACTGTGCTTAGGTGGGATCCTCCAGTTCTTATTTATTTTGGATACTGTCTCTTATTTCTTTAAAAGCAAGTTTATTATTGTGTGGCAAGGGTTCTCTTGTGCCTTTTTTTTTTTTGCTAGTGCATCAGCAGCTTCATTGCCTTCAATGCCAATGTGTGAGGGTATCCATTGAATATTAATTTTTGAGGTTTTTGGAGATAACCAATTATGTTCCTGCTTACTTTGTCTCTATTTTCTTATCCCTAAGTACACATGGTGCAGGCCATGATAATCATGGTGGGTAGAAGTAGGCGACTGCTTTTACTGTAAGTGCACCACATGTCTACACATGTGAAAGGCAGTTAGATTTTGTACTTATTAATGTACCAGAGCCCCGTTTGGTTACTTACACTCGCTGGTGGGGTTGGACTTTTGCAAGAATCGGGCGGCCATTGGAACATTTTTTTTTTAATTAGAAAAAAAAAGTGTCCAATGCGGGAATCAAACCCGGGTCGTAGCGGTCGAAAACCAACGGTTTAGACCATCCTTCCACCAACCCCTACAGTTACCCTGTGTGACTCAAGTGTTGTATGGCACTTCTACTATCGGTAATACAGATCCATTAGCATTTCTGATGGATTTTAAGGCTTCATAGATGGCTATAAGTTCTGATCTGAAGACAGCAAAAATCTGGGTTTCTTCTGTTTATTTTCTCAATGCCATTTGTGGTTTTAATGAGACAGCCACTGCCAGTGTGTCCCAAATCATCTCTGCTACCATCGGTATAGATAGTTATTGCATTTTTAGGAATGTTATTAATTATTTCTAAGCAGAATAACTCTTATGAATAAGCAGTTGCGGACCAACAGCAGCATTGTTAGAAGAGGAGAAAGACCTCTTTAAAAATCCTGGTGATAAAAATGACCTGGTTGATGGACCTCAGCAAAGGTCCCACTCCAGGGATACGGAGGAGTTGTGTCTGTACTCATGTTAGAGTCAGCAGGAAAGGCTTCCATGTAAGGAACAGCCTCTAAGTACAGTCAAAGCCAGACTTTCACCAAAGTGTGCCTTGATCAATGAAAGCTACACCCCATTCCATAAGATCATGAACTCATGGAATTTGTGTAATCTTTACACAAGGGGATATGAAACAAAAACTTCTCTTTGGTTTATATAAATTTTACAAGGCTGCAGTCACCGATCGGAGGAGATTAATATAATTACCAAATGTTGTCTATTTGGATAAGGAAAGCAAAGACTAGAACAGGGGTGGCGAACCTTTTTATATTAGAAGGCCAATTTTCATTTTACCATTTTTGAGAAGGCCGCATATTTATATATATATATATAAATATTGAATCAATAATCCCTTCACTAGACTTTAATAACGGACTACTCGATGAGGGAAGAGTATCTTTTAATATATAATATCAGATCACAAGCTTTCGGGCATAACCGCCCATCTACAGGTGTAAAAACGAGACATATGACATTCGTATTAGATATTTTCAATAAAATAATGAAAGTAATTGAAAACTGCGAAACAAAAATTATAGTTTTGAATTTAAGAAAAGGCCACAACTTGGGCAAGAAAAGGCCACATGCGGCCTTAAGGCCGCACGTTCGCCACCCCTGGACTAGAACATGGCTGATTCCACACTTGGTCTGTTCAGTGATACGTTAACCTTGACGTATGTACGGTGTGGCCATTGGACATGTGTCGGACCTGGAGGCTGTTGTTGGGTGCTGCGCTGCCTGGAGTACAGGAGCTCCATCTATGCTTCCTTTCTTCCTATAGTGAATCTGTATAAGACCGGTGGTCTTAATAAAGCTGTGTGTGTATGTTAATTAAATTATAGACTCATGGAGAGACAAAACTTCAGAAATTGAAAGACTTTCATGTAACCGGTTATCTATTTTTTTTTTTGAGACAGGCAATTTTTTTACACCTGGTAATCTCATGTATGTGTGTCTTCAATAAAGGTCACTGTAATATCTTTCAGAGTTATTGTTTGAATCCCGATATACATGGTAAAAGGTAGAACTTCCTCAAGTTTTGTCAATGAGTGTATACTTTTTTGTCAAAGACATTTTTCCCTGGAGAAATTTTATTTCTCACTAGTCAGTTACTGATGCAACATTTTTACTCTTTCAGAAGGTCATTAACTTAGACCCTATCAAAATTCTTGAACTCAAAAAATAAATTAAAAAAACTTTTAAAACATTATAATAAAACTTTATTTATATTTTTTTTTGTTCAATATATTTTACAAACTTTTCAATTACAATAAAATGTGGGAAAAAGCAAAAAAAAAAAAAAATCAAAACAAAAAAAATAAAGGTCATCTATATATATTTATATAGATATTAAATTCTAAAAAAAAAAAAAATCAAATAACATTCATTTTTTCAATTTAAAAAAAATCTATTTTTGTCCAATATATTATCACAATATGTAAATATATGTATATATATATATGTACATGGAGGGGGGGGGGTATGTTTGTTTATATACAAGGATAATGGGGGAGAGGGTTGAACAAACAACAAATTGTCCATTCACTGCACGCACTACAGAATGACTACATTGTCGTGGTGTGGGGAGACTAGATACAGGTTAGAAAAAGCAAAACATCAATTCAACATCAACAATATTATCAATAAAAAAAAAAGATCATGATTGTTTCTCTTTAAAGAGGGGATGGTGACTGAAAAAAAAGGGGGGGGGGGGAGAAACAAAAGAATCATGATTTTAAAAACTACTTTTCTATCTTTCAGGGGTTTGTAAACCAAGCTAGGCACTGCATTTTCGAACCAACACCAAAATGGTCTCTCAATCCCCACTCAGTAGATTAGAGTCAATGGCATCCAAGGGCATTGATTCCTCTGTTGGGGGCGACTCGCTGTTGGGAGATTGGGCGGCCATCTTGGGACTGCTATGCGGTGTCTGGCTATCCTCTTCCTGTCTAACCATGTCTTCAGAGAAGGTGAAAGAAGCTTGGTCCACCTGGAGTGAAAGATTCTGTGGTCTGTGGTACAGCTGGCCATCTTCCTTCCTAGGCCGGCCCCTTGGTCTTTTGGGGGTGTCCAGGTCAATGACCCGGGTTCTAGGCCGGCCCCTCCCCCGCTTGAATTCTGCAAATTCCTGTTTCACAGGCATCTTCCTGGGTCGTCCAGGCCCTCGTTTCTCCCCCTCTCCCGAAAAGTTCCTTTCGTCCTCCATCTTGAACAGCCTGGGCCTGCCCCGGGGTCTCTTCGGTCCTATAGGTTCTGGTGACTTGATCCTTGGCCGCCCTCTCTTCCTCTTGGGGCCGAAGAACTTGGGGAGGAAGGGCGGCCTTCCTCGGCCTCTCTTTGTAGACGATCCATCTCCGGCTGAAGGGCTGGTGTAGAGAGGGTCTGAAGTAGAGCGTTCTGGATCCGAGTGGATATCTTCATCTACAGACATTCTCTCAGGGGACGGTGGGTGGGAACGGAGGGTGTATTTCTTGGGCGTGAATTGCCCATTCTTAATAAACTTGTTTAGAAGAGTAAAGGTATTTTCCAGGCTGGAGTTGTCTTGAATGGAAGCTGGAGACTTGGTGTCAGGATCCTCCGTAGTGACTGGTGAGGTAGCTACACTCTGTGGGGCCTCGGAGGGAGGAGGAGGAAGGTTTGGGCCCTGAGCACTCTGCTCTGTGTCTTCACTCTTGAATCTCTTTGGGGAATTCTCCTCAGGGTCTTCCTGTGTTGGTGCTTCATGTTTCAGCCCCGCCTGTGTTTCACTAGTGTTGGGTAGGCTGATCTGTTCAGTTTTCTTGGGCCGGCCCCGGCTTCTTTTCTCAGCGGGTGTATTGGTAGCTGCTGGTTTCACTGCTATTGTAACAGGCTTCACTGTTGTCGTAATGGGCTTCACTGTAGCCGTCGTAATGGGCTTCACTGTAGCTGTCATAACAGGCTTCACTGTTGTCGTAATGGGCTTCACTGTAGCTGTCGTAACAGGCTTCACTGTAGCTGTTGTAACGGACTTCACTGCTATTGTATCAGGCTTTACTGTAGTTGCAGTAACAGGTTTCACTACAGTTGCAGTAACAGGTTTCACTACAGTTGCAGTAATAGGTTTCACTGCTATTGTATCAGGTTTCACTGCAGTTGCAGTAACAGGTTTCACTGCTATTGTATCAGGCTTCACTGCAGTTGCAGTAACAGGTTTCACTGCTATTGTAACAGGTGTTACTGCTGCTGTAATAGACGAGGGTTTCACCACTGCAGTAACAACAGGAGAGGGTGATTTCCCTGCAGAGGATTTGTCAGCCTTGATGTCCTCTTCCTCATCACAATAATAGAACATCTCGTCGTTCTGCTCAAACAGACATCTGCGTGGACGGCTGCTTTTCCTTTTGTTGACCCTGGGGACAGGGGTGGACACCTTGGTGTGAGGTGTGTTGACAGGTGGCAGTCTCGCTGAAATGGGCAGCCCTGGTTGTTTGTTGGAGAGAGGAGTAGCTCGGCTAGGGCTCTTCCTGGCGGCAGATCTGCTGCTGATTGGGGATTCCATTCTGTTGACAGCGGCCAGGTGGGCTGGGGTAGTCAGGTAGTGGATGATAGGGCCATTGTTCCTGGACATCACCACAGGGAGATATTTCCCAACTAGGTAGAGAGAGTGGTTGAGTGCACTATTATTTTTTCCCCCTTTCAATTAAAAATCCTTATAAACACAAGGTAATAAAACCAAATCCAAATAAATATATAATGTGTGACGTTTCGGTAACAGTGTTGTTACCACAAAAGTACTGAATGAGAAATTTTACTACAGCATCAGCATTTTTACCACTTTTGTCTGAAGATGGTAACAATGCTGTTACCGAAACGTCACACACTATCTATTTATTTGGTCTTATTACCTTGTGTTTATAATCTATAATCCAAATTGTACCTTATCAAATCCTTACAACTATAACATACACAAGGTCTCTCACTAGAGTTTTATCACACCCTTTATACTGTGTCAAAACTTGAGAATATTTGAAAATTGTAAACATTTCTACAGCCCTTATTTATTTATTACTAGCGGACGTACCCGGCTTTGCCCGGGTTTTACCCGAGTAAAAGTTTGTCTAACGAATCTCTCGATAAAGTGAACATTTTTTTCCCGGTCCCTTGAAAAATACTCGATAAGTTGAATAAAATCAATATTAATTGGTTCCCTCGGTAATTGGAAGTTAAAGGAATAGTATCTTGCCTTGGAATTGTATCATTATTCTTGTATGGATGTACCCGGCTTCGCCCGGGTTTTACCCGAGTAAAGGTTTGTTTAACGAATCTCTCGATAAAGTGAACATTTTTTCCCGGTCCCTTGAAAAATACTCGATAAGTTGAATAAAATCAATATTAATTGGTTCCCTCGGTAATTGGAAGTTAAAGGAATAGTATCTTGCCTTTGAATTGTATCATTATTCTTGTCTCAAATAAATTGCCGTGTCATCCTGAATTTTGTCTTTCCTAATTTTCTACATTACAAAATCATCGTATCATCATGATAATATTTAGAGCAGATTGTTGAATTATAACAGATAAATTAGAATATTTATCTTGATTATTTCTAGGCGAAAAGTTATTTCAAAAATTTTATTTGCTAGAAACCTTCCCAGTACTATACTAAATAACTTCCCAAAGTTTCAGGGCGATCCAATGAGTGGTTTGGTCAGGCATAAAGGACAAACAAACAAACAAACAAACAAACAGACACACATACATTCATTTTTATATATATAGAAATTACAAAATCATCGTATCATCATGATAATATTTAGAGCAGATTGTTGAATTATAACAGATAAATTAGAATATTTATCTTGATTATTTCTAGGCGAAAAGTTATTTCAAAAATTTTATTTGCTAGAAACCTTCCCAGTACTATACTAAATAACTTCCCAAAGTTTCAGGGCGATCCAATGAGTGGTTTGGTCAGGCATAAAGGACAAACAAACAAACAAACAAACAAACAGACACACATACATTCATTTTTATATATATAGATGATAAAATCAGGTGTGATATTCCTACAAGGGATGTCAAGCAACAACACTAAATTTGGCCTACCTGACGCCAGAGAATCCACCACCCAACTAGACGAAAGAGACCTCCTCTGTACCATCAAAACCCAATGCCTGCAGGAATGGAAATCTAATGCTGCACATGACTGGTGCAGAGCAGGAGGGACAAGCACCGGTTCCAGACTTAAGTCTGGTCATCTACGGACAATGACATTCCAGAATGTTTGCAAGGTTTTCCCACTATGTACTAAGTGCAATTCTTAACCTGCAACCCCAAAACACATCATTGACTGTATTGACTCATCTATTGATGAACTCTACTCATCCCCAGAAGACACCATCAAAAGTCTCAAGCTTGATACCCTAATATGATTGAGTGGAGATAAGAAAGAAGAAGAAGAACAACAACACAAAATTCAGAGAACTATTTTACATAAACAATTGGTGAATTACAAGGTTTGAGTAGAAGTTTAAAGAAGAAAAGACATTAAAATCATGCTTGATTCCACATCCTACCTAGGAACAACCAATGAAATAAATATACATAGTTAGCAATTACGGTTTTTTTAACCAAGAGAGAAAAATCATAGATATATTTACAGAATTTCCTAAATTTTAAATATGAATCCTTACTAAAAGGAAGGAATCATATATCGCCGCAACTCTTTTTATTAACGCGATAAAAGAAGCTTTCGGGCAAGCCCTTCTTCAGCTAATTATAGTGTACAAACAAGGAGAGATTATATATGAAGAAGGGCTTGCCCGAAAGCTTCTTTTATCGCATTAATAAAAAGAGTTGCGGCGATATATGATTCCTTCCTTCTAATTTGTTCGAAATCCGCAAACCGTTTACCATGAATGAATCCTTACTGTTTATAAAAATAAAAAGATCCTTGTATTCAATGTGTTTTCTGCTTTCTGTAGTTCTGGAAGACATTCAATAAGCCTGTCACTGGAATCCTCTCTCCACACCCTGGATCGTCTTATCTCCTGCAATGATTAAAAATTCAAAGAGAGAGGGTACGGCTCATCAGTGGTGAAACCCTCCCAGCACTTTCACCATTACAATCTCCAGACTGCTTCATTTATTGTATTGGAGTGAGTTTCTCATATGTCCTGTACTTGCTATTGAATACAGTAAATTGAAGTGTTTTGAAGCATATGTCCATCTTCTTCTTCTTTCTTATCTCCACTCAATCACACTAAGGTATCAAGCTTGTAAAGCTTGAAATTTTTGATGGTATCGGTCGGGGAAGAGTAGAGCTCATCAATGGATGATTTAATACAGTCAATAATATGTCTTGGGGTTGCAGGCTGAGAATTGCACTTAGTACATAGTGGGAAAACCCTGCAACCATTCTGGAAAGTCATTGTCCGTAGATGACCAGACTTAAGTCTGGAAATCAAAGACTGTTGTTCTCTTGGAAGGACAGAACCGGTGCTTGTCCCTCCTGCTCTGTACCAGTCATGTGCAGTGTTAGATTGCATATGTCCATAGTTTGTTCGAAACACCAATTTACTGTATTCTATAGCATGTTATATAAGAACTCAGCCCAATACAATAGTAAAGCTGTCTGGAGATTGTGTGATGATGGTAACAAAATTGTTACCGAAATGTCACACACTATTTATTTAGACTTAGTCTCATTACCTTGGGTTTCTAATCTTTAAAAACCAAAATAATAATAATAAAAAAAGACACAAGGTAATAAGACCAAATCCAAGTAAATAAATAGTGTGTGACGTTTTGGTAACAGCGTTGTTACCATCTTCAGACAAAAGTACTGAATGTACTTTTGTACAAAAAAAACTAAACTATTACCTTCATTCAGTACTTTTGTCTGAAGATGGTACAATGTTGTTACCGAAACGTCACACACTATTTATTTATTTGGTCTTATTACCTTGTGTTTATAATCTATAATCCAAATTGTACCTTATCATGTATTTGGTCTTATTACCTTGTGTTTATAATCTAAATTGTGCCTTATAAAAAAAAAAACCAACAAATTGTACCTAATACCCTAAACCCTGGGAAGCTTATAAGGAGACCTACCCCAGCTTGGAGTTGTGGCAAGGAAACACCTGGGCCAGGGTGGAGTAGGTGCGTTCTGTCAGCACTCTGCAGGCCGTCTCCAGGGTCAGCCCCTGAACACATCGCCATATTAGGGGAGGGAGGGAGGGTCGTTCTTATTTTTGATGCCTCTAATACTGGAGGTAACACTTCGGAGGGGGGGGGGGCACATAAAAGCCTTCCATTGTAGGTAGTCTCTAGTTAGACACTACCTACAGAAAAATAAAAGTGTCCAGGGATGGGAAATGAACCCACAGTGTTCCGCTTACCGGGCAGATGCCATGTCCACTAGGCTACCCTGGACACTTATTTTTCCGTTTATCATTACTCTTCACAATTCATCCCTAAGGTTGGAAATAATAATTTATTTCTCCTTAAAAATAAATTTCAATTTTTCGTTTAAAAGAAACACATTTTCAAATTAAGAAAAAGGCTTCTTCTTATCGTGCAACTGAAAGTTGCTGATGGCTTGCGCCATCTATCGGAATAAATATCAACTATTATCGTTGATTTTTAATTATTCCAGAATTGGCCAAATACCCATTCTTGATTAATCAAGAAAAGCTAACCACGAATGGGTATTTGGCCAATTCTGGAATAATTAAAAATCAACGATAATAGTTGATATTTATTCCGATAGATGGCGCAAGCCATCAGCAACTTTCAGTTGCACGATAAGGAGATGCCTTTTTCTTAATTTATGCACCTTATCCCAGTACAATATTACATTTGTACTATTATTTCACATTTTCAAATGTCGTTTTACAATCATAAGCCGCATTATATTGTATTATAGACTAGGTTATGTTGGTTCTTTAGATTTTACAAGGTTGTTCCAAAAGTTTGTAAACACTTGCAAAAAAATTGAAATACCAATATTATTCGCCGTTATGTATAATGTCTTTGTTGTTGTTGTTTCTTATCCCCTCGTGTAAAGATTACACGAATTCCATGAGTTCATGTTCCTTGAGCTGGAATGGGGTGCAGCTTTCGTTGATCATGGCACCATGATCCAGGCACACTTTGGTGAAAGTCTGACTTTGCCTGTAATAATGTTTTTGTATTATGTATTATTATGTACTCGCCGTAATATTAGAGGTACAGCCTGCACCACGATGACCAACAAAATGAACTTTTGGTTGGCTTTTCTTGATTTATCAAGGAATGGTTGGCCAAATATCAGGGAACAAATCAATGTTTAGTTGATTTCTGTTCCACTAGATGGCGCTCTGCCATCTGAAATGCCCAAGTGAGTAGTCACTATATGTCTTTTTTGTTTTAACATTTATATATATATATATATAAAGGTCACCTCTCCCATTAAAATAGACATCAAAGCTACGTCCATACTGTCACAAACTAGCAGCCTCAGGTCGGTGACAAAGCCACAACACCAGCTTTGTCACCAACAAAATATCTCTTTATCTAACAACAAGGTAAAAAGACCAAATAAATAGTGTGTGGTGTTGTTACCATCATCAGACAAAAGTACTGAGATGCCAAAAGGTCACACACTATTTATTTATTTGGATTTGGTCTTATTACCCTACTAGCCGAATGACCCGGGCAACGCCCGTGTTTTACCCGATTGAATGTTTTTATTCAAATACTATTTGTTACAATTATAAATTGGCGCCTTAAATAAATGCATATATTAGTTAATAACTATAGCCTATGTGCTTTATCTGTCTATGTACTGTTGGCTTCCGTAGGCGTCTCTTACTGGGTAAAAGAAAGATAGGATTCCATTTAGTTATTAACTAATATATGCATTTATTTAAGGAGCGACCCGCTCCAACACAATAGTTACAAAAACAACAAAGCGAGTGGGGGGGGCAAAGGTGGCGTGATCGTAGCCAACCAATAGGAGAGCGCCATTCCAAAAAAAAAAAAAAGCAAACGGTGACAGAGATGAAAAAGAATTGATGACGCTCGTAACTGTATATAGGATGATTTATAATCCAAATTGTACCTTATCAGTTAAACTCAGCTCTAAGACCTCATAGGTCTCAGTTGTTTCAATCCCTGTTAAATACAGTGGATTCTGCCAAGAGTGACCAAGCACACAAGACTCTCCTGGAGGTGGTTTCTTGTCAAAGTCTGTGTCATGTTAGGCCAAGTTAGTCTTTCAATGGAAACAAAGTCTCTGGTAAGGCTAGGTTTATCCAAGTATGGTCTCACGCAAGTCACTGTATTACATAACCACAGTGTAAACTTTACACAAGGGGATAAGAAACAACAACATAACCACAGTGTAAACTTTACACAAGGGGATAAGAAACAACAACATAACCACAGTGTAAACTTTACACAAGGGGATAAGAAACAACAACATAACCACAGTGTAAACTTTACACAAGGGGATAAGAAACAACAACATAACCACAGTGTAAACTTTACACAAGGGGATAAGAAACAACAACATAACCACAGTGTAAACTTTACACAAGGGGATAAGAAACAACAACATAACCACAGTGTAAACTTTACACAAGGGGATAAGAAACAACAACATAACCACAGTGTAAACTTTACACAAGGGGATAAGAAACAACAACATAACCACAGTGTAAACTTTACACAAGGGGATAAGAAACAACAACATAACCACAGTGTAAACTTTACACAAGGGGATAAGAAACAACAACAACATAACCACAGTGTAAACTTTACACAAGGGGATAAGAAACAACAACATAACCACAGTGTAAACTTTACACAAGGGGATAAGAAACAACAACATAACCACAGGGTAAGTAACAAATCAAAATAGGTAATTTGTATTTGATGCTTAGGGGGGAGGGCTAACAATGCTGTAACCATCTTCAGAGAGACAAAAGTACTAAATCATTAATACTTTTGTTCATGATGCTGTAACACGACCTATCATTTACATACAGTAACACCTCGTTGATACAATTTGAGTAAAAAAATTCAAATACTTTCCCTGTCGGAATATCTGCAAATTCCTTCTTTTATATATCAATCAACAAGATAGCTGTACAACATCCTCTACACAACTCTGTAACTTGTTCAAAGTTTGCCATATTTTTCTGCCCACAGTAATTCTTGGTGTTGAAAATTCCCACAGCGTACACTTTTACCTATATTTGGTCTGTTGTTGTTTCTTATCCCCTTGTGTAAAGATTACACGAATTCCTTGAGTTCATAGAATGGAGTGTAGGGGTGCAGCTTTCATTGAATATGACAGCATGATCCAGGCACACTTTGGTGAAAGTCTGACTTTGCCTGTAGTTTGAGACTGTTCCTAACATGAAAACCTTTGCTGCCGATTCCAACATGAGTACAGACACAACTCCTCTGTATTCCTGGAGTGGGAGGACCATTAACCGGAACAGTTGAACTCAGGATTTTTAAAGAGGGAGTAACTCCGCCCTTGCCTGTCCCAAGCCCGGATGAAAAAGGAGGAGGGGGAGCAGTAACAAGCTCACTAAAAAACCTGGGCTCAGCTGGCCCGGCTGATAGTACCCTGTTAGGGCTCCTAATCCAGGGATACAGGATGAGCAGCGTTTGTACTCCATGTTAGGAGCGGCTGCACATGGTGTCTGTTCCTCATGTCAGAGGCGGCCATATTTTTTGGGGCTAAGTTGGCCTGCCACTGAGTAGTGCTCCCAGTCTTAATGGCAAAGGCAGACGCATTCTACTTCACCCAGTGTGGAGATAAGAAAGAAGAAGAAAGAGGGAGTGTCCCTCCTGGTTACAGCATCAAGTCTACCAGAACAAGACATATTTGGTCTTGTTACCTTAGGAGATTGAAGAATAGAGAGACAGGAAGAGATGATGTGTGAGCTATTGCTGCACTATTGATGACATGAGCAGTAAACAACAAGTAGAAAGTGTTACCTCAGAGTTGGAGGCCAGGATGTCCAGTTGCTTCAGGACGAGGGAGTTGAGAGATTTCTCCTGGTCTGTACACAGCCCACCACATCTAACCAACAACATCTTGGTATACCACAAGGTGTTAGATACACTGTTTCAGAAGACTCCTGTCTTAGGAGTTGATTAATCTTGGTTATACCACAAGTTGTTAGATACACTAAAACCTGTCTCAGAAGACTCCTGTCTTAGGAGTTGATTAATCTTGGTTATACCACAAGTTGTTAGATACACTAAAACCTGTCTCAGAAGACTCCTGTCTTAGTTAAACACAAGGTAATAAGACCAAATCCAAATAAATAAATAGTGTGTGATGTTTCGGTAACAGCGTACTTCAGTACTTTTGTCTGAAGATGGTAACAACGCTGTTACCGAAATGTCACATACTATTTATTTATTTGGATTTGGTCTTATTACCTTCTGTATATAATCTATAATCCTAATTGTGCCTTAACATCCTGTCTTAGTTGATTAGCTTTTCCAAATAATCTAGTTTTCTTTGGAATCTAAGCACAAGGTAATAAGACCAAATCCAAATAAATAAATAGTGTGTGATGTTTCGGTAACAGCGTACTTCAGTACTTTTGTCTGAAGATGGTAACAACGCTGTTACCGAAATGTCACATACTATTTATTTATTTGGATTTGGTCTTATTACCTTCTGTATATAATCTATAATCCTAATTGTGCCTTAACATCCTGTCTTAGTTGATTAGCTTTTCCAAATAATCTAGTTTTCTTTGGAATCTAAGCACAAGGTAATAAGACCAAATCCAAATAAATAGTGTGTAAATAAACACACATTTATTTGGTCTTTATTACCTTGTGTCTATAATCCAAATTGTGCCTTATCATTTGGAATCTAATCTTGTCACATCTAAATTATTTTATACAGTAGAACAACCTCCATGAGAGGACACTCTCGCTAGAGAACACCTCTCTACAAAGGACAGCTTTCATCACCAAAATTACCATGTTTACTATTTAGCAACTCTTCGGTAAGATGACACCTCTCTGTAAAAGAGACTTTGGCTCTGTAACTAGCTGTCCTTTACAGGGAGGTAGTTCTACTGTACTTACTTTTTATACCTCTAAAGACTAAATGTTCTCTAAAAGTACTGGAGAGTTTTGAGAAATGCCATTTGGTTCAAATTCCAATGAAAGTCCCTATTTGTACCTCCTGGTGTGAGCACAGGGGACAGAGTGAAAGCCAGGATTAGCTTTTGACTTCATTGCGATGAAAAAGGATACTCTCTTGTACAAAAAACTAGTGCTGCCATGGACAGATAAAAGAGAACAAATATTTCAATCTTAAATGAAATTAATCCTGTTAGACACAAGGTAATAAGACCAAATCCAAATAAAAAAATAGTGTGTGACGTTTCGGTAACAGCGTTGTTACCATCTTCAGACAAAAGTAGTGAATGGTAATAAGACCAAATCCAAATAAAAAAATAGTGTGTGACGTTTCGGTAACAGCGTTGTTACCATCTTCAGACAAAAGTACTGAATTCAGTACTTTTGTCTGAAGATGGTAACACCGCTGTTACCGAAACGTCACACACTATTTATTTATTTGGATTTGGTCTTAATTACCTTGTGTTTATAATCTATAATCCAAATTGTGCCTTATCAATTTAATCCTGTTAGATCTCTTTAATCCCAAATAGACAAAGGCTGACCTACTTTGGGCATATAATGAGAGCAAATGACATTGATGTTAGGAAAAAATTGAAGGAAGAGAGGGACACCTTCAATAAGCTGGCTAGAAGGGATCAAGAAAGCTATCAGAAGGTCACTAAATGAGCTGGGAGTGATGATCACTAAGAGATCAAAAAGGAGAATATTTGTCCATAGTGTCACCAAAACTTGATGGGCACTAAAAACAACAAAGACTAAATCCTATATACAGTAAAACTACCTCCCTGTAAAGGACAACACCTAATTACAGAGCCAAAGTGTCCTTTAGGGAGAGGTATCCTCTTACTGGAGAGTTGCTAAATAGTAAAAATGATAATTTTGCAAATGAAAACTGTCCTTTGTAGAGAGGTGTCTGCTAGCGGGGGTGTCCACTAAAGGGAGGTTATACTGTATTCCTCATACAATAAACCTTGAATTAGCACAAGAAAGAATCTTCTTCTTCTTCTTTCTTATCTCCACTCATCACACTAAGGTATCAAGCTTGTAAAGCTTGAGATTTTTGATGGTGTCTGCCGGGGAAGAGTAGAGCTCATCAATGGATGAGTCAATACAGTCAATAATATGTCTTGGGGTTGCAGGCACAAGACAATCATGATGGTTGACAAGAAAGAATGGTTTATTGCAACCAATTACGTTGCACCTGTCTTGCAAGTGCATATTGAAGAGAAGTCCCCAAGGTGTTACCTGTGGTGAGGGGGCAGTAGAGAGGTTTCCCCCCATTGTTGTTGGGGCAGAAGTGGGGCGGGGGTCTGAAGGTGCAGTGGTTGTGGTGGTGGGAACACGGCGAGGTCATGACCTGTTGTAACACATCCCCGTTGATACACACTTCCCTGCTGATGATGATCATTCAGGAATTATTCATTCAGCACAGGGTGAAACAAAATCTCATTTACACGATGGTCCATATTGGAGATGACAAGAAGATATGCATTTTTTGATAAGGCACAATTTGGATTATAGATTATAAACACAAGGTAATAAGACCAAATACATAGAGAGTGTGTGACATTTAGGTAACAGCATTGTTACCATCATACAGTACTTTTTGTCTGATGATAGTAACAACACTGTTACCGAAATGTCACAAACTATTTATATATTTGGATTTGATTTTATTACCTTGTACTTTTATAATATCCAAATTATAATATTTAAAAAAATATATATATACACCTATCCCCCGATTTACACGGTACTTGTTTTACACGTTTTCGCTTTTACACGGTTTTCCAAATAAGTTTTTTTTTGTTTTTATTGCACTATACTAAAATGCGATATTCTACTCTATACTACCTATGTTGAAAAGAATATTGGGAGGCTTTGATTCATGAGGGGGCGAACACCTATTCAGATTTGACAGTTTAATATACACCTATCCCTCGATTTACACGTTTTTCTCAGGAACATATCTACCGTGTAAATCGGGGGATAGGTGTATATGTATATAGGTAGATAATATAGATATTGAGAAAAAAAAAGTTGCTTCCTGATCGTGCAACTTAAAAGTTGCTGATGTGCCACCAGTTGGTATAAATATTAACAAATATTATGAAAATTAGAAACTATTTTAGACGCGTAAGATTCTTTTTGAAATTAAACAATTTCTACTGCCCTTACTGCAATGGAAAAATAAATGGGAGGGCCTGGCTCATCAGTGGTGAACCCTCCCAGCGGTTTCGCCAGTTTATTTTTCCATTGCAGTAAGGGCAGTAGAAATTGTTTAATTTCAAAAAGAATCTTACGCGTCTAAAATAGTTTCTAATTTTCATGACAGATGGGGCGCTAGTGCATCGTAATATTAACAAATAATGTAAAATTTAATTATTCCTGTATATTGACTGGGAAAAAAAAAATTAATACACTAGAATCTCCCTGTAAAGAGGACACCTAATTGCAGAGCCCAAATTGTTAAATATTAAACATGATAATTTTGAAAATAAAAACTGTACTTTATAGAGAGGTGTCCTCTCATGGAGGTTCTATTGTATTTATTCCAACAGATGGCGCAAACCATCAGCAACTTTTACTTGTATGAATAGGAGACATTTTTTTTACTTAATTCACCTACTACTCGTTCGCAGTAAAATTTTCCACAGAGGAGTGGAGTTTTTTTTTTTTTGCTTATCGGGTCGGTGGAAGGCTGGTTAAACCGTTCGGTTTACGACCACTACGACCCGGGTTCGATCCCCGCATTGGACACTTTTTTCTGTTTAAAGAAAAAAAAAATGCTCCAATGGCCCCCCGATTCTTGCAAAAGTCCAACCCCACCAGCGAGTGCAAGTAACCAAACGGGGCTCTGGCACATTTGTAAGTGCAAAGTCGAACTGCTTTCACATGTGTAGACATGTGGTACGCTTACAGTAAAAAAAGCAGTCGCTAACTACCCACCATGATTATCATGGCCTGTACCACGTGTACTAGGGATAAGCAAAAAAAAAACAAGTGGTACAGGCCATGATAATCATGATGGGTAGAAGTAGGCGACTGTTTTTACTGTAAGTAGCACCACATATCTACACATGTGAAAAGCAGTTTGACTTTGCATTTACAAATGTGCCAGAGCCCTGTTTGGTTACTTGCATTCGCTGGTGGGGTTGAACTTTCGCAAGAATCAGGGGTCATTGGAGCATTTTTAGAGTGAATGTGGAGGAGTGGAGTAAAATAAACCATTGATTTGTAACAACCATGACCCAGAATTGAACATTTATTTCAAACAAAGTAAAACATTGCTCCAATGGCCCCTGATTCTTGCTAAAGTCCAACCCCACCAATGAGTGCAAGTAACCAATAAATGGTTGTTACATATAATGTGTGTTTGGTTTTCTCACCTTGTGTTTAGAATGGTAGGAAGAGAATTGGACTGAAGGACTAGATGATGGGAAGTTAAGAAGAAATAAAGAGAAGAATTCAAGATAGAGAATTATTGGTGTTACTGGAGACCTGGACCTTGCTCAAGAACAGAGAAACTGAAGAAGGATTTACACAGGATCTAATCTCACAAGGCCAAAAATGGTACACCACTTATGACTTGTTCATTTAAATTTGCTATTCTGAAAAGAAAATAAGACCTAATCCAAATAATTTATTAGTGTGTGACGTTTCGGCAACAACATTGTCACCATCATCAGACAAAAGAATAATTTGTCTTTGTTAAAATTCTTTCGTCTGATGATGGTGACAATGTTGTTGCCGAAACATCACACACTAATAAATTATTTGGATTAGGTCTATAATCCAAATTGTGCTTTATCAATTTGCTATCCTGAAAATTATATTTGAATAAACATAATTCATATAAACACAAGGTAATAAGACCAAATAAATAAATAGTGTGTGACATTTCGGTAACAGTGTTTTCACCATCATCAGTACTTTTGTCTGAAAATGCTAACAACGCTGTTACAGAAACAACACACACTATTTATTGTAGGGCGAAGTAGGGTGTCGTGAGCCGCTACGGTAACCGTGAAGGTATACAGGGAACTCTGAAATGTGGCTGACTAACGGGGCAATGGCACCTCCCCCCATTCCATGGACAAGACACCACCACCACACACTATTTATTTATTTGTATTTGGTCTTATTACCTTGTGTTTATAATCTATAATCCAAATTGTGCCTTATCAATCTATAATCCAAAAATTGTGCCGTATCAAAATTAATATGTATTAAACTGGCAAAACCACTGGGAGGGTTCACCACTGATGAGCCAGGCCTTCCCATTAATTTACCATTGCAGTAGGGGCAGTAGAAAATTATTTAATTTAAAAAAGAATCATTAGCGTCTAAAATAGTTTCAATTTTTAATAACAGATGGCACACTCTTCTTCTTTCTTATACCACTCAATCAAGGTATCAAGCTTGTTGATGGTGTCTGCTGGGGATACTGAGTAGAGCTCATCAATGGATGAGTCAATACAGTCAACAATGTGTTTTGGGGTTGCAGGTTGACAATTAGTACATAGTGGGAAAACCTTGAAACCATTCTGGAAAGTCATTGTCCGTAGATGACCAGACTTAAGTCTGGAAATCAAAGACTGTTGTTCTCTTGGGAGGACAGAACTGGTGCTTGTCCCTCCTGCTCTGTACCAGTCATGTGCAGTGTTAGATTTCCATTCCTGCAGACATTGGGTTTTGATGGTACGGAGGAGGTAGATGGCTCACTAATTCACCATATTGTCATAACCAAAAATGTACATAGCTTGTAACTGTAAATAATACATCGGCAGCTTGGCGAATGTTATGTACCTAAGCTCCGATAGATGGCGGGCACGCTAGGCGGGAAGTTTGTAAACAATAGTCGCCATCTTGAGGGGTGTAGCCGATCGCCAGCCGTTTGGGTCTCTGACATTACTTCCTTAATTTACCATTATTTTTATCCATTTAACTTAGTCTACCTCTATTTTTTTTATTCCGCAAACTATTTAACTATTTAAAGTCATCTAATAAATTATTATTTTATTCTACCCAAATGTCACCTTCATTACTGTGGCAATATTATATATTTTTATTACAATAAAAACCTCAGAAAGACCCACCTAATATGCAAATACCTACATAAAATAAATAAATAAAACTAAACTACCCCCAACCACTAATGAGAGGCCATCTCCAAGCAAGACTAGGGTTTGCCATATACAGTAGAACCTCCATTTAGCGGACACCTCTCCACAAAGGACAGTTTTCATCACCAAAATTACCATCTTTACTATTTAGCAACTCTCCAGTAAGACGATACCTCTCCCTAAAGGACACTTTGGCTCTGTAATTAGATGTTGTTCTTTACAGAGAGGTTCTTCTGTATATATTATATATATATTTAGGTAATAAAAAGGGCATATATTGAATTGAATAAAATATTTATTTGCCAATATTTAGGTTGGCTGAATGCCAACCTTTGTCAAGGTATTACATTTTTGTATAAACATACTCAACGCAGCAGTGTTATATATAAATATACAGTAGAACCTCCTTGTAAAGGACACCTAATTGTCCTTTAAGGAGAGGAGGTGTCCTGTTACCGGAGAGTTGCTAAATAGTAAAAATTGTAATTTTACAAATGAAAACTGTCCTTTGTAGAGAGGTATCCTTTAGTGCGAGTGTCCTCTCATGGAGGTTTTACTGTATATATAATTTATATATATATATTAAAATTAAAAAAGGCACATGAGGTTTTTATTTTTATTATTTTTTTCACATATATATATATATATGAAAAAACAATAGAAAAAAATAAAAGATAAGTGGGTCAGGTGTTGATATTAAAAATAAAAAAGGCATCTCCTGACCACGAGCACATGTGCTTTTTAGATGGCAGAGCGCCATCTAGTGGAGAAAAATAAACTAAACATTTATTTATTTAGCTTGCTCCGTGATATTTGGCCAACCCAATTTCTTGATTTATCAAGAAAAGCCATCCACGAGAGCTCCACTAGATGGCGCTCTGCCATCTAAAAAGCACATGTGCTCGTGGTCAGGAGATGCCTTTTTTATTTTTAATATATATATATATATTGCATATATAGTTTATATTGTAATAACAATAAAGGATACAAGAAAATAAGACCTAATCCAAATAATTTAATATTATGTGACGTTTCGTCACAAAATTGTCACCATCATTGGACAAAACTATTTTTCCTTATCTGTTATCTTATTTAAACACTTGATAACAGTACTATTTAAGAACTTGCTGTGATATTTTTTCTCATTTATTTTTTTGTCTGATGATGGTAACAATGCTGTTGCCGAAACATCACATACTAATAAATTATTTGGATTAAGTCTTATTTTCTTGTATTATAATCCAAGAATTCTTGGTACCAGGTAGAAAACCCCAAAAAACAGACCCTCCAACTAAACAGAAGGGAATCGACACAGTTGGCCAGATGGAAATCTGGTCACCTGCGCCCTCTAGTCTATAAAGAGGGAGCCAAAAGCTTCCCCATGTGCACTAGATGCAAAACCGAAGAGGCCACTCCCCAACATTTGACACAACAATTGACACAAAGTAATAACGCGCCATCTATACATATAAAATAAAAGGATTTAAAAGCGCGAATGTTTCTTTTATACATAAAACGAACTTCTACTGTCCTTACTGCGATGAAAAAATATATTGGGAGGGCTTGGCCCATCAGTGGTGAACCGCTGGGAAGGTTCACCACCAATGAGCCAAGCCCTCCCAATATATTTTTTCATCGCAGTAAGGACAGTAGAAGTTCGTTTTATGTATAAAAGAAACATTCGCGCTTTTAAATCCTTTTATTTTATATACTAAATTGCATTGGAAAGGACAAAAGATCCCTGTACAGAGAACTAAGAAGAGTTCTTGAGCTTCTTTACGAGCACGACCTCCAAGATCTTGTCTAATTTAGACTAAAAGGATAAGTAAAAAAAAAAAATCCAAATTGTGCTTTATCAATAACAATAAAGGACTTCTCCACAATATAAAATGCGACAACAGAACCATTTTTTTTTATAGAAATATGGCTACTTCAACCAATTTTTTATTTAGTTGCTGATGTTTCAGTAACTCTCTCACTCTTCTCGGAGGAATAAATATTTTTAAATCTTATTTTTTTACTTATATCGACTACACTTATATTTCCCTTGGCAGAGCTGACTGCTATAGGGCACGTCCCCAGGTGGCGGATAGGGGAACGACCTTCAGATATGAAGGCCAGCTGTGAAACAAGCAGAATAACTCTGACGAATAAGCAGTCGCGGACCAACAGCAGCATTGTTAGAAGAGGAGTAGACCTCTTTAAAAATCCTGACTTCAACTGACCCAGTTGATAGACCTAAGCAAGGTTCCTTCTCCAGGGATATGGAGGAGCTGCGTCTGTACTCATGTTAGAGTCGGCAGCAAAGGCGTCTGCTTCCATGTTAGGAACGGCCTCAAACTACAGGCAAAGTCAGACTTTCACCAAAGTGTGCCTGGATCATGGTGCCATGATCAACGAAAGCTGCACCCCTACTCCCCATTCCATGAGATCAAGCTCGAGGAGCATGAACTCATGAAATTCGTGTAATCTTTACACAAGGGGATAAGAAACAACAACAACAACACTTATATTTACACGATTTTCTACCATATATGTAAATCATCACATATTTGCATATATCGAAAAATAAACGTTTTTACATATATTGTTTAAAAAAAATCGTGTAAATATATAAGTAAAAAAATAGGATTAAAAAAATAATTATTTCCCTGACATGGAGTGGAATGTTGGAAATTAAATAAATTAATTGATGTAGTTGTATAATTTTCCAAACAAACTTCCAGCCAACATATGTCTTCAAAACATCTTTTGGTTATTATCTAATATGGAAATATGTTGGAGAATAAATTTTTTGTTGAATATAGGATTGTGTGATTATATATATATAATTATAAATATATATATCTTTATAATTAATCACATTATATATTATATTATTATTAATTATATATTTTTATAAATTTCTTTAGAATTCAAATGTCCCCTTACCCCTTTATTTCCTTTCTAGTGTTCTTAAAAATTTAATTAAAAAATAAATAAATATATTTAATAGTATTAATTAAATATATTATATAAACACGCATACATAATAATTTATAATAACATAATTTTATAATGTTTTGAAAAAATATATATTTTTTATTTTTTTTTCGTTATTTTTGTTTTTAAAATGTATAAAATTTAATAAAAATTTAAAAAATTAATATAAAATTTATTAAGTATTTTATAATTATTAACATAATGTCGGATAGGCGAGTTGGAAATCAATATAATATAGACATTTCTATTTCTAGTGAAAAAAAAACCTAATTAAAATGGATAAATATTTTAAATGGTTGGTTTTGGTTTATTATTATCTTATATTTTAATAATTAATATAATTTCTATAACATATATGTGATATTAAATTAGGCCTTGGTCCAAGTCGACATATTGCTATATCAAGATCCGAATATGGCATATATATATAATATATAGGCAATACATAATATTATATAGTATATTTATCAAAAATATATCAAAATATTATTTTTTACCTCTTATGATGGCTTTAATTAGTTTTAAAAGAAAATATATAATTTTTAATATTTTTAAAAAATAATTAACTTTTTTAGTTATTTAGGAATATTTATCTTCCATTTTTTAATAATTTTTTTTCTTTAAACAGCGTTGTCAATATTTAATTATTTTAATAAATATAAATAATATTTTAAAATATTAAAATTAATTTTAAAAACTTAAATTTGAATACGTAAAAATTACTTAAAGGTATATTTAGGGCATAAATAATTCGTTTTATCAACTAAAGCGCTTTCTATTAATAAGTTTTAATTATTAGCATTGCCACTTCAACAAATAAAAACAAGCAAATTATTAAATAGTTTAGAAATGAATATTATTCATTTTAAGAGGCATATGAATTGTTTTCCAAACATCAAAGTTTTATATATTTAAATATATTTTAACGTAACTAGTGACATAAACAAGTGTATATTCCTGATAATTGAAATATATTTTAGAGTAATTCTATCATTAAAAAAAAAAGGCAAAATTCAGTATCGGTTATAAGCAAGAAGACGTGGTTTAATGCGAATAAAGACTCTGCATTTTAATAGATATTGCATCATTTTGAATATGAAATATGATAGCAATTTGTTCAAATAAATAAAATCTATACTCAGAATGGTTAAATGCCGCTGCTTTTCTCTATGCACAGTTATAATAATTGCGTTATATATATATATCTGATTTCGCATTTCTTTTTATAAATGTGTTACTATAACATAATTAATATTTTGTGGTTTTTAGGGACTTTGCATCTAGAGTAAAATAAAGAAGAAGAAAAGTAGTCTTTAAAATTTTACTAATTCTGATAAAATCCTATATTTCTATAATTTTAAGATATGCACATTATACATTTACTAGAACATTAGCCTGTTCTACCGGTTTAGAATGACAGCTAGTTCTAAGCCTTATATTGAAGATTTTCCTTAATAAATCTGTAAAATAAGTGTGAGGCCATATATGTTTCACTAATGGATGTTTAACTCTACCTAATGTGTGTGTTTGTGTAAATAAATGGTTGAAAAGTGTGTTCTTAAAAAAATAGTTCTTTAATTATTTTATCAATTTATATGACATCAACCATCCTATATTCTCTTTTTATTAAAGTCAGACAAAAGAGTTTTATATATGAGTTTGATTATTTAATCATTTTCAACTTTCTCACTCGCGCGCGCGCGATGATAATTCAACTATTTGGAACATTTTTTTATTTAGGTCATATTTTAAATAATAGAACCCTGACCCATTTGGTCAAAATATATTTAATTATTTAATGTGAATCAGAGATTATATTTTAAAATAATAAACCTGAATTTTTAAAGACTTTTAAATATTTATTATGCACATGTAGATCACATAATGAATATATATGATGTCATGAACAATCAATGAAAAAATCAAGTCTCAACCCCCAGCAGTTTCCAGATTTGAAATTGTGTAGAGATTATTACAATGTAGACAAGGTAAATTGTCAAACCTTTTGGAGGATATTATAAAACAAATTAAATTTTATATAATAATATTTTTCTATTATCAATTTTTACATTCATGTAAAGTGCGGCACTATACGTGAGTACAATGTATTGGTGAATAAAAACCGGGAATATGAGAATCAATCCTTATTGTTTTCAATCAATTATCTTGCACTGAAAATTGTTAAGTTTCTTAAGCTAACAAAAAATCACTGTTAATCGTGTCAAGAATCACTTTGATGAGTCTAGCAATGGCTAAGAGAGAACGCCTGTAAGGAAAATGCACGTGTGCCAATTAAAGAGGGTAAGAGATAAAGAATTTGTCAAAGCTATCAAGGAAAAATTGAAGGGGAAGCTAGAAGGAGCAGGAGGGTCATCGCCAAGGATATTTTCATGAGGACTTTGACCTCAAGTCTTATGTCCTTTGGAAACGTTTTATGTCCTTTCTAACATTTCGATGGACTGCTGTTTCTCTTTTCAAGGATCTATTTTGCTAATGCTTAGTTTTATAAAAGTTCAGAATGATCTGATATTTAAAAAACTTGTAGCGCGTGCAATGAAAGAAACCTAAAATTTTTCAGATTTATTCCTCCTTTTATATCATGAACAATCGCTGAAAAAAAATCAAGTTTCAACTCCCAGAAATTTCCGAGTTGAAATTGTGTAGATGATAATTTATATTGTAGATATATTCTAAACTCAAAGAAATATAAACAAAAAATTAAATTAACAAAAATGTGAAAATATCTATAAAAATGCTAAAAACAAAAGTAGTTCCAAATGATGATTTTAAAATTTGTTGCTCTTTGCTTTTTTTTTTATATTTTGATTTTTCGAGAAAATGTACTGGCATACGCTGACAACATCGTCATGCTTATCCGCGAGGGGATGGGCAGTTGGAGCTAATTTAGAAGATCTTCGAGGACTTCAGGCGTGCGTCAGGAATAAGAGTCAACTTAGGCAAAAGTCAGGGCCACTGGTGCGGTGGGTAAAAAAATCGCACAAACTCTCTTTGAGAATTTCCTGGAGCACGGAAAAATCAACCTTTTGGGCAACATCGTGACCCCAGGACATGGAACATCGGTACAAAAAAGGATCACACATAAGTAAATTACTGAAAGGAGTCATCGCTAGATGGTCCCCTTGTCCGCAGTCTCTCTCTTGGGCGGGCGAGAGTGGCCAATAGTCTGGTGATCTCATCAGTCTTTTACCATCTTCGGGCCTACCTATCCAGTGATACCTTCATTTCAAGACTGCAGGCAAGGATGGCGCGGTTGGTTTGAGGACTTGACCGCACTGCGTGGTTTTCCGGGAGCGTTCTGACACGTTCTGTATCTGTCGGTGGCGTGGGGTTATTGGACATCAGCACCCAACTCCAGCTCGCCTGCTTCAACAGGGTTCAGACTGCACGAAGAAATAAAGGTAAGAACGCCTACTCATGGCTGACGGAGTCCGGAATCTGGATAGGCCCCTTGTCTTCGAGTTCCTGGGTGCTTCCCCATCGTCATCGGCTGCTGGAACTGTGGGAACAGGCCTCCTCTTCCATCCTGGGCCTGAACTACTGGGTGGTGCCCACTTCCACTCTACTGAACCTGCCCCATGTCGGCGTCTGCAGATTCCTGGCGACGCCATCGCTTCGGGCTCCCACAAGGTGGATCGGAGTGCGCGTCCGCTACATGGAGAGTCTTGATCCGCTACTCAATACCAGGCCGATGAGAAGTATCCACGAGGACGCAGCTGCCCTTGGATCATTCTGCCAGCGGCTGCTGACCGAGAATGCTAGGAGCGATTACTAGAAAAGTCCTTGGAGGATGCCGTGGCGCTGCGCGGGACGGCTACTCTGTTCCTGCGCATATGCACACGCATAACGTGATGCATGCTGGAGTGCCCCTGTCTGGCCGCCGTTCCCACCTCACAGTATTTCCGGCGCTGGGCGCCAGTGGTAGACGTGCCCCTTACCAGTGTGGTCTTCTAATCTCTCCGTCGCTGCTCCTTCGGGGGCCATGTGACGGACATTGCTCTGCGGTTGACTCTGCACGCGCTGCCTCATCTGGAGCACCTAGCGTCGAGTCAGCCTGTCTGCATCGCCTGCCGATCCACCGCTACTGGTCCTGCAGCACAGTTCGCCCTCTCATCCGAGGTGTTCTCCAACATCGGGCGGCCGCTGGACCTGCAGTCCTGGAGCTTTCCAGTTGGTATCGAGGACTACGCCATCACCATCTCCTCAGCAGCGAAGCACGAGATCTACGTTTTCTTCGTAGATCGCGAAATGCGTTTTGGCGATTTTCCACCAAATTCTGAATATGTACATGGCAGAGGCGCGCAATGTATATATTCATTATATATAGTATATATATATATATATATGAAAAAACAATAGAAAAAAATAAAAGATAAGTGGGTCAGGTGTTGATATTAAAAATAAAGAAGGCATCTCCTGACCACGAGCACATGTGCTTTTTAGCCTTAAAATTTGGCCTTAAATACCCATTTCTTGATTTCTCGGGAAGCCATTGGGACCAAAAATCTTTTTGGTCGCAGTGGTTACAGCCTACTCCACGCTGACGAGCGCCAACAGCGCGAAACGCGTTCGTGGATGGCTTTTCTTGATTTATCAAGAAATTGGGTTGGCCAAATATCACGGAGCAAGCTAAATAAACGTTTAGTTTATTTTTGCTCCACTAGATGGCGCTCTGCCATCTAAAAAGCACATGTGCTCGTGGTCAGGAGATGCCTTCTTTATTTTTAGTATATATATATATATATTATTTAAAAATGCCTATTTTGGATCATAAAGTTTTATTTCCAATATTTCGTGTGGCAACTCGCCAAACTTCTTCGGGGAACAAGATTGTTTTGAGATGCTCGCGTATCTATTCACGAGTATGTACAACTGATATAAAATTTAAAATATCTAAAACCTACAATATTAATGTTTATAAATATAATAAATAATAATAAAATAATTTTAATTTAATAAAAATAAAATTTTCAAACACATATATATAACTAGCGGATGTACCCGGCTTCGCCCGGGTTTTACCCGAGTAAAGGTTTGTCTAACGAATCTCTCGATAAAGTGAACATTTTTTCCCGGTCCCTTGAAAAATACTCGATAAGTTGAATAAAATCAATATTAATTGGTTCCCTCGGTAATTGGAAGTTAAAGGAATAGTATCTTGCCTTGGAATTGTATTATTATTCTTGTCTCAAATAAATTGCAGTGTCATCCTGAATTTTGTCTTTCCTAATTTTCTACATTACGAAATCATCGTATCATCATGATAATATTTTAGAGCTAATTGTTGAATATAACAGATAAATTAGAATCTTTATCTTGATTATTTTTAGGCGAAAAGTTATTTCAAAAATTTTATTTGCTAGAAACCTTCCCAGTACTATACTAAATAACTTCCCAAAGTTTCATGGCGTTCCAATGAGTGGTTGGGTCAGGCATAAAGGACACACACACACACACATACATTCATTTTTATATATATAGATTACTAGCGGACGTACCCGGCTTCGCCCGGGTTTTACTCGAGTAAAAGTTTGTCTAACGAATCTCTCGATAAAGTGAACATTTTTTTCCCGGTCCCTTGAAAAATACTCGATAAGTTGAATAAAATCAATATTAATTGGTTCCCTCGGTAATTGGAAGTTAAAGGAATAGTTTCTTGCCTTGGAATTGTATCATTATTCTTGTATGGATGTACCCGGCTTCGCCCGGGTTTTACCCGAGTAAAGGTTTGTTTAACGAATCTCTCGATAAAGTGAACATTTTTTCCCGGTCCCTTGAAAAATACTCGATAAGTTGAATAAAATCAATATTAATTGGTTCCCTCGGTAATTGGATGTTAAAGGAATAGTATCTTGCCTTTGAATTGTATCATTATTCTTGTCTCAAATAAATTGCCGTGTCATCCTGAATTTTGTCTTTCCTAATTTTCTACATTACAAAATCATCGTATCATCATGATAATATTTAGAGCAGATTGTTGAATTATAACAGATAAATTAGAATATTTATCTTGATTATTTCTAGGCGAAAAGTTATTTCAAAAATTTTATTTGCTAGAAACCTTCCCAGTACTATACTAAATAACTTCCCAAAGTTTCATGGCGATCCAATGAGTGGTTTGGTCAGGCATAAAGGACAAACAAACAAACAAACAGACACACACACATACATTCATTTATATACAGGGTGATCCAAAAGTCCCGCACAACTTTAAAAATTAATAACTCCGCGAATATTTGCGCTAGAGCAATGCGGTAAACACCATTGTGTTCAGGATGCAATGGGATTTTTTATGGCAAATAATGAAAAATTCGAAATTGATTTTAGTTACAACTTTATTCGCTAGATGGCGCTCTACCAGAATCAGCTATTCAGCGGCCAAATTGTTTGATAAATTGAAAAATATAACTGAACGACACGTATTTTTCCTTTTTGAATACCAGGAAAGAACCCAAATAATATCAAATGATAGATTAATAAAACACCATTTCGCCAAAAGTTAGAAGAAATGGTTAACGATTTTTAAATACAATCTGAGATATGTAAAATAGGTATATGCAAATGCATCTCTATCACAGCAGCAGCAGCATTGTCCACTATCTTGGGTGTGTAAAGCAGCTGCTCTGGGTCTATGTCAATTTTCTGCAAGGCTGCGGGCATGAGAATATGTGGGTAGGTGTTAGTTCCACACCAGGACAGTTGTTGCATGTTCTATAGGTTCTTGTGCCATCTGGATGTATTGTCATCCTTTATAATGTTTTGTTCTAAATCTTGCTATAGTTTTGTCACTTTTCTCTCGGAGTTTATTTCACATTTTGATCTTTTCTTATTTTTTTGTTTAATTATCTTGTATTTTGCAAAAGCATTAGCGTCAAATAATGACATTTGTTCTTTCCTTTGGCTCAACTTTCTGGCTTCCTTTGCAAATTCAACTGCCATTTCATTACCCCCGATCCCAACACGGGCAGGAATCCATTGTAGAATACAGTTATTCTCCAATGATATCAGTTGAGTAAGTAACGAATGTATTTTCTGTGTGATTATAGTATTGCCCTTCTGAATTGCTTCTAGATCGGATATGAAGTCGTTGTACGGTATATTATAATTCCTTCTGCTTGATGCAGGGATGGTTGGTTAAGGCATACATCAAGAGCTTTCCAGATAGCTGTCAGTTCACAAGTGAAGTTTGACAAAATCTTTCTTGCTCCTTCTTTGATTTTGATGTATGTTCCATCTTGCAATATTATGTTAATTCCAGCCCCTCCATTACTTATGGTAAGGTCTGATGATCCATCTGTATATGCTGTTAAATAATTTATTTGATCGCATAAACCAATTGTGTCAAGTCCTTTCTTTTTAAGAATGCTTTTGTTCTCTTTTTTTATTGCAGGGTTCATTCAGGTTAAGATTGATGATTACATTTGATGGCAATGGGGTAGGAAATATTGGTTATTCTCGAATTTGAAATTCATTATGTTTCATATTCATGCTCTTTCTAATATTGTTGTCGTACTGAAGTGTTGAAGATCTTTTGAGCATTTCTTTTTGTGTCCAGTTTAAATAGGTTCTATGGGATATGTGTTCGGTTTCTTTAGTTTTTAAGCTATTGGTGAATTTTTTTGTTTTTAATTGTCTTCTGCTTTCAAGTAGGTCTAGACCACATTCTCTCTGAATTTTCTAATTGTTGGTATTTGAAACAGAACCAGTGATTAATTTGGCCGCTTTTGCTTGAACACTGTCTAGTCTTCTTTTTAGTGATGAACTTGAGGGAGCCCAGACGGGTGTTGCATATTCCATTATTGGCCTTATTAAGGTGATATATGTTGTTCTGAGAATTTTGGGTTTTGCTCTCCAATTTGTTCCACATAGCCTTCTCAGAATGTTTAGGTTTCTGGTAGCTCTATTTGAGGTGCTAATTATGTGTTCTGTAAATCGCAATTCCTCATCAAGTATCACACCTAGGTAATTTGGAGAACAAATTTTATCAATTATATGGTTGTTTATGCTTATTTTGGAGTTGAATTCATGCTCTTTTTGCTGTCAGTGAAGGAGACCTATAGGTTTGTGTTTATTGTTTTTTTTTTGTCATTTTGTCATTGCCCACTTCTCATTGATGTGTTCAGTATTTTTCTAATATTTCTATACTGCTACTTGTGTGCCATATGGCTATATAATCTGCATGGCAGGCAACTTTTGGGTCTTCAGTGAGGTAAAGATGGATGTTGTTAAGGTTGTGTCGTAATTAGATATACAACAACTCAAACTTGACCATGACTCTTTTTAGCTCTTATTCTTTTCGTTTGGACAACAAAAAAATGTCCAATTTATATACACATATATTCTTACATAATGAGACTTTAAATAATGCAAATAATCTTCATCTATTTACATACACAACACATCTCCCCCCTTAATAATACTCCAGTCGGTCTAGGAGTTTCCTGGCTCTCTGAGGTCTAGGACTGAGGACAGGCACTTGCACAGCGGCAGGCTCCGGTTTAGAAATGCAAGAGGGCACGTGCACAGCAACAGGCCCTGGTCTAGGAGTGCAAGAGGGTACGTGCACAGAAGCAGTATCCTCCTTGTTTCCTGGTGTAACCTCTGGAACCTCCTCTTCACTTTATTTCTGACTTCCACCTACAGGCTTCTCTCCTGATGTTCGAGGAAGTATCAAATTTCTTGTCTCCACTTGTTTCTTTCTCACAGGTCGCAATTGATTGATATGCCTCTTATACACGACGCCCTCGCAACTTATAAGGTAGTGACGGTAGCTCAATAATTTCAAAATGGTACCTTTTTACCGTTTAGGTCCAGTTGCATAGTTGCGGAAATAAACCTCGCAAACTGTAGTAAACTGCTCCTGCTTTCTTACGGCCTCATGAAATACCTCTCGCGGATTTCCCATCTTGGTATTAAATTCGAGAATCTTGATCTTAAACTTCTCTTCATTAGCAGTTCCGCGGGGGAATTCCTTTATTACAGTTTGGGGAAATGCTCTATGAGCAAATAGGAATCTTTGTAGATTCGTCTCTAAATCATCCTTCCCATTATTCTTTCTCAAAAGGTTTTTTAACTCTCTTACATATCTCTTTCTATGCCTGGCCACCAGAAAATACCGTCTGGCAATCATCTTCATTTTAACAATCCCCATGTGTATTTCATGCAAGTCATTTGAAATTAAAGATCTTAATATTTGGGGAATTACCACTCTTTCACGCCATTGAAGACAACCAAACTCCAAACTTAATTCCTAATAGATCTTATAATGAGGAGCTAGTGGGTTTTCTCTCGGTACCCTTGTGAATTTCCACACAGTTGCCTTCTCTAACATTCCTTAATACTATAGACAGTATTTTATCTTGGGGCGTCTCATATGCCACCTTCATAAAAGAGAACGGTACCTCATTCAACCTCCTGAGAAGAAGTATCTGGTCTTCATCAAGAGACTTCCTGACACTCGATTCTAAAGGAAGACGTGACAATGCGTCAACATTGGAATTATCATTAGTTTTTCGAAATTCCACAGTATAATTAAATGCAGCTAATTTTAAGGACCATCTTTTAATTCTGGCTGATGCACATATGGGAATTGGTTTATGAGTTGAAAATATATGAATTAAGGGTCGGTTGTCTGTGACCAATTAAAATTTTCGTCCCAGTAAGCATTGTCTGAATTTCTCAACGCCAAAAGTTATGCTCAACGCTCTCTTTTCTAGTTGAGAGAAACGTTTTTCCGCTTCAGTTAATGTTCTAGAAGCAAAAGCTATAGGGCATTCTTCCTTTCTATCATTTCTATGACTCAGAATTACGCTTAGTCCATAGTCCATTAATAATGATTTACATTTTTAAAATAACATTCGATATTCTTTCGTCCAATTCCATCTATATTATTCAAAAGTTGATAGAATAGCGCTAAAATGTTTGCTATATTCTTTATGAATCAATAATAATAAATAAAGAGTCCTATGAAAGATCTTAATTGCGAAACATTCTTTAGGTTCACGCGTCTCTATCACTGCTTCAATTATATTTTCTAAGGGATCCAGTCCATATTTATCCATTTTAAACCCTAAATATTCCACCGATTTCTTTTTAAATTTACATTTATATCTGTTTAACTTTAAACCTTTTTCTAGCAATCATCTAAACAATAGATCCAACTTTTGTTCATGATCTTCAAAGTCTTTTCCTGCAACCAAAATATCATATATGTAGAAGGCCACACCTGGCAAATCAGCAAATAGACCTTCCATAATCCCTGAAATTTTTTGGTGCTACCGCTACGTTATATGGTAGTCTTTTATAAGAAAACAACCTCTTTGTTGTGTTTATATCAACAACAATTCTTTGGCTTCTTCCGCTAACATTACTTGTAAGTAAGCCTGTGATAGGTCTAGAGTCGAAAGTACGGTGCTTGTAGATAATTTTGAAAAGATCTCATCGATCGATGGAAGGGGATACCTATCTAATTCTATTGCTTTATCAGGTGTACATCTAAAATCACCACATATCCTTACACTACCATCCTTTTTGAATACTGGTACTATTGGAGCGGTCCAATATGCATGAACTATAGGTTATAAAATGCAAGAATTCACTAAACGATCAATTTCATTCTCTACTTTGTTTTTTAGAAAGAAAGGTAAACTTCTGGCCTTACAAAACACAGGAGTCACATCCTTTTTTAAATTAAAATTTATTTTAACATCCTTTAGACAGCCCAAATCTTTGTTAAACAAATCTGCATATCTATCAATCAAAATATTTTTATTAGATTCATTATTAAAATTTTTAATGCTAAACAATCTAGAATAATCAAGGTTTAACTGTTTAAGCCATTTTCTTTCTAACAAAATTACCTGGATTTTTCATTTACAACTATTAATCGTAAATATTGGTTGGCTTCTTTTACAAAAACACTTTTGACCTATAATCTCTATTGATTTACCACAAAAAGATTTAATCTTAAATTTTTTGGAAATAATTTTTACCTTGCCAATAAATCTTATAAATATCTTTAGGTATTAACGTAACTGGACTTCCTGTATCTATTGTAAAACACAAAGAATAATCATCTACTGTTAAATTTATTGTGGCATCAGTTTCGCCCTGTACAGAATATATAGAGTCCTCTTGTACAAATTTACATCTCCACATTTTTTACTAGCTTTGCAGACCCTACTCAAATGACCCAGTTTTTTACATTTTAAAACAAGTATTTGTTCTATGAGGGCAAACAGAGGCCAGTGTGAATGTCTTTCACCACATCTATAACACATTATTTCTCCCCTTTGCCTGAAAGGCTATGCTGCACCATACTATTATTGTACTCACCCTTTTATCTTTTCCAATCACAGGGGATATTTTGGCCACTAATTTATCTTGTAATTCTATTGTATTTATCACCGCCAGATTGAACTAGATTGCCACTGCAAAACTTTATCCAGGGTGACATCGTCGTTTTCTTGTAGTAGCTTTTTTTGCAGGCTTTCCAACTTGAATCCAGTCACAAACCGGTCTCGCATCATGGTTCCCAGCATATCGCCGAAATTACAATTTATTGCTAAATGTTTCAATTCTCTAAGATATTCCGAAATTGATTCTCCTTCCTGTTGAATTCTCTTTAAAAATCTGCATCACTGTGGTATCACTTTCTTCTTTGGATCCAAATGCAGCTTAATTCTTTGAATGATAGTATCATAGGGTTGATCTTTCATTAGACCAGGAAGAAAATGTCGTTTCCCTGCTTCAAAGTTTCAGAATCTGGTAGCGAGGTAAAAATCAGCACTTTAATCTCCTCCTTCAGATGCCAAAAAGAGAGCCTTAAATTTTTGTACAAAAAGATCGAAGTGTCCTCCACCGGGCTATAGCATCTAAAAGGTACTATTAACTTTGAACTTGTCATGCTGATCTTTTCTACTCCTTTGTTTTATTGATCCAGATAGTTTAAAAGATGTAGTTGTTATACTTGCATAGACGCCGTTTTCCTCAGCTTTTTACTGGCTCTGTAGATCGCGCATCCTCGTCGCCACTTTTGTTGTGTCGTAATTAGACGTACAAGAGCTCAAACTTGACCATGGCCAACAACAAATGTCCAATTTATATATACATATATTTTTACATAGTGAGGCTTTAAATAATACAAATAAAATTCATCTATTTATATAAACAACAGTTAATATATAGCGAGAAGAGTAGAGGACTGAGCACAGATCCCTGAGGTACACCAGCCCATGTTCTTCGGTCCTTGGAAAATGTTCCATTGACCCGAAACTTTATCCTTCTTCCCCTTAAGAAGTCTGCAATCCAGGTTAAGGTTTTTTCTCTTACTCCGATGTTGTGCAGCCTTTCAAATAATTTCTACACTCGATCAAAAGCTGAGGTCATATCCAGGAATACGGCCGTTGTCTTCTTTGGCGGTTTTTCCTAGAAATATATTATTGATTGACAGAAGTAGAACAGTTTATCAGTTGTACAGTGTCTGGATCTTTAGGCAGTTTGGTAGAAGTTTATTTTATTATTGTTAGTGAGTCAGACTATGAGCCTAGAGTGGATAATTCATTCTGTTATTTAACAAAGTATGCTGGTAAGAGCAATTGGCCGATAGTTCTTGCATTCCTTGGCATCTTTGTTTGGTTTCAGTATTGGCACTATAATTGATATCTTCCAATTCTTTGGTAGTTTACCAGTTTGCCATGAAATGTTCAGTATTCGTAGGAGTTGATTTTTACCTTTGTCTCCAAAGTGTTTAATCATTTGACCAAAGATTAGAGCATCTCCAGGTACATCTTGGATTTAACTTTCCTATTGATGAGTTTAGCTCATTCAGTGTGAAGTCTCTCGAGTAAATATCTTGTTGATGGTAATTTCTTGCTTGTTTAAATAACCTGTTTACATTATTTTTTAGAGTCCTGCCTTCATTCGTATAGCTGAGTCTGGAAGTGCTTGAAAGATATTCAGCAATTATGTCAGCCATCTGTTTGTTCGTTCTCGCTATTCATATAGGTTAGAGTATTGGAGGATTAGTGTTGGTTTTGATTGTTTTATAACACTAATTATATTCCAGTGATGGCTTTCCTTTTTTGGATCCATTTTTTCGCAGAATTCTGCCCATTTTTCTCTCTCTCTTGTTTGAATATCCAAATTTCTTGTTCTATTTTGTGACTAATTTCAATGAGTTCCCTTATTAATTTTTCTGTTTTATTTGTTTTAAGAAGTTGATTGATATTGTCTCTCTCTGCAATCATTGCCTCGATATTGTGGTCCTTCCAGTAAAGTATTCACAGGTCTTTACGTCTACCTCTAGGTATCGATACTTTTGCAGCTTTGGATATGTTCGAAGAGAATTTTTCCAATTTTTTGTCAATCGTTTTGTGATTTAATTCTTCGTTGCACAGTTCTTCAAGCTTTTCTGTGATTTTTCCAGTTTTTTTTTATTCTGTTGGAAATTCTCAATTTTGAATTTTATGGTTGTTAAAATTGTGTGTGTGTGTGGTCTGTGGTCACTGATTGCACTTTTCAAAATTTTCCATTGTGTTGTGGGTGCGATGTTGTAATTTATCGCTGTGATGTCTATTGCGGATTCTGTGCCTGTGGACTTGGATAGATAGGTGTTATTTTCGTTATTTAAGGTTGTAAGGTCGAGGTCGGTTAGCATGTCCTCAACCTGCTGACCTTTGTTTTCCTGGAAAGGTGATCCCCAAGTTGGTCTTTCGGCGTTAAAATCACCAAGTATGATTGCGATATCCGAAGACGCTTCACTTAATGTCTCTATCAGGCCTGTATTGATGCTAGTATTATCGTGGTCATAAACATTTATGATTGGAATTGTTTTATCTGTAAGATAGATTTCTATTGCCCGAGCCTCTGTCGTGCTTTCTCTAGGCTTAATCTGATTATAGGCGATATCCTTAAATTTGATTTCTAGAGTTTTAATCAAAACGGCAAGTCCTCCTCCAAATTTTCCCGGTCTGTCCTTTCGTAGTGTTGTATAATCTTTGATATTGAATCTCAGATTCTGATTCAATTTTGTCTTCTGAGGACAAGTAATATGTACATTGTTGTCACAGAGAAGACAAGTCAGCTCTTTATTTTCCTCTGGGTACCATTTATATTGAGTTGTAGTAGATTGAATTGTGTCCTCGTAGTAGATTTCTCATCATGAGCTCGAGCTGCAGCTCCTGACGCGGCGGTTACCCCGGACGCGGTAGCATTACTGGAGATATCAGTTTTGCTCTTCATTTGAAAATGGGTGCCGTTGCAACGTTAGTCATCTTGGAAACGAACCAGAATTTGGTCAAATATTCCAAGGGTCCAGGGGGGACCGCAAGGAGGTGTGGTCGGACTTCTCCCCTTTCCCCTGGAATGCCGTCACTATAGGATAAAGCACTCTTGGTGAATTCTTTTAATTGTGATTCAGAATCTGCCACTGAAGCTTTACGAGAGTTTCGTTCCTTTAAAGGTATTCGAAGCGGTAAAGGACCAAGGAATTGCTACTCTCTAAAGCGATTAATTAAAAGTTTTGAGGAAACTGGATCTCTGGAAACAAAACCTCGGAGTGGAAGACCATCGACATGCAAGTCAGTGGCTGTTACGGTTTTGCAGAATGCTGAAGCTATTGAAACGTTATCCACGTATGAAAAAGTAAGTGCTAGACAAGTTTCTCGACAAACGGGGATTTCGTATGGAACAGTTTGGAGAGAACACACATTTAGAATTTTTCTATAAAAATACCTTAACTAAATTCAAAGTTTTCACGAGTTGAAAGTCAGCGATTTTGAGAAGCGTCAAGAATTCGCTGCATGGGTTTTCCGGCAAAATGATATTGATGAAAACTGGCTGTCAAATGTTCTAAGAACAGATGATGCTCACTTTTATCTAAAGGGAGAATTTAACATTCAAACCTGCCTCATTTTGGCAACAGAAAACCCTAGGATTTTTACATAAATACCACTTCATCAGCACAGAGTTACAGTTTTGTGTGGGTTCACTTCTTCTTTTATTTTTGGGCCAATTTTCTTTGAGAAAATCAATGGAAGAACTTCTAAAACCGTTTTTGTAACTGGTGAACGTTATGTTCAACTTTTGAGAGAAAAGGTTATCCCCATATTGCAGGACAGACAAGCACTAAGCGAAATAACATTCATGCAAGATGGAGGACCTCCTCATATCTCCCGCGGTGCCAAACAATTGCTGAAGGATACGTGCGGTGAAATTCGTTGATAAGTCGCCACTTTATATACCAGTGGCCTCCAATATCACCAGACTTGACGCCTCACAATTTCGGTTATGGGGGTACATTAAGTCGCGTTTTTATCGATGCCGGCCTACCACATTGGCTATGTTGAAGGCTTCTATCAGATGGCACGTTTTATAAATTTCAACTATTTAATTGTGACCATTCTGTCATCTATCGTCTGCAGGCGGTGTTTGAGAATGAAGGGCGCCACATTGAGCAAGGATTGTGACCTAATACAAGAGAGAAGGCAGTTACCTCATGTGTTATATTTTGCAGCTCTTTGTTTTGGGTTATGGGAATAATAAATGCTGTCCTCACATCTTGACTCTTTTTTTTTTCTGTGAACAGTAATTTTTTTTGTTTGTCATTTTCCCACATCTTATATTATGTCGTGCAGGCCAAAGTGTTATGACTTCTCGAATAACACTGGTATACACAATTTTAACCCTTATGTTTAGTTTATTGCTTTTCGCTCATTAGAAAAAATAGCATAAGGAATATTCTCCGTATCCCCCCCCCCCCCTCCAAATTTAGAACTTTTGAGCAAAAAATAATACAAAATGATTTTGCTACCACGTTTTTCAACGCAAAAGGTCGATTTAAATTGTTTTTTTTTTTGAGGGGATACATTTTCAAAATTATGTACAGTATAATAAACAATGATAACACTTGACAAACCCATAGGATATTTGTAATAAAGTACGACAAATATATTTTGTCACTCCCCTCTATATTTCATCTTTGGATCATGACAAATATCCAGTTAAATAGTCAAGTTTCGCCAATTAGTCAAGAAACTATACATTATTTATAGCACGAAATCCTATTAGTAGTGCCATCATAATTATGCTACTATATTAACATTTCAAAAATCGTGTATTGATATCAGTAGTTATTTTCAAACATTCAATCTATTTCACAAAACTCCATCTAAAATATAAATATTTTTTGTTACATGTTTTAATTTGCATATACCTATTTTACATATCTCAGATTGTATTTAAAAATCGTTAACCATTTCTTCTAACTTTTGGCGAAATGGTGTTTTATTAATTTATCATTTGATATTATTTGGGTTCTTTCATGGTATTCGAAAAGGAAAAATACGTGTCGTTCAGTTATATTTTGCAATTTATCAAACAATTTACCCGCTTAATAGCTGATTCTGGTAGAGCGCCATCTAGCGAATAAGGTTGTAACTAAAATCAATTTCGAATTTTTCATTATTTGCCATAAATAATCCCATTGCATCCTGAACACAATGGTGCTTACCGCATTGCTCTAGCGCAAATATTCGCGGAGTTATTAATTTTTAAAGTTGTGCGGGACTTTTGGATCACCCTGTATATATAGATTTTAAATTAATCATTATCATTAATGTAATTTAATAGTGACGACTGTACACTTTTTGCCTGTATTGACAAGATGTCAATAAAATTGTATATTGGGCATTTCACTTTTGGAACAAGATTTTTCCTGTTGATAAAATTTCCATTTGTTTTCACAGACTGCTATCCCTCCATAAACTGTCTTTCAATTTTGTAATGGATTCCCCTATGTAGTTTCTGTGCTCCTTCCCAGTTTTTATTTTTAAAGTGTAAAATTTTGTCATTAAGTGTGAATTTTGCTATTAAATTGTAAAATGTTGTTATTATAAAATGTAAAATGTCATTAAAGTGTATGTCTTAAAATTGCAAAGCCTATATATGAACTAAAATAAAAAATGGCCTTATTAAAATTTCGAATGTTCTCAATCAAATAAAAAATCAAATTAATAAAATAAAAAATATCTTAAAAATTAAAAAAGTATGAAAAAAAAAACAAATTTCAATTAAAATAATTTTTTCTAATGAAAAAAAAAATTCTAAGGTTTTTAAAAATCTTAAATAAATAAATCTAAAATGAAATATAAAATTCATTGTTGTTAAAATAATGTCTCTAAAAAGTTATTATTAAAAAGTGCCATATGCTGTTATTAAAAAATTAAAAAAACTGTTATCAAATCTTAAAAGATTATCAAAGTGTAATGTCTTTAAAATGCAAAAAACTTATATAATAGTTTATTTTATTATACCTTTATAATTATATTATTATAAAGAATACTCGGCAATTTATAAAATATATCGGTTTGTTTGCTAATCAAAAAGACATTTAAGAATTATACATAAAAAAAAAAAATTAGATTAGTATTTGAAGAGTTTTTCATTTTATTTTAAAATTTTCAAAAAACTTAAAAAATTCAACTAATATACCTTTTATGTTATTACACATTAGGGAGAAAAAACATTTTTGACTTTAAACATCTTTAAAGCAAACGATTATTTTTAGGAACGCGAATACTCTCTCCGAAGTTGGATATATTTCATCTAATATATTCATAATTTAATGAAAAAATCAAAATACTTAAATTAAAAAAAAAGCCAACGAAAGAACTTAAATATATATATATATTAATTGTATCTCGTTGTGTGTGAAATTTTATACATCTTCTGAATTAGAACATGATTCAACTTCAATATTTGATTTTAAAAAGTAAGTATTTATGTTTTCATATGTGACCTAATATTATTTAAATTCGAAAAAACACCTTGATTTTAGTCATTTGAAGAGAACACATGGAAACTGAGAGAGAGAAAAAATAAATGAATTTTTCAAAAGTTCAAATATTTCGAAAATGTTTGAAAGAAATAATAATCAAATATAACAAATTTCGTCATAAATGCCCTTGTTGATATGCGTTTTTATAAACACGTTTATAAAATTAATTACTATATTTGAGTTACTTTAACATATAAAGTCTTGTTAAAATATAAACCCGTTAATTGTTAGCATCCGATTTCCATTTGTTCCCTTTAAAAGTCTATATATTGAAATAAATATTACATTTTGTGGGAAATAATGAACATTATATTTTAAAACACCTATAAAAATATTTACACTTGATCGAAAATACTGTGAATTTTCGCTGATATATATTTACTAGACGAATGGCCCGGGCAACGCCCGGGTTTTACCCGAGTGCGTATATATTTTAAAAATGTTTTAATTAAAATACTATTCGTTACAATTATAAATTGGCGCCGTGGATGTCTCTTTTGTGAAACGTCCCGCCCCAAACTGTGTGTGTCTTGAAAATATAAAAATAAAAATGTGAACGGAAAAATATGTCCAGGGTAGCCTAGTGGTCATGGCATCTGCCCGGTAAGCGGAAGGTCGTGGGTTCGATTCCCATCCCTTGACACTTTTTTGATTTTATCCATTCTGACCAAAATCTATCCGTGAACTTCACACAGTGAACTTCACACAGACAGAAGCATTAGATAATGATAATGATCATAATGATGATGCGCGCGCATCCGTGACAGCGATGAGGAATTGATTGAGGAAAGACGGTCGTGACTATATATGTTGATAATAATAATAATAATAATATAATAATAATTATTATTATTATCATTAGATAATGATAATGATCATAATGATGATGCGCGCGCATCCGTGACATGAGGAATTGAGGAATTTTGAGGGAAGACGGTCGTGACTATATATGTTGATAATAATAATAATATAATAATAATAATAATAATAATAATTATCATTAGATAATGATAATGATCATAATGATGATGCGCGCGCATCCGTGACTGAGGCCGATGAGGAAAGACGGTCGTGACTATTATATTTATATATGCTTTCGCACTATTTTGCTTACGCTAACTATCACTTTAAAAACTTTTATTAGAGGACTAAATTTAATATTTAGAACAATATATAACGCGATTCAAAAAACTCCATGATATTATTCTAACTGGCAAAGTAGACAAATTAGAAACGATAATTTTAGCTGTATTTTTATTTGTATGGTATACACAGGGTGGGAACTCTTGTTATTTTAGCACATGCATTAAACTATTTCTCAAATCAGATAGATATTTGAAACTAGCCGAACGACCCGGGCAACGCCCGGGCAAAGGTGGCGTGATCGTAGCCAACCAATAGGAGAGCGCCATTCCAAAAAAAAAAAAAGCAAACGGTGACAGAGATGAAAACTGAAGAATTGATTAAGAACGCATGACGCTCGTAACTGTATATAGAATAATTGATCTTATTCAAAGCTGTAGATTAATTAGGAAAAGCTTCTAAATTGTGTAATGAAAGAATATTTATTTTTGAAAAGAGTTAGAGATTTTATTTGTATATATACATTTTGTATTCTTATTAAAAATCTAATTGATCTTGTTCAATTTTGTCTCTTTGATTATAAAACCCTCGTACAAGTGATATTAATCAATCAGTCTTATTAAAAAAAAAATGCTCCAATGCCCCCCCCCCCGATTCTTGCAAAAGTCCAACCCCACCAGCGAGTGCAAGTAACCAAACGGGGCTCTGGCACATTTGTAAGTGCAAAGTCGAACTGCTTTTCACATGTGTAGACATGGTTCACTTACAGTAAAATCAGTCGCCTACTTCTACCAACCATGCTTATTATGGCCTGTACCACGTGTACTAGAGATAAGCAAAAAAAAGTCTTAGTATTATTATTTTAAATTCTGTTCTAATATTTTAGCAACACTTCTATTGACAGTACATAATAAGACTTAATGAATATTTTCAGGTATATTTTTCAAAATAAGAGACAATCCATAATTAAAAATATATATAAAATTGGCGTATATTAAATTTAAAATGTATAATATACACCAATAATTTTTTTTTATCGGAGGCATGTCAATCTCTTTCAAGATGTTGTGGCACAAACACGGGGATTAAAACTATCTGACGGTAAAACAAGAGTTTAATTGAAGATGAGTGGGCCTAAAAATTGGTTGTGAAACCAATATCAATATTTTGAAAATGTTGAATGTTTCAGTAGCCCATGCCATTTTGGCTGATAATGCTAGCAAGGCATCGAGACATGTAATTTAATGAATTACTACTTTAGTGTCAAATGTATTATACCAGTTAGGCCTATAGAAGAACGATTGTGTTGAAAGCTTGTACGAATATGGTATATTGAAACTCTTAGCTCTAAAGCAATGAGGATCGTTTATATGGATTCTTAGTAAAGATACATTTTCACTTGTTTCAGAGGCTCTTTTAAACTTTTCTAATGATTTACAACACCTTTCCCCTTGTTGATAGAAGAATTTCTTTCAAGAGTGTTCATGGATATCAGCCCTTCTTGTTCCCAAAAGACAGATAATGATTTTGTCCTTGGAAAGAGAAAGCCTCTATTTTTCTTTACTGGCGATGTTTTATTGGACCATAGCATTGATCGGCACTTTGAAGAAGGATTATAATGATAAATACAAGTCTCATTACATGTTATCACACTTTTTTTCACACACACAAACACCTGAGAAGGTTCTCCAGAAAAAGTATCGATGAGGTCTAAAAAAACCTCTTTCCAAATTTGTATAATTTCTCCTGTTAAAAGTTTTGGCACCCATTTTAAGCTTAATTTTCTATATTCAACATAATTAATAAGTTTAGAAACGCTTCCTTTAGACAGGAAAAGTCTTCCAATTATTTTATAAGTCGTCATTATCCGGTTATTTTTGATTAATTCCTCCCTTAGAGCCAAAGTTTGGTCCGTCACTACAGAGGTACCTGGACTTTATCACTAACATCAAAATCATCAGTCTGGAAGCTCTGAATCCATCTTTGTATTGTGCTTCTATCCATGGCTTCGTTTCCTTACATATATGAAAAAAATACAGAAGATATGTATAATTGTGTTTGAAGATATGAAAAAAGTAATATTTATTTAACCAGAAAAACATTATTTTTATGATGTGATAAATTATATAAATATTTTTCATTGCGCATTACTTATTGACCGGCTTTTGTATATTGATGGCTATATACGAGGGTAAACCAATTATTATCCGCAATATGCATGTGTGTGGTTAAAATTTTTATTGCATTACAAATAATAAACTGAGGAAAGCAGAGACCAGTTTTAAATTTACCAAAATTTAAATCTTGCAAAGTGGGCCGAAAAGTTTAGAAACATATGGTCTACATCACACTAGTGCTGTAGTGGAGGGTATACGGGGGTATACGCCGTATACCCTATGCTTTTAAAATTTAGATAGCGTATACCTAGTGGTTTTACTTAAAAATAGCGTATACCCTATGATTTTGTTCAAATTTTTTATTAAAAATTTATTATTTTCTTTCTTTGTAATAGTAAAAAAAAAAATGATGATAAAAATTGTACTGAAAATTTGCAAAAAATTTTCAAATTAACAATTCACACAAAATATTTCATTCATTTAGTAAAAAATTCTTGGGAAAAATATATCAACTATATTCAAATTAATAATCAAACAAGCCTCCTTTAACGAAAAACGGAAAAAGAATATAACCGAACCTTTAATTTTTGAAAATGGTAATTTTGTTTAAAACCACAATGAAATGAAAACTTTAAACTTTCCTAATATTTAAAAGTTATATTATGTTTGTGCTTAATAGAAAATATGTTAAAAAAAAGTTTAAATAAAAATAAAGTTATATTTTCTGATGTTAAAATCATTTACAAAAAAAAAAGTAAAAACGACTTCTTCAAGATAGATGTTCTCTTATTACCAATGCTGTATTTATCCAGCAGTGATGTAAACTAATACATAAACAATTTGGTTTTCGATTTAAAACGATTTTCTTCTAATTCTATACAACTGAAAATATATTTGAATTTTATCAAATACTCTTCTTTAACTAAAGTTGCTATGGTAACCATGCTAAACTACGTTATTGTGGACGTTAATTTTGCATATTCTTTAGTTTATTTGAAGTTAGCAAAAGCTGTTGACAAAATAACATTGATTTTCAAAAAATATAATTTTGAAAACTTCTTTAATTAAGTTTATTGATACTGGCTTAAAAGCTTATTTAAATTGTTTTTAATTGTTGATGAAAAGTTGGTGTTCGTTTTTTATAAAAAAAAAAAAATAAAGATTTTATTCAAAACAAATCGATTAAGTAAGTATCTAAATTTTGTTAATGTTAAAATAAGTGAAATTTAAATTTTCTGTACTTATACTAGCTTTCGAAAATAACTCTTCTGTTTAATTATGGACCGCTGGTTGAAGACAGGAAATTTATGTACTAAAAGAAGTTTGGAGGTAGAAGAAGATGCAGAAAAGAATGAACTAGAAGAAGCTGTTAAAAGAAATAAAAACACTGTTGGTACATCAAATGCAAGTACTATCTCAAAAAGAGCTGATATATTGATCAATAGTTCACCAGAGAAAATGAATGACCAGGATTCCAAATTTGAAGTTTGGAATGATTCCCAATATATTCAATTTAAGGAAAAGTATCCATGGCTTTCAATTTCCAAAGGTAGACTCGGATGTAACATTTGCGCAAGTGTTAAAACTTTAGGGGCTGCAAAAAGTGAAAGAATTCATATTTCACCAGAATGGAGTAACTACCTAATAGAAGCAGCAGGAAAAGATCGGGCAAGCAAATTATCAAACATTCGAATGAAAATTAAAAAGCATTGTGAGTCTGAAGCTCATAAAATAGCTGAGAATATTAAGAAAGACAGAAAAAATAAATAAATTAGAAGAATATGCAAACAATATGAACATTGAAGCAGAAAATGAAAATATTAAGCTTTTTAGAACTGCTTATAATATCGCTAAAACAAATAGACCATATTCTGATTATGAAAATCATATCACGTTACAAACATTAAATGGCATTAAATTAGGATCGACTCTTCACTCCAGATATTCTGCTACACAAATAATAAACCATATAGCCTGCGAAATGCGGAAAATGCTTGTTGCGAAGATTTTGTCAACAAATTCAAAAATTACTATACTAATTGATGAATCAACAACCTTAAGTAATAAATCAACTTTGGTCATTTTCTTGAAAGCATATTTAGGAGGAGAAAGTATTGATTATTATTTCTTTGATTTGTGTGAATTACAATGCCAAGACTCAGAAAATATTGAAAAAGAGCTTTTGAATACTTTGTATAAACATGGGTTGAACGAAGAATATTTAAAAGAAAATTGGATAGCAATTGCGACTGATGGGGCAAGTGTCATGGTAGGAAGACATTCGGGAGTCGTAACTCGACTTAAGCAAAAGTTTCCAAAACTTTTTGCATGGCACTGCCTCAACCATAGATTAGAGCTTTCTGTTGGCGATACTATCAAAGAAGTCCGCGGAATCAACCATTTTAAAGCTTTTATGGACAAACTGTATTCATTATATAGCCAATCTCCCAAAAATTGTCGTGCTCTGGAGGAAGCTTGCCATGAATTAGGAACAAGATTTGCTAAAGTGGGTCGAATTTTAGGAGTACGATGGATTTCAAGTAGTTTTAGAACAATAAAAACAGTCTGGGAGTCATACGAGTCATTGCACCATCATTTCAAATCATCAACATATCTCGATTCCACATATCAAGGGTTATTAAGAAGATTGGAGAGTCCAGAATTTATATTAGATTTAGGTTTAATGTACGACACACGCTTCAGGAAATGTCAATGTTGTCTTTAGAGCTGCAGTCTAGAACAACTACTTTACAAAAGGCGGAACATATAATAAAGAGAACAATTAGAGTCATAGAAAGCTTCAAAACATCACCAGGAGAAAAAAGCTTGCTAGCTCTTGAAGCGGCAGAAAACTTAGTTTTTAGGAGCGTAACATTAGTTCCCAATGCCAAAATTATTCCGATTGATAGAAAAAAATTTCTTCTAAGTATAATAGAAAAGTTAAAATTAAGGTTGTGTACAGAATCAAATGAAGATAATGAGCAATTAATTAAGGATATTTCAGCTCTAGAACCAAACAATTTTGACGCAGAAAATGTTCGATATGGAGAGGTCGAAATGAGACGTATTTGTCGAAGGTTTAACTTAGATGAAATGAAATGCATTAACGGCTTGAGAGATTTTGTTGATGATAAAAACAATGTTCCCGAAACACTTCAACCATTTTTCAGGGCAATTTCAACATTGCCCTGTTCAACAGCTGAATGTGAGCGAGGTTTCAGCCTGATGAATGATATAATAACAAACTTGCGGACTTCTTTGCTAATATCAAATGTTTCGAACTTAATGTTCATAAATTCAAATGGACCACCAATCGAAATGTTTCAGCCGAAAAAATACGTTCAATCATGGCTTTTACATCATAGATCATCTACTGACACTAGATCAAGAGTTTGTGCCAGAAAAAATACAGATGCATCTCGGCAGTCATTATGGGACATTTTTATGTAAAAGTTGTGTATGTAATATTTTACGTCTTTTTTTCAAATAAAAATATAATTAAAAATAACCTTGTTTATTTTTACCAAAAATTTATATTCTCAAGCGTATACCCTATGCTAATTTTACGACTACAGCACTGCATCACACACACCATTTAGACACCAGCCGCATGTAAACGGAGCTTATTTATTTTTGTATTTTGGTTCTACTAGCTTTATGTATCCGCGTTTTTAATTGGTATCTCAGTAAGTTGAGGTTTCTTCTTTGATTAGTTTTATATATAAAATATAGGTTTTTTGTTCAAATTAGTATTTCCACATCCATAAGTATTGCTAGTAGAACCTCTTTTAAGAGCACCTCCTCACATAAGTACCCATTCTTTTTTAAGCGCCTATTTTTCTTGAAAACGATATTTTTAGGAGAAGTGGCGTGGGGAGGTTGAATTCAAAGGGAATAAATTGGAATTAGAAAAATGGAAGCTTAAAGAAGGATTGTCGCTTAAGAGAGGTTCTACTGTACTTTAATCTGCATAAACTTTTATGGTCATTTTTGACTTATCTTAAACACCATAGATCTTTCTTATGACGCATATACAAGTATACTTGTATAAGCACTCTTAGCATTCCGTAGGCATTCAATTTTGGTCCGTCCCAAGAATGATTGTCTCCCCGTAAGTGAATAAACAAGGGGGAAGTTTATAATACAACTTTTCTACATTTACGTAATTTCAAGTACTTTTTGCATTAAAATAAGGAGTATTTGAAGTCAAAGATAGTATGCACAATGTTGGATGCATTCTAGTCTGTTGATGGTGCATTACCACATAGTATCGTTAAAATATTATTTTATGCAGACCTATTCGGTAGAGACAGGTATTATGCTTTGTAAAAGGCCAGTATAACAAATCCACAAGTCAATGCCGAAGCTTCTTCACATTGTGAGTTAGCAGAGCAGTGGAATCGGAAAAAGGAAGGAGTGAAATGATAAGATAGAGAGTGAAGGAGTTTAGTAAATATACGGATATTTCTCGTGGAAAACAAATGGACAAGCCGTTTCGTGGAGCACAGGGATATAAGAGCCCGCTACCAATGAAGGATAAGACAATTCCAATTGTAGGATATCTTCTATCAAATAAGCCTTCACGGATACACGGAAAAAAATGCGGCTACACCACGACAACTTTCATAATCATAAGATGGTCTAGAATCCCCACTAAGGATCATAGTCATGTCCGATACACTTTCGAAGAAGAGGATCACAAAGACGATATATTTAGAAGGCGAGGTATCGCGATTGGGGGCCTACGGGTGAAAAAAGTGATGGTATAATCAAAGACAGTGATAAAGAAAGATCACAAGAAGTATGCAGGTGAAGTAAGGGCGGTATTGTCAAAAGTACAAGGGACGATACGATCGAGGAAGATAGACCCAGAATATAAACAAAGAAGAGGTGAGTGAAAAAAGGATTTCTCCAAAGGAGGTTTATGTGGCATTATGGAAGAATTATGAGAGTAACGAGTTGAAGAAACATCATCGAAGGATGTATGAGAATCATATCAAGGGAAAATGAGAGAGCGTTAGGGTGGAATAATATCTGATTGTCGGAGCCTCGTGTAGAGTTGGACATCTTATCCTCTATACGTACCTCAGGTGGGTTCGCAGTCCAACATCCCAGCAGGCTGATATTACAGGATAATTACTTCCATATATATTTAATGTCTATATCCCAGCGTCTTCTACCAATGTAAAGATTGAACTCTTAATGGAACTAACAAACAATACTCTGCAATGAGAAAATAACAGCAAAATAGCAATGAACTCTTCTATTTTTCCTGTATCCATGGCTCTTTTTACACCCCCAACATATTCCACCACAATTCCACATAAATGCTCAATGTAGGGTACGCGATAGTTAAAACAAACTTGTGGCAAAATTCAAAGATTAACCATTGGAATTCTAAGTCTAAAATGGTGAGCTCTTTTTCAGACTAAACAACGGGTGAAAACATAAAAACAAATAATTTATTATCAATCAATGCTCTCCAGTCTGGAACACTCCCTGTCAATCGAAATATTGATATATTGATCTAGGATTGTTTTCCAAGCTCTTGTTCATTATTTTTTAAAGCTTATTTTTGCCCTTGCTAACTCACTGTATTTTGAATGTTTTGCCAAGATTCACGGCTCAAATTTTGCTTCTACCGTTAATTCCAAGTATGAGATTAGAGTATCAGATCATTTTACTCTGGTCTTGTCTGATCTTCGTCTACTTTAAAAGTGAAACACGTTACTTTTTTTTAAGCCACATTAAGTATACCAATAATAACATCTACACAAAGAGAAAATAATGATAATCATAAAAACCTATACCCAAACTTAAAAAAAAAACTTATAAGGACCTTAATTGTGTGTGTGATTTCGAAAAGTTCTTCTTTAAATGGAATGAGTCCAAACCTTTAGAATAAAAAAAGGTGTTAAATGTAGTAAAACACATGTGTTTATTTTTGTATAGTTTATTGTAGTTTATGTTTGTAAAAAAAAGGGACACACAACGTATTTTTTAAAGTGATTAAAATTGTTTTATTTTAACGTTAAAGTCAAAGAGGTATTAATGGGCAAATTTTATTTTTCTTCAAAAATAGTTCCTCTAATATATAAACGGAAAAATAGTATGTACAGGATATAAGAAAAAAAAGCAAAGATTAAATGAATCTAATGGATATGCTAGCATTAGAGAGGATGATAAAATTTCCATGCTTCGTTCAACTGCCATTGGATATATTAATTCCGAGCAGACGAGATTTCTCTTTGGATTTCTTCGCAGACGCGAGAAAGTACTCTTTTTATTTTCTATAAATAAGACTACGTAGTGTTTCGTAATATTTTAACAACACAAAATATCTTCTTTTATATATATAACATTTAAAATGGCTCATTTATAGATAGTTATTAAGCAAAGATTTGGCGCTGTTGTTTTTCTTTTTAAATATTAAATTTACTAGAGAGATTTTGTTAAAATAGTTAAAAAATAAACTTTTAGTATAGTAAACTAGTGTTTTACGAAATAACTATCTATTTTAATATAGTTGAGACAGATCTAATCACTAGAAAGTGAATTAATTTCTAGAAATATCCGTACTAGGAATGATTGATTGGCCACTAGAGCTGTAGACTATTACTTTTAGTTTTGGTTTTACCAGATACTTGCCCTAGAGTAGTGGTGAAAGAAGCATGGAAGAGAGAGAGAGAGATAGAGAATAAGGTAACGCATAAAATTATTCGAAAAATCATTTGAAATTTGGGCTGAAATATAATAAGTGTAAAACGAGATTAAAAAAAAAAAGAGGTTTTAAAAAAATAACTAAAAATATTTTATATATATATGTATTTGAGAAGACATCGATACAGCAAAAATGTCACAATTAGCAAGTTAAAAAGTCGTAATATGAAAAAAATATATGTATAGTTAAAAAATGTCCAAAGTGTTAGTTTGAGTAAAGAGGAACCAAAGAAAAATAGCAGTTCCCAAAAAGACATGCAAGAGTCTATTACAACAACTTGTGATGATAAACAATTATAAAATTTGAAAAGACGATGTAAAATCATCACTCGCTATTTCGCAAAGAAATTGCCATTCACTCCACAACCGACACATGAAAAAGTAAATGTTCTCAGAGAAAGAGCAAATTTTATTTAAAAGGACTCTTAAAAAAAGGGCCTTATATATAACAAATATATATAAAAAACAACAATGGGGATCCTAAAATGAATTTAAAATGACTTTTTTTTTTAAAGCGACGAAATGATCCGGTAACACTTTATAAAAGCAAACGATCTACCTAGAAAATTTCATTGATAAATTTGAATAAATTGAAATAATTAATAAAGTTTTTCGTGTTTAATTTTATCCATTGAAAGGATATATGATTAAAACTTTAAAAAAATTATACACAAAAAGGGAAAAAAATAAGAAAACTGAGGTGTGTAAAAAAAAAAAAGATTATTATATCAGCATCATGATAAATTCATTTTAATCCCCCATTTGTAGATTCCAAATAGATTATATATTAAAAATATATATTATTATATTATATATATTCACACACCGAAATATGTACAATGAAACGAGCAGAGAGATAGATAGAGATTTCGATGCAAATTTTCGAGAGACAGTGCAAAAAGAGAGAGCGGGAAAAGAAATCAACCCAGCGAGAGAAGTGAGGAAGCAAATCCGAAAAAGAGTACCACCAATAGATAGACAAATGCATCATTGATTTTTTTTTCGATTTTTAAAAATATATTATATATATATTAAATTTTGGATAGAGATTTTAGCAAGAAAAAATCTTGTGTTGACGTTAAAAACACAATAAAAACAATCAAGTTTCTGGTAACCACACTATTCTAAGAATTAAAATATTTTGGTTAACAGCCATTATTAGTGTAAAGATAGTGGAACATCTAAATAGAGTTAGTTCATAGAGAGATAGATATAGAGAGAGATAGAGTAGAATAAAAGGTAGAGAAAAATTCCATGCACCGCTAGATCAACAGCTGACCAACAAATCAGCTCTATAGTTTCGCTTCTTTCTAACTCAAGTTTTGGTAATAAGAGGGGAGGAAAAAGGAGAGAGAAGACGTACGCACCCCCTTCTATTATAAAAATAGATTATATATCATAGGAAAATTATGAGCATTTTTTCTGAAACCATCTTTTTTCTTAAATATTATTTTAAAATCATTTTTCATAATCACAGGTGTTGCCAACCTAAGTTATCTCTATAAATCTATCTAATTAAGGGTCAAAGCGAATACTCTACCTAAAGAATCCCTGGATAAAGAGGAGAAATCGGGGAAGTGGAACAAACTTTCAGGAAGTTATTAACAACGTTGCTGCACGCTGCTGTTCAAAATGCTGGATTCCTAGTCGATTCTGCTTCGGTGTTTTTTCTTTTTAAAATTTTTATTTTTCAAAAAATGAGAGAGTTAGCACAAGCCGATACAAATTGATGCCTCTAGCAAGTATTAAAATACCATTGTTTTTTTATTATATCTAAGTAAAAATATACTTTTCTCTAAAATAAAAAAGAATTCAACAAGAGACGAGGACACCAACAACAGCGGGACAAAGAAATGGACTTCTAAGTATGGCAAACTACTTATTGCTTGAGAGGTTTGTGATTACTCTATCTAGGTGGCTAGCGAGCCACTGTAAAATAGAAGTTTTAAAACCAATAGAGCATGTAGGTGGGGTGTGAGCAGTTGGAGTAGTGGTGTGAGAAAAATACAAGGATTTATTTTTTGTTGTCGACTAAAATTTTTCTCATTGAATAGAAATTCGTAGCTCTCTTGGGGATGAACAGTTTGATTATTGTTTTTTAATTTTGTGCCTTAATGGTAAATTCTAAAATCTGTTCAGTAGTTCTATAGAAGTTCTATTTCAATTTTGTTTATTCCGGATTCACTCAATTTAGTCGATTATTTGATGCCATTTTGTGAATCAAAAATAATCTTTAGAAAAAAAATCGTATCTTAAGTTTTAAATAATCAGGTTTTGTCTCTGTGAAATATTTCCGGCGATATCGAGGTAACCCCCAGGTCGCTAGCAGTGGTGATCGCGACCTGAGCAGAGCCACAAATGCTGGCCATAGGTATAGGACAGTCCAATTATATTAACCTGTTTATAAATAAGTAAAAATAGATCCTTGTATTTACCTAGCGTTGACTATCATTCGCTACTTATCCCAGTTATGATTATGTTATAGTTAATATAACCGCGTGTGTCATTTTTGATGTTTTTTTTTTATAAATTTGTACTTAAATTTTATTTCGTGGCAAACCAAGTCGAGCTATATTACATTTTTTAAATAGTGGGTTCAAAAATAGAAGTTATAGAAAAATAAGTGTTCTTTTTGATTTAAAAAATACAAGTATACAATTATATTTAAATGGAGGCTAAAATAAATAGAAATGAAAGGAACTAATACATATTTACATACGCACATATACACACGATGTAGCAGAGATGGTTGAATAAATAGCGAAAACGAATCCAACGACACCTTATCATATAAATATTGTGAGAAGAATTGGCAATTTTAGTAAAAACAATGTAAAATGTAATCCTCAAAGAGAGAGGAAAAAAACCAACAATCTTTTAAAATTAAAAATGTAACGTTTTTCAACTATACAATTAAAACTCTAACAGGACACCAACTTTTTTTAGAAGCCGTACAAACAACAAATATCTCGAGATATGCCACGTCGACCAAATGGATAAAACAGAGTACAATAAAAAAGCTATAATCCATTTTGATAGATATCAAAAATTTTTGTACATGTGTGCCATATAAGTTAAACTTATTTACATGTGTGGGGGGTGTTATAAAACAAGCGCCGTGTTTATTTCGTACCAGGTAAGAAGAAAACGTCCACATAGAGCGAGTAAACAAACACTTCTTCGTCCGTAGAGGTGTGAGATACAAACGAATGATGGCGGCATTACAAAGTCAACAACCAACTAATAACATCTACAAGTTGGGGAGGGAGTTGTTGTATTGTCTAAAAGATCCGGCAAAAACAGTACAACTTTGTAAAAGGACTTTAAAAGCAGAATAATTTTTCATATCAAAAACGCTAGTAATGATGATAATAAAAAATCCTCAAAAAATAGCATATGTGGTACTAAACCGACGGATTGGGATATATTTGCACCTGAGGCCCAGAATTCTGTGCGATTTTTTATTCTCTTTCCTTAGAAACTTTATTATGTATGTATATGCCCTAGATTTGGCGCCGTTCATTTTTCGCTTCTGTTTATAAGGAGAAAACGTTAACACAAAGATGGGTTTCATGTGGATCAAAGAGAAAAACCCTCGTTTTCTTTTGAAAAAAATTGTTGAAATGTAAATTTTTCATTTTTCTCACGATGTGATGGAGCCGATTATAAAATAGTTTTAGGAAGCGAGAAAAAAAGACATTTTTTCCCTCTAGCAACCACGAAATGAAGAGAAACGTATTTTGGAAGCCTTTCGACAATTTGTTAACGGTCGTAGGTGGCATGTAGTTAAAAAAAAGGTGTCTAAAAGCTATACATTTTATAGATTCAATATCTACAATAATCTTTGTATTATTTCATGACTCGGCATGTTTTCACAACTTGACCTACCCTGTAAATAGCACCATACCTTTCTTTGTCAAGCCGCAACTAACCTCACCCCAGATTGATTTCATTCGCTGTGAAGAGGATTTCCATAAAACTTAGCGCGCTCTTTGATATTGTATTGGAAAAACTAATTGAATATTTTCGCACAGAAGCCAGGGAATTTCAGTGATTTGAAGGAAATAATTTAATGTTTCTAGATCACAGATTGAGAAAGTCCCCGCTGACTGTTTCCATCACAAGATGACCGCTGTCCAAACATCTTAGTATTAAAGTAAAACTAGAGATCCTTATATAAATAAGCGCTAAGTTACTATTACTTTGTTTTACTATTTTTTTTTTACATTTTTCTATAGCATATAACTAAAATATTACAGAATTTGTGTACCGATAATTTTAAATTATCATCTATAGGAGAGAAATGTCTATGAAAAATTGGGCTATAAGGTGTCACACATATAATTTATATACACACATAATTCTCTCCTTTAAACTAAATATAATTTAAATATTATAACTTTCTACTCTATTAGACTTTATGACAGCACGATATAAAAGAACAAACGTTGTTCTAAAGTGAAGAAAACGACGGGTTTTCTCTTTGCGCCACGAAACCAATAGAGTTCAATCAACTAACATGTGGGGAGGATTGTGAAAATTAACGACGAACAGAGAAAACGTGTGACCACTCGGAGTCCACCCTGGCGTTTACCCTCAAGCTCGAGCAACGTTTCATCTTAAAAAGTATAAAAAGGATCTCTTCCTTTAGGGGGGGGAATGGTTATACCTGCTAGACACGGATCAGGAGACATCACATGTGCTAGAGAAGGGAAGAGGACTATAAACAATTCTTAAAACACACACATGTACAGAAAAATCACATTTTGAAATGAGCAAATTTTTTGTTGTTGTTTGTTTGTTTAGTAATGAGGAAGAGAGCAAGTATTGCTAAACCGGGAGAACTTATGTACAGTTCCTTTTGAACATCTTTGGGTATCCTGGGGAACTGAAGAGCGGGAGAGATGTGGCGGCGATATGATGATAAAATTGAGCGAAAGGAAAGTTTGAGGGAGAGAGAAAGAGAAAGAGAGAGGCCCGGTGGCGGTGGTGGCAGCGGGGTTATCAGGATTTCTTGAAGCTGCGACACACAGGGCAGTGTCAGGCATGGACTCACATCTAGACCTTCGTTTTGCATGGCTCTAAACCACACAGAAATCCTTGTTTTAAATTCAATACCAAGGTTGATCTTCATTTAAATCGATAAACATATACTTTGTTTTCAAATGTACAAGTTGTTCACAACTTGTAATAAGCTTTAACGGAAACCTGAAAAAGTGGTGAAAACTATAAGAGAAAAAGTTTCTATTAGAATTAGATGAGAATCCAGAAAACAATAACTACAGCCACAAAATGGAAGGTTAACCACAGACCTAAGGTGCGGTAGCTTGGCTGCAGGCACCCCGTTCTCTTCCTCCAGGATGGAGTTGTCCCGCTTGCGGACCTTCACCCTCACCGAGTCCTCAGGACTGATCACCCAGGCTCTGGAACACTTCCTATCTAAATCTTCCCTCCTCAGTTCAACACAACTGTACACTTACTTCGATTGTCTTGGCGTCTTTTTAGTGAAAAAAGTTTTGCGTTGAAAAACTCTTAAACAAACACGCGCAGGAACTTAGCACATTAGGAAAAATCTTCTGGAAATTTTATATATGTAGCTGGAACACTCTTTTATCTATAAAACTTTTGTAAAAAAACGCGCACATATTTGAATGATCATACGCATTTTTTTTACCCATTTCCTAAAAATACTATAATGTTTACTCGCACAAACCTATTGAATAATAAAATGTAAGATATATTAATAAAAGAGAAAAGTGTTTATGATAGAGAGAGACAAAGAAAATACTCATTTTTTAGGTCTTAGAATATTTTTTATATTTCAATAATATATCTATAGAGAAATACGATGTTTGTCCGTTCGGCGATGCACGGTTTCAACTCAGAAACAGTTGGGAGTTGAGGCTTAACTTTTGCAGAGATTATTCATGAGCTCAAAGGAGGAAGAAACCCAAAATTTCAGGTTTATAGCTCGAAGTTACAAGCCGAGCACTGTCAAAACAATCATTTATACAGGTGGATCAGAGGTGCAATGCGGCTTCAACTATTTTCACAGATTATAATATATTTACGATGGGGGTATTTGATTTTCTACCGAGTGTAACAGAGCGTCGTGATATCTTGGAGTCAACGTTACAATTTAATAATACCTTGGAGTTGCATGCGACAGACACCATCAAAGTTCTCAGTATCAGTATAATTAATTGATTTGTTTCAAACATAATTATTTTATACGTGTTATACGACAATTATACGAGTCATTTATTTATTGTGTCAACATTTATATAAGTATTAAAACCAAATATCCTGACCGCGCTCACATTGTATATAGTAGTATAGAGTATATATCAAATCTTACTTCAAATAAAAATTTAGAGTCTTTGTTGAACATTTTCAGATATATTCCATCACATGTAAGATGATCCTATGTTCTATTGAATAAATATGGCAACAACATATGTAGGAATAATAAATATTTCTGATTTAATTTTATCATTTTCTTTTAATAGGTCAACAACCTCCTAAAGAGAGGAAACCTAAAAATCCAACTTCAGAAACATTTATTGTACGTGAATGACAATGGTAATTATTACCAGGGCAATCTTTGTGACTATAAACTAAAATATCATCTGAATGGACAGTTGATGACACACACTGGAGAAAATAATTTTAAATGTGTTTTTTTTGTAAATATAAAGCCTCTCCTCAAAATACCAACTCAACAGATATTTGTTCATACACATGGATGAACAGCCTTCAAATGTGAGTTTTGTGATTATAAAGCAAACTGGATCAACATTTGATGACACACATAAGTGAAAAGTCCTTTAAATGTGAATATTGGGACTATGCAACAAAACTTAAGGGCAACCTAAATGTGAATATTTATGTTTAAACATATTTAAAATATACAGGTCATTAATGTTTTCAGTCAAATATTTAATTTTTTTTTTCCAAATAATTAGTTGAGCATAGTTAATTTTAAATCTTACGGTATATGTTTGGGTGTCTAAATTATATATAAAAAAATGCACATAAATTATATATATGTGATGAGGTCCTGTTGACTCTTGTAGAATCCTGTCGACTAAATATGTAATGGGGTATCCAGTCGACTTAAACTATGGTGTGAGTCCCTGTCAACTCTCGCTATACTGTGTTGACCGAGAGGAACAGTCAGGATAGGGAGTTTTCCAGTACCTCTCTGCACCTTGGGAGACCTTTAACAGTTCTCACAGTGTACAGGCAGTCGTGGTCGAGGCAGAGTGGAAAGCTTGGGAATGTCCACACAAAAAACGAAGACACAGTTGCACTAAGAAAGTTCCGTGAACAGATAGGAGTCGAGCTAGGAGCCAAAGATGGAGATGGAAGAGTTCTTACTGATCTACATGGTGGATGAGGAGGACCTTGGTGACAACCAACGTGGGCTTCCGCTGATGGTGAAGTTACTATATTTTTGGCTAGGACGGAGGCTTTATATATATTTTCCGAGAAAGGAAGTATTGCATTTCAGATGTACAAGAGCGTGGATCGGCTGGCGAAACTCTACGGCTAAACTCACTAAAATGTGACCATTTTATTCCCTGGCTAATTTCTAGCTTAAATTTTACAATCTCTTGACGGGTTTTAAAATGCTTTAAAAGAGTCTAAAGCAGATAAAAAGTAGATCAGGGTTAAAAATTAATGAAATATGGCAACTTCCTGATCGTGCTGCTGCATGTAGCTGAAGACTCTCTGCCATCTGTCAGATAAAATACCAACTGACCACGTTGATTAAAAAAATATTTTAAAAAGTTTTACATTCGCATTTAAACAGGTTTAGTGATTGGTTCAAATATACACGTCTGACAGTTTTTTGGTATTTATACGGTGTGAATATTATAAAATGTGCGACGGGCTAGTAAATGTATATCTATAAATGAATATCAGCAAAGACAAAGAAAGAAAAAATACGCCAAGTTACTTACTTAGTCGTTGGAAGTAAAGCAATCAGCTCTCTGCTAACTTCCTTCTGCACGAAACCATCCAAATATAGTCATTGATGCACATAGCCGTTAATACATATAGGAATTAATTGCATTGAAAAATATAGCAATTTTAACAAAAGTTATTAAGAGGTAAAGTTTTGATATGGAGATAGTAATATAAAAACATATATTTTCTCCACCTAGAGGGGATCTTCAAGTGGTACTCACTTCAATCGTGTAGTTGGCATATTTAATTTCTACCGCGTAGGAGGAGTCAGCCTTCTCTTGGGATTCTGCACAGGCCTCGGTTTGGTTTCATATGTCATCACAATGTGTATTAACTTCATGTTAACATCTCTTTAAAAAAAAACACAATCTTTTAAAAACTTCAACATAACAAACACTACTTAAATATATGCGAATTTTTATGCGTTTAATATAATAAAATCCCTGGCGTTTGCTAAAATCCTGAGTGATGAATTTGACACAAAAAGTGATAAACCTCTAAATTTATACACTTTACATATTTCTCTCACCATTTTAAGTAAATCTCTACAAACACGGACTGGCTGTTATACCGAATCTCTAACACGATCGAAGGGTAAGTGTTTGGAAGACGACACCCACCAGAAACGGTGAGCCTCGAGAAGTCCTGCAGCACCACGGGCTTGGTGTCCACAGGGGACGGCGGGTCCATCCTGCCACACTCGGGAGTGAGCGGAGGCCATTCGTGCTGGAGGTCACTTTACTTACTTGTCCTCTTCCATCATCGAGCCGCCGTTCAGACTGAAGTCCTTGATATCCTCCACTACATCACCGCACACACATCTTGCTCTAACATTTTCTTTAAATGCAAAAAATCTGGTAAATGCTCTACCAACTGTCTGGTGAAATGGCGCAAGGAAGGAAATGCCTGAGGAAATGGGTAGCTGGCAATAGATGAGATGGCATGTATGGATAACTTCAGGCAGAGTTGGTATTTCCCAGCTTAGTGTACCTTCATATATGAAAATAAACCATCAAACTATTCTAATAACACAGGTCTACAAAACTCAAAGTAGTTGTACCTTATAGCATATATATATCGGGATTCAGAAAAAAAACTCTGAGAGATATTTGATGCACAGGGATATTTATCACTTTGCATCAAATATCTCTCAGAGTTTTTTTTCTGAATCCCGATATATATATGCTATAAGGTACAACTACTTTGAGTTTTGTAGACCTGTGTAATTATATAAAAGGGCGTACCTGGATCTGTAAAGAAAAAAAACTATTCTTTTTTCAAAATATTTCGAGAGATTGCTCCCTCTTTATCAAGAGTACTTCTTTATTGATAAAGAGGGAGAAATCTCTCGATATATTTTGAGAAAAAATTGTTTTTTTTTTCTTCTTTACGGATCCAGGTACGCCCTTTTAAATAAACTTATTGATGGATCGCCTTTTGACTCAAACTATTCTAATAATGTCTTTAGCATTTTGAAAATATCGATATATCGTTTTATATACCTACAATTAACAAAGTCCTTCATACACACGTATCCAAATGCCTTTGTAAGCTGAATCTCAATCCCTGTCTGTAGAGAGGAGAATATTCTCGAGCCTGGGTGCAGTGAGGTTTCTGCTAAGTTACATCATCTTCTTCCTTAGCGTCTTCGCTCTTGAGCAGCTCCTGGTGGCGCCATGCTTCTCTATCTTGAAATCTTCTTCTAATTTACTCGTATTCATTATTTCTCATTCCAGGCAGACCATCAGTCCAATTCCTTCTTCCCTATACTGTATCTTTACTCCTAGTTCTGCCAATCCATTTTATTCTTTCCATTCACCTTTAGATTCCCACCCACATCTCAAATACTTACAATATTCTTTTCTCAGTCTTTCTCCCATTGACCGTGTCTCATATCCGTATCCGTCGCCTCATCTTTAACTCTTGTCCAAGCCGACTGTCTCTTCAAATTCTCCTTTTATTAGAAACCTCATTCCCCATTAAAATTCCAGTATTTAATTATTCTTTCAATTTACCATTCTCCGATATTAAGGATCCCAGAATATTATACCCTTTTTAACACGTATTCAAAATTTACTATAAAATAAAGCTTCCAGGGCGCTAAATTTCTAGTACAATCTTTTATTTTCAAGCTTTCGAACTTGTCAGTTCTTCAACAGGAGTATCACGTTAACAAATTAATAATAAATACTATTTTTATATACACATTATTATATACATATTTTAAATACTTATGATATATTGAGAGGAAAATATATTACATTATTTCTGTGTGAAAAACAACTTTTTGAAAACATTGAAAACAAAATTTTCCCCCAGAGACTTACCTTCTTCCTTAATGCGGGGAGTAGGCTCCCTTTCATTCAGGCTGTACACACTTTTTACGTTTAGACTTTAATTTCGCCGCTAGAGAGGGACTAATATAGAAGATGATAAAATGATACAGAGGGTTGGTTGTTCTACTGTATTTACACACTTTTACTATAGGCAATAATTATATTCTTGAAAAATCACCAAGTGATTTGTATAACGCCTCACGTGCGTTAAAAGTTGTTAAAAAATGATCATTCTTATAATTTAACCATTTATATGAGGCCTTAAATATTGGCGAAGCAAGCTCACAAGTGGTTGAACAAAATAATCTTTCTCAATCAGGATTGTCGTGTAGAAAAATTATTTAAAAATTGTTGGTAAAGGGCGGAATCGCAATTTCCGACAGAAGCAATATAATTAATTTAAATGGAAAACAATCAATTTTTTAAATGGATCGGGAAAAAGTCAATTTATAGTGGATACTCGTGTTTTCTGATTAACAAGATTAAACCATCATTGCAAAAGTCAAAATTATTCAGCAGACTACACCATGTCTGTCAGCAATCCATGCACAATTTAATTCGTAAAATGATTTGGAACGAGAAGGAGAAAAAGTACATTCAATAGAAGAGCAACAGCGCCCAAGCAATCGATAAACCGATGTCAGAAAGCTGTGTGAAAGGCATATTGAAGATAATCGATATGGAGTGATTTTAGACAGATAATACAGGTGATATTGGCTTAGATATTGTATGAAACATTTCGCCTGCAATTATTCGCCAGACGCAATTTACAAAATAGAACAATAGAAAAACCCTTAAGGCGAATGTGTAGCCAAAAGTAAAAAATAACATTAAGCAATTTCAACCAGATTAAAAACATCATCTTATATAAAAAAAATCGCGCTTAACTTTTAAAAAGACATTCGATTCAAGAATTCTTAGCTCTTTTTTTCTATGACATATAAAAGTATGCGTTCTGTAAAGAGGAAACACTTAAAAATAAATGTCTCACTTCTGAAAGTTAGGCACTATGCACATTTTTGGGAGAGATATTCCTGAAAAACACGTTCCATACCTTAATACGGGCTTTAAGAAAAGTTAATTAAAATATGTTGAGAAAAACGAGATCATACAATAAGTGTCAATATTTCTTTCTGGCCAAACAGATTGATAGAGCCGAAGTCAATTTTAACCGCTGCAGTTAAAAAAAAGATTCTCACTTGAGGAGATCGACGACTAGCTGATGGTGGCCCCTGATTCGGGCCACTTCAGCCGGCAGGTCGCCCTGTACATTGCACATATGGAGCGTGGCGGGGTGGGCGTTGTAGAGGAGCAGGGCGGCCTGCGTGTGGCCCCTGGCGCAGGCCCACATCAGCGGCGTGCAGTCCTTGCGGTCCAGGCCACAGGGGTCGAGCTCCAGTGAGGAGGCCTCGGCCTGGTGCCAGGCCAGCAGCGCGGACACCAGCCGGGTGTAGCCCAGAGCTGCGGCCAGGTGCAGCGCCGTCATGCCAGTCACAGAGCCGGGGCCCGTGCCGTCTAGCGCCCGGGAGCTCCTCTGGCCGCGGCACAACCGCAATAGCCGCTCCTCGAACGGATCCTCCGCGCTCTGGTAGCAGCAGCAGCACCTCTTGGCTGAGAAGCGGTATATTCTACACTTGTAACACTAAACAAAATTTGAATAATTTCACAGAATGTGGTGTATAGACAATTTTATTTTATATTTTATATTGAAAATGATTTTATGTTTATTTTTTAAAACGGAAATTGAATTTAAAATAGAAGGTTTGAGCTTAGGTGCCGTTTTGCCTGACTTCTAAGGTATCAATTCCCAGTCTAACTTGCCCCAGTGTTCAGACTTTTCAACATTTCTAAACCTAAACTGCCATATTCACCCTGTTTTGCCTATCTTAAGTCAGTAGAGTGGTGAGTGGAATTCAAGGAAATTACACATTGAAATGAGTTAAACATAAAATTCAATTATTCTTCCTGATTTCGAATGCCTTTAAGGCTATAAAACCTTTAAGGAACATACAAGAAAATAAATTTTACTATTATATTTAAAACAGCAGTAGTAACAAAATAACCACACAAAAAAGAAAACTAGCCTATGGTTTGGGTGGGAAGGAGGCCATGATTAATGGACTCACATAACACAGAGCTAATTAGAGCTCACACTTCTTGCTTCCATAACCCACTCTGACATAAGGTATCTTCATCTGAACGGTACGAGCCTAACGCTATATTGTACTAATCGTATATATTTATCGACAATACATTTTTAAAATAAACTATTTTTAGGAATTTAGAGCTATAGAGTAGTATTGGAACTCTATTTGTCCGAGAGAGGACCCACCTTATGCTCCGACGCCTCCTGCTTGCAGTCCTCTAGTGACTCCATCTTCTCCAGTAGGCTGAATTTGAGGCCGTTCTCTGTCACATCACATATGTTGGTTAGATACCTAGCAGGAGGTGCCAATAATATATAGGGAATATACAAAATGGTGAATGTGATTAATGCCATTCATTTTAGCTGTAACATTTCTGCCTTATCCTGGTGAATGCTCCCACCAAAAGTCAGCTGAATCCAAGAATGTGCTAAACTCAGTGTCTTATTTAAGGAGTTTAAAGTCCTCCAAACGCATACATTTATGAAGTATAAAATGGAAAGGTTCAAATTAGTTTACGTAAGAAATTTTTGACGTAAGAATATTTAAATGGGCAAAAAGAACCTCTATTACGAAATCTATTGGCTGTCATTCATAAGGTTCAAACTGAGATGTATTTTAACCTAAAGGAAGTTTTAAATGAATTACACGAAGTCTTGAGAAAGCGCCGGTTGGATCATCATGATAGTCCGAGAAAAATTTTTTTTTTGCAAAGCCAAGGAAGGTTTCTCAGAAAGTAAATGCTGATGGGGCGAGCGATATTTGGGGGAAATGGAGATGGCTGTCTCACCACACTGTACTGATGATATTTGACATAGCTCTTATTATCTCCACTGAACTGAAACTATTTAATTACAAACACGAGGTATGAGAGATAACCAAATGGCAGGTGAATGGGATTTTTGCACGGAAAGTGTTAAGGAAAGGGAGAGGCATGGGTATATATATAATCATTAGATAGTTGTGCTCCCAACTTTAAACAACTGGATACAGTTATGTTTGTTTTGCCTAAATGGTTCATTTGATTTTCCAAGAAGAACAATTTCTGGATGATATTGCTTTGAAACACTGGGCGCAATGTAGACGTCAGATAAGTGTAGGGGGTGACGCGGAAGGGAGAAGTGAACTCACCCTCCTGGTCGAACCAGGTGGAGGTCGGCGCGCTCTGGCGGTACTCCAGCGTGACGGTGTTGGAGATTATGCGGCCGTCGCACGTCACGTGCAGCGGCACCGTGCCCGGCTCGTGGACCGGGCTGTAGCACCGTAGCACGCCGCTCTGCACCAGTGAGGTAGGCACCGCCATCCCGTCCACGGTGATGCCGTAGCCGGAGGAGAACCAGGGACCCACCACCAGGATCTTGCTGCCGCCCTGTAGCACCACAACCACTCCTTGGAACGGCACCAACTTGGGAGCTAGCTGCTAAGAGCCTATACACGGAGCCCTTCCCACACAACCATTCCCTACATTCGTGTGATAACAAAAATACATGTACACCTAGCCCATATTGTAACCCCGAACACTTTACATCATTGTTGCCATCAAAATAATTTGTTTAGAGATAAGGTTAAAAAGGTATATATAATTCTCAATATCTATCTGGAACTGTAGTTGAACAATTTCGAGGATTTGTCAGCTTAAAATTAGAGAAAAAGGAAATATCCTGAAAGTCTTGAAAGAGTTGAGAGTAGGTTTGTATAGCCAACAAATCCTATTTCTAAATTTGGAATACCGGAACATTAAAATTCGGAGCATTTAGGTGTCAATTTATTTTAATGAAGAGGCATTATAATAAAGTTGGATTTAATATATGCGCCCTCTTGTGTCGGTGCAATTGGAGATTTGTGTTAGGTAAATGCTCAAGAAAGAGTCGGATACCTGGGTGGGCGACCAGTCGGGGCAGTAGTCTGCAATACGGACGGTAGGCTCGGGGCTGAGTAGAGAGGCGTAGCCCGACAGGGAAGAGGAGTTGCTGGCGAGGTCGTCGAGGGCGGGGAGTTCGCTGAGCATATCGTCGAACACCAGACCGAAGACCTCGTCATCGTGGCCGGTGGGAGCTAGGTCGTCGTCGATGAAATCCATGGGATTCAGGTCCAGCAAGTCCTCGGGCCCCAGGCTGCCGCTGCCGGGCGAGGGCCCAGTGTTGGTGCCGATGGTCTTGTTGCGGCGCGGGACGGCGGGCAGGGAGGCGACCGGGGACTTGCTGCGCGACGTCTTACTGGGGGGTCGCGGCGTGGGCGGCTTCTTGTCGGGGGCGGCAGTGGTTAGCTGCTGCTGCTGGGCTAGCTTGGTGCGCTCGATCAGCTGCTGCACCAGCAGCTCCACCGAGGTGGAAGGCCCCTGCGTGCAGAGACATCACAGACACGTCGCACAAGAGCGAAGCTGACACTTACCGAGGATTCAGAACTTTCGTCTGATCCGTTTTCGTTGTCAACTGCCAACACACCAAGATGGTGAGCAAATGTGGCAGTTTGGAGCTAGAGGGAGATTGTAGTGCTATGGGGGATCCTAATAGGTGGCTACAGATGATGATAGATCAACAACCTCATTTATTTCTGCGGCGACATGGTGATCTTTTAAAAATTATTTTATTTTTTATACTGCAGAGCACTTAGATGTCTGAAATTCGTTACTTTTTCAAACCTGATGACATTGCGAATTGACTAAATTCCAGACTTCTGGCTGGCCGGCCGTAAATGGACTATTTAAACGGGTTCGGGACTGGAGGGATTTCTATATTTCCTTTCAATTTTTGTGATCAAGTTTTAATATACTTCCAGACCACATAGGAGTATGGAATTTTGTATACTTTCTCAATCCAGCTAACAATGCAATTATACAAAATTTAAAACTCTGGGTTGTCGGGAATGGACAAATTTCTATATTTCCTTTCCATTTTGTGATGCATTGTAAATATACTTCGATACCACGTAGAAGTCTAAAAAAATTTACACTCACTCAAGAAAGATAACGAAAGTGTACAAAATATCAGACATCTAGAGATGGCCGTGATGTTCTGTATTAGACAATAGAATTTGAATATATATCAAAAGGAGAAATTAGGCGCAGACGTTTGTGGGTGGGTTTGCTCCTAAAATGTCAACTTTTGTACCAAATAATGTGTTTTTGCGGGGAGTTTCCCCCTGCCATTTTTGACTCGTATATAGATTACTTGTTTAATGTGACGGAAGTTTTTATTTTCTAATAAAAGCTTAAAACTATATAAATAAATTGATTATTTATATAAAATGTTTTCTTTGTGAAGAATATTTCAATTCGCATCTAAAACAGTGATACGATTTCTGAAAAACGGCATATTAAGAAACAAGCAAGGCTGAGGTTCCCCTCAAGTTGAGATATTTCCATAATACTTTGCATACATCCAGGAGTGTGTGTCGCTCTCACAATTAATGATCTATACAAAATATCTAGATTGATTAGCCAACGGTCCACGCAATGTTCGAAACATATGTGGAGTTTCCGGGACGTTAATCCTAAAACTCCGTCGTAGCTAGACGCCAAATGCACTATCGAGTTGTACTGTCGTGTGACTTACACATTGGCCGTAGTTGAGCGCGGAGCTCTTCCCTCGTCCACTCCTTCTGGCCCGGGACGGACAACAGGGGGGCCAGTTGCAGCTTGGAGTCGTCGGCCGAGGGTACGTTAAGGTAGTGTACTAGCACGGTGTCTGGGTTCTGGACACAGCGGTTCTACGGGTTTAGTTAGCTATGCAAATCACACCTTGGGACTTCCAAATAATTGGGCAAGGATAACAACATATATTAGTAAAAATATATATATTTTATAAACAAATGCAAAATCTCTTCTCCCCATGCATTTTTTAATAAGCTTTTAGAAGGTCTGGTATTTGGAAGTTATAGCCATTTTAATATTGTAATACAATTTTTGATGCACGAAGAACAAAATATACATGACAAATGTTTGAATGTATACAGTTTGAATCCTCTGTATATATGCAAACTAGAGATAAATGTGCATAATATTAATATGATGCGTTATTGCGCCATATGTTATACGAAATGTAAACTATTTTTGACGCGTTTGTTTATTTTAAATTTATTTTGAAACATATAGCGTCAAAAATAGTTTACATTTCTTATAAATGTGTATAATAGTTTTCAAATAACCCGAGGTCGCGGGCGAAAGATTTTATAGTTGGAAAATGGCAGTCAATTTGGCAAACATTTCCCCTCTTAATTTTAAAACACCTTTTTTTTTATCTCACCCCTATTTTCCATTAATTCTAAAGGAAAGCTTGGCTGTGTTCCTAAACTGAATTAGACGTCAGATTGACGGGGGTTTTGTTCCAATCTCTTATTCCGAGCACTCTGAAACAACGCGGAAATCAAACACCTGCGTGCTGCCACTTGCCGATAAAGTATTTGAACAAGATGCAAATAAGGCCATATGCAACCTCATGTAGCCAACAAAAAAAAGCAAAAAATGGTGAAAACTAATTTTATAAAAGTTGAAAATTCATTTTATAAAATGCATATATATTATAGCATTAAAATAATTAATATACAGTGGCAATTAAATGATTAGTTTTCTAAATGTCAAACTTTATAACAATTTAAAGAAACACCACTCTTCAAACAACGAGTTGCATACTCCATATATCCAAATAAATAAATAAATAGATTACAAGAATGAGAAATAGGCGCGTAATGAAAGCAGCCATTTGGCCGAGGCTGTCTAAAAATAGACGTGCCCAGGCGGCGAGAAACTAAACAACTCCCAATGAAATATTAAAATGTCAAAATTAAAAAGGCGGCAGCGGAGTCGACATTAAAAATTAATTTGAGCAACTGCTACCGCGCGTTGTTTCACTTTTCGTTTCAAAATGGCGGCTGCCGCGCGGGGAATCGATGATCGTTTGGAAGTCGGCCAAGGAGGAAAGGTCAAGTATCGTCTGCTACGTTATATATATAAATACAATTAATGTATTAAACAATCAAACACGCCACGCTATATTTTTATCTTCATTGAAATTACGGGCGAAAATTTATTAGGAAGTTTTTTTATATGGCTTACATGATACAGCTTCCTTTTATTTCCTTGCCATTTTTTTTTTGGTTTTAACTCCACCATTAATTTTGTGGTAATGTAATAATAATAAAAGGAGAGAGAGAGTTATTTTTAGCTATAAATTATAACTAGCAAATGACGTTGTTATTTCAAATTATTTTTTAAAATAATAAAAAACGTGAAATTGATGGCGTTTTTATTATTTACACACATGGGGATATGAGAAGGTAATATATAGGAGATATTATTAAGAGAGAAATGCATAATTTGATGGGGTACACAAAAATATTTTTTAGCCAAGAATCCTCCTTAACTGGGATTGTGTTTGCTTATAGTTGAACTACTGAAATTAGATATTATATTTGCCTCACATTCCACTATTTGTGATAAGATAAAAAACATTGATTTTTTTAGCGTTTCTTTTATATATCAACTACCTTTGGTGTAAATACAAATACACACAACAAGGAGTTTTAATTTTATATGTACTTTCTTTTGTGATGAAATTTGTTACTCTATTATTTCACGTATAGGATGAGAGAACTAAAATTATTCTCGAAACTTAACCCTCATTTTATTGTTTTTAAATTAACAACCCGCACTAAAAATCGTTTAGTTTTATAATTAATTTAAAAAGAAACGCACAAGTTTCAGAGCACCGGTGCCTCTTCCCACAACAAATGACAAAATAGTTCGAAATAACATCAATAGATGGCGGTGATTGCGCTATGACGTCATTTGAAATTCGAGACCGGGATTGGCTGAAATAATTTCGACACCTTCCTATCATCGCTTTTTGTGAGGCCATTTACAAAGGGGCTTTTTGATATGTTAATTAGGGCTTTATGACTCTCCATTGACTGGGCTATTGAGCAGGGTAATTAGAATCTAAAAGATGTTTCCATTTTACCCCGCCCAGTGTTGGGCATTATTTGTTGTTAAAAAAAGTTAATATACTTGGATTTCTATCTCAATTAACTTTTTTTTTAAATTGGGAATGCAAGTCAGAGAGAGACGATTGGCAATTAACAGCATTTTTTAACGTTAGTCAACAGTCATAAAAACAAAAATAAAAAGGTAAACAAAAACAATATGTACATATAAATTAAAATAATTTACACCAGACTGATCCCTCACTGAAGGAATTCATCAGCTGTCACAAGCCACCTTGAATTTGGGCAACCTCTTGCTTAGATAGTGGTTGTTGTCCCCAACTCTCGCAATTGCACGGTCGAGGACTTCAGCCAGAATAGTCTTCTACTCAGATGTAAGACAAACGAGGATATCCAGGGCGGGACACAACCGTCCGTTCCTGTACCTGCACACATTCTCTTATAGGGGATGTAGGGAGGAGTCAGCTTCCAGTTTGTCAAACAGGTCTGAGGAAGCGGTTTATTTCGGGCCTTGCTGGAAGTTTCCGGAGTGTGCAGTCTCAGAAACTTTGTCTTATTTCGAGCTGATGGTGTGGAGGACATCTGCGCCGGGAAGTCTTGTACAATGTGGTCGAATGCTGCAGGTGGCGATGTAGCTACAGTGGTGGTAGGAACAGGCGCCGGGGTCTTCACACTGCTCTTCTGGTTTGAGGCCTGGGGAATGCTTGCCGCCCTGAGAGGACAGTTTATCCTTTTATGGCCCATACAGTAGCAATTGGAGCAATGGAATTCGTACTCTACATAGGCCAATGCAGAGACGACCTTGGCAGTCATGATGATCTTCTTAGAAAGATCCGTGTTCATTTCCTCGCCGTTCATGAGGATGATGGCAGTCTTGCTCAGGTCCAGCCAGGTGTAGCTGCCGGAGGAGTTCACGGCAGGGACGATGGAGACCACTTGGCAGGGTTCTGATGATATCCTCGATGGCAGGCCGCTGATGGTAATTCGTGCATCCTTCTTTTGGTATAGCAAGGCAGGGCTCCGTTGATCAATGGTCCATCTTTGATGGCTGTTTCTGACATTTCAGACCACTCCAGGTCAACTAGGACCTGAACAGAGACTTTTCCAAGCTGCCCCACGCAGCCTTTTCCCAATTTGTTTTCCACAAGGCCTTGATGTAATCCAGCGGAGTAAACTCCGGGGAAGATTCCAGGTATGGCATCTGGCCAAAGGTCCTAGCTCCGGCACTGTTCAGACCTTCACCTGCTCAATATTGATCCTGGGACGGCACGGGTGTTGGCCAATTCATCCTCTATGAATTCCGGATTTTCTGAGATAATTGGAAATAATCGCCACCGTTTTTGATAGATGAATTTGCACGTGGTTGTCTATAATTTTATATAATTTCTTGATTTTTTTTCTTCATTTGAATCTTCATCCGTCGATAGCTCGACGTTTGCATCTCGATGGCAATGTCACCATCCTGCTCCTCGTCATATCGGCCATCCGACAATATCAAATACAGATTGGAAACATCCACCCCCCTCCATCTCTAACGCCGTAAAACGCAGAGACGAGATAGAGCGGGAAAGAGAAAAATGCGCTACATACTTTTATTTTGAGTTTCTCTTTAGGATTGGAGAAGAATCTTTTTGAAATTTATCAGCCACTTTTAAAATCAGAGACCCTTAGTATTAAATGTGGGAGATATAATGGGAATATTCTTCTATTTAGCATTATCCGATGATATTATAACTTTTGGATTAAAACATTTAAACCTATAACATATCGTAAGGTGTCAGTAATCCACTAAATGTATCCACAAAGTTGACGGCGCTAAAATTTACCATTGCAGAATTATATCTGGCACCCGAGATCGCCGTAATACGAAACACACATAAATACAACCCTGAAAATGTAATTTGTTAAAAAAATCAAATAAAATGACCCAAAAACCTTTTTTTAGTGTACAACACGACCAACAACAAAGTAAAAAAAAAAAAAAAAACGTTTTTATACCCACATTTCATATATACGATATAGTAGGTACCTCTATGTAACTACTGAGCTAATGAAGAATAACTCTCTGATTGGCTGATTAAGGTGAAGTGACGAGGAGAGAACCAATCAGAAGGAATATCCATCTACACAGACGGACGTAGAAGTGATGGTCTACAGTACCGTGTCCCCCGCGAGGGAATTAAAATCTAGGTCGAAACATCGATTCTGTTAATACATCCTGAGTGATTTCTTTCTTTATCTTTAAAGGAGCGGAATAAACAAATTTCACCATAAGGAATACTGGGAGGAGGTGTGTTGATAGTGTATGCGGGAAGTAAAATCGAACCTCCAATATCCGTCCCCATTTGAATAGAAATGGCGTTTTATATTCTGGAAAAAAAAAATTGCGCCCCATGAAATATTCGTTGGAAAATTTTCCTCGAGAATTTTTCTTTGTAATTTTTTTTTAAAGAAGTAATATCCCCGAGATGGAAGAGCTGCACAAAGTTACCTCACCTTTTGATACCATTATAGCTCAGACAGCGGTTTCGCCAGTTTAATCATATTGTATCAAGTGATATAATTTTATTCGCGGGGTTGAGAACCGCTTTCTAGATGCGTGTAGACAGATAACTTTAAAACAGAATATATTTGGCTCAATCTCTCACTATTTCAGTCCTATATCCAGGACGAAATTCTCTATTTACATACATGGATAGTCTGGCGCAGCACGTGTCGACAGTTTAACTGACCGCAGCAACTATTAGATTGGATTTGGCTTCTAAGTGTGTGGTCAGAGGTATATGAAGAGGTAGTCCTAGGTTGTGATGGTGTTTTGGAAACCGTTTGGAATGAATGCTAATAAACAAGGCAGATCAGCAACCCCAGACACGGGATTTTCCCATGGCAAATTATTAGAGTACAAGAAAACAACTGCAGAAGACATATGTGATGCTCTCTCTCTCTCTAAAAACTCCAATATATGAATTAAAAATTATTATATTTGTACACTCTAATGGAAAATGGAATCCGAATACCAAAAAGAAATACTACAATAAAGTAAAGCCACTGTTGGGCGAAGCGTGTAGTGTTTTATTGGAGGAAAATATGCAAGTTTTATCGAACAGACGACGAGGTAACAGATATAACGTTCTACCACCACTGTGGCCAGGATCGTCGTGTGCTCGAACACTTGCGCGTTAAAACTAATAAAAAGATCAACGCTTCGCCCAAGTGTCTGACTAGAGTTCAGCACGGCGGCAACCTACCTGCAGGAGCCAGTAACACCTCCGATGGAAGGTTGGTAGGACGGCGGAGTGTACGTAGCACCCGTAGATGCACTGCACACACAGCCTGCTGTCTTGACATAGCTCACATGTAGGTGGTGTGACAACATCTCCAGTTCAACAATTTATTGATGATGGCAGAAGGCCATCTAACGGACTAACTATCCACTAAATTGCTACTTGGCCATTTTACATGCCAAGAGCTGAATGAAGTTGGCTATCAAACTTTTGATCACCCACCATACTTGGCCATTTTATGGAAAAAAAATACATTGATATGCAAAAGTTAGGTAACAATGAGATATATGTATATTTACTTTAATATTTTTTCTATAATTTATTAAAAATAAATTTCTCATTTTTGCTCCTCTACCTTTGCTCACTAGTCTATATCAAGGTTCAAATTGAGATGTATTCCGATAGAAGGTGCTATGGCATCCTCAGCGTTGAGTTCCATGCCCAGATTTATACTTGGACCGTATATTCTGCTAATGGGAGAGACTCGCGGGTCAAAACATAGTAAAACATAAGCTTAATGGGGATTTTAAAATTCAAATGATTGATGAGTCAGAAATCTGTAAATCTGGGTTTGCGGACCGATTTTAAAGAATCGACATTGAAAAGGAAATAGGCTGTTATATCCCTAGATATATGTGCCACAGGCACCTTGTCGTCCAGAAAGTGGCATTAACAGCTCAGTTTTAAGTTTCTTTCTGCTCCACAGAGATCTGTCTGCACGAACGCTCACGATTTAGATGAATCGAGCGTCTTTCCCGATTGTGACAACAGCTATATCTCTCGCTGAGATGATACCTCGGTGCCTTGAACCTTGAGCTTCATGTGATCCTCCCTCGTGGTCTTCCCATCCTTCCTCTTCTTCCAGCAGTAGCCGTCCCGCCGGTACCGCACCCTCTTCCGGCTGTACAGCAGCATCGAGCCGCTCCGAGGCCTGGACACATTCACATCTTATTTACATAGCTCCTGTGTTTTTGGACACTATATAGCTTATAGAGTTAGGTCCCCCTTAAATATTCTGTGGATTATATTATCAAAGTATACATATTGTATTGTAGTTGCATATACCAGGTCTATTAGTATGAAACGCGAAAATGGCTGCCAGAGGGCGCTGTGCAACTTTATTTGAGCCGACGGTGGCGTTGTTGAAGACATTTTGTTTTTTGACTCACGTGGCATCAGCATGTGTGGAGTTTTTGAAAAATTCAAATCGTGGAAAATTTCTGGAACCCGTGGAAAGTGGTGATTTCCGAGCCAAAAAGTGCCCATTTGCGGGAAGTTTTGTTGTTCGCCTTCAACTGGAAGAAAAGTGCCACTGAAGCCCACCGAATGTTCGAGGAAGTTCACGGCGACCACTCTCTGAGCAAATAACAGTGTTACAGGTGGTTTAAAAATTCCAAAGTGGCGATTTCGAACTTGATAATGAACCACGTGGAAAACCGCATCAAAAGTTCGAGGACGCTGAACTGCAAGCTTTGTTGGATGACGACAGTACCCAAACGCAGGAGAAACTCGCGAAACAGCTCCAGGTGTCTCAAGGTTCTGTTTCCCTACGTTTAAACAGCCTCAGAATGACCCAAAAGCTTTCCAGAAAGGTCCCCCACGAGTTGAGCGAAAGGCAGCAAGAACGGCGTCTGGTAACCTGCGAAGGGCTGCTCGCCAGGCATGAAAAGAAGTCATTTTTGCACCGAATCGTAACTTCTGATCATAAATCGATCCACTTCAGCAATTCTATGCGCCAAAAGTCGTGGGGCCTGCTCGGCCAATTTCCAAAACGGAAGCCTAGGCCCAATCGCTTAGGAAAAAAGGCAATGCTTTGCGTATGGTGGGACCAGACCGGCGTAATATATTTCAAGCTCCTGAAACCTGGCGAAACGGTCAATACTAGTCGCTACGAACATCAAATGCACAGTTTGAGAGAGGCATTGAATGAAAAAAGACCGGAATTGCGTGAAAAGCACAACAAGCTGATACTGCAGCATGACAACGCTCCAGCCCACAACGCTACAGTGGTCAAAAACACCATAAAAGACTTGGGCTGGGAACTCTTACCCCACCCGCCGTACTCACCAGACTTAGCGTCGTCGGACTACCACTTTTTTCACATCTTTAGGACACGCCCTAAAAAACCAGGAATTTTCGAACTCAGACATACTCCGAAAATGGCTTGTTGACTGGTTCGACTCAAAAGGAATAGAATTTTTCAGACAAGGAATTCGAAAATTGCCTGAAAGGTGGTCCGAGTGTATAGCTAATCAGGGCAATTACTTTGAATAAAAAAATCTTTTGTTGTATGGAATTGGTGAACTTTTGAATTCACTGAAAATTTTCGCGTTTCATACTAATAGACCTGGTATACACAAAAATTCTAATTTGGGCTTCGACCCACACATTTTTATTTGCATATAATCCTGGAGTACCTCTTCTACATTTTGGGTAAGTTGGACACATATTTATTTTCTACACAGTGTTTGTTAAAAGTAAGAGAGTGACCCCAATTCTGTAAATCTTGTCCTACTGGTTGGCCCATACGATCTGAACCATTCTCCTCCAAAGTCTCTAAGGGTCGAAGGGAGGATCTCTCTATACACCAATTTACTGATTTCCATTTGCATATTTACGTCTGTCGTTGCGTCTGCTCACTGAGAGGTTTAACGTTTGCCAGCTCTTTATTATGGAGGTTTTATAAGGTGCCTCCCCCATAATGACTATTATCACAACCACCATTTATTAAAAGCTAAAATGTTTTTTTTTTTAATTGAAAAAGGGTAGGAAATATTTAGAGTAAAAAATCAAAGGGACTACCTCAGAGGGTTTCAAAAATTACAAAGTGCAAGAAATGTTTTAAGATAACCTCTATTATCTAGAACAGGGGTGGCCAAGCTTTTTAGTAGGCGAGCCAAATTTCGGAAATAATATTTCCTTCATGGGCGCACATCTATTTTTTATTTGTTGTTCTCTTGGAGAGATTGAAGTTAGCATTAATGTCCACTTTACCTAGCTCCGCATGCGGTAATGTCCACCCCTGATCTAGATGTTGTACTCATTTCCGGATAATAAATTCTGTTGCGTGGAGGTATATAAGGCTTCTTTTTATTGAAGTGCCATTGGGTACAAACATTATTGATTTCGCGTACTTTTAGGCTTGTTAGAATATATTTTTGTATCCAATGGAGGGGTTGTCATTACAAGTCTTGATCATACCAAACACTGAATACAAAATGTGAGTCTGTTTGTATGACTCAGTTAGAGCTACGCTTTTTTTGCCTTGGTACAATACCAACTTTCTAGGTGCAGTGTTGGTTTATTCCCATTTAATATAAACACAAATAAACATCATTATGTGGTTTCTCTCGATTGTAAAACTCATTTCAATTTGCTTGAATACCATTTCTAAGATTCCACCCTTCAGTGTAGCATATATAAACAAAATCGTCCAATACAGTATTAGGGCTCTAATAAGCGGTCTGGTAGATTAAATTGACGAAACCGCTGGGAGGGTTCAACACTGATGAGCCAAGCCCTCCCAATATTTTTTCATCGCAGTAAGGACAGTAGAAGTTTGTTTTATATTTAAAAGAAACATTCGTGCTTTAATGCTTCCATTTATTTATTAAAAGTCCACATTTGTAAATTTGTTTGTTTCACTTATATTACATCTGTGTGTTCGTAAACAAAATGTTTAAGAACAACAACATTAAAAGATGCATATTAACAACGCTAGATCTGCTATAACCTCTGAAAATACGCCTAAAAGATAATAATAACATTCTGACCACAATTAAAATAAAGCCTTCATTGATATTTAACAGCTTTGTTAATCTTCCCATTACATGATCTAAACAATGGCACGCTTACACGGTAATTTTCAATAAAAACGGCTATCATACATTATTGGAAGATTCCCATCTGAACGATGGGACATAGCAAAAATTGCCGGGACACCTCACATCGCCAAACAACAAAAAGCAAGAATAGATCCGCCATCAATTACTGGCGTGGAGTAATTAGGTCTGGCAGAGGTCCAAGGGATCAATAGGGAGATGAAGGAGGTTCTTCTTTAATCGAGATCAGGAGGCATTGATTGCCCGGGCATTATTGGTGCCTGGAGATTTGTGCAGGCGGGGGCAATCAGCCTTATCTCTTGGGTCTTCTTCCTGCCCGAGATAACCAGGCCACCGAGTCTGTCTCTATTACCTGCCTATCCCGAGGTACCCGGGAAACTGGACACTGAGTCGGTCTCGTTACCTGCTTATCCCGAGGTACCCAGGAAATTGGACACTGAGTCGGTCTCTGTTACCTGCTTATCCCGAGGTACCCAGGAAATTGGACACTGAGTCGGTCTCTGTTACCTTCTTATCCCGAAGTACCCGGGAAACCGAGTCGGTCTCTGTTACCTGCTTATCCCGAGGTACCCAGGAAACTGAGTCGGTCTCAGTTACCTGCTTTACCGAGGTACCCGGGAAACCGAGTCGGTCTCTGTTGCCTGCTTATTCCGAGGTACCCAGGAAACTGAGTTGGTCTCAGTTACCTGCTTATCCCGAGGTACCCGGGAAACTGGACAATGAGTCGTCCTCTGTTACCTGATTATCCCGAGGTACCCAGGAAACTGAGTCGGTCTCAGTTACCTGCTTATCCCGAGGTACCCGGGAAACCGAGTCGGTCTCTGTTACCTGCTTATTCCGAGGTACCCAGGAAACTGAGTTGGTCTCAGTTACCTGCTTATCCCGAGGTACCCGGGAAACTGGACAATGAGTCGTCCTCTGTTACCTGTCTACCCCGAAGTACCCGGGAAACTGGACACTGAGTCGGTCTCTGATACCTGCTTATCCCGAGGTACCCGTGAAACTGGACACTGAGTCGGTCTCTGATACCTGCTTATCCTTAGGTAACGGGTGACTTGGCACTGAAGCAATATGGCTTCTTGCTTATCCTGAGGTAATTGGTAACTGGAACTGAAAGAAACTGACCTATCCCTAGATAACGTGTGACTTGGCATTAAAGCAATCTGACTTATCGTAGCGTGTTACGTTGTTACAGAGTAGAAATGGCCCACGTATCAGCACAACAAACTATTGATATATTTTGACAAGAGATTGGATAACACACGAAGATGAATAAGCGCCCAGAAACCTTTATTCAAGAAAGTTTTCCGAACCAACGGGATCAGCTCGGAGTTGGACGAGAATGCTCCACGTTACAGAGAGGAGTAGCGCTACTTTTTGTTGTTATCTCTCACGGTAGATGGCGCTCCATGACAGTTTGAACTATGGCTGGGCGACTGTTCATCTTCCAAGCCTATAATTAGCTCCGCTAGTTCATTACTTTAAACCCAGCAGATGGAAATAACGGCGGGTTAACAAACGCTCTGGCGATAATTGTAATCCATTTACCATTGTCCTCCCTCCCTCCCTCCCAGCTACCATTTCCTCCTTTGTGTTCACATCGATTTCTAGCTGGAAACTTCTATCGACCGGTAACGGAACTACTAAAGGCTAGGGAAGAGGGAAAATAAACCCAGCTTGATGAGAGGTAACCCAAAGTAAATTTTCGTGGAGAGAGAAGCTGATTTCTTCAATTCTATTATTTTTAAATGAACGTGTGTTGAACAAAAAGTGCTATCGGATGCAAATCTTCGAACCACGCACGACTCACAACGCTACAGATATTATATAACTAACGAAATAACTCTCTAACAGACCTTTCTCTGATTACAAAACCTTTTATCTTGGTAAATTTTAAAAAGTCAACCGTTTCGGGCTTGGGTCCTCGCACAATCTCACATGCCAAAAAGGAGTACCGTGGGCATATCTCTTCACTGTCTGGAGGAGAACTCTCAAGGTGGGTGGGGTTCTCACTCGCTGAAGACAATTACTACATATATATTCTTTTATATATCATTTTTTTTGTTTATTTAATTTTTCACTTATGTAACCAATTAACTGAGAGTCAATAAAGTATTTTTAAATTGTCAATTATCTTTATAAACTAGCCACACCCAGACGTGGAGAGAGGAAAGAAGAGATACACGGTCGCCGGGAGATGTCCAAGCAGATTTAAGGGGTCCACCGCCTTGTGCACGCCGAAGAAGGGCCGTTTATTGGCCGTTATAGTTTTGTCGTGCTGTTTGTGCGAACTACTGGGCGGCCTTCATTATATCCTCTAGGGTTAGTCTTGGTAGCGAAGAACATTAATGCGGAGTACAGTGCGGATATGTTCGAAGCAATTACCAGACCGATATAAAACTGTTGTTCGCGATTGTAGAAGAAAGTAAAAAAAAAGATGAGATTGATATTTTATCTTTTACAGCATTAATAGAATCATCGAATCCATTCTCTATGTACAGAGGAGATTTAGATCGAGTAAAATATTTGTAAGGATGATGTTTCGATTATTATTTGACGAGAATTGTAATTATGTAATGTTCCTGATTGAATTATTGTGTGTTTTACCTTATTATGGAGAGGGATGCATTGGATATGTCTTTAGAAGCTATTTACCTAATAATTTGCGTATTTTCTGCGGAATTCGATATACCGTGGTCGCCACCTTTAACCCCGGTAAATGGGGGGTAGACACTGGGTGGTCTACTCCAGAAGTCTCCCAGTAGTAAACTGAACCTTCTCCAGGCGCCTTACAAGTCCTGCCGCGTCTACGCGATAATCCGGCTGCTGCTGCTGTAACTACGTAAAAATGGTGATAAATGTAGGTGTTTCCCGGCACGGTTTATAAGATTAGGAGGCCTAACCCTGGAGAGACTCCCAGAAAAGAGAGCTCCTTTGCTGAGCATCCTCATCGTGTGGCGAAGTTACTCTATAGAGATTCCTACGACTGTATTTGCTTTATTTTTTAATCTGCGTCCTTATTGATGCAGAATAATGCCTCATTGGTGGAACAACAACAAAAAAGGATAGTTGTTGTCTGATATAATGTGTAGACAAGGCGCGAACACATTGTTCTAAAGTCAACAATAACTATCTCTGCCATTGTGTGAAATAAATATCAATGTTCTAGAAGACACACCCAGTTACTGAATAGCCGACCAGAAAGTGGAGATCTGCCACAGTCACGACACAAAGAGAGAACAACTAGAACAGAAAGTGGAGATCTGCCACAGTCACGACACAAAGAGAGAACAACTAGAACAGAAAGTGGAGATCTGCCACAGTCACGACACAAAGAGAGAACAACTAGAACAGAAAGTGGAGATCTGCCACAGTCACGACACAAAGAGAGAACAACTAGAACAGAAAGAGGAGATCTGCCACAGTCACGACACAAAGAGAGAACAACTAGAACAGAAAGAGGAGATCTGCCACAGTCACGACACAAAGAGAGAACAACTAGAATAGAAAGTGGAGATCTGCCACAGTCACGACACAAAGAGAGAACAACTAGAACAGAAAGTGGAGATCTGCCACAGTCACGACACAAAGAGAGAACAACTAGAACAGAAAGTGGAGATCTGCCACAGTCACGACACAAAGAGAGAACAACTAGAACAGAAAGTGGAGATCTGCCACAGTCACGACACAAAGAGAGAACAACTAGAACAGAAAGTGGAGATCTGCCACAGTCACGACACAAAGAGAGAACAACTAGAACAGAAAGAGGAGATCTGCCACAGTCACGACGCAAAGAGAGAACAACTAGAACAGAAAGAGGAGATCTGCCACAGTCACGACGCAAAGAGAGAACAACTAGAACAGAAAGAGGAGATCTGCCACAGTCACGACACAAAGAGAGAACAACTAGAACAGAAAGTGGAGATCTGCCACAGTCACGACACAAAGAGAGAACAACTAGAACAGAAAGTGGAGATCTGCCACAGTCACGACACAAAGAGAGAACAACTAGAACAGAAAGAGGAGATCTGCCACAGTCACGACACAAAGAGAGAACAACTAGAATAGAAAGTGGAGATCTGCCACAGTCACGACACAAAGAGAGAACAACTAGAACAGAAAGAGGAGATCTGCCACAGTCACGACACAAAGAGAGAACAACTAGAACAGAAAGTGGAGATCTGCCACAGTCACGACATAAAGAGAGAACAACTAGAACAGAAAGTGGAGATCTGCCACAGTCACGACACAAAGAGAGAACAACTAGAACAGAAAGAGGAGATCTGCCACAGTCACGACACAAAGAGAGAACAACTAGAACAGAAAGAGGAGATCTGCCACAGTCACGACACAAAGAGAGAACAACTAGAACAGAAAGAGGAGATCTGCCACAGTCACGACACAAAGAGAGAACAACTAGAACAGAAAGTGGAGATCTGCCACAGTCACGACACAAAGAGAGAACAACTAGAACAGAAAGAGGAGATCTGCCACAGTCACGACACAAAGAGAGAACAACTAGAACAGAAAGTGGAGATCTGCCACAGTCACGACACAAAGAGAGAACAACTAGAACAGAAAGAGGAGATCTGCCACAGTCACGACACAAAGAGAAAACAACTAGAACAGAAAGAGGAGATCTGCCACAGTCACGACACAAAGAGAGAACAACTAGAACAGAAAGAGGAGATCTGCCACAGTCACGACACAAAGAGAGAACAACTAGAACAGAAAGAGGAGATCTGCCACAGTCACGACACAAAGAGAGAACAACTAGAACAGAAAGAGGAGATCTGCCACAGTCACGACACAAAGAGAGAACAACTAGAACAGAAAGAGGAGATCTGCCACAGTCACGACACAAAGAGAGAACAACTAGAACAGAAAGTGGAGATCTGCCACAGTCACGACACAAAGAGAGAACAACTAGAACAGAAAGTGGAGATCTGCCACAGTCACGACACAAAGAGAGAACAACTAGAACAGAAAGAGGAGATCTGCCACAGTCACGACACAAAGAGAGAACAACTAGAACAGAAAGAGGAGATCTGCCACAGTCACGACACAAAGAGAGAACAACTAGAACAGAAAGTGGAGATCTGCCACAGTCACGACACAAAGAGAGAACAACTAGAACAGAAAGTGGAGATCTGCCACAGTCACGACACAAAGAGAGAACAACTAGAACAGAAAGAGGAGATCTGCCACAGTCACGACACAAAGAGAGAACAACTAGAACAGAAAGTGGAGATCTGCCACAGTCACGACACAAAGAGAGAACAACTAGAACAGAAAGAGGAGATCTGCCACAGTCACGACACAAAGAGAGAACAACTAGAACAGAAAGAGGAGATCTGCCACAGTCACGACACAAAGAGAGAACAACTAGAACAGAAAGTGGAGATCTGCCACAGTCACGACACAAAGAGAGAACAACTAGAACAGAAAGAGGAGATCTGCCACAGTCACGACACAAAGAGAGAACAACTAGAACAGAAAGAGGAGATCTGCCACAGTCACGACACAAAGAGAGAGCAACTAGAACAGAAAGAGGAGATCTGCCACAGTCACGACACAAAGAGAAAACAACTAGAACAGAAAGAGGAGATCTGCCACAGTCACGACACAAAGAGAGAACAACTAGAACAGAAAGAGGAGATCTGCCACAGTCACGACACAAAGAGAGAACAACTAGAACAGAAAGAGGAGATCTGCCACAGTCACGACACAAAGAGAGAACAACTAGAACAGAAAGAGGAGATCTGCCACAGTCACGACACAAAGAGAGAACAACTAGAACAGAAAGAGGAGATCTGCCACAGTCACGACACAAAGAGAAAACAACTAGAACAGAAAGAGGAGATCTGCCACAGTCACGACACAAAGAGAGAACAACTAGAACAGAAAGAGGAGATCTGCCACAGTCACGACACAAAGAAAGAACAACTAGAACAGAAAGAGGAGATCTGCCACAGTCACGACACAAAGAGAGAACAACTAGAACAGAAAGAGGAGATCTGCCACAGTCACGACACAAAGAGAGAACAACTAGAACAGAAAGAGGAGATCTGCCACAGTCACGACACAAAGAGAGAACAACTAGAACAGAAAGAGGAGATCTGCCACAGTCACGACACAAAGAGAGAACAACTAGAACAGAAAGAGGAGATCTGCCACAGTCACGACACAAAGAGAGAACAACTAGAACAGAAAGAGGAGATCTGCCACAGTCACGACACAAAGAGAGAACAACTAGAACAGAAAGAGGACGTCCACCACAAAGAAAGAAGTTAAAAGAAGGATTTTTCCAACGACATGTCGTTAAGTTAAGATGAGCAATAAGATCCGAGTCATAAAACGTTCCAATTTAATTGGCCATCTACCTGGGTCGTCACATTTGAATGGAGGAAACAGCCGACGTCTCAGTAATTACGTCAGTTAATTCTTGTGGGAATTTCCAGCGGCTTTATACTGGACTAGACCGTTAGCCCGTTCACCAAACGGGTCTAGAACGCCAGATAGTCTTAAATCCTATTCTAGTTTTGCCTTTGTTACCTAAATGATAAAGTATTTATATGCGACAAATCAATTTTTGATTAAAAGTATATAAGAAAAAAGAGAATATTTTGTGTGAAATTACGAGGGACTCCTTTTTTTCTGATTTTTTACCTATCTAATTTTTTTAATCTAAAAATTTCTAATATGAAATTATCTCAATATATATTCAATGAGAATCATTATCTTAAAAGTCTATTTTTATTTTTAGTCACGTCAAAACATTTACTTTGCGCGCGAAGTCTTTACATAATTTTTATTATTTGAGAATTTATTTTAACTTTCTCACTCAAGATTACAATGCAATTTGCTTGCAAAATATTAGCTAATACAGTAGAAACTCCCTGTAGAGGACACCTACACTCTTGGACAGAACTTAAGGAAGTGGAAAGTCTTTGATATCCCCGGTAATCTATTATTTTTTCTTTGAAGGATACAAAGACAATTTTATACATACATTGTTATCTCGCGTGTCTTCAATAAAGGTCACTGTTATCAAAATTCAAAACTATTTTAAAGGCGTAAGATTCTTTTTGATATTAAACAATTTCTACTGCCCTTACTGCAATGGAAAAATTAATGAGAGGGCCTGGCTCATCAGTGGTGAACCCTCTCAGCAAAAATAATCTTACGCCTTTAAAATAGTTTTGAATTTTGATAACAGATGGCGCGCTAGTGCATCATATTATAAAAGGTCACTGTGTATCAAATATATTTCAGAGCTATTGTCTGAATCCCGATATATATGCTAAAAGGTACAACTTCCTTAAGTTTTGTCCATGAAACTGGACGTATATATTTACCCTAAAGTTGCAATTTATCTAAAAAAAAATGCTACGTCCACGAAGAGGACACAAAAGTGAGCAGATTGTTTACCACAAAAAACAACTATGGGCGAAACTTGAGAAGCTAGAATAGTTAAGTTTTAAAAATTATAATTCTTTCCAAGAAGGAAGCTATCGTCTCTTCTAAATTTGACTGCGAGAGATGTTCGATCAGTGTTAATTGAGACAGCCATCCGCCATCTTGGAAGCAATCTTGGAGGCGGCAGGGTAAACTTGATCAAGTTTCTCCCCGGGGAATATTTCCTCTAAAATAACAATCCCCCATATTTACATAATGTAAGTTACATATACCGAGAGTTTGACACGAGCAACCACAGAATCGGAAGTTTGTATCGGATATTCTTTTTTAATTTGGCGGAGCGCTAGTTGGTCTAGGTACACAGTATTTGCATATTCCATACTTCTATGTGATGAATGAAATACGCAGGTTCACACACACACAGTTAGGTTGCCTTTGGCGCGTATAGAAGGAGGTATTCTTGCTTGGTAGGTATGGGAACGGCTATTATGATGGTTAGCTGTGGATACAGCAATATTGGCCCAACATCCTCGGATCCAATGACCACACAGGCCTAGAAGACCTATAAATCGATAGCTCTCCTTCTAGCTTAGCGAACCCTACATCCCCTAATAGGCAGGAGGGCAATTTATACATATTGGACCAACAGCCATCATCAGTGTGATGTAAACTAGACCTATAAAAAACAATAAAAACTCATAGACGATACTGAAGGAATGACGGCATTATATGCTCTCATTAAACGTAAGCACTAACCCACCAACAGCTGAATCCATGTTACAGTCGGCAACAAAGATGTCTGTTCTTCATGTTAGGAACGAACTCATCTGAAGTTATGTTGGACTGCCTCATTACACTCATGGATTAAACTTAAGGAAGTGGAAAGTCTTTGATATCACCAATCGTCTTTTTTTTTTAAGGAGACAGAGGTTGTTCACACTCAGTTATCTCGTGTGTCTTCAATAAAGGTCACTGTCAATTCTCTTCCACAAAACAAGGCTTCTTATCAAAGCTAATATTATCAAATTACATTTATAAATTGCCATCTATCGATACAAAAAAAAAATAATTGTAACAATAATTTTTGGCAATGTGTTTCTTTTCAAATATGATATATAGTTATTCAGTTATATGAAAGATTTTAGATTGAAAAATAAGGGTTATACACTAAAAATAGATCAGTGGCCCGAACGTTTGAGATCCTGTGTCAAAAATAAGGGAGGACATTTTGAATGATTGTATATATTTAAAATCTATGTCCTATTGGCTAATAAAATATGTATTTATATTCCATTAGTTTTTGATATTAATCATTTAATTTATAAAATTGTTTGTAACAGAATTTATGGCTAGACTGTGTATATGCCCCAAATCGACTCAAGAGTTAAAGACGAGATACGAAAACTGTTGTCCACACGTCACGAGCCAACCAATTCCATTCCACAGGGCACCTTCTGTTTTCCCCGATCGGTCCGACCCGTCTAAGATAAGAGGAAGTACCAGGAAGCTCCTTTGACAATTTGCGACAATTAACATAATTCTATTGACATATTGTCAATACATGCAAAAGTTGCATAGTCTGCATTATTGTTTTAAAAATGATAATTCGATATATATACAAATACATGGCGCCTCAGTCTTCGCTCCTTCACAATAGAAGCAAAAAGTATAGACGCACGTACGTTCAAAATGCTTCAAATTGATGGAAAGCTAAAAAAATAAAAAATTCTATTTTTTTTATTAATACGATTAGAAATGTGCGAGATCCCTCTCTTTTTTAAATATATAGCAACGATAATAAAAAAAGGAATCGCAATTTCTTTTCAACAGAAATAATTTCCATTTCTAATTCAACGATTGAAGTCTCTTTTTTTTCCATCTTCTTTGTTTCAACTTTTTCATTTTAAAATAAAATCTCACAGAGGGGGTCTCATTTTAATATTTCCTTTAAAATACAATGGAGATAATAACAAGTGAGTGATATATATTAAAAATTCCTTCTATTTTTTTAAAGAAATATTTTTTGAAAATAAAAAAACGAAACACTTAAGAGTGTGTTTTCTGACCATTTTAAAGTATATATTTGCTTATAATTGAATATAATGGACTTTTCTCGTCAAGTATTACTTAGGCCAATGTTTAAAATGGAATCCGATTTTTTTTACTAGTTTAAACTAGGCAGACGATGAATGTTTTCTGCAACAGACGATCAGTGCGCACCTAGTGAGAATCAATATTTTTAACCTCTTTTTTTTTTTTCTTAAAAAACCAAATTCAAACCAAGTTTGAGAAATTTTCAAGTAAAGAGACTCCCCACATTCTTATATCGCTTCTCTTGTTTTCTCGCGGAGTGAAAATGGCGAAATTAATTTTGGCAGACGTAAACCTTTTCTCTCTCTTCCCGCCTAATTTGTTTCTATTGAATTTTCTCTCTGCGGAGAGGAGGATTTAAAACAAGGATGATGATAATAATATTCTGAGAAACAAAATGAAATTAAAGGCGAGATAAAATTAGAGTTGAATAAAAAGGGTCCTCTAAAAAGAAATGTTTTAATATTGATTTTTTAAAATTAATTAATTTATAGCCCTCTTTTTTGTGGAAATATATATTATATCACATTCCAAATATATATGGAAATTTTGTCTTTTTATCTAATAAAAGAAAAGGCTACCTTCTTCCGTCAAAATAGACTGGAAGCCTAGGCGTCTTCAATTATAGGCGTCAAGAGGTACCAGTTTCATTATATTTATATACCAGATATTCTTGTATATCCTAACTAGGCATTCTCTCTCAATTGTGTATCAAATAAAATTCTAAACAATTTCGGAGACAGAGAAAGGTAAACAACTAGGTCAGACAAAATATTTGGAGATCAGTAACTGGTACAATAAGCTTTCTTTTGACAGGGCCCCTCGTCAGTGCTGCTCTGAACCAAATATAATCTCGGCAAATCGAGACCTCAAGATGGTATGACCAGACACAGCCTACTTGTCACTCTCAGCCGTGAGCGGAAGTCAATAACGCCCCGTATAGCTTCCCTGGCTCTGTACCATTGTGAGAGGTTCTCATTTTGAAACTCTTGCTTCTTGATGACTCCAATCCAAGTCAGCTCATCTCAACATCTCTCTCAGCTTTAACACATCATAAAGAAAGGTTTGTCGTGAAGTTTCATGAAACCAATACTCAGCCTACCCTATTGCTTACCACCAATTTTATCCTCCCACACACATTTCAGGAAAATAGAAAACTGGAAGTCCAATATAAATGAAACATAAATAACAAATGTTAATACTGTTCAAATTGTTGACCTGCAGCATCAATACAATTCTGAGTACGAGTCACCACAGATTCTGTACATCGTATCAAAACGTCCAATGAGAATTCTCTACACACTGCTTGAATCTCATTCCAAAAAATGTCTAGGTTACGTGGTTTACGTTTGTACACCCCTTCTTTTACTGTGCCCCACAAGAAGAAATCCAGCGGTGTAAGGTCTGGAGAGCGTGCTGGAATGCGCGCCGACCGTGACGTCGCCGCCGTCACCGCGCGGTGGTTGATTGAAAACTGATGCTGCAGGTCACCAATTTGAACAGTATTAACATTTGTTATTTATGTTTCATTTATTTTGGACTTTCAGTTTTCTATTTTCCTGAAATTTAACTTTGTAGAACGGTAAATAAATTTTCTATGGAAGTTCAAAGTGTGTATACATTTTTTTGAATCACCCTGTATATATACTAGACGAATGGCCCGGGCAACGCCCGGGTTTTGCCCGAGTGCGAATATATTTTAAAAACGTTGTCTTGGGTGGTCGCCATAGACAGGGTGGTCTGTATAGACAGGTGTATGTATCACACAGCTGATAACAGGGTTGTCTAGAGTGGCCGCTATAGACAGGGTGGTCTGTATAGACAGGTGTATGTATCACACTGCTGATAACAGGGTTGCCTAAAGTGACCGCTATAGACAGGGTGGTCTGTATAGACAGGTGAATGTAACACACTGATGATAACAGGGTTGCCTAAAGTGACCGCTATAGACAGGGAGGACTGTATAGACAGGTGGATGTATCACACAGCTGATAACAGGGTTGTCTAGAGTGGCCGCTATAGACAGGTGTATGTATCACACAGCTGATAACAGGGTTATCTAGAATGGCCGCTATATACAGGGTGGTCTGTATAGACAGGTGGATGTAACACACAGCTGATAACAGGGTTGTCTAGAGTGGTTGTTATTGGCAGGGTGGTCAGTGGTCGCTATAGACAGGGTGGTCTGTATAGACAGGTGGATGTAACACACTGCTGATAACAGGGTTGTCTAGAATGGCCGCTATAGACAGGTGTATGTATCACACAGCTGATAACAGGGTTGTCTAGAGGGGGGCAGGGAGGACACGTGTTCGCCGGCAGCCAATGGGCGCGCATTCTATCCGTGAGCTTCAGACAGAATAAGGCAATTATATATATAGATATACATTGCAGGCCGTCAAAATTTCTGCACGAAAAGAAAGAATGCAAAGAACAGAATCACATTGATTAGACAACATAGTATATAGTGAGAGAAGGTGTTGATTAAATGTTCAAGTAATTTTACATTATAACGTATCAGTACCCAGATACTCTGGCTGCAATACCAGCTCTAATCCTGTTGGACATTGAGTCGAACAAATTAGTGGACCACCACTACCTACCATCTATGGGCCAACGAACCCTATAAGCCGCCCACCATCTATCTCTATATATATAAAAGTCAATTCCTGTCTGTCTGTCTGTTTCGCGATAAACTCAAAAACTACTGAACCAATTGGTTCCAAATTTTGCATGTCGCTTTTTATAAACCCGAGGAAAATTTTTGGCTACATTTTGCTTATTATTTTTGGCTATTTCTTTTTTTAATTTGAAGAACTATTTTTTTACGCGGACTAATCCGGAATGGAATGAATACCTAAATATGGCCATTTTTTAAAAATCATCGGTGGCTTAGTGGTAGAATGCTCGCCTGCCACGCGGGCGGCCCGGGTTCGATTCCCGGCCGATGCATTTTTTTTTTTACAATTTTTAAAACTAATTTATAAAAAATATAATATAAATATATACTATTATATCAACTATATGAATTAAATCAAATACCTAAACACTAATCTCTATATATATATAAAAGTCAATTTCTGTCTGTCTGTCTGTTTCGCGATAAACTCAAAAACTACTGAACCAATTGGTACCAAATTTTGCATGTCGCTTTTTATAAACCTGAGGAAAATTTTTGGATACAATTTGCTTAGTATTTTTGGCTATTTCTTTTTTTCATTTGAAGAACTTTTTTTTTACGCGGAGTAATCCGGAATGGAATGAATACCCAAATATGGCCATTTTGTATACGCATCGGTGGCTCAGTGGTAGAATGCTCGCCTGCCACGCGGGCGGCCCGGGTTCGATTCCCGGCCGATGCATTTTTTTAAAACAATTTTTAAAACTCATTTATATTATATCTTCTATATATATAAAAATGAATGTTTGTATGTTTGTTTGTTTGTTTGTTGGTTTGTATGTCCGGTATACAAATTCGCAGTAGTTCACTAATTCAAACCAAAATTTCCATACATAGGTAAAAAAATACGAGGAAAACGATAGGCTATTTTAAATTATATATAAATTGAATATTAAAACTATATATTCAAATTATTCTACTTAGCTCACGAACAGCGCCTTCTATCAAGGTTATAAATACGTTTAAAATCGAAATCTTCTCAAAATTTTATTAATAATAGTTCGCTTAATAATTAGAATACTTGATCTAAATCGAAATATTTATAGACGCTCGCTCGATTTGAAGATTTATATCGTAACTAATCTGACTGTAAAGTTTGGAGCGGGACGTTTCACAAGAGTGACATCCACGGCGCCAATTTATAATTGTAACGAATAGTGTTTGAAGAAAACATTTAATCGGGTAAACCCGGGCGTTGCCCGGGTCATTCGTCTAGTAAGCTATATCATTGATGGGCAGATGTGCAGACTTGCAGGTTTAATTAAAGCTGAGCTCTGAACAATTACGAAAACAAGGATCTTCTCTTTCTATTTTATAAGGCATGGTGAATCCATGATGATGATCCTTTACTTGAATGGCAAAGGAAAGGCCCCTCGACTGTACTCTACGTTTACAAAGGGATTGATGTTTTACCGGATTTTATAACCCAACTGTATTTATGACGGGAATTTTACAGCCCTGCGCCGATACACAATTCCGGCATGGCTATCTAATCCAATATAAAACTGAAGCAGATATAAAATCGAAAATTTCTGATTCCATGTGTGTCAACCATGACGTATGCACAAAGGAACGTGTGGCTATTGGACATGCGTTGGACCAGGAGGCTGTTGTTGGGTGCTGAGCTGCCTGCAGTATAGGAGCTCCATACATTATTTCTTCCTGTGGTGAATCTGTATAAGACCGCTGGTCTTAATAAATCTTTGTGTGTGTGATTCCATGTGTGTCATGTGGCTCTTGATCTTTCAAATCTACAACTATGTGCAATATACTTGTCCATTCGTAGTGACGTGCAGATACTCTAGCATATATAGCGTTATAATATATAGTTGATTGAATCTGCCCCGACCTGTGTAAGACACCATGACTGAACATAAGAGATGTGTGACAAACAAACCTACCTTATCCTCACTTCTTTGTACATCCAGGACTCGTGGTGGTCAAAGCTGATTAGGATCGAGGCTATCTCCTGCACAAACACAAACGTACATGCCGCGATGTGTGCAACTTTGCACTTATACAGTACATATGTATATAGTAGTATATATATATATGTAGTATTATCAACAAAATAATCCCTTGTATCAATATTCAGGTGAAATATCAGGTTTCCTGGGATTTAAATTTCTTTATACAACAACAACAAAAGCCTTTATTGAGGACCTCTCGTCCTATATAGGATTCGCCAGTTTACAGAGTAATTGAAGAGAAGAGAACTAAGAATACAGAGAGTATATGTAGTAGGTATAGTATAGTATTTTCTACACTGTTACTATATACAACCGCAACAACAAGCCTTTTACCGGAATCAAAGTCCCATACAGGATTCTTCATTCTAATCCTGACAAAGATTATTTACATATAATTATTTACATCAATTATATTATGTATATAACTTCCTCTTCTCTTCAGCCGTTTTCCAAAATTTGAACAACGCAAACGCTCCAGCTCTGTTTCTCACCACCTCATTCAACAGGAACTCCAAAGAGAGTCCCTCAAGGCCTATTTTACTGAGGAGCACTTCTCGTTCGTCTTTCAGCCCCATACATGAGAAGTTTCTTTATATATATCAATTTATTGCATCGTGTTTTCCCCTGTAGAAGGTCTTTCATGCCCGAAAGCTTGTGTGTTGTGTTGAGATTTGTGAATTAAAGATGTTGAAAAGAAACTTTCCCCTGGAAACCTGATATTTTTCACCTTAACAAAGGACAGAGTAGAATTATCTGTCGCCAGAATATTTACCTGATAAAACTGATATATTACCACAGTACACTCCCGTGAGAGCCTAAAACATAGCAAAACCCGGTGGCTCCTGGAGGTAGTCTCATCATCAGAGATTCAGTTTCGGTTCAAAGACTCCTCATGACTTGAATCTGACATGGTAGAAACTGTTGGCAGAGACCAGTTTTAGCTATGTTCTTAAACTATGGTCTCTCACGGAAGAGAGACTTTCTGTTGTAACATAAAACCGCTTGTAAAAGAAAGTAGCAATAAACGAGATCAGAGACAAAAATGTTTATTTTTTGTTAATAAACATTTCACATTTATATAAAACCTTTAAAAAAATGATATTTCAAAATTAAAATTCTATTAAAAAATACATAAAAACGTCGCAATATACAGAATTTTATATTCTAATATTCACACATACAACATATAAGAAAATTGAGATATATTTTTAATAAAAAATATCTGAAAACCTTACGGCAATGTGATTCTTTATTAGAAAGAAAACATTTTATTTCTTCTTCAGATATTCTAATATGTTTCTCTCTATATTTCATTTGTTCAATAGAATATATCGTCAAGCGTAAATAAACAAATTCCTGTGTAAATGACGGAACAAACTCTGGCCAATTACTGTCCCCTGTTACAAGAGGAAAGATAAAATTTCCCACATTCACCCGTGCAGCAATTTAAACATATTTACAACTTACTGAAAATTTACTATTCCAAAAAAAAAAAACCCTTTGTTCTTACATCCTTATCATTTCTATATAAGACTGCTATATAAATAAGGATTATAAAATTTTAAAAAATAATAATAAAAAAAAAACGGATAAAAATATTAACTAGCGAGATATCTGTTGTTGTTGTTGTCGTGTCCAAAGAAGAGCCTCAGATGTCTTCATTCATCTCCATCACAGCAGTAGCAATGTCCACTATCTTGGGTGTGTAAAGCTGCGAGATATCTGTTGATCTCATTATATGTAAATTTGGTTTATTACTATATTTGACACACTCAATAAGGAATCAAGGGTTTCTTTTCTCATTCCTTTTATTTATCGAACTTTCGGGATAACATGCTCTTCAACACGGAGATCCAGAAGTACTACATCTAACCAAGGCGTGTTATAATTGGCTAGAAGTAGTATTTCTAGGTCTCCGTGTTAAATAACATGTTAGCCCGAAAGCTCGAGAAATAAAATAAAGAAACCCTTGATTCCATATTAATTGTTTCAAAGTAAAATCAGAGAAGAATCTTTATTATTACTATATATTTTGAAAATAGAGCAATCCATAAATAAATATTTAATTATAAAGACATACCAGAGACATATTATTATAAAGACATTTTACCAATATTTCAGTTGGCTGAACGCCAACCTTTATCAAGGTGTTATAACATATTAATGTGTGTCAACTGAAATATTGGTAAAATAAATGATATTTTCATCCAATATTACTATATATATGTGTGGTGATTAATTAACAATAATCCACATAAACATTTATTGCAAAATCAAGTTTGTTTTTTATTGTTATCACTAAGGTTATACCTTGCTATTGTTATTTTATTCAGACAACAACAACAAAAAAAAAGAATGAATCCAATTAAATAGAAAAAATATATAAATTAGATAATAAAAATTTGCATATTTGCAACAAAAAATGTGAATTTTCAAAAGCAAATAAAATTTACATAAAATAGACATACAAAACAATAATTTTTACATGTCCCCTACATATGTAGTACCTTTTTGATTTTTCCTCTTTTTATGTCGTTTTGGATGATTCCGTGTGTAAGATAATTGTCTTAACAATGGATTATTAATGAGAAGGAGTAAATAAATAAATAAAAAATACGTCAATGTGGGTGGAGTCTTATTGTTCCTCTCTCTGTCTTCAGTCTAAGATCGTTATGAGAAATCGCTAGAGAACATTCTTACCGTTATCTAGCTCCTACATTCTATAGCCTAAACACACTCTCTTAGGAGCGCAGACTTCCCACCTTAAACATCTTCCACAGCCATTTTTCTTTACTTTTAAAAACATACATAATACAATATAATGCGGTTTATGATTGTAGAACAACATTTGAAAATTATCCCGCATGTGTTTCTTTTGAACGAAAAATGGAAATTTATTTTTAAGGAGAAAATAACGATTATTTCTAACCTTAGGGATGAAGTATGAAAGGATGAATTGTGAAGAGTAATGATAAACGGAAAAATAAAAGTGTCCAGGGATGGGAACTATTAAAAAAAAAGATGAAATGGAAACATCAAACCAGTTTAATAAATAACAATAATCCCTTGTATATAATATATCAATCGTGAGGGAAGAAATCATCCAGGTAAAAGTGTCTTGTATAAAAAATAATTATATTAACTCAAGATTTCGGGCCGCATATAAAAAAAGCGGCGTTATAGTTAACCCTACTCCTGTAGAAGATATCTAAGGTTCGAAAGCTTGAATTAAATTACATTTTTTTGAAAGATACTTTTATCTGGATGAATTTATTCTATCAAACTATTAAACCAGTTTAGCATTAAAGTTTAGATATATATTCGAATTTTTCTTCGTTGCATATATGCAACGTTGGGCTAATATGTAGGTATATGTAAATATATGCTTTGTCAATAGGATGATACTACTTGACGGAATAGGCTTCCAAGATGTAGTACCGGAAGGTCCTCTGAAATAAGAACATTTCTCTACCGAATGCCAAACAGGAATTAGGAAATACCTGTGAATACATGATTAAAGTGCGCCATCTATTTTCAAAATTACAAACTATTTTAAGCGCATATGCTCTCTTCTCTTCTAAATAAACAATTTATCACTGAATATATCCCGCAGACGACATAGATTATCATTAGCGTGCCATCAAGAATTATTAAGAACGCATGACGCTCGTAACTGTATATAGAATCATATGACAAGTTTTCCCTTCTTCTGCCCCAGACAATGTTGCCTGGTTGTAAGAAGGACGTCTCACCATCCTGGTATGATCGTCTATATACGAAATTTGAACTTATTTTAACGCGTATGATTCTTTTTAAAAAATAAATTAAGTTTATACTGCCCTTACTGCAATGATAAAATAATGGGAAGACTTGGCTCATCAGTGGTGAACCCACCCAGCGGTTTCTCCAGTTCAATCATACCGCTGGGAGGGTTCACCATCGATGAGCCAGGCCCTCCCATTATTTTATCATTGCAGTAAGGGCAGTATAAACTTAATTTATTTTTTAAAAAGAATCATACGCGTTAAAATAAGTTCAAATTTCGTATATAGACGATCATACCAGGATGGTGAGACGTCCTTCTTACAACCAGGCAACATTGTCTGGGGCAGAAGAAGGGAAAACTTGTCATATGATATATCATATGGAAGAACCAAATTACATATCCATCCGGGGGTAGTTTAATTACGGGAAACACTCCCGTCTAATACAGTAAGGCCTTGTAATGGCCAAATTAAGATTCCTTAGAGAGAAAGGACATAAAATGGAAAGAGAACAATAACAACAACGAGGGAGAGAGAGAGTAATATCGAAAAATTAAATGGAAGAAAACAAAATTTACAGAGCTGTCGTAAAACACGCTTTATTTCCCCGCCCAGTTATTGGTTGGAAGCCATCGTCTGCCTTTTTTTCTTTTTTATTCGATAACATTGATCACAATGTTGCTGGATGTTTTACACGTCCCATTCTGATGATGCATCTTGAATGATGATGATCATTTGTAGGAACGTGGATGTAGACTGGGGGATGTCTACTTTTATATCTCACCTGTGTAAATAACGAAATCTGAAATAAGATAATTTAATGGAAACAAACACTGGATATATAAGACATAGAATTTTTATTTTAAATTCTAGCATATGATTCAAACAATTTAGTTTCAGTTCCAAATAACTTTATTAGGTGCCGCTCAAAAAGATCAACCTAGATCATCATATTTACAATATACAATGGGGGATAGTTATGTACAGTGGTTCATTTACAATTATAACTTATATTGATGTCGTTGGGTCCTCAGGTCCTTGGGGGAAAAAAAGTGCCCAATTGCGGGAATCGAACCCGGGTCGTAGTGGTCGAAAACCAACGGTTTAGATCAGGGGTGGCGAACCTTTTTTATTAGAAGGCCAATTTTCATTTTACCATTTTTGAGAATAAGGGATTTATATACAAAATTAAAATACATAATTTTCTTTGCAATTAAATAGTTTATTTTCTCAAAATTATATACAATTAATAAATTCCAAAAAAAATGACATTTAATTTTACAATCCAGAAAATATAATGGGATTTCTGTGGTTGTTTATTGGATGACAAAAAAAAAAATACTTGGTTCAATTGACGTGGTACATAATTTAAGTTGATCTTCCAAATGAACATCACTTATTTGACTTCTTAGGCGGGTTTTAATTTGAGTCATGTATGAAAATGTTGCCTCGCAGCAATATGTACTTCCAAAACATGAAAGAATTCTTCGTGCGTGTTGTCTTAGACGAGGATAAATAACTGCAGTCTTCCATATTTCAATAGGATCTTTTTTTAAATCGAATTGTGATTTAAAGATATTATCTTCTCCTATCTCAAATAATTCCATTTGATATTCTTTGGGCGCTACGTCGATATCAACAAGGTGTGGTTCGAAAGTTAATTTAAGTGCGAGAACATGTTTTTCAAAATCTGAGAACCTTTTATTATATTCTTCAATTAATATATCCAGAACAGAAACATAGCCATCCAAATTTTGATGGGGAATAATTTTGTTCCATCATAATTTCCGATAACTGTGGGAAATGTTCTTTAGAAATTTCTAATCGACCTAGCAAAGATTTAAAGAATAAAAGTTTTTTCGAAAAGCTTGAATTTTTTGCCACATATCGTATATATATTTAGTTTTTCCCTGCAAGTTTAAATTCAATTCATTTTGCTTCATTGTCATGTCACATAAAAAGGCAGCATTTCTACAAAATTCTTTATCTGATAAATCGCAATATTTATTTTGTTCTTCAAAAAATGTAATTATTTGTTGACGCAGAGTGAATAATTTTAGCAAAACTTGTCCTCTTGATAACTAACGTATTTTGCTATGATATGGTAAGTCTCCATTGAATGTGTCATTATCTGACATTATTATATCTCGAAATTGACGATGACGCCATTAAATTTGATCGAATAAAATATACAATACCAATAATATTTTCTAAAGTATCGTTCAAACTAGCCGACTTAGCACATAGGTTTTGTTGGTGCAAAATACAATGAAAAGAAATCAAGTTTTCTAAATTAGCATATTCTTTTTTTTAATAACGAAATTAAACCTTCTCGCTTTCCAGCCATGGCTGGTGCACCATCGGTACACACACTTACCAAATTATTTATATTTAACCCTGCTTCGCAAATTTTTATTTTGAAGTTCTCCAAGATGTCTATTCCTCGTGTCCTGCCTGAAAGTGTTCCTAATGCAAGAAACTCTTCAAAACATCGAAAATCCTCAGTAATAGCTCGAATAAAAGATAGAACCTGTGCTGAATCGGTATTGTCTGTGGATTCATCCAATGCTATGGAGAAATATATATTTTCTTCTTTAATAATCTTTTTGCAGAACTGTTGTTTTATATTTGTAGCTAATTCGTGTTGTCGTTCGGTGATGGTTCCTCTTGAAAGAGGTAATTGTTTGTATTTATCTACTTTTTCTGGATGTAAGCATTTGACCTCTTCCACAATACATTCTTTTATCATTTCAACGTCGCTAAATGGTTTTCCCCGTTTTCCAAGAATGTACGCTACTTTGTATGTTGCTTCCGTGGCATTATTATTTTGTTGAAAGAACTTATTGAAAGTTTGTTGCCGGTGAAGCTTTTCATTTTTAAGTTGTTGTAATATAGTTTTACGTGCTTCTCCTTCAATAATTGCATATTTATGACTCGAATGAGTCATGTAATGTTGTTTAGCATTATACTTTTCAATTGTAGTTATAACTGTACTACATAAAAACAAACCATTTTATCTTTGGAACTAATTAAGAAGTATTGCAATTCCCATTCTTCATTAAATAATCGATTCTCGTCCTTAAGAGTCCTTTTTTGTTTTAAGACATGATTCTAAAATTAAAAGATATATTAAAATTTATACATAAAAAAGACCATGCCGCACATAAAATTGTATTTTGAAAATACGTGAGAAATGGACTGAAATCAAAATACACATTTTTTTACATAAGTTTACTTTCACAGAAAATTAATTATATTAATAATTGTTCAACTAATAAAAAATTTTAAATTATGCAATGATTATTAAAATTTAAAATTAATTTACCCGTATTTTACTACAATACAATAGAAAACATTGTTCGATGTTTGTAATATGCATTATCTTATAACTTACCATATTAAAAAAATAAACAACCATTTAGTAAAGTTGATACAGTTACACACCGGCAATTACGTTGCCTCGACGTTACTTGGATGTTACGTTTACTTTTAGTACTAGTGTTGACCGCAAATCGGCGCTGCCGATATAGTGGTATAGTTAGGAACTTCATTTTTAGCACGACACTTGAATTACTTTTAGAAATTTAAATACTTACATTTACTATATTATATATATTATATAATATATGACATTCGTATTAGATATTTTCAATAAAATAATGAAAGTAATTGAAAACTGCGAAACAAAAATTATAATTTTGAATTTATGAAAAGGCCACAACTTGGGAAAGAAAAGGCCACATGCGGCCTTAAGGCCGCACGTTCGCCACCCCTGGTTTAGACCATCCTTCTACAGACCCCGTTCAAACAATGTATAGAAAAAAAAAATATATATCTACAGTTTTGGGAAATATTTGAAATCACTTTCCTCAAAATGTAAAAGATGGATGAGATATTCTCATCTTTTTCTTTAAAGTAGATTTGAAAACTCGGTAATTAATGAGGTTCATATTGAGTTTATTGAAAATATTGAGGCGATGTACGTTGTAAGCCTTTTGTTTCTCCAATCTTTATAAACCCAACTCCCTCTCTAAACACATCCTAGGCTCAATTTACCTCTACCCGCGGGGTCACTGAAACGTTGGTAGAAATATAAAGAAGGGGTGTACGGGGATTTATCTAGAAATTATCTCCAATTTTAACGAACACAAACAATTTACCGAGAGACTAAAAACTTAGAAATAGATTAGCATCGATAAATGCATCTTTAATTAAAACATTCCTTACATTCCCTTCTTCCAAACTTTTTAATAATTTACAATTTAAAAATTCCAAGTTTTTCTACCCCTTAAGTCAATAGATGTTACAAATTAAGTCAATTTTACAGTCATTAAGCCATATATATATAACCGATATTTTAGCTATTTGTTTGTAAGGAGTATTTTGTCACATATTATATATAATTTCTCTATCTCAAAGGTAAGAAATAAAAAACACAAAACGCAAATGTTTCGCTTATAAACTAAATGAAACAAATTTTCTTTACTGTGCACAAACAGTCTTTAGTGCGATGAAAAATAATTTATCAAATGTAAATATACTTTATTCTTTTGTTATATGTTTATAACCTTATATTTAATCAGCATAAAGTCCATATAGTAGAAATAGTTTTTTTGTTTTAAATCAACAACAACAGCTTTATTAGGACATTTCCGTCCTGTAAGGACTCGCCATACATCATTTTCATGGAGAAAAGGAAAAAAGAAACATAAACAAAGGTTGTTTCAAATATAATTAAGCGACGAAGCTGTAGTTAATTTGTTATTAAGACTTTTGTAGAAGGGATGTCAAGGCCAGAAATTATTTGAGATCCGATGATAAAAAAATATTTTTTTTAATACAAAAAACCTGAGGGAAATTTCCCAAATAATATTGCAACGTGTGAAATTAAGAAAGACAAACTTCAGAATGACAGAGAGAGAGAGAGAGAGATTTATAACCCAGGTTCCTGGAGCGCAGAACAAAGCAATTTATTAAAAGGCAAGAAACAAACTATGAATGATAAACAAAAGATAATCAATGAGGGACGTTTACAGAGGAACAAAATATAAACATAAAAAATGATACTCTGTTATTAAAATAATAAATACCTTGCTACAATATACAAATATCCCCCTGCTCATCAATGATGGACCCACTTTGATGTTTGGCCATTCAGACCTCCACCAAAAAGTGGCAATATATGTGGTTCCTAATTATAAAGCATTAACGCGACACACAACTACACTCATGGACAAAACTTAAGGAAGTTGTACCTTTCAGTATGTATATCGGGATTCAGACAATAACTCTGAAAGATATTACAGTGACCTTTATTGAAGACACACGAGATAAACAATATACACTCATGGACAAAACTTAAGGAAGTTGTACCTATAAGCATGTATATCGGGATTCAGACAATAACTCTGAAAGATATTACAGTGACCTTTATTGAAGACACACGAGATAAACAATATACACTCATGGACAAAACTTAAGGAAGTTGTACCTATAAGCATGTATATCGGGATTCAGACAATAACTCTGAAAGATATTACAGTGACCTTTATTGAAGATACACGAGATAACCAAGCGTGTAATACACTCATGGACAAAACTTAAGGAAGTTGTACCTTTCAGCATGTATATCGGAACAATAACTCTGAAAGATATTACAGTGACCTTTATTAAAGATACATGAGATAACCAAGTGTGAACAACCTCTGTCTCCTTAGAGAAAAAACTGATGACCGGCGATATTAAAGACTTTCCACTTCCTTAAGTGTTTTATCCATTAATTTACGAAAGAAAGAAAACTATAGATCAAGAGAGAATGTTTACACATAAAACAAACTTCTACTGCCCTTCTGAAAATCAAAGATACTTTAGATATTAAAGATAAATCCTTTTAAAAGATTTACTGGCCGAAGTATCTTTAATTTTCAGAACTATGAATGCCGGCCAGGCAGCCTCTATCTTTACGATTCTACTGCCCTTACTGAGATAAGATATAATGTTGGAGATCTAAAGCTTATCTATCTTTGACAGCATTTTTGATATATTTCAAGAAAATCTTTTATATATTTGGTACTGCAGAAATAGTATGAAAGATAAAAAATCTTCTGTATAAAACAGAGTTATGAGAGTTCTTTTTTATTTGAATGAAAATTAATAATAATAGGGCAACGAAAATAGACTTAAAGTCATCTTAAAGTTTAAAAACAATCAAATGGAAATTGGCTATATAAATAAAGCTATATAGATTTTGAAAACTGTTTTAAACGTTTCACTTGATTTCAAAATAGATTCTCAGAAAATATGACCTAATCCTTATTGAATTAGGTCTTACTTTCTTGTAGCTACCATCTATAATCCAAATTGTGTTTTATCATTGATTTAAAAATAAAATTTTAAAAATAACAAAAATGATCACTAGAAAATATTAACCTAAAATCATCTCTCAAAAAGGTAAAAACGAGTTAAGTGGAAATTTTGATAATAAATTATTCAGCAGTTCAGAGGCTTATCACGGAAAACAGATATGCAAATTTTGATTTATATATATAGAGAGTATGCCATATATTCGAGAAAATATATCGAGGAATTCACTGAGATAGGAACGAAGGTGTATTTGCCTTTCGAAATATTATTTATTTAAATAAATCACGTTAAGTCCAAAATATGCTTATATTTACCATTAATATATATATACGCATATATCCAATAGAAACAAACTATGACAAAACAGTGAATATCATTACGTGAGGAGGATACAGCAAAGTATCCTATAGAAATACAGATACACAATGTCTGAGAACATATGTGTTAGGACAACGACAATCTCCCTATCCGCTCCAGAAGAACAAACCCAAGTCAGGGAGAAGATATCTCTATATATATATATATATATAAAAATGAATGTTTGTTTGTCTGTTTGTCTGTCTGTATGTCCGGTATACAAATTCGCAGTAGTTCACTAATTCAAACCAAAATTTCCATACATAGGTAAAAAAATACGGGGAAGACGATAGGCTATTTTAAAAAATATATAAATCAATTATTAAAACTATATATTTTTAGTCAGAAAATGATGATGACGATATTGCTGTATCATGTTTGATTATCAGATACAAAATTATATCGGGAAAAATTCCAAAAAGCAGAGACCACGGGTGAAACCAGTTCATTATTTTGTACGCAGGAACAAAATTCTAACAGAAAAAACATTCATTCGAGCAGAAAACAAAAGCCAGATCATCTTTCTATAAAAATATCGCTTCTCAGAAACAAAGTTTGGAGCGGGACGTTTCACAAGAGTGACATCCACGGCGCCAATTTATAATTGTAACGAATAGTATTTGAATAAAAACATTTAATCGGGTAAAACCCGGGCGTTGCCCGGGTCATTCGGCTAGTTCTTTATATAAGAGGACGATTGTACAAGCTTTAGGGCAAGTCGTCTTTCCACGGGTACAGAATGACACAAGATAGAAAACAACAACAAATCTACCCCACTTGCCCAAAATGTAGCTTGGCACCTGCAGCTCCAGAACACATTTTGGCTTGCATTAGATGTACTAAACAGGACCTTTGGGAAAGGCCGCTGCTCATCATAAAACAGCTCGAAGAGCATGAACTCATGGAATTCGTATAATCTTTACACAAGGGGATAAGAAACAACAACAACAACAAAATGACACGAGTGGCAATGATTTATATACACCAATATTTTTTTGTACATAATTCTAAGTTATATTACTAAACCTATTATATACAAAGTATGAAAAGATTGTCAAAATATGTCGGACAAACGAACATATGCAAATCAAATTATATGCTATGGAAATAAGGAAACAAGTGCAAAAGAAACAACACAAACACACGTGTGTTTATCAGAATCCCAATCTATCTAGGAAATGCTACTTAAATGACTAATAATGGAGAAAATAAATGTGCAACATTAGAAACAGAATGCAACATTAGAAACAGAATACAACATTAGAAACAGAATGCAACATTAGAAACAGAATGAAACATTAGAAACAAGGATTTTATCATCTTGCTAACATTAAAATGTAACAATAAAACCCGACCTAGAATAACCGTTCAATAGATTCCCATTTTAAGCCGGATTAAAATGACAACTAAACCCTATTAAAATAGGATTAGTATAATAAATATTGGAGTTCTAAATATAGACAGACACGTGGCTCAATTCTCTCTCTCTCGGTAATCTTTCTTCTATTTTACGAAATTATAGAAATACAGCCAAGGGGAGGGGATAAATCTCGTATTTGATCTTGTAAATTAAAAAATAGGGTTCCATTTAAAAAAAAAATAATTAAAAACACCTTTTTTTTCGAAGTTTCTGAAACGTATAAAATGTGTAGAAATCCTAATCATATTAGGATTTATTTAATTCCTGGCGGATAATCCTATTAAACGGATAAACCTAATGCTATGGAAATAAGACGATCATCCAGGAGAATATATCTATGTTCCTTATACTGTAGGTATTTCAATGTTATTCTCAAAGTACAAAATTGCGAGACAAAGAATTTCTTGTAAGTTTTTTTTTTTAATTTAGTCGAGCTTTCGAGTATTTCTACACTTCTACAGAAGTAGAAAATAACCAGGTTCTCATTTTTACTCCTGTAGAAGAATAGGTACTCGAAAGCTCTGCTAAATAAAAAAATATATATAAGAAACTCTTTGTCTCACGATTTTGTTCTTTTGACTAATTTACTACTCCAGGTGTGTTTATCCAACTTGTGATATTTCAACATTGTTGTTCAATACAAAGCGCCATTATATACACCTATCCCCCGATTTACACGGTACTTGTTTTACACGTTTTCGCTTTTACACGGTTTTCCAAATACGTTTTTTTTTATCGCACTATACTAAATGCTAATCTGATTGAACACATGCGCTGTGTACACATCTCACGAGGAATCCCGAGCTTATGTGCTGACTTGCTGGACACGCACACTGTGTCTGTATTTCTAATTTTTAATTTACACGTTTTTCTCAGGAACGTATCTACCGTGTAAATCGGGGGATAGGTGTACTTAAAATCAAAGGATTTAAGAACGAATGTTTCTTTTATACATAATACAAACTTCTACTGTCCTTACTGAGATGAGAAAATATATTGGGAGGGCTTGGATCATCAAATATTTATATGTAATTCTACTGTCCTATACTTATGTCCATAGTTTTCTTGGAAACCATTTCTGAGATTCTACCTTTCAGTGCTGCGTATATAAGCAGAATCGTCCAATACAGTGGTGGATTAAATGGGCGAAACCGCTGGAAGGGTTCACCACTGATGAGCCAAGCCCTCCCAATATATTTTTTCATCGCAGTATGGACAGTAGAGAAGTTTGCATTGTATATAAAAGAAACATTCGTCGTTAAATCCTTTCATTTTATGTTTAATTGTTGTTCAAGTCTTCCTACACTCATTCCATCATCTTACGTCACCAAGTAAGATACCTAGATACTACAGACATGGTTTTTACTCTCAACTACCTTTCAAAACTAATTATAAACATTACAAGTGTTCGGAAAGTAAACTATCTATAGAAGGTATCATCCATCTTAAAATAAATCAATTTTCTATTGCCCCCTTACTGCGATAATATTGTTACGACGCTTCTCAGCCGTCGATGTTTGCGTACAAGGTTTCTAAGAGAACAATGTGGATTCTTTAGGATACAGCTTAGTGCGGTGTATTTATTATAAAAGCTTAAAAGAGTAGATAAGTAACTATACATTAGATAATTAACTTGCCTTCAATGTCCGCCACTAGAGGGATCCTTCTCCGCTACCGTCTTCCCGGTCAGTCCATATCCCGTTGTCACCAGACAGACTTCTTCCCCCGGTCTGCTATCTCTGCCAGACAGTCTTCTCGGCACACACCAATCCCCGGCAGCCGGCCAGCTTCTTTCCACTGCGGCACCAGCTGGGCTCGGCTGATCCCTTCCCCGCGGCGGCGTCAGCTGGACTCCCCGCGCTGTCTGCCTCCGACCGTCTGCCACCCCCCTCCTGGAATTTTGTCAATCCACACTTCCCCTGCAGGAGCCCCGGCATACCTTCTCTCTTGGCTTCCCACTTCTTCCCTGCTACTTCTCTGCTGCATCGTTTCACTGCCCCCTTCTCAATCCTTTTCGTCCCGAAAAGGCTGATTTCACCAGAGGCGCTGATCGGCGGCCCTTTGATCTCCCTGACGTCTCTGGCCACATGAGGGTTGTCCGCCTCCCGGAAGCGTAGCGGCAGGGTTAACACCAACCCTTGTTTGCAGAACCACATCTCAGCTCGGGCTTTCTTTCCACTCTCAACCAGTGCCGACGCCATTGATTGGTCTCGCTGTCTAGCACGGGGCGGTGGTTCTCCACAAGATGGCGGCCATATTTCACTGTCTACGATGCTTCCATCTGATATTTTGAATTCTCCTTGTGAACACTCTGTAGCCGCTATGTACAAAGGGTTGTGATCGTTTGTATTGCGCTTTCGCCGCTTCCTTCCACGACGGGGCTGTAGATCGCCGTTCTTTACAGTGGATTCGTCCACCTGATCGACGCTGTCCATGTCGTGGCTTCCCCTTTCTTCTTTAGGTTTCACATTCTCTTGCTCTAGAGGCTCTCTTTTTCCTAACCCTTCAAACCTGGGCTCCTCAGTGCCGACCACGCACAGGGCTGTGAATTTCTTAAACCTTCTGGAGGTGTCGGATCCCGTGGCAGTCTCAAGGTAGGTAGAACTTTTCCTAGGCGGTGGCTGCTTGATCTGCACCTTGTCGGGCGAAGGAACGAAGATGAATGGTACACATTCTTGGCACATCTCTTCAGCTTGCATTGCAGACGACGGCGCTGACACATTGCGCGCGACTTCCGCGTCACAGACATTGTCGTCGGACTTCCACAGAGCGTCCAATGCTCTATCCCGTTCAGTCGGGTTGCCGGCTCCAACTTCAGGGTGCTTCGACCATCTAGCCTTGTCGCACTTCCACGGAGCATCCAGCTCCGTCCCGTCCAGTTGGATCGCCGCTGTAGTCCCTGACAGTCTGACACTGTCGCTGAAGTCACCCACGCTGTCGCACTGCAGCTCGCCAAGATCGTTGCTGTTCTCATGGAGTATTTCAGAAATAATCCCAGGGGTTGAATTTTCGCTCTGTATATCACCTTGAGGGCATTCTCCTTCCGTCCGCTTGATTTTATACAAAACACTCGTGCCACAGCCGTTGTCGGAGGCGATCAGCTCACCCTCCTCCGCTACACAACCAGTCTGGATCATTTCCTGCTGTCGACACTCTTCGGACTTCTGGATCACGGGAGAATCTTCTAGCGTAGATTCTGACAGTTCACTTGCAACGTCTCCTGACGTGATGATCTTTGTTGTGATGGTCTTGTCGGGATCTTCATCACCTGGGATCGTCTTTTGTCCCCTCAGACATTGAATACGTGGGCTATTGGTTGCTGTGATTGTTTTTGAAAAGCCTTCAGGATTTTCTGGCGGTAGTACATTGAACTTAACTTCGCAAGACATGGGTGTGGCAGAACGTTTGACATTCCGAATATGCTCCAGTCGGCTCAATCGAGTATCCAAGTTTTCTCCGAGCTCATCTACTTTCTGGCTTATTAGTCTGAGCAATTTTGTGAATTTTTCAATATCGAGGTCGGTTAGTTTTTCCATTTTCCTTTTTAAATTAGCGCAAAATAAAATCTTCAATTAAAATTAACTAAGCTGTATCCCACTTCTGACACCAAATGTTACGACGCTTCTCAGCCGTCGATGTTTGCGTACAAGGTTTCTAAGAGAACAATGTGGATTCTTTAGGATACAGCTTAGTGCGGTGTATTTATTATAAAAGCTTAAAAGAGTAGATAAGTAACTATACATTAGATAATTAACTTGCCTTCAATGTCCGCCACTAGAGGGATCCTTCTCCGCTACCGTCTTCCCGGTCAGTCCATATCCCGTTGTCACCAGACAGACTTCTTCCCCCGGTCTGCTATCTCTGCCAGACAGTCTTCTCGGCACACACCAATCCCCGGCAGCCGGCCAGCTTCTTTCCACTGCGGCACCAGCTGGGCTCGGCTGATCCCTTCCCCGCGGCGGCGTCAGCTGGACTCCCCGCGCTGTCTGCCTCCGACCGTCTGCCACCCCCCTCCTGGAATTTTGTCAATCCACACTTCCCCTGCAGGAGCCCCGGCATACCTTCTCTCTTGGCTTCCCACTTCTTCCCTGCTACTTCTCTGCTGCATCGTTTCAATATAAATAATGAGAGGAGACCCCTGGCTCATCATGGTGAACTTTCCCACCGGTTTCATCAGTTTAATCTACTATATAGTTATAATATTGGGCTGTTATATCCTCTACTGAGTTTTAAGGACATATTTACATATATTTATATAAAAAATAGACACTTCGGCCAGTTGGAGTTTTTTATTTTCTCAACGTTTCGACAAAAATCTTTTGTCTTCGTCAGGAGAAGTAAATAAAAATAAAGCATTTGGCAAAGGCGTTAAAAATTGTTCTGAGGTTTGCAAGGGCGTTCTCCTGACGAAGACAAAATATTTTTGTCGAAACGTTGAGAAAATAAAAAACTCCAACTGGCCGAAGTGTCTATTTTTTATATAAACATGAATGCCGGCCAGGCAGCCTCTATCTTTTCGATCTTTACATATATACATATTATTGCAAAGAACTCTTCCTAGTAAACTTTGAAATGAACCAGGCGATAAGGAAGATGGGTGTCTTTTTATATAAAACGAGCACGAGCTTTCGGGTAAAAACCCTTCTACAGGCGGCTATCACATAGCAAGATGGATACCAATTACCAATTAAATCCTTTTATTTTAAATGTTTACATTTTAATGTTTAAAATCGGGCGCTATAGAGAGGAAGTCGCTATTTAGAGGGGGCGCTATAGACAGGTTTAACTGTATATATATTCAATTTCATCATATATATACATATTATGAGACGGTGTGATATCGACTCAGAATCGACCAATCCTGCTATGTGATAACCGCCTGTAGAAGGGTTTTTACCCGAAAGCTCGTGCTCGTTTTATATAAAAAGACACCCATCTTCCTTATCGCCTGGTTCATTTCAAAATATATACATATTACTATGAATACGAGCTGTAATCAACCTGGTGAATCTCACAATAACGTGTTTATTCCGAGATGGCTGGTTATATACGAAATCTATGTGTGTGTCTATGCCACGATTTCAACTATGTAAATGCTTGGAGTTAAGACTTGATTTCTCCAACGATTGTTCATGGTATAAACAGAGCAAGAAATCCTAAAATTCAGGTTTCTATCTCAAACCTCTCTCCGGAATTACAAGCAAAAAAAAAAAAAAAGAGCCAAATATTCACATAAATGTTCATTTATCTGTTATAATTCAGCAATCTATTTTAAATACCATCATGTACACATACAATATATACAGTTAAACCTGTCTATAGCGCTTCCCTCTTGGGACTCATCAAAATAGGGTGCTATAAACAGGTCACTTTTAAAGTAAAATGTTTACATTTTAATGTTTAAAATCAGGCGCTATAGAGAGGAAGGCGCTATTTAGAGGGGGCGCTATAGACAGGTTTAACTGTATCTATATTCAATTTTGTCATATATATATACATATTATGAGACTGTGTGATATCGACTCAGAAACATCTGGGAGACATTGATTACTCAGATATTGTTCAGAACACCAAACTATAAAGAAATCCAAAATTTCAGGTTCCTATCGCCAACCTTCTTCAATTACAACCAAAAATAACTGTCGAACTTCACAAAATATATATTATAATAGCCGAATGACCCGGGCAACGCCCGGGTTTTACCTGATTGTTTTTATTCAAATACTATTCGTTATAAATTGGCGCCGTGGATGTCACTCTTGTGAAACGTCCCGCTCCAAACTTTGTGTCTGAGAAGCGATATTTTTATAAAGAGATAATCTGGCTTTGTGTCTTCTGCTCGAGTGAATGTTTTTCTGTTAGAATTTTGTTCCTGTATACTAAAAATTAACTGGCTTCACCCGTGGTCTCTGCTTTTTGGAATTTTTCCCGATATAATTTAGTATCTAATAATCAAGCATGATACAGCAATATTGTCATCATCATTTTCTGACTAAAAAAATATTTTTGCCCAGAACCTGACAATTTCAATTTTTTTTTGGCTAAAAGTGCGACAAATATCTCTTTCAGACTTTTCTCTATGTCCTGTTAAAACACGTTTCACATGTACATTAGGACAGCTGGTATTACCTCCCATCTTAACCGCTAGAGGCGCTGCTTGCGAGCGAAAGGGCAAATTTGCAGAGCAATTTGCAAATAACTCGAAGAATATTCGGGATAGAGACCTGGAATTTTCACTATAAGTTTTTCCAGATTCTACTCTATATACTGTTAAAATTTCAGTCAGATTAGTTACGTATTGTGGACGTGTATAGCCGACATAGGAACAAACACACATACATACATACACTGACTTTTATATATATTGGGATTTTATCTTCAAAAATTATTATTATCTGTTTAAAATATCATCATATATATATTACTTCTTACACAAACATTTATTATTAAATGTTCTTTTAAAAATTAACATTTTTATATAATGATCTCATAAAAATATATATCTGTTTAATCCTACCCAACACACACACAAATGAAGCCTTCTCTAAAAAATGACCCAAAATGTATTAAAGATAAATGCAATTTAATCTCTCTCTTTCGAAATGAAATGGTAAAAATTATATAATGAAATACTCTTAATGAGTAAAATTATATTTTATATTTGTAAATTAAAAAGGGGATAGAGAGGGGGGAGTCGGCAGCCAATATAGAGAGTAATATGTAAAATTTCTATGATAGTAATAATAACCGGATAATCAGTTTATTGCGCCTTTATTTATATATAAATTGGATATCAAATTATGAGAAGAGAGTCCATTATTTCTATATTAATTTACAATTTAGCTTCAGTGTGTACCGACTGTAGTTCTCGATCTGTTCATTAAATTCTATGTATTTGATATTAACCTTTTAATCGCACTTTTGACCGAGATGGCATTTTTGGACCGAGATATTTTAGAATGTAGGTATTTTAAATTATGAATAGAAAATGGCAAAAAAAAATTAACAATAAGAGATATTTGTTTTCTTCTAAAAATCCTACAAAGGGTGAACCTAATTAGAGTTTTAAAATTGTCCCATAAAAGATTACGTCGAGAAAATGAAAGTGTAAACAAAGAATTGTACCTATGATTTCAGCAAATATCAGATGCACAAATATTGCGAATTAAATTTGAGACAGAAGACCAAAGGATTTCAGAGATAGGTTTTGCAGACTTTTTTTTTAATCATAAATAGACAGCTTCATGCAGCTTGAGGAACTACACTACTATGCAACTTGATTTACATCAATGTAAATAATTAATAAGTTACTTTGGAATATAACTCATTGTAAATAGCTCAACTTGATCAACTTTCTCTCTCCACGATACTAATTATTACAGTTTGGGATATCTTAATTATGTAATGGAACATTTTAGCGCCGTTGTGAGAGAATGGTGAGATTTTTTTATATTTACATATTTCTAGGCGAAATATACCTTATCCCTTCTCATATGGGCTGTGCAAATTCGATTATTTAGTTTAGGATAAAACTAATAAGACTTAGAACTTGGCTGCCGTTCTATACCCGTTCTTAGAACGGAGACTAATGTTTTTTTATATTGTAACATAGTATTTATTAATTTTATTTATGTAACATAGTATTTCTTAATTTTATTATTTTTTATTTAACAGAGTCGTCATTTTTATTTTTATATCTTGCGACTCTGTAAATTTCCCTCGTGGCTTATCTTTTGTTTACCTTTCTTAGTTTTTGTGCTTCCCTGAAATAAATTTTGTTTCCTCCTTGAAGTTTTTGTCTTCCCTAATTTTCCACGTGGCAATATATATATATAGTGTACTAGACGGGTGACCCTGGCTTCGCCCCGGGATTGACCCGTGTGCATATCTACCCGAGTGATATATATTTAGATAATTTTTTTTATAATTGTTTGTTATTAGCATTATCTATTTGTTTGCATCAGCATAATTTAATCTAATCTTTGATAGAGGGCGCTGTTCGTGAGCTAAGTAGAATAATTTGAATATATAGTTTTAATAATTGATTTATATATTTTTTAAAATAGCCTATCGTCTTCCCCGTATATTTTACCTATGTATGGAAATTTTGGTTTGAATTAGTGAACTACTGCGAATTTGTATACCGGACATACAAACAAACAAACATACAAACATTGATTTATATATATATAGATATATATGTAGTATCTGTCGTGATCGAATGGAAGGGTGCAACCGTTATGCATGTAAGCTTCGAAAAATAATTTGTTCCACACTAAGTGAGCGCGCGCTGGCTCCCACGTTTATTTTGTACAGTGTATTTATAAATGGATGAATATATGTATTTACATTTCAACATTCTAATTATGGCGAAAATAAATTATAGCACTTGGGCATTAGGCAAATTATGACATATACTATAGAGAGCAATGCCTTTTTAAAAAATATATTTTCAATTTAAAAAAATAAATTTGGATATTAAAAATAAATATATAGGATAAATTGTGAAAAGGAATCAAAATAAACGTTCTAAATAGGGGTTTTAGGACATACAGCATTTCTTATATAAAAATGAAAAATTATAAATTAAAAAAAAAAACAATTTGCACACGGTGTCTGCCTATTCAATCAAAAACCTGGTGGTCCAAACAGCAGGATTCAGGAGAATTCTCGCAGACGAACTTCCGCCAATTAGCCGGTCCATTGATTTCCGATCGGCAACCCTGGAAAAATCAATTCCCGCCAAGACAAACGTCTGCCCGCACCAAACATCTGGACCGCGTGACGTGGAATATATATTCGCATATTTACCACATAATTCTTGTTTTGCTCTGTTCCAGAGTTTTTGTTGTTTTCCAGAGTTGGAATAAATTGGCTTGCCCCACAAAACTGCCTTAAATATCAAAAGTTCACCATTTATCGAAATAAAATGCTCACTTACACAACTTATTTACATATTTTCATATGTTTATAAACAAAATTGTTATTTTAAAAACTGATATTTTTTTTACATGAAACCCTTCAGAATGTTTTCGTAATAATAAGGATAATAAATTTTGCCTGAGCTCCATCTACGATTCCTTTCATCCTGTGGTGAATCTATATAAGACCGGTGGTCTTAATAAAGCTTTGTGTGTTTGTGTGTGATAATACATTTTCTAATAATTCGAATTTCATCTACATTCCAGATTATCCTCCCTCGTCTATTATACAGAATTTCTCTATTTACATATCAACACCTGAAATAATATATATATATAAATAAAAAAGAAGGTAATACAAGATTCCCTCTAGCTAATTCTTACATCATCCAATTGAACATCAGTTTCACAGAAACCATATTCCACTCTATGTGTATCTCAATATTACTTTTAAAACGGAAGAACTCGACGCATTTATATCTACAAAAAATACAATAGAACAGAACAATCAATCTACCTCCACCCTAACACCGTTATATTAAACAGTACTTGCTAAAAAATCAGAACAGCACATTAACACAGATACTTTTAAAATTATATACAAGATATACATAAAAGACACCAAACAAATATATCCATAGAAACATTAATTACTAGACGGGTGCCCCGGGATTGACCCGTGTGCATATCTACCCGAGTGATATATATTTAGATAAGATTTTTAAAATAATTGTTTGTTATTAGCATTATCTATTTGTTTGCATCAGCATAATTTAATCTAATCTTTGATAGAGGGCGCTGTTCGTGAGCTAAGTAGAATAATTTGAATATATAGTTTTAATAATTGATTTATATATTTTTTAAAATAGCCTATCGTCTTCCCCGTATTTTTTTACCTATGTATGGAAATTTTGGTTTGAATTAGTGAACTACTGCGAATTTGTATACCGGACATACAAACAAACAAACATACAAACATTGATTTTTATATATATAGATATACTTAGCCATTATGTAAATATTTATTTTCCAAATAAGAATAGTTATGTAAAAAGTACTACATTCAATGTTAGAAACAGTCGTTATGCAAATTAGGATCCTACTTCTCCTTTTTAGATATTAGCTCCAACTTCATCAATCTTGATTGGTAGCAATGACCTGTTGAAGGGCGATGCCCAAAACCTTGAATATTTGCATCAATAAAGAAGAAAGTTTTCGCTCAGTGTTGTCAGATATACGTCCATACTCTCTGACCCAAGCGTCTGTCAGAGATATCCCAGAGTGAAGCCCTGTTGCCAGGCGTTTCATTAGACTTGGTCTAGGCAGTCTTCTGTGCCAGACACATCAAGCTAAGACTGATGTACTTCTCCCAGAATATTAAATACATATTTATGACAAGTTTTATTAACATAAATGTTATGGTTCAATTTGTATTATAGATTAGAAACATAAGGTAATAAGATCAAATCCAAATAAATAGTGTGTGATGTTTCTGTAACAATGCTGTTTCTGTCACATACTATTTATTTATTTGAATTTAGTGTTATTACCTTGTGATTATGAACATAAATTCTTAAATATATTTATTTTCGGAATGATCTGTAGCTATATTTCCATATTGGAGGGGAAACTCTATATTTTCCTATTATTTACACCCTCGATTTCAAATGGAAAAAAAAAATTCATTTTTTCATTAAAGTATATAGAGATACTCTACATTTGATATGTATCGTACAAGATAAAAATTTGGAAAAAAAGTAAAAAAAAAACAAATCTAAGATAAAATACATATAATGGTTTATTAATTTATTTCTCTATATCTTTGTGTGTGTGTGACTGGTAAATAGGTTGAAGGGGGGATATATGTGTTGATATTTTTTTACTCTAAACCTGTAAAAAAAGTAAAACAAATGGAAAAGTGGTGATGATTTATCACAACAGAAAGAAAACAACAAAAGCTTCCTGGAAACAGAGCGAGAACGCAACAAACCGATTGGTCACTCGACCTCCCAAACAACAAACAACACTTCCTGCTTATCCAGTGGGGAATAGATTGGTCTTCGATTGATAAACAGGCGTCTATATCTTCGATAGCAATTCTAACGTATGTAATAACGTGCCATCCGTATGCGCCATATATCTCTATCAATAGAGAAAAAACCCTGTTATATTCATGAATAAGTTAAAACAAAGCATCTAGGGCTGCGCATCTCTGTTTCTCTATATCTTTATAGCGAAATGCGTGGTGTCGCTGGAGACCCACTGGCGATTCTCCACCAAACTCTGCAGCGCTGGCAGAGGCGCCCTAGATGCTTTATTTTAACTTATTTTTTTATTATATATCTCTATTAAAACTATTAAGAACGCAAGTTTCTTTAAAGCAAAAAAACACACTTCTACTGTAAGATTAAATTGGTAAAACCGCTGGGAGGGTTCACCACTGATAAGCCAAGCCCTCCCAATATATTTTCCATCGCAAAATGTTGAAAAAAAGGTTCAATGCAGGCTTCGAACCTGCATCCCCAATTGCCGAAAAAAATAGGGTTTAGATCAGGGATGACTAACACGAGGCCCGTAAGGAGTCACGTTACGTATCTAGGTCAAATAAACAAAATTTCAAGTTCATTGTATATCTATCACCAAAATAACAATGGAATATAGGTGCGTTATCCGACAGGTAGAGTACCATTTCTGAAATTTGACCTCTGCTTACTGAAATTATTAGGTATTCATGGTTTATAAATCCCCCTATTGTATAAATTATATATGTCTATCACAGAGCTATATGTAACATAATGGAATGGGTGTAGATACAGGGCAGCCCTCCCCGCTCCCATTCGACCCACCTATTTACCAGTCACACACACACAAAGATATAGAAAAACAAATTAATAAACCATTATATGTATTTGATCTTAGATTTGGTTTTTAATTTTTTTCCCAAATTTTTATCTTGTACGATACATATCAAATGTAGAGTATCTCTATATACTTTAATGAAAAAAATGAAATGTTTTCCATTTGAAATCGAGGGTGTAAATAAGTACAGTAGAAGTGTGTTTTTTGCTCAAAAGAAACTTGCGTGTTTAAATGTTTTCCTCTTTCTTATATATGGTTGTGTGATAATTACACTCATGGACAAAACTTAAGGAAGTGAAAAGTCTTCGATCTCTGTTTTTTTTTAGAATGAGACAGAGGCTGTTCATACTTGGTTATCTCTTGTGTCTTCAATAAATGTCACTGTAATATCTTTCAGAGTTATTGTCTGAATCCAGATATACATGTTAAAAGGTATAATTCCCTTAAGTTTTGTCCATGAGTGTACTTTCTGGTTTCACAACCAGCTAGTGTTCTGTAAAGAAGGAATATTACGTTAACCAAATATTCTATTCATTGTTGTGCCCTACAGTCTTTGATAAATGTGACTAAACAATATAAAATAATTGACATCAAATACAATGGTGTTAGGAATAGAGAAGTACTGAGATAAACAAATTGGAGAAGGAATTGCAGGTTGAAATTACAGTTTAAGTAAAACATTTGAACATATAGAAACCTTTTTATAGTTGTTTTTTGATGCTTAGCCGATCCACCGTTGACTCTCTTAATAAGTTTGTTTATTTAGATTGCCGTTATATCAGGAACAATTTAAAAACATATCGAAGTATGTAAATATATATAATCCAAGTGTAGTACGCACCTCGTTGGTGTTCCACCGGTGTCTGGAGGCCGGCAAGGTCTCTGCTCGTGGGATCCCCTCCAGGCTGGGGGGTAGTGCGGGCCTCCACTCGGGGGGCCGCGGGGAGGGCTGCCCTGTATCTACACCCATCCCATTCTGTTACATATAGCTCTGATAGACATATATAATTTATACAATAGGGGGATTTATAAACCATGAATACCTGATAATTTCAGTAAGCAGAGGTCAAATTTCAGAAATGGTACTCTACCTGTCGGATAACGCACTTTGTTATTTTGGTGATAGATATACAATGAACTTGAAATTTTGTTTATTTGACCTAGATACGTAACGTGACTCCTTACGGGCCTCGTGTTAGTCATCCCTGATCTAAACATTATTTTTTCGGCAATCGGGGACGCAGGTTCGAAGCCTGCATTGAACCTTTTTTTCAACAATAATAACTAGATTCTATGGGCGTCTGTTTCTTTCATAAGTCCAACCCTCACCAGTGAGGACAATCAATCAAACTGGATATTCCGCCTACTTGTAGAAACAAGGGTTAAACGAATTCTACATATGTTCACAATAAACATACAGCCGTAATATCCCAAACCATCTTTATTATCATGGCCTTCACCATTTGGAATACGTATTAAAAAAGTAGGTATTACTATTGTTTATGATGCATTAGTGCGCCATCTTTTATGAAAATTCATACAGTGGTATGGTAGATAAAACTGGCAAAACCGCTGGGAGGGTTCACCACTGATGAGCCAGGCCCTCCCATTAATTTTTCCATTGCAGTAAGGGCAGTAGAAATTGTTTAATTTAGAAAAGAATCATACGCGTCTATAATAGTTTCGAATTTTCATTACCAACGTTTATTACCCTGTTTTGGAGGAAGTGTTTGGTTCAGTATTTGGATCGAAAGGTTTGACGACATATACCGCAAAATGTCAAAAGTGACGAATGACGCCTCCAACACCGGGACGTTTGGACAAGTGCATTAGAGCTAATGGAGATTACTTTGAAGGAGATTAAAGTTTTATTTAAAAAAAAAGGTACATGCTTTTTTAGAAAGCAATTCCATTTAATTTTATCCCGCCCACTTCTTTTTATATTTTAAGGTTTGTTGCCAGGTATGGAGTATGGAGGAAAATATCTATCTCAAATTATAATCAATTTCCTCTCAAATATTTAAATTAGTGTTAATTAATTGTTCCAAGTTCCAAAATAACTTTATTAGGTACCGCTCACAAAAAGTGAAATCTAGATTATCATATTTACAATAATGTGTGGGGGGTGGTTTAATTATTTGTTATTTATAGATAATAATTGTCGCTTACATTTATTAAATCTAATTGATTTTTATTGTTATTTTGCGAGAAACCAATGAAAATCATGTCATCTTCAAAACGGAGGTTATATATTTACATATTAGATAATAAAAAGGCATATAAAAATGTATAATATGTATAAATGTAATAAAAAAATGTAATGCATTGATAAAGGTTGGCGTTCAGCCAACCGAAATATTGGCAAATAAATATTTTATTCAATCCAATATATGTATTTTTATTATCTAATGATTTAAATATGAATTGTGGTCTATTTTAAAAACGATATTTACATAAATATGTTGTTTATACTTGGTTTAAAGAAATGTTTTCAATGATTACTTAATAATATAATTTATACCACAGAGAATACCTTCGATTCCATACGAAAACATGTCATCATCATTCCTTTTTGGTTTATATATATACATAATACCATTAAGAAAATTTCAAAATTTATATATTTGTTAGTTGATTTTAAATATTTTTTTCTTAATCGTATTATTTAATACAGAATTAACTTGCTATTCTAAATCAATGTTTAAACTATATTTTATATTTTAAAAAAATCTGTGAATCATAATTTATTCTTGATATATTTTACATAAATCCTTTTCCAAAATTACTCATAATAAAGATTGTTCGTCAGTTAATTTTATCTGTTTTAGAAATCGTTTTGTAACAATTGAGTAAGAATGTCAATAAAATATATTGAATCGTCTGTTTTAGCTATATGGACTCTCTGTTTTAGCTATATGGATTATTAAAAAAGTATTTCTATTTGTAACAAAAGCCGTAGAGAATTCAAAGAAAGAAGGTTCCATTCCAGTGTTTGAACGAGATCGTAGAAACAAACATAAATCCTATTTTAAAGCGCCCTATAGAGAGAGTATTTACTTCCAAATTGCATCTATAAGAAGATGAGATTTACAATACAACGAGGGCTGTTCACACACTCCAATTTAAATAATTGTCAATTATGGAGAGAGAGAGAGAATGTAAATAAATATCTCTCCGCCATTTTTTTTTTAAATACATCTCGTTATCTGTGAGAATAAATATTATCATCAATAAATATCTTTGAATTAAATTAACCTCGTTAAAAAACCTTTTATATAACAATGCAATTATTATTTTAAAAATATATTATGAATAAAATATAATAAATTAAAATATTTTTATTAAAAAAAAATCATTATTCATAGAGTAGATAATCGACTATGAAAAATATACTCTGTGGCAAAAAAAAATATTTAAATTTTAAAAAACTAATATGTAATAGAGTTGCATAATTAAATATATATATATAGTAGAACTTGGATAATTCGAAAACGTCTTTAATTTGAATATTTATCTTGGTCCCTAGATTTTCCGTTTTTAATTCAAATTTTTGATAATCTATTTTTTTTGGTCCCTTGGGCTTCGAATTATTCAAATTTGACTGTATAATATATTAAGTAACATAAGTAATTAATAAATAAAAGAAACAAATTTTAAATATTATTAAGTGCAATTCTATATTCACCACGTAGAAAGAATTCACAAAGTTAGATCTAATTAATTGTTTACTCTCTTATTTTTTCAGAGCAAAACAATTGTAGACAAGACTTGTAAACAATTTGTAAAAAAGTCTTCACGCTTTTAAAAAAAATGACGTATTCTTTTTCCAGGTTTCCTTCCCTCTCTTCCTTTATAAATCTATTCTTAGAAAAGCCGCACAAAAATAATGAAGCCAAAAGATAAATTAAACTTTAACAAGGCCATAAAATATGGCGGGAACGAAGCAAACGATGTTTTTAATAAGATCTTTTTTTTTTCTTTTTCGCTGAAGGAGACGTCCAGTCCTCAGACAGTGTCGTGATGTAATAAATCAACAGCTTTAAGCCTAATTGCTTAGCCCTAACACACCATCCAGACATTAGGCTGCTTCCTCTGACGTGACCATTTGACCAACTCTCTGTGATCGGAATATTCCCTGCTGACATTTTCGTCTGCTATGCCAACCTAAGCGCTTTTTTAGAGGAAAAGCAATTTTTTATATATTTATTTATTTATTATTTCTGGAATATTTATTCAAATCATTTCGCAGAAATTGCTTAATCAGATTGAAATATACGATATTTGTTATTTCTGTGTATGCTCTCTCTTTTAAAATTATCTTATTAATTATTTTAAAATATATATTTTTGTTCGTATAATTGAATAATTTTCGGCAAATTATATTTTATAATTCATACTCTAGCGGAAAAAGAAAGTGTTACACCCAGAAAGAATTAAAGATAAAAAATGGAGCATATCTCAAATTAACTTTTTGTTGCGTGCAATGCGTGCAAAACGTCGGGAAATAGTTGAATGCGGAAACATTTTCCTTTTTAAAAAATAATTTAGTCTTTATAATAGCCTGTGTGTCTGCATTGATGCCAAGTTTCATGATTGTATACCGTTTCTCTCTGCGGGTGCAACACTTTCTATTTCTGCTACTCATTGGATTTATATTTTATTAATTTACACTAATGGAAAAAAACTTAATGAAATGGAAAATATTTGATGTCGCCAGTCGGCTGTTATTTTAAAGGCAGGATAAAGACAATTTTGCTAACATTTGGTTATCTCGTGTGTCTTCAATAAAGGTCACTGTTATATCTTTCAGAGTTATTGTCAGTATCCCGATATACATGGTAAAAGATACAACTTCCTTAAGTTTTGTTCATGAGTGTATATAGAATTTTATACCCAAAAAATGACCGTTAATCGAGAAAGAATCAAGAAATCTATTTTCCAGTATACTAGGTTTATAATTATTTGTTTTAAAATGTAAATCGACGCATTTATCCCTAGCCGGGATATCGCGTTTTGTGTTTTGAAATAAAGAACTGAAAACATATTTTACAAATATATGTAAAATAGAGTAGCTATGTATATACAATTGTACAAATTTCTGTATTCCTGGTTAGATACCCCTCCAACTCTCTGTCTTGCGTGATCCTGCAGATAAGTGTTGAGATGTAATTCTGGTTGATGGATCGCCATCACGGGACGGTGGGGTTTTCCATATTCTATTCATAGAGATTATTTATTATCTTTATAATTAATCTCATTCCATAATTACTATATACATGGCTGGGCATGTACATATGGGTACTTCGGCCAGTAAATCTTTTTATCATTCAACAATGATTTTTAACGCCTTGCAAATATTTTAATTTTTGTTTGCTTCTGACGAGGACAAAAGATTTTTGTCGAAACGTCGAGGTAATAAAAAGGTTTACTGGCCGAAGTATCTTTATTTTCAAGAAATATGAATGCCGGCCAGGCAGCCTCTATCTTTACGATATGTACATATGGGGGCATATACATGGCTGAGATATTAAGCCCAAAATTAGGCAAATTTGCTTAACCTTTACCACTCGTTGTAAACTTTCCTGGAAATACAATATATACGAACGCATGTTCAGCACAGTATTTTATTGATTCCTTGAAAACTTCAAACCTCTTTTGTGTGCATTTCTATGTGACTTCAAAAATCTTCGAATAGTATGAAATATTCCACCAAATTTTGATTGGAGTCAAGGATGATTTTCACACCACTGAGAGAAACACCACGCTAAGAATTTCTTAAGTATACATTTATATGATGAAACATAATAAATATTGAAAATTAAGGGAACGCCAATTCCTTTATTTATTTATGCTTATGAGGTGATACAGCAGCGTATTTACAATTAGAGAGGAGACAAAATGAATATTAAAATTTGAGAGGCATGTCCAGTAGCTGCTGTATTGTCCGTGAGGTCAGACGTACGGACCTCACCAATTCCTTTATATATATGTATATAAAAGGAATACTATATGTAGCTTGGCATCTGCAACTCCAGAACACATTTTGACTTGCATTAAATGTACTAAACAGGAACTTTGGAAGAGGTCGCTGCTTATCATCAAACAGCTCGAGGAGCATGGATTCATGGAATTTTTGTGCTATTTACACAAGGGGATAAGAAACAACTACAACAGGAATACTATAAACAAACTGTAAGCTATCGAAGGAGGCTATATCCATTCTATAGCCAAGTAGGATGGTATGGCACTGGATAGCTAACTATAGAATAATGTTTCTCCCCTGAAAAAGCTCAGTTTGTTTAGTATTCGTTTATACAATGATAGAGAAGTTTTGAAACACACACAACACACAAGGTAATAAGACCAAATCCAAATAAATAGTGTGTGAGGTAACAACGTTGTTACCATAACGTAAGTGTACGGTCAGAATGCTCTATATTGTTCAAATGTGTTTAAACGGTAATCAAAATTTAGAGAGAGAAACCTTCAACAAAAATATTATTTCACAAAAAGTGAAGAAAATCAAACTTATTAAAAGTTATAAAGATAGACATTTGAGACAGTAAAAATGCTATCTAAAGGGATAATACATATCTAAATCAAATCTCCACATTTTATCTGAAGTAAAACTCAATGATAAATTGTGTATAAAGTTGATACCAAAAACCTTACGTTGGAACAGAAAGAAGGTCGATCAACAACACGCCAAGATCTTTTGAAAATAGCTGAAAACGAATGACATTGCTTGAAAGTCCATTGCTTGCGATGAAACTAGGTATGAATAACTTACAAAACGGGAAAGTATGGAATGGAAGGTTTCTATACATAATCTGCGAAAAAATCCCGCGCTTACTAATTCAAAATCAAGACAATATAAATTACATTTCTTTTTAATTACAGGGGCCTGATTCATAATTAATATTTATCTCAAAACACACAACACTTAATCAACAATATTACAGTAGAAATTGGATAATTCAACGTCTTTAATTCTAATAATTATCTTAGTACTTAGAATTTCTGTTTTTAATTCAAAATTTTGGATAATTCGATTTTTTTGGTCTCTTGAGATTCGAATTATACAATTTCGACTGCATTAAATTATTCTCGTATTCGTTTGTGATTAAAATTTCGTTGTAAAAAGTTTGATTTGTTGAAGACAGGTGATTAGTTACTTCTCATGACAATGCTAGCCATAAAAAATCTTTCATGATGTCGCATTTTTCGGCCAAACATTCCATGTCACCCCCTCATCTATCGTCATTTGAATATTCCTTCTATTCCTTAAACGTTTTATAGAAATTATTTTTTTCTAAATTCTTCTAAAAAAAGGAAAATATTTTCCAAGATATTAATGTTATCCAACAAGGTATAGGACAACGAGGGAACTATACAAGGTTTCAGAAAGGGATTTTAAGACTGTTTTATATTGAACTTCAGAAAATACGGAGTATATAGGTGGATTAGTAAGGAAGTGGATTATCTTGTGAGGGGATTTATTTTTCTATTTTATCATAAATCTAAAATTGTCTTGCTATTGTTGGACACACACGCCTTGTAAATACGAGTATGTCCTTGTATGTCATACAATATGTAAGAGGATGGTATTCAGATGTGAAAAAAGATACTTCTTCCTTTTATTCATTAAAACATTGTATTTTTGATTTGTTTTGCTTAGAACGTGCGAATGTAAGTCATTGAATTAACCATAAAACACTAGTTTTGATTCGGACAAACCAGCCAAACTGGACACAATTATTTCGGATTATGGTTCTCATTATGAAGGGATAGATTCGATTTCGTAGCATCCTATGAGAAGGAGCAATGATATCGTCCGAATCCTTCAGAATGTTGAGATTATCACAAGTTATAGGAATGATTCTAGGCCAGAATACATCGTGTGGGGGATGATATCTATATGCAAAAATGGTACGTGTTATGTATTGTTATTTTACATACTGGAAAACCTTCCTTGTGAGCCGCCCACCTGATCAATAAACCGCCTTTGTAAAATCAAAAATGATTTAAACCAGAAAATCCCAACAAGAGATTACCTCCAAGAGAGTTCATTCATGTTTTTAGAGGTTTCTCGTCTGAGGTTCTATATACTGTACACTCAGGGACAAAACTTAAGGAATTTGTACTCTTTAGAATGTATATAGGGATTCTGTCAATAACTCTGAAAGATATTACAGTGACCTTTATTGAAGATAACCAAGTGTGAACAAAATTGGCTCTGTTTCCTTCAAAAAAAAAAAAACAGACGACCGGCAACATAAAGGAATTTCCACTTTCTTAATTTTTGTCCATGAGTGTATATACCTTTATTATGTTATAGTTTAACGGATTTTTATGATTAATATTAAAACGAACACAAATATTTAACGCTATTTAATTATATAATGAGGAGAGCTTTCGGAATATTTTCCTTTTTCAGTTCAAAATTTCAATGTTTTAATATTAATATGTCATATATAAATTGCAAGTTTTATAAATGCTGTCCCCTATTTTCTTATTACAGAAAAATGAAAGAGACAATTTAATCCATGTCTAGATCAAATCTTTGTTCCTCCACCAAAATGTATCTCTCCGGCTGGAATAAATAAATGTTTCTAAAGCAAACTATTGCGCATCAAGTTGGCGTAAATCTATTCTGGGAAATTTCGCCGCCAATTGGAATTGTACCTTATTGTGTTTCCGAGGAAAATATATTTCCTCAATATTACTTGGAACAACTTTAGAGAATTAATTCCATCCTTTTCAAATCTAACAATGTAACTCAATGTAAATTCTATTTGAGATTTGTGTGTCTTTTGATGAGAACCTCTCTTCAATATCCACCTCTCTCTTTCTTTGAACTTTTTAGTTTAGCAAAACACAAAGGTATATATGTAAATTCAATTGTTACACATATATCATTTAATATCTACAAAATACATTTGTAAGTAAGACGAACTGCTTTCTACATGTCTAGACATGTGGTGGGAGCAGCAATAGCAGTCGATAACTACTTCCTTCACCATGAATATCATAGCCTGTGTGACTTGTGTGTACTAAGGTTAAGAAAAACCAACAAAATTGACGATCTTTACTAGAGAATTAATACAACTCGTACTTATCTAACTCGTATATAATTATTAGTTTTTTAAAATTAAAAAGGCATATATTGGATCAAAATATAATTTATTTTACCAATATCTCAGTTGAAATATTGGTAAAATAAATCATATTTTGATCCAATATATGCCTTTTTAATTAAAGATTTATTTATGGGTTGCTCTATTTTCAAAATTATTAGTTTGTGTTCCTTTAAAAAAAAATAATATTGAAGATAATTTATGGGGATATATGCAAGTAAGTGTCGCGCGATGTATTTATAGCCCTAAAACATAATCCTACTTGGTAGAAAGGGAAGTTTTGGAATGAAGATCAAATATCTTTGGGTTCTGCTTTGATTCTCAATTTAAAAAAGGAATTTGTTGAGAATCATATGTTGATTTTATTAACAGAATGTATCAAAATGGAACCTAATAACCACGAATGTTTTTTTACAAATAAAACAAACTTTCTACTGTCCTTACTGCGAAGACAAATAGTGGAAGGGCTTGGCTCATCAGTGGTGAATCCTCCCAGCGGTTTCGCCAGTTTAATCCACCAGACCGCTTTTTAAAGCTTTAAAATACTGTATTGTACTTCTTGTGACAATGAAGAATTGAATGTTAGTTATGATTTTTCTTTAACAAACTAAGGATATAACAGCTTCTAAGACAGTAGAATTACATATAAATATTTGCATAGAGCTCTTCCGTAAACAATAAAGCCAAGTCAAGTTAGGCGTGAATTAAGTATAAGGCAATAACTCAGTAAGGACAGTAGACAGTTTGTTCAATTTGCTTGTTGCTTGTTCATTCATATGCTTAATATAGTTGCATTTCATATATATATATATATATATATATATATATATATGGCAAGTTATTGCCTTATAATAGAATGTCTGTACACATTTAACTTTACAATTATTTTTCAATTATCTTCTTTAACCATTGAAGGTGTTTAATGCAATTATTTTATTTGCATATGTGCGAACATATTGTAAATGCTTTGAAGTAACTTACACAGCAATAATTTTATATTTATATGCAAAATATAGTTTTTTAAATAGGTTTTTAAATATTTGAATGTGATAATGTTTGATTTAAAAAATTATAATATTAAAAATGTTGATATGAACACATATACACTCGTAGACAAAACTTAAGAAAGTGGAAAGTCTTTGATGTCGCCGGTCGTCCGTTTTTTTTTTTTTTTTTGAAGGAGACAGGAGCAATTTTATTCACACTTGGTTATTGCTTCAAATAAAGGTCACTGTAACATCTTTGTTACATCTTTTATTATTACAGGAGCCGCCACCAAGGATTTATTGCCATAGTCTGGTGGAAAGACACTGCCTTTGTTCAACCATTGAGGGTTTTCGTGAGAAAATAATGCGGCTGTTTTTTTCCCTAGACTTCCACATGTCGTTGACCCAGTAGTAGGCTCATCCGCCTTCAGAACCCGTGTTTCAGACTTCAAGGGAAGGTCCTCCTCCATCTTCAATATTTATAGAATGAATATGAAAATTATAAACATATTTTTAACGCTATTTTCTTTTCAAATATATATAACTTTTGAGAAATTATTAATAATAATTTGTTTAATTTAATTAATAATTAATATGTTATAATACCTTGATAAAAGTTGGCGTTCAGCTAACTGAAATATTGGTAAAATAAATGATTTTTTGATCCAATATATGCCTTTTTAATTTAATAATTAAATATATTTTAAAAGAAAAAAAAGCTTTAAAAAATGTTTCTAATTTCCATCGATAGATGGCGCAAGTTAGTGATATTTTAATACAATATACATTTATTATAAATCAAAAGGAGAATGCTATTCAAATCAAAACCAAAAATAATCTACAAGGCAAGGTTAAAAAGCGTAAAGCTATTTCAAATTTTTAAATATAATCAATATAGAACGACATTTGATCCCGCATGTGTTTCTTTTGAAAGAAAAAATCGAAATTTATTTTAAGGAGAAATTATTTCTAACCTTAGGGATGAAAGGATGAATTGTGAAGAGTAATGATGAATGGAAAAATAAAGTGTCCAGGGATGGGAATCAAATGTCGTTCTACAATTATAAGCCGCATTATATTGTATTATAATCAATATATTGGATTGATTTTTTATAATAATCATAAAATATATTGAATATATAAAAAATAATTAAAATAATATATTATAATAAGTCGAAAGAGCACGGAATTCATTCATTATATAGGCTTGAAGGTTTTTTTCCTCTCCCCCGATAAAATTGATAGCTTAATAAGATTTAATCCTAGAGATTTAAAAGAAAAAAAAAACTCTATCTATTAATATGCACATAAGTGGGAGGTTGGCAGGTTGCCAAGTACAGCAATTAAAAGAAATTTACATAGAAAGAAGGAGGAGGTAAACAGAGAGGAGATTTATTTTCTCTCTCCTTTATATATAAATTATGGTCTCTCCTCCAATGGGCAGGGAGATAAATAGCTTTTGTTTCACGTAATTTACATTGTTCTAAATACGTGTTTGGGGACATATAATTTATTCCCGTATTTACATACTTACACACATTCGATGTAAATAAATATTGAACATTACGGGGGGATTGTAACGACACGTGAATAGATCTTCATTTATTTATTTCGTTACACAAAACCTGTCTTTGAGATACTTAACACCTCCTGTGTCAAAATATATATTTATTGTAATAGCTTACATTATATTTTGATACAAGGGGTTTTAAATATTTCAAAGACAGGTTTTGAAACGAAATAATTGAATAATAAATTTATATAAATCGAAATTTTGCCGGGATGATATTGATCTAAAGAGACTCCCGTCAAAATAGACGTCAAAACTAGACGCCATCTATTAAATGTATATAATGCATACATTTATACACCTAACACGAGTGTTCAAAAATTGAATTTAAAAATAATTAACAAAACGTATCTTTTTTTTTTAAATAAAAAAGATAGGTTTGAGTCAAGAATTTGTAAGTTAAGTTTATTGTGCAATGAATTGATGAAGAGGGAGCAATCCCTTGAAATATTTGAGGAAAAAATTTTTTATATAGCATATGGGCATGTATAAGTAAAAACTCATTATATTCACGGAATGTATACACATATTTGAAACATGTGATTGCTTTGAATTTCAGCTGTATAGATAATGTTTGATGTGATCAAGTGTGTCAACATAGGTACATATGTAAATATGTTTATTATCAAAATGACATCTATATGGATATTAATCCATCTTGTTTAAAGCATTTTATTCCCCGAATTATATCTTTTATAAATATGTCTAATAGATAATTTATAAAAAAATATATAATTATGTTCAGAAAATATGCATATATTGGATTTATTAGTATTTTTTATTGTTCCAATATAAAAAACATCCTCGATAAAGAGGATTAAATCCAATATATGCATCTTTTCTGAATATGAATTTAGTTATGGTTAGCTTAATCTTAAAAATATATATATATATTGTACTATATATATTATGTAAATAAGTGTAAATATATGCAAACAATATAGCACAATATATGTAAATATTATTCTGTAGAAATATACTGATGCGCGAAAAATGTTTTTTTTTTTTATGACGACCCTCAAATATTCCCTATTCTCAGAACGGAAAGAATCGGAGACTATGCTAGAGTATCTTTTTGTCCAAATTGACCAATTCCATATCCCCTCCCGTAGGATGTTAATGAAATCGAAGCCGCCCCTGTACTGATGAGGGCCATATAGCACGAAACCATAGTAGACAGGTTGGTTTCTTAAAGAATAAAATCGAATTTATTTTCAAATATATTTTTATATTTATATAAAAAAATATTTTACATTTTTAAAATTTAAATAATAATAGATTAGAAAAGAAAATATTCACATCAAATTGCTCTTCCCAAACCTTTTATATATATCATCCACTGGAATAAACTTCTTCTACACAAAGCATATTTAAATCTGAATATCCCAAGACATTATTCAAATCAAGTTGAATAATATTTCTTTTAAAACCTCATTTTCTAAACAAAACCAAGCTTTCGCTTTTCCAGCGTTGCTCAAACTAAACTCAAAAATTATGCTTACAAATATATTGCAAAAATAAAATATTTAATTAACACAAACGCACATGTGCTCCTAGTCAGGATATGCCTTCTTTGTTTTTAATATCAACACTTGACCTTTTTATATATATATTTTTTCTATTGTTTTTTCACAACATATGATATTTTAATTAATAAGTATATTTTTTAAATTGTCTTTAAATAATAAAAATGATTCAATTTACACTCATAGAAGAAACTTAAGGAAGTAAAAATTCTTTGATGTCGCCGGTCGTGTTTTTTTTTTTTTTTTAGAAGGAGACAGAGGCAATTTTGTTCACACTTGGTTATCTCGTGTGTCTACAATAAAGGTCACTGTAATATCTTTCAGAGTCATTGTCTGAAACCCGATATACATGCTAAAAGGTACAACTTCCTTCAGTTTTGTCCATGAGGGTAAATACCCGACAATACTATTTCCCACACATGGTATACAGGCTCGCCTATTTGTCTCGAATTTTTCAAAGCTAGTGTTGTGGTTTATGCTTTGAAATGAATTTGCGCCTTCTGTGCAGAGAAGGTCAACAAGATGCATTGTTTTGGGGATTTTTTTTTAATTTAAAAGTCGCTTTTTATATTGCTTTTTAATTTTTAAATTCTCCTTAGCGTTTTTCTTTTTTATTCCTCCAAAATATTTTTACGAATACACTCGTATATCTTAGTTCATGAAAAAAAAATGTAATTTTTTTCATTATTAACGTTATTTATTTTGTTATATTTTTAAAGACAAATTTCTACAACTAATATACGTATATTGAAAAATACAAAAATTAAAAAGGTATATATTGTTTTTCAAATTCACTACACATATATTTAATATACAAAATGTTTTAAAAGATCATTTTTCACAAATAAAATGATGTTTAAAATATATTTTTAATATAATATTTTCAAAATTTAATAATAGAAGCCAAAGGCAAGTTGTAAAATATCTAGTTTGAAAACAAAAGCCCCTAAATTAAAATCAATGGCTAATAAATTCCAAAAGATCAAAAATCTACTTTTCGTCTGCACATCATTACTAGGGCTATTGATTTCCCGCCAAAAATAAAAATGGACAAAAGAACCATCGACTTTTTTTTTTCTCCTTTCTTCTTTGGCAGAAGCCATTTTTCAATGAGAAAGCTTTTTGAATCAATGTCCCTTATAATGAAGGGTTTCTTTATAAAGGCAGACGACTAAATTTACATTCTTCTGCTGTCATTAGGCCTAAATGACCGGAGAGAGATTTTAGCCAGGATGTTTTCGATTTAGTTAGGCATTTTTAAAAGTTGGTGCTATTCAGTAATAGTTTCAAGTCAAAGTTTTGTTTAGTTAGCTCGCGCATTTCCTAAGTCTATAAAAAATACCCTCATTGTATTCATCAAACCCTATGCCTCTTATGTAGGAATAGTTACATAATATTACTATGTAAATAAACACGCAATCGATATTTGTGAAATGTAGCCATTTTAGAAACATTATTCAATTTTGTGTTTGAGGCGTTGTAAATTTATAAATATGACTTTCACAGTGCGCGATTCTCGTTGCTTATAACCATTTAAGATATTAATATCAATTATTTAATTATATAACTATTTTTTATCAATTACAAATAAAGATACCAATGTTGAATATACATTAGTACACAAAAGTGCATATAAACCTATTACAAATTTAATTTCGTTAAACATTCTCTATCACTCATATATAAATCAATAATCTCATTTTATCTTTCCACATAGCTACTATGTAAATATGGAACATTTTCCTGGAGGATAACGATCTATTGGAATAAAGGTCACCTCTCCCGTCAAAACTAGACGCCATCTATTAACCTTCTCTGTATACTAGTGGAGTCGGTGACAAAGCACAGCACAAGTTTTGGCAAACTAAAGACCATGCCAGTTAAACACCTTTTTGGCAAATTGTAAAGATTTGATCCTTTGTGGATCTCATGGATCGCCTTGAACTGACGAAGGCCGTTAGCCCGAAACCATGGTCTTCAGGTGGACGCTTTTCAGTTTTCCAAAGCTGGTGTTGTGGCTTTGTCACCGACCTGAGGCCGCTAGAGGGTCAATAGATGGCGTCTAGGTTTGACGGGAGAGACGATCTTTAACATCTTTATAACAATCTAAATATCAATAAAGTATTACGTGTAAAAATCGATGTGAGCCTCTTGTATTAGAACTATGGACGGCAATATTGTAACATAGTATTTATTAATTTTATTTATGTAACATAGTATTCATTAATTTTTATTATATTTTTATTAACAGAGTGGTCATTTTTATGTTTATATCTGGCGACTCTGTAAATTTCCCTCGTGGCTTATCTTTTGTTTACAATATAGTTTGTCCTTGCCTAAAATAAATTTTGTTTCCTCCCGAAGTTTTTGTCTTCCCTAATTTTCCACGTGGCAATATGTTCAATAGTGGGTGGGTGTTTATGGTCACTCGAGCCGGTATTTTCCTTTAAATTTTTATCTATATCAGGATGTTCTAAAATGTGTGAACACGCTTCAACTTCTAACTCAGATCAATTATTTCTACACCACAAGTCATCTAGCATGGCACATACTTATTCTTTGAGATGGCCAACCGCTCAGAAAAAAAACCTCGCAATTACGGAATTGTGTCACAAGAAAGAAGACGTTACGAGAGATATCGCTTACACGGTACATTCTGATATTACACCCAGAGACAAAACGTAAGGAAATTGTACCTTTTAGCACGTACAGGATTAGAACAATAACTCTGAAAGATATTTAAAACAGAGTGACCTTTATTGAAGACATACGATAATCTAGTGTGAACAAAATTGCCTCTGTCTACTTAAAAACACCGACGACCAACGACATCAAAGACTTTCCACTTCTTTAAAGTTTTGTCCAGGAGTGTAAGTCGACAAAACTATGTCTGCGAGGAGTGGAAGAGAAGTCACCAAGAATAAACAATTATTAGACAAGAATTATACAGGAAGTATAGGCAAGAAAAGGAAGTATACAAGAGCAATGGAAGAAGTAGACAAGACAGCTACAAGATTCAGGTAACTCACACAGAGATAATATCATATTTTATACTTTCAAACGTAGAATGTAAATAGAAGTATCTGGCGGGAGGGGATTATTGTGGATATACCCACTTGACATGGAACTAACCCATTGCATCGCGCGAAACGCCTTTTTTTAATGTTTGAAGCCTGATTACAGTATCAGCTTGTAGAGCTAACCCTGGGCGCAGAGAAATAGTCAAATATATCGACAGAGCCTGAACTTTAATCTCTTTATTGAAGAAGAATTAATTCAGTTAGTTATAATGGTTAAAAAACATTTCTCTATAAAATATAATAAAAAAATTAGATGCTTAATATATATAATAACGAATAGATTCAAAAAGGATAAGTTTCTTTATTTGAAAAATCAATTCGAGCTTTCGGGCGCAAGCTGCCCTTCTACAGGAATAATGAAAAATATATTATGAAAAATCCACGATTGTACAGTTAAACATAATACTTGATAAGAAATAAATTCGATAAGTGTGATGGAGAAAACCATGCAAAAATAAGAAAAATGTGGAATTATGAAAGTATAGGTAGTGGCTTTCTTACCAAAAGAGGTTATTCCACGGTTGGGTTTCCACGCTGTTGGCTTGCTAAATATTGATTGAGACCTAATGGATTTATTTGTGTCTATTGTGGAGGGGCAATGTTCGACGTGACTATATTTATTTCCAATGTTTCATAAAGCTTACAGTTTCCTTGAAATACCTTTTTCCTCAGAATTTCTCTACATAACTCCTATATATGTGTGTGTATAGAGACAAGGCCTCGGGCCACTAGTTTGCGGTGACGTTTAATAGACGGCGTCTATTTTGACGGGAGAGGCGACCCTTGTCTCTTTAGATCAATGTCCTCCCGGCAAATATTCCATATATATATATATATATATCTAAAGAGACAAAGGTCGCCTCTCCCGTCAAAATAGACGTCTAAAACAGACGCCATCTATTGACCGTCGCCGCAACTAGCGGCCTCGGGTCGGTGACAAAGCCACAACACCAGCTTTGGCAAACTGAAAAGCGTCCACCTGGAGACCATGGTTTCGGGCTGATGGCCCTCGTCAGTCCAGGGCGGACTTTATTCCATGAGATCCACACGGGATCTAATGGAATCTTGACAATCTGCCAAAGGGGTGTTTTGCTGGCAGAGTGGCTGGGCCATATCTATGGCCAAAATATAGATGGAAATTTTGCCGGGAGGAAAATGATCTAAAGAGACAAAGGTCGCCTCTCCCGTCAAAATAGACGTCTAAAACAGACGCTATCTATTGACCGTCGCCGCAACTAGCGGCCTCGGGTCGGTGACAAAGCCACAACACCAGCTTTGGCAAACTGAAAAGCGTCCACCTGGAGACCATGGTTTCGGGCTGATATATATATATATGTGTGTGTGTGTGTGTGGGAAGGAACAGTCCAATACAATATTAGACCGGTATGGCAGATTAAACTAACCAAAACGCTGGGAGGGTTCACCACTGATGAGCCAGGCCCTCTCAATATATTTTCATCCCACTAAGGACAGTAGGAAGATGCTTTACTGAAAATAAATCGATAAATTGTTTCTTACAACACACACACCGTCTCTTAAATTCTTAATGGTAAAAAATTCCATATACTTCAGATGGTTTCTTATGTGCTATTTTCTATAAAAATAGTTATTTTTTTAAAGTAAAAAGGGTTACCTTGAATAGGGTTAACATATCGGTTTAGGTTAGGCTCGTATTTTTCCATCTCAATAGGGACCTAGTCAATAACAAGAATTCCCAACATCCATCTTGATCCATTAGTTCTTAGACCTCATCAGTTTTTGACAAGTTTGAGAAAAATATATACTTTTCATAACCTCCCGTTATAACATCTTTCTGTGTTAAGTCGTTCGGTGTTTTCGACGTAAATATTAACACATTATATAAACTGTTTATAATATTGGTATTAATAAAGTTAATACTATTTAAATGTAATTCTACTGTCCTAAAAGCTTATGTCCATAGTTTGCTCAAATACCATTTCTAAGATTCCACCCTTCAGTGTAGCATATAAAAGCAGAATGATCCAATACAGTATTAGAAGTCTAAAGAAGCGGTCTGGTATATTAAATTGGCGAAACCGTTGGGAGGGTTCACCACTGATGAGCCAAGCCCTCCCAATATTTTTTCATCGCAGTAAGGACAGTAGAAGTTTGATATATTTGAGAAAAAAAAAAAAAATTCGTGTTTTGGTGTTTTCATTTGTAATGTACTGTTTATGCCGCCGTTAAATATTTACAGTTATAGCGGGGGCCAATATATGTATTTTACTTAGTCGGAGATATGAGAGAGAGTACACTGACAATTTAAACCATTTTATTGATATATTAAGCACGTAGTTTAAAAGAATATATATACACCAATACCTCGCTTTGCGTCGTTTCGTTTTGCGTTTTTTTCGAAGTTGCGTTGTTTTAGATTCGAGTCTTTAATTTTTTTTTTATTTTTTTTCCTAAAATATGGCAACACCTTTGTTTTTGATTGCCCCATGCCATCAAAATTTTATTTTCACTTTGCGTCGTTTCAATTTGCGTCGTGTTTTTTTTTGGAACGTAACCCCGACGCAAAGCGAGGTATGGGTGTAATACAAAAATCAAAATATCTCCTATTATTGTAACTTGCTTGGAACCAATAAAGTTAAAGAAAGGCCGACATCCCCAGAGAACCTGGCGCCATAGAACTTCACAACAGGACAACAGGGAACAGGACATTAGGCCCTGTATAACCCCTAGCTGCTCCTGCTGAAGGGCTTGTTATCCCGAAATCTAGAGAAATAAAATCGTACAAGAAACTTATCCCAGTTTTTCATTCTATTAAAATAAAAATATCTATTGTGCTCTATAAGTTGATGTGAAGAATTACTTCTTTATTTACTCTAAACTTTTATTTACTTCTAAACTCCGCCTTTGCCGGTCCCAAGCCCGGATGAAAAAGGAGGAGGGGGAGCAGTAACAAGCTCACTAAAATACCTGGGTTCAGCTGGCCCGGCTGATAGTACCCTGTAAGGTCTCCTAATCCAGGTATACGGGATGAGCAGCGTTTGTACTCCATGTTAGGAGCGGTTGTACATGGTGTCTGTTCCTCATGTCAGAGGCGGCCATTTCTTTTGGAGCTAAGTCGGCCTGTTACTGAGTAGTGCTCCCAGTCTTAATGACAAAGGTAAACACATTCTACTTCACCCAGTGTGGAGATAAGAAAGAAGAAGATCTATTTATCAATAGATATAACGCTTATATCTTATTTACCACCAAGTTTTATTTATGGATAACTTTAAAAGATAATCCTTTCTGAGATCTCTCTTCGCCACACTAAATAAACATTTGAGAAGTTTACAAAACTCCGTGAGGGAATTAGGTATAGGCAGGGAGGGCTATAATTATATAGAGTAACTCACGTTCTGAGCGCAACACAAAAGTTTCTTCTTATTAAATTATTTACAAAATATATCGCGAGCTTTTCCTATCGTGTAACACCCCTTAACCCACACACATAGTGAAAGACAGGATAACATATAAGCCTACTATTCAAAATAGTATGTAGTATGGGAATGGATGGAAAGAATATTTGTAAAATATAACCTTAAAAGAATGCTATTAGAGAAAGTTAGACGGAACGTCGAATCCGGCCGTAAGAAGAAGGTTTTAGATGTATAAAATATATGTTGAAACCTCTCTCTCTCTGTACACGCTTGTTTGACGGTACATATACTAAAATTGTAAGGATACAGAGAAGATTAGCATGGCCCCTGAGCAAGGATGACATGCAAAATCGTGAAGCGTTCTCTCTCTCTCTCTTATATATGAGAAAACAATAGAAAAAAAATATATGTAATCTTACATGAACATTGCAATAAATCAGTTTCAATCTCTCTCTCTCTGAAGAAGAGTGATGTAAACTCATGGAGACAAAACTTAAGGAAGTTGTACCTTTCAGCATGTATATCGGGATTGAGACAATAACTCTGAAAGATATTACAGTGACCTTTATTGAAGAAACACGAGATAACCTAGTGTAATCAGCCTCTGTCTCCTTCAAAAATATAGACAACCGGTGACATCAAAGACTTTCCACTTTATTAAGTTTTGTCCATGTGAGTGTATATTGTCACGAAGAAAAATGAGGAAAGACCAACATGAAGATGACAACTTATTTTGATCGAAATAATTCCAAACTTATTTACATAAAAGAGCGGAGAGCCGCGAGAGAAATATGCCGAGTAAAAATGTATAAAATAAGAGAATCTGTTGATTATATTTTTGAAACATTCTATTACAATATTATGTTTAAGCTCTCTCTAATTTGTGGATAATATAAAAGACATTTTGTTACGAAGAACACCTAATTAATATATATTCTATAACATCTTTAAATTCCCTCGCCTTGAGTTATATATCTAAATTTCTACAAAACAAGCGACTAAAATAAAAGCTCTAATCCCAAAAACCATACTACCATCATATATACGGGTGTGTAAATATGTAATTAAGGTAACACAAGATAGATTCAAAATTAACGTAGTTGATAGAAATGAAACTAAAACACAGCCTCGTATATTTACTGTTTTAACAATATAATTGGCTCTTTATATGTATAAATACTCTAGTATATAGTCTGTGTGTTTAATAAATACATACAATAAAGGATAATCAGCCTAAATACAACAATAGGGCAGCCTGGTGGATTAAACTAACGAAATCGCTGGGAGGGTTTACCTTTAATAAATCATATTCTACCAATATATCATCATTCAAGTATAGAAAGTCTGTAGAAAATTCATTATATATATATATAATTAGAATTCAGATTTATTTACATATTTTAAAGGCTGGTTTTTGGTCAAATTTATTCCATATTTCTATATATTTTCCTTTAGTTTCAAATTACAGAATAAAAGCAAACACTTGATACTTTAAAGCACACACACAACCTTCCAGGGAAAAGTGTTCCTGCCATAGATTGGGCACGTGCCAGAATCGATGTAAATAAAAACAAAGGAAGGAAGGAAGGCCGTCCGGCGACACTATCTCCCTCAACATATGTTACACTCTATAGGATACATGTTTTGATATGGTGTGTTGAAAATACGAGACCCCCTGGTAAAAAATACAAAGCTACCTTACCTTCTTTTCTTGTGTTTCCCTAAAAGAATAGGTGTGCTATGAGCAATATGCACAAATTATTCACCTTTACATATTCGTAGAATAAAAGTGTAATGACGAAAACAATTTCTTAGATGTGGTGCACTGATTTTTTAAAATAAGAATTTCTCTGGTGAAAATGTAAAAAAATATATATAAAATTGCCACAAAAATACCCACGATTTTTTGCTGTTATTTCTAGGATATTATATAGAATATTTTTCCATCGCAATATAAAGGAAATAGGGGAAGTTGTTTTATTTATTTAAAAAAGAAGGATTCGCGCTAAAAACCAGTTTCATTACAGTAGAAAAACAATCTACAGTAGAGAGGTTTGGAGATTGATTGGTAAAACCGGATTTTCCACTGATGAGACAAATCCTCTCAACAATTCATGTGTTTATCACGGCAGAAAGACGGTTTTTATGGTCTCTTTCCGTGTGACAATTTGTACTTCCTTAGAAAATAAAACGAATTTATTGTATGCAAAGGCAAAAAATAAAATAAGATATAAAGAGTGTGAAAAAAAAGGTATAATGCAAGGATAAAAAAAATGAATAAAAGTAACAAAAGAGCAATGTGCAAGGACTTAAATGAAAATGTTATGGGGCAAGGTAAATTTGGATGAACAAAGGTATCATGGGCTAGGTGATTGAAAATGGTATGAGCTAAAGTCAAAATGGTATGAAGAACTAAAGGTTATGTGAATAGCATGAGAATGCATCAAATGGAAGATAGTATTCAAGCAGAATGGAATACGAGGAATAGAACAAATGGTATAATATAGCGTTGAAGTGAATATATGAAGTGAGGTAGGGTATGTAAAAAGGATGTAGGCGGAATGGAATGAGCGGCCAAATGTGAGAAAGGTGAAGTCGGGAAGAATGCCCTAGGAATGTTCCTGCGAGGATAAAGGATGAAAAGGTGGTCGGGAGGCCTTTGTTTGGCATATTGGACGTAGAATACCTCGAGATGGTCGACAGGCACGCCTTCAGAGATGGGATAGCGACGGCCACTTGTATTACTCCCAAACCTTCATTGGAGAATGGAAAATAACACATTACAATGACTATATTCGAAATAACACAAAATTATTTAAAAAAAAACCGAATTAATCATAAATGAGACAGTTATACGACTTCCTGCGAGTGCGTACACAATCAAGGTAAAGACACACACAACAATCTAACAGAGCACATTTATGCAAATCAAACATATCTTTTTAAAATTATTTATTTCTATTTAAATCTTGAGATGGAGAAATAACAAAAATAAATAAATGTTCATGTTAGTAACTATTTAGTAAAAATCTATATATATATATATATTTGTTTTTATTATTGAAAAAATAAATCCTACTATCCTTACTGCAATGGGGAAATATTGGGAGGGCCTGGATCATCAGTGGGAAACCTTCCAAGCGGTTTAATCTACCCTACCGCTCAACTACTGTACTGGACTGTTATCTTCTTATACAAGGTATGTTCCATAAGTTCCCGGACTGGGTCCATAAAAAAATTGTGCGCGCGCGCCAAGGTAATTCTAATTTATTTAAAGGTCACACCTAGCGCTGCGGCGATTTTACGATGGAAAAAAATTGAAGCAGAGGATTTGCATAGAATTTTGTGTGAAACTTCAAATATTAGCAACCGAAACTTTTGAAATGCTTAATAAAGCATTCCCCAATGACGCCCCAAAGAAAACAACTGTTTTTGAATGGAATTCTAGATTTAAAGCTGGCCGAATTTCCATTGAAGATGCTCCTCGTCAAGGACGCCCAAAATTTCAAAGTACTGATAAAATGTGCAAAAAATCACCGATTTGATAAAATAAAATCCTCGAACCACTTTGCTGGAGCTAGAGCAAGACACAGGCATCTCTAAAATAACGATTGGAAAGATCGTAACCGAAGATTTGAAGCTCAAAAAGACTCCTGCAAAATGCATCTCAAGATTCCTCACTAATGAGCAAAATCTGTGTCGGCTTGCAACCTGTGAAGACATGTTTAAAATGACAAGAACGGATCCGGAATGGAAAGACAAGATAATCACAGGCGATGAGACATGGGTCTATGGCTATGACCCTGAAACCAAGCGTCAATCTGCCGAGTGGAGAGGTCAGGGTGAGCCTAGACCCAAAAAATCCAGGATATTGAAATCCAGAAACAAGGTGTTGCTGGTCGCTTTTTTGGATAACAAGGGCATTGTTCATCACGAGTATCTTCCTGCAGGCCAAACAGTTATTAATGAAATGTATTTGAGCATTCTTCGCCGTCTAAGGGAAGCGATTCGAAAAAAAAAGGCCAGAAAAATGGACTAATGGTGACTGGATCCTACACCATGACAATGCCCGCCCTCACACAGCGCACTTGGTGACGAGTTTTTTGGCGAAAAACGGGACAGAAATCCTACCTCAACCACCCTATTCCCCAGACATCGCACCAAATGACTTTTTCCTGTTCCCCAAACTCAAAGCAGTTCTAAAAGGAAGGCATTTTGACACCAGGGAAGACATAATAGAAAAATCGCTGCTGGCATTGAAGAGCATTCCAAAAGAGGCCTATAAAAACTGTTTTGACAATTGGGAGAAACGATTGCGCTGGTGCGTTGAAGCAAGGGAGGATATTACTTTGAAAAGTTTTAATAAAAAAATTTAAAAAAAAATCTTACCTTTTTTTTTTATGGACCCAGTCCGGGAACTTATGGGACATACCTTGTATATCCGGCACGGTAGAGGAATTCCTGATGAAGATATTGAAGGAAGGATATACAAGCCTAGTGAGGGAACATCCATCTAATTCTTGAGAGGATTAGCTCACCACCGATGACACTGTTAATATTTGTACCATTGCAATAGGAGGGGTAGTGTTGGAATTTATTTTATAATAAAAAATAAAGTTAAATTGCCTATATTTATAAATGCAGAAGGCGGAGTTCTTTTGCCTTATAAGTAATAAAACAAAAGAAGAAAATATTATCAATGAAATAAAGTCTAACTAAAAAAATGCCGATCTATATATTGAATTTTCATGTTTTTATTTGACCGATATTCCGTTTGGAAAAACGCACTTCTATGCCAAGGTAAGGACATGTATTTATTTTCGCCTAGACGCCTAAAAAGGACAATTTGGTAAAAATTCAATAAATATTTTATAAAAGATGTTCCTAAGAAATATTAATTGGTGTGGTTGTAATTGTGCCAAATAAATGGTCGTGATCAAAGAGATATTCTCTTTTTATTTTTTAATTTTCAATTTTTTAACTAACAGTAAGATTGGGCACGCGCAAGAGTACGTACATTCAAATTGAAGACATAAGAAGCTTATATAAAAATATAGTAAAACGATCTATTCTCACAAAAAAATTATATTTGCATATTATCTCTTAAAACACGCATATACTATATATGTATATTTACACAAATAACGATTTCCTATAAAACTATTTGAACAAACATACCCCTCCAAAACAAATTTGATAATTTTTAAATCCACAATCCCCCACAAATATTGATGTGTATAGAGAAATATATTTTTTTAAAAACGACAAAAAAAAAGTTGGCAATAAAATGAAGCAATTCCTTCGATGTCATTTTCAATACAGCTAGACGACTGATTGCATCGGCTGCTTTTATAATTCTCGGCCAAAAGATTTCCACCGACCCCCGGCTATTGATAAGAAAAACGACCGGAGGGGAATCGATCCCACGGCTTTCTGTCGATATATCTTCTTCCATTCGACCCCTTCTTAGATCTTTATTGCTCGACTTTTGAAGAGAGAACGGCTTCTCTCTCCTGCTCTCTTTCAAACCTTTAAAAAAAAGTGTAATGGCTTGAAAGATTTTCCCCGTTCCCTCTTTATTTATTTATTTTTTTCAATATTTGTTTTGAGGTCAGAAGGGCATTATGGAGAGAGGCAGAGGAAAGAAATACCCCGCCAATATTTTAAATGAAATCAATATCTACATTGAAATTGATTTAAAATTAGGTTTGGGCGATATATGAGCCCCTCAATGCACAGATTGATTAACTCCATAAATAATCGGGAAAAAAATGTTTAATTTTTGTTGAAAGTCTAAAAATCTATATGACATATAGATTTTTAGACTTTCAACAAAAATTAAACATTTTTTCCCGATTATTTATGGAGTTAATCAATCTGTGCATTGAGGGGCTCATATATATATATATGAAAAAAAAAACAAAAGAAAAAAATAAAAGATAAGTGGATCAGGTGTTGATATTAAAAATAGAAAAGGCATCTCTTGACCACGAGCACATATGCTTTTTAGATGGCAGAGCTCCATCTAGTGGAGCAAAAATAAACTAAACGTTTATTTAGCTTGCTCCGAGATATTTGGCCAACCCAATTTCTTGATAAATCAAGAAAATCCATCCACGAACGCGTTTCGCGCTGTTGGCGCTCGTCAGCGTGGAGAAGGCTGTAACCACTGCGACCAAAAAGATTTTTGGTCCCAATGGCTTCCCGAAAAATCAAGAAATGGGTATTTAAGGCTAAATTTGCGTAAAGACGCTTAACACATGAAAAAAACAAAAGAAAAAATAAAAGATAAGTGGGTTAGGTGTTGATATCTTCTATATATATAAAAATGAATGTTTGTATGTTGGTCTGTTGGTATGTCCGGTATACAAATTCGCAGTAGTTCACTAATTCAAACCAAAATTTCCATACATAGGTAAAAAATAACGGGGGTGACGATAGGCTATTTTAAAAAATATATAAATCAATTATTAAAACTATAATATTCAAATTATTCAACTTAGCTCACGAGCAGCGCCCTCTATCAATACTAAAAGGTTATAAATACGTTTAAAATCTAAATCTTCTCAATATTTTATTAATAATAGTTCGCTTAATAACACATATAATATAAATATTTATATAATAACTGCTCTAATTTAAATATTTGGTAGGTTTTATTTATTTATATATTTTCATTTTTAAATATAACTGATCTAATTCGCCGTTTAAAATAACTAATAATAGTTCGCTTAAAAACACATATAATATATAAATATTTATATAATAACTGCTCTAATTTGAAATATTTGGTAGGTTTTATTTATTTATATATTTTCATTTTTAGATATAACTGATCTAATTCGCCGTTTAAAATAACTGCTCTTGAAATATTTGGTATGTTTTATTTATTTATATATTTTCATTTTTAGATATAACTGATCTAATTCGCCGTTTAAAATAACTGCTCTAATCTACTTATATAATTGCCTTATTCTGAAGCTCACGGATAGAATGCGCGCCCATTGGCTGCCGCCGGCGAACACGTGTCCTCCCTGCCCCCCTCTAGAAAACCCTGTTATCAGCTGTGTGATACATACACCTGTCTATAGCGGCCACTCTAGACAACCCTGTTATCAGCTGTGTGATACATCCACCTGTCTATACAGACCACCCTGCCTATAGCGGTCACCTTAGGTAACCCTGTTATCATTAGTGTGTTACATTCACCTGTCTATACAGACCACCCTGTCTATAGCGGACACCTTAGGCAACCCTGTAATCAGCAGTGTGTTACATCCACCTGTCTATACAGACCACCCTGTATATAGCGGCCATTCTAGAAAACCCTGTTATCAGCTGTGTGATACATACACCTGTCTATAGCGGCCACTCTAGACAACCCTGTTATCAGCTGTGTGATACATCCACCTGTCTATACAGACCACCCTGTCTATAGCGGTCACCTTAGGCAACCCTGTTATCATTAGTGTGTTACATTCACCTGTCTATACAGACCACCCTGTCTATAGCGGTCACCTTAGGCAACCCTGTTATCAGCAGTGTGATACATACACCTGTCTATACAGACCACCCTGTCTATAGCGGCCACTCTAGACAACCCTGTTATCGTCTGTGTGATACATACACCTGTCTATACAGACCACCCTGTCTACAGCGGCCACTCTAGACAACCCTGTTATCGGCTGTGTGATACATACACCTGTCTATACAGACCACCCTGTCTACAGCGGCCACTCTAGACAACCCTGTTATCGGCTGTGTGATACATACACCTGTCTATACAGTCCACCCTGTCTACAGCGGCCACTCTAGACAACCCTGTTATCGGCTGTGTGATACATAGACCTGTCTATACAGACCACCCTGTCTATAGCGACCACCCAAGACAACGTTTTTAAAATATATTCGCACTCGGGTAAAACCTGGGCGTTGCCCGGGCCATTTGTCTAGTTCGAAATATTTGGTGTGTTTTATTTCTGTTCACTCTATTTCTATTTATTTGAAGTATGTATTATAATTTCCATGTTTCAAAAACCTATTTCAAAAAGGTCGTTAGAAATATGTAAGGCCTGAAATAGCTTTACATGCGAATATTTATAATGCCAAGCGTAGCTTAATGGTTAGGTGTGCGGCTTCGTATTTCTACAACCTTGGTTCGAAACTTAACCTGGGTGTTTTTTTTTTTAATATTATTGAAGCAAAGTTTTTTTTACAATACCAAAATTTCCATACATGGGTAAAAAAAAATACGAGGAAAACGATAGGCTATTTTAAATTATATATAAATTAAAAATTAAAACTATATATTCAAATTATTCTGTTTAGCTTACGAACAGCGCCCTCTATCAAGGTTATAAATACGTTTAAAATCGAAATCTTCTCAAATTTTTTTTTAATAATAGTTCGCTTAATAATTAGAATACTTGATCTAAATCTAAATATTTATAGACGCTCGCTCGATTTGAAGATTTATATCGTAACTAATCTGACTGAAATTTTAACAGTATATAGAGTAGAATCTGGAAAAACTTATAGTGAAATTTTCAGGTCTCTATCCCGAATATTCGTCGAGTTTGCCCTTTTGCTCGCGAGCAGCGCCTCTAGCGGTGAAGATGGGAGGTAATATCAGCTGACCTAATGTACATGTAAAGTTTGAAGCGGGACGTTTCACAAGAGTGACATCCACGGCGCCAATTTATAATTGTAACGAATAGTGTTTGAATAAAACATTTAATCGGGTAAACCCGGGCGTTGCCCGGGTCATTCGTCTAGTTAAAAATAAAAAAGGCATCTCCTGACCACGAGCACATGTGCTTTTTAGATGGCAGAGCGCCATCTAGTGGAGCAAAAATAAACTAAACGTTTATTTAGCTTGCTCCGAGATATTTGGCCAACCCAATTTCTTGATAAATTAAGAAAAGCCATCCACGAACGCGTTTCGCGCTGTTGGCGCTCGTCAGCGTGGAGAAGGCTGTAACCACTGCGACCAAAAAGATTTTTTGGTCCCAATGGCTTCCCGAAAAATCAAGAAATGGGTATTTAAGGCCAAATTTGCGTAAAGACGCTTAACACATGAAAAAAACAAAAGAAAAAATAAAAGATAAAAACAAAAGAAAAAATAAAAGTGGGTCAGGTGTTGATATTAAAAATAAAAAAAGGCATCTCCTGACCACGAGCACATGTGCTTTTTAGATGGCAGAGCGCCATCTAGTGGAGCAAAAATAAACTAAACGCTTATTTAGCTTGCTCCGAGATATTTGGCCAACCCAATTTCTTGATAAATCAAGAAAAGCCATCCACGAACGCGTTTCGCTCTGTTGGCGCCCGTCAGCGTTGAGATCAAGAAATTGGGTTGGCCAAATATCTCGGAGCAAGCTAAATAAATGTTTAGTTTATTTTTGCTCCACTAGACGGCGTTCTGCCATCTAAAAAGCACATGTGCTCGTGGTCAGGAGATGCCTTTTTTATTTTTAATATCAACACCTGACCCACTTATCTTTTATTTTTTCTTTTGTTTTTTCATGTGCTAAGCGTCTTTACGCAAATTTGGCCTTAAATACCCATTTCTTGATTTTTCGGGAAGCCATTGGGACCCAAAATCTTTTTGGTCGCAGTGGTTACAGCCTTCTCCACGCTGACGAGCCCCAACAGCGCGAAACGCGTTCGTGGATGGCTTTTCTTGATTTATCAAGAAATTGGGTTGGCCAAATATCTCGGAGCAAGCTAAATAAACGTTTAGTTTATTTTTGCTCCACTAGATGGCGCTCTGCCATCTAAAAAGAACATGTGCTCGTGGTCAGGAGATGCCTTTTTTATTTTTAACTAGACGAATGACCCGGGCAACGCCCGGGTTTACCCGATTAAATGTTTTATTCAAACACTATTCATTACAATTATAAATTTGGCGCCGTGGATGTCACTCTTGTGAAACGTCCCGCTCCAAACTTTACAGTCAGATTAGTTACGATATACACATGTGTAAATCTTCAAATCGAGCGAGCGTCTATAAATATCTCGAATTAGATCAAGTATTCTAATTATTGAGCGAACTATTATTAATAAAATTTTGAGAAGATATCGATTTTAAAGGTATTTATAACCTTGATAAAGGGCGCTGTTCGTGAGCTAAGTAGAATAATTTGAATATATATTTTTATTATTTAATTTATATATAATTTAAAATAGCCTATCGTTTTCCTCGTACTTTTTTTACCTATGTATGGAAATCTTGGTACTGTAAAAAAAACTTTGCTTCAATAATATTAAAAAAAAAAAAAAACACCCAGGTTAAGTTTCGAACCAAGGTTGTAGAAATACGAAGCCGCACACCTAACCATTAAGCTACGCTTGGCATCATAAATATTCGCATGCAAAGCTATTTCAGGCATTACATATTTCTGACGACCTTTTTGAAATAGGTTTTTGAAACATGGAAATTATAATACTTCAAATAAATAGAAATAGAGTGAACACAAATAAAACATACAAAATATTTCGAATTAGAGCAGTTATTTTAAACAGAGATTTAGATCAGTTATATAAAAAAATGAAAATATATAAATAAATAAAACATACCAAATATTTCAAGAGCAGTTATTTTAAACGGCGAATTAGATCAGTTATATATAAAAATGAAAATATATAAATAAATAAAACCTACCAAATATTTCAAATTAGAGCAGTTATTATATAAATATTTATATTATATGTGTTATTAAGCGAACTATTATTAGTTATTTTAAACGGCGAATTAGATCAGTTATATCTAAAAATGAAAATATATAAATAAATAAAACCTACCAAATATTTCAAATTAGAGCAGTTATTATATGAATATTTATATTATATGTGTTATTAAGCGAACTATTATTAATAAAATATTGAGAAGATTTAGATTTTAAACGTATTTATAACCTTTTAGTACTTGATAGAGGGCGCTGTTCGTGAGCTAAGTAGAATAATTTGAATATATAGTTTTATTAATTGATTTATATATTTTTTAAAATAGCCTATCGTCTTCCCCGTTATTTTTTACCTATGTATGGGAATTTTGGTTTGAATTAGTGAACTACTGCGAATTTGTATACCGGACATACATACAAACATTCATTTATATATATATATAGATATCAACACCTGACCCACTTATCTTTTATTTTTTCTTTTGTTTTTTTCATGTGTTAAGCGTCTTTACGCAAATTTGGCCTTAAATACCCATTTCTTAATTTTTCGGGAAGCCATTGGGACCAAAAATCTTTTTGGTCGCAGTGGTTACAGCCTTCTCCACGCTGACGAGCGCCAACAGCGCGAAACGCGTTGGTGGATGGCTTTTCTTGATTTATCAAGAAATTGGGTTTGCCAAATATCTCGGAGCAAGCTAAATAAACGTTTAGTTTATTTTTGCTCCACTAGATGGCGCTCTGCGATCTAAAAAGCACATGTGCTCGTTGTCAGGAGACGCCTTTTTTATTATATATATATATATGTAATAATAGGTTGGGATCCTTATCTGTGATTAGGGATCCTGTCGACTATCTGTAATAATGCGTTGAATCGACTTATCTGTGATTAGGGATCCTGACGACTCTCTGTAATAATAGGTTGGGGTTTGGTGGACTAGCTGTAATATTGTGTTGAGGTTTGGTAAGCCTGTTGTAGAACCTCGTCGACTCTCGCTATAAGTTGTGGCAACCGAGGGTCAAACCTGTAGTAACCGCGAGGGACAGTCAGGGGTGGAGAGTTTTCCAGTGCCTCTCTGCACCTTGTAGGACCTTTAACAGTTCTCCCAAAGTACAGGCAGTCGTGGTCGAGGCAGAGTGGAAAACTGGGGAATGTCCACACACAAAAACGAAGAGACACAGTTGAAAGAAAGTTCCTTGAATAGATAAAAAGCGAGCCAAGAGCTAAGATGGAGATAGAAGATTCCTTACTGTTTTACATGGTGAATGAGGGGGAACTTGGAGACAACCGGCGACGCGCTGATGGGGAACTGGACTGAACTGGCTGTTGCTACGCGGCCTTTTTATACGACCGCTCTGACTAAGAGAATTGGGTCATGCACGTGTCGATGCTACTCGAGACACGGCACGTGTCGCTGATATTCGAGTCTGGCGCCTACCTGTCGGCTAACAATCTATCTTTAGAAGTTACTTTGGGATCTCTCAATCTTGCTTTTAACTTGGCTTTTAATCTATTATATTTTATTTATTCATCCTCAGTACATTACATATGGTGGTGCAAGGAGACATGTCAATTATGCGTATAATTAGTTAGTTTATAATTAGTTCTATATACAACATGACAATCTTGTTATAAATTACATAATATAGGGTTATTGGTTTAAATTATCATAGATGGGCCCCGTGAGTGAAAGGGTTTATCCGGGTTTAAGCGGGTAAAGCCTCTCTAACACAGGTAAGTAATTAGAATTTATTTTAATTAATTAAAACTGTGAGGGAAAAGGGCTATAACAAGATGTTTATTTGGTTATATCTGAAAATTATAAAAATAAAACTTATGTTTAATTTAAAAGTTATGATATTCATTATAAAAGAGAACTGTAGATAAAACCTTTGTTTGCTAAAAATAATGATGATAAAAAATGATGTTCTAAAAGATTGTTGGCGGGCGTTGGAAAGGGTTAGGGGTTGAAGAATATGCAATTGTAAGTGTTGCACAGACAATCAAATACTGAGATCCAGGTGCAAAGCGAGGATATAGACTTGTGCGTCTTCCTTGGCAATGTTTCACCTGTGATCCTGTATAAGGTTACAGTGCTTTGTCACAATTGTAAGGTTATTGGTTGAAAAGATGTTGAAGAAAAGAATTAATATGATTGAAAGGGGTGGTAGAGCCATGCGATAAGTAGAATTGTTGTAGCGACAGTAGGGTCTGACTTGACTTGAAATCAAAGGTTGATTGTGGTCCGCTAGAGCTAAAAAAAAATGAAAGTTGAAAAAGTGAACGCTTTGTGCATGCGTTGGTGATGTGCTCTGCGGATGATTGAAATAAACTTTTGAAACGTGTTCAGACCAAAAAGTCGAGACTTGTACTTTTGGGGAACTGTGTTCAAAGAGTTTGTTGAATTACGAAATCAAAAAGAAAAATTGTCAAGCAGTACTGTCGTTTCTACGAGCAATGGCTGAAATAGGTAGTGAGAAAGTATAGGGAATTAGTTAAAGAATATGATTGTTGAAAACGATTGTTGTATGCCCGATAGTTGATGATAAACATTGTCATATAATAAAGTTACTTAAACAAAAATATAGTGAATAAAAAGATAAAAATATGAGTGCGGGTAAAAAAAGTATAAGGATAAGATCAAACATGTAATATAAAAAAGATATAATAATGAATTAGTAAAATATAAAAGATATAATAATGAATTTTAAAAAATGATTATTGAAAGAATTAAATGTTTTGCCATTGTTAAAATAAAGTTGTTAAAATAATGTTGGAATAAAAATTTGATTATAATTGAAAAGTAAAAAAAAATAAAAATAATTATTCAAGATTTTATACAAAAATTATAATATAATTAAAGATTATTAATGATTAGATAAATGTGTTAAGTAGTGAAAAATGGAACAAAAATTGTCTCTTTGGAAGAAAAGTTACAACTGTGGTGTGTAACTAGGTCATTTCCCTTTTGGCACACCTTGGTGTTTCTATGTCTCTCTGAACAGGGAATACGTGAAATGATCTTTTCGTTTGTCCTCAATGCTGGTATGTAGAGAATGATTTCTCTTTTGCATCATAAAGTCTATAAGACTTAACCAAGTTGTTTTAATTGGTGACCTCAATAAGCATATAAAATCTTTAATGTATGTTGTGTTGTGTTTTAATGCGTTGGTGAGATGTGTAAGAAATATATTCAACTTTGGGGATGGCTGATGATGGCTGAATGTGTTGGAGTATAGAAAAACAAAGACATGTAGTATACAAATATAAAATAAATGATAACTTGATTGATTCTTAAAAATGGATGGCATTGAAGAAGATGATTGTTATATATAACAATAAAGGGTTAACATTATAAAAGCTGGCGTTCTAGTTTAGAAAAAATATTCCATACTGGGCGTGAAAATAATGTAAAAGTGGTAAAACACATAATGATAATTAAAGATATAAAGTGTTATAATATTTCAATATTAAAATTCAAATTAATAAGTAAATTGGGTAATGATTGATAAGCCAATCAGTTGATAATTGACAGGTTATTTGGTGGACACGACAATCTAGCATTCTGCTGTGCCAAGGTACGGCCTAATAAATTGGAGGTGTCATGTTCCTGACGCCGCTGCAACTGTTTATTGATGTTTGTGAGTCACCCTGCTGGCTATGGGAAAATCTCTCAGCACAGTGGTACTTGTCTATTTGAAAATATAGTTTTCTCGGTGTTCGCAAGCGTTGTGTCTCGACGATGTTGCGGACTTAATAAAAAATGTTATTCAATGATGTCAGGTTTAGATGTGCGTAAAAGTGCGACTTCAATGTAGACACGCTTTGGGGTGTGAAGTGTCACAGGCATGAAGGCGTCTTTGTGGCCTATTAAGTGAGAAAAATTGTTGTGTTGCGCTGTGTGACACTAGGTGAATTGTAGGGAAAGGTGTCACGTGAAATCTTCGTTTTCGGTACAGCATCTAACTAATTTCCGAATGAATAACAAATTTATTAGTCATGGGTGGTTGTTGTACGAAACACATCGAGAATTTTCAGATTGTTATAGAGGTGGCATGTTTATTGCGAATTCTTTTGTTCGCGACAATATGGAGCTCGTGTGCCTCGAAATTGGATGTTGTTAAATCGCGCGTTAATAGATGTGGCCAATTGGAGAAAGTGATGGGGGAGTGTGTTGAAGTTCGTTCCGAGAGATGTGTGAATTATTAATAATTATGCATGTAAAAAGAAAAGGACGAGGAAGTGTAGATATGTTGGAATTTTTAACTTGTTTTGGGGAAGGACAGTTACATTTCTAGTTGTGCTTTTGAAGATATTGTATCTTTCGATTTTTGTATTTTTAAAAAATGCGTTTCACCTATGTTTATTAAAATTTGAATATATTCTTTAAATCGTTGCTTATGTTAGTGCGAAAATTATACTTGTAAAAGGGCAATGGCATGATAGTGACTTATAATTTGAATGGGGCGTGTACATAAAATAGTGAACATAACAATGATTTTTTGCAAAGTTTTGTATATTTAATTAAGACATTGGTGTTTTTGGTATAAAAATAAGGTATTAAGAGAAACACACAAATAAGTTTAGAATTATGATTCGAGTAATTTAAATATAATATGATTTTTTAAAACTGTAAGATTGCAAGTAATGAATTAAAATTTATAAGTTGCTTAAAATAAAGTAAAAATGATAAATGAGGGTGTACAATATTTAAAATTTGAATTGAAATGCTATAAAAATGGTAAAATTTGCTTTAAAAATAATTACAGTAAAAATAAACATTATATTTATGGAAAATCAAGTTGTTAGCATGTAGAAAGAGTTACGTAGATTTTTTAAAAACTCACAGTTTTTATGTTTGTTCAGTCAGGAGACTTGGTCTTTGGTTGTTGTCCTGATGACGTGGAAGGCGTCTTGTAGAGCTTGTAGAAGCTTGTGACTTCTGTTTGGCGATGGTGGCATGTCGTCTGGATGGTTGTGTTGTAAGGTCGAAGGTGGGTAACTTCTCACCGGCTTATTTTGCGGGATGTTCGGCTGTGTCGTTGGGGGGAAGATTGCTTGGTCGTTTTGTTGGAATGGCGTGCTTGTTCCTCCATCTTGCTTCTTGGCTCTTTTCTATCTATCTGGACAGTCTTTTTACCTTCTTCGTTGTGGTAATCCTGTCGACTATCTGTAATAATAGGTTGGGATCCTTATCTGTGATTAGGGATCCTGTCGACTATCTGTAATAATGCGTTGAATCGACTTATCTGTGATTAGGGATCCTGACGACTCTCTGTAATAATAGGTTGGGGTTTGGTGGACTAGCTGTAATATTGTGTTGAGGTTTGGTAAGCCTGTTGTAGAACCTCGTCGACTCTCGCTATAAGTTGTGGCAACCGAGGGTCAAACCTGTAGTAACCGCGAGGGACAGTCAGGGGTGGAGAGTTTTCCAGTGCCTCTCTGCACCTTGTAGGACCTTTAACAGTTCTCCCAAAGTACAGGCAGTCGTGGTCGAGGCAGAGTGGAAAACTGGGGAATGTCCACACACAAAAACGAAGAGACACAGTTGAAAGAAAGTTCCTTGAATAGATAAAAAGCGAGCCAAGAGCTAAGATGGAGATAGAAGATTCCTTACTGTTTTACATGGTGAATGAGGGGGAACTTGGAGACAACCGGCGACGCGCTGATGGGGAACTGGACTGAACTGGCTGTTGCTACGCGGCCTTTTTATACGACCGCTCTGACTAAGAGAATTGGGTCATGCACGTGTCGATGCTACTCGAGACACGGCACGTGTCGCTGATATTCGAGTCTGGCGCCTACCTGTCGGCTAACAATCTATCTTTAGAAGTTACTTTGGGATCTCTCAATCTTGCTTTTAACTTGGCTTTTAATCTATTATATTTTATTTATTCATCCTCAGTACATTACATATGGTGGTGCAAGGAGACATGTCAATTATGCGTATAATTAGTTAGTTTATAATTAGTTCTATATACAACATGACAATCTTGTTATAAATTACATAATATAGGGTTATTGGTTTAAATTATCATATATATATATATATATATATCCCTATATATATATAAGTCAGTGTATGTATGTATGTATGTGGGTATTTATGTCGGCTATACACGTCCTCAATACGTAACTAATCTGACTGAAATTTTAACAGTAAATACAGCAGAATCTGGAAAAACTTATAGTGAAAATTTCAGGTCTCTATCCCGAATATTCTTCGAGTTATTTGCAAATTGCGTTGCAAATTTGCCTTTTCGCTCGCAATTAGCGCCTCTAGCGGTGAAGATGGGAGGTAATATCAGCTGACCTAATGTACATGTAAAACATGTTTGACAGGACATAGAGAAAAATCTGGAAAAGATATTTATCGGATTTTAGCCAATAAAATTGACAGGTTCTGGGCAAAAATAGTTGTTTTTTAGTCAGAAAATGATGATGACAATATTGCTGTATTATGTTTGATTATCAGATACAAAATTACATCGGAGAAAAATTCCAATAAGCAGAGACCACGGGTGAAACCAGTTCATTTTTTTTGTACGTAGGAACAAAATTCTAACAGAAAAACATTCATTCGAGCAGAAAACAAAAGCCAGATCATCTTTCTATAAAAATATCGCTTCTCAGACACAAAGTTTGGAGCGGGACGTTTCACAAGAGTGACATCCACGGCGCCAATTTATAATTGTAACGAATAGCATTTGAAAATCAAAATAATATAATTTTTAAATATCGCTGTGAAAATTTACATTTTTATTTTTATATTTTAAAAACACACAAAGTTTGGAGCGGGACGTTTCACAAAAGTGACATCCACGGTGCCAATTTATAATTGTAACGAATAGTATTTGAATAAAAAATTTTATTTGGGTAAAAACCGGGCGTTACCCGGGTCATTCGGCTATTTCTATAAATATATCAGAAGATCTTTGAAAAGAAAATATTTATCGCCCATATCACAAGAAGAATTAAATAAAAGATGCTTCAATAAATTATTCATACAAATAAATTTTTAAAAATATTTTACTAGTGTGTATGAATTTTAAAGTATTCTTTAAAAATTTAAAATAACATAAATTTATATTTATAAATTTAAATGCCATCTATCGTTAAAATTTGTACATATAAATTACATTTAAACACAAGGTAATAAGACCAAATCAAATTGTGCCTTATAAATTACCTTTACAAATAAAAAAATCATATTTTGTTTTTTTTTCTGTCATTTTTAAATAAATGTTAAAAATAAATAAAATATTTAAATAATATTACTTTGCATATCTCTAATATTTTATATATAATAAAATTATTTTATTATTTAAGCAGGCCATTGGAGAGTAGCTGTGTATATTTTAAAATAGTTACAAAAATCATTCATAGATGGCAGGGTTTAACATTTTATTTATTTTAAACCCATTATCAACAATTCTTTATTTTAAAATAATATAAAAAAGATAATAGGAATATATATATTATCAGAATTACTAAAAATAATGATGTTTATTTTAAAAAATCTTTAACTACCCATTATTCAATATATAACAATTTTAAACCTCATAGATGCTTATTAGAATAAAACCATTTTTAGGTGTTAATTGTTGGTAATAATTGCTTATTTCTCTTGGTGGTGTCTTTTCTTTAAAAGGCACCTTATATATACATAAAAATAGAGTGTTGTTTTAGGTAAATAAAGTTAAAAATATATTATACTAGACGGGTGACCCGGGCTTCGCCCCGGGATTGACCCGTGTGCATATCTACCCGAGTGATATATATTTAGATAAGATTTTTTTTATAATTGTTTGTTATTAGCATTATCTATTTGTTTGCATCAGCATAATTTAATCTAATCTTTGATAGAGGGCGCTGTTCGTGAGCTTAGTAGAATAATTTGAATATATAGTTTTAATAATTGATTTGTATATTTTTTTAAAATAGCCTATCGTCTTCCCCGTATTTTTTACCTATGTATGGAAATTTTGGTTTGAATTAGTGAACTACTGCGAATTTGTATACCGGACATATACAAACAAACAAACATACAAACATTGATTTTTATATATCTATTTTTATAAAAAATTGAATGTCTGTCTGCACTCTATAGATTCAAAAACCATACATCCAATCGCCGTGAAATTTTGGGATATTATTAGGTATATCCCCGGGAAGGTTTTCGAAAAATAATTTCTTGAATATCCTTAGAGTTATTTGCAGATTTGTAGATTTAACTCGCAAGCAGCGCCCCTAGCGGGGGATAACAAGTTTTTTTTTTTATCTATAAGTTTTATTATCATTAAGTTTATTATCTTAAAGATTATTTATCAAAAGTAAGATTTTCTACCTATTAATTACGCACAAGTCAAAGTTAATTTTATCATTTATCTACAATATATATATTGGGAGAATAGATAAAATGATGATTTTGTAATGTAGAAAATTAGGAAAGACAAAATTCAGGATGACACGGCAATTTATTTCAGACAAGAATAATGATACAATTCCAAGGCAAGATACTATTCCTTTAACTTCCAATTACCGAGGGAACCAATTAATATTGATTTTATTCAACTTATCGAGTATTTTTCAAGGGACCGGGAAAAAATGTTCACTTTATCGAGAGATTCAAATTTACGAGTTTCAAATTATCAAAATATATATTTTTTAAAATAAGTTTATAGAGAATTGTTTTAACAAATGTTCGTTAGACAAACCTTTACTCGGTAAAAACCGGGCGAAGCCGGGTACATCTGCTAGTATGGCATAAATTCTTCTTTTATGGATTTTAATTTAGCCAATCTCTCGACAACACAACATTTTTGTGCCGACATAAGAGAAATATAATGTTGTTATAACACGTAAAATCCTAAAGGATTCTTTAAAAATTTACAAATAGATATACACTCATGGACAGAACTTAAGGAAGTTGAAAGTCTTTGATGTCGCCGGTCGTGTATTTTTTTTTAAAGGAGACAGACAATTTTGTTTACACTTGGTTATTTCCTGTGTCTTCAATAAAGATCACTGTAATATCTTTCCGAGATATTGTCTGAATCCCGATATACATGGTAAAAGGTACAACTTCCTTAAGTTTTGTCCATGTGAGTGTTGTATATATCAATAATATATATTTTAAAGTTTAGCAAAGGTCTCAGATACCAGTTTTCCAATCCCCATTTCTTCAAATAAACCACATCCTATATTATCCCAACGTTTAAAACAACAAGTCGGTGGACAAGTGGGTAACACCCTCGATTCCTGACAGCCATGAACCGGGATTGAATCCCGCGTTAACATTTTGTTTAATATGTCAATAACCTTCACTTATTATTCATTGTTTCAATTATCATAAACTAGTTTGCTCTTGCTGAGTAGTACCTATTAATGTGATTTTGATTTTGAATTTTGATCCCAACGTATCGTACGAATTCTATGTTTTAGAACCGAAGAAACGTTGAATAACTCTATTTACTGATGCTTGAATTAACGCTTTAATTTAGAAACATCGAAATTAGCGTGTATATGTAATCCCAAAACTATTCTTTTATAGTAGAATTATAGTTTATATATTCCTCTAATCTTCAAACTTTTATCTTAAATTTATTAGCACCACTCATTGTTGTCAAATATAGCGAGCTGCAAACTTTAATACAGGAAGCTCATTGTTGTCTAAAAATATCAATCTATCACTTAACATATATAAATACCCAATATTCACAATAATCTCTTACCTAACTCTAAATCCTAGTATTGTGTATTGACAACAGAGTATTGTTGTCATTGACCTGTTGTGTAGCTATTTATCATCATCATACATATATATATAAATCAGACCAAATAAAGAACTATCATCTTGTGTCACCTACTTGCCTCTCCTAGATCCTACATGCCATTGAGGATATAACACCTAGTTTTTGAAATTACACCTATCCCCCGATTTACACGGTACTTGTTTTACACGTTTTCGCTTTTACACGGTTTTCCAAATAAGTTTTTTTTTTTTGTTGTTTTTATCGCACTATACTAAATGCTACTGCGATTGAACACATGCGCTGTGTACACATCTCACGAGGAATCCCGAGCTTATGTGCTGACTACATATTTTAACCTGTCAATGCATTTTATTTTTATTTCTGTGTACACCTATCCCCCGATTTACACGTTTTTCTCAGGAACGTATCTACCGTGTAAATCGGGGGATAGGTGTATAGTATATTTAAATAAATATTGGAAGAAGTACACATTTGTATTATATACCTAAGTCAGAGTTAGTTACAAATTAGGTCACTTTTACAGTCATCTTAGCATAGCTATTTAACAATTCGCCTATTTATTTTTGGCAAGGTTCTTTAACATTACAATCCATTTCACTCATATATAAATATAATTTTTTCAAAGAAAGTTAAAACTTAGATGTGTGGCTCATAGTGTCAAGTTGATTTGGATCTCTATATTGGAATGTTGAATGTTCCAATGTAGAAAGAAGGCATCAGCAAAACGATATAAAACCATCTATAAGAAACTTGCCCCTGATTCTTATTTACATATGGTCCTATGGAGGTATTGGTGTAATCAACTTCTATTCCAAAGTTTTAATTTGAAGGACAAACTACACTGAATACAGTTAAACCTGTCTATAGCGCCCACTCTTGGGACTCACCAAAATAGGGTGCTATAGACAGGTCACTTTTTAATGTAAATCGCATCGTACTACGTTTTTAAAATCGGGCGCTATAGAGAGGTAGGCGCTATTTAGAGTGGGCGCTATAGACAGGTTTAACTGCATATCCAAAAAATAAAATGGCTACTCACGGTCTGTCATTAGGGATCCATTCTTTCAAGTTGTTACAGCGTCTATAAATAAAAGGTGGTCGCTCATGAGAAGGGGGGGGGGTGTAACGCCTATTCTCTAAGCCTATTTGGTATATGAGGGTGTATAAACGTAGTATCTATATATATATAAATGAATGTATGTGTCTGTCCTTTATGCCTGACCAAACCACTCATTGGAACGCCATGAAACTTTGGGAAGTTATTTAGTATAGTACTGGGAAGGTTTCTAGCAAATAAAATTTTTGAAATAACTTTTCGTCTAAAAATAATCAAGATAAATATTCTAATTTATCTGTTATAATTCAACAATCTGCTCCAAATATTATCATGATGATACGATGATTTTGTAATGTAGAAAATTAGGAAAGACAAAATTCAGGATGACACGGCAATTTATTTGAGACAAGAATAATGATACAATTCCAAGGCAAGATACTATTCCTTTAACTTCCAATTACCGAGGGAACCAATTAATATTGATTTTATTCAACTTATCGAGTATTTTTCAAGGGACCGGGAAAAAATGTTCACTTTATCGAGAGATTCGTTAGACAAACCTTTACTCGGGTAAAACCCGAGCGAAGCCGGGTACATCTGCTAGTTTAAATATAAATAACACTTTACACACACCAAAAGATCAAATCTAGGTAGTGAGCGAGTGTAGAGTAGCAGATACATGATAAATCCCCCATTTCTCAAAATGTATTCAAATAAAAAATATAAAAGACTGGAGATAATCAAGGGACTGGAAAATTTAGACATTAAAAATTAATAAGATGTGTAAATAATTTCGCAACTTCTCTCTCTCCCCTCTAAAGTGGAAATTTAAAAATTAAAATATCCATATATATAATTGTGGTACTTGTTTATATATTAAGTATTTGGAGGAGAAGAGAGCAAAGCTCGAAACAAGGGTATATGTTGAAAAGATAGGCACTTGTCCCTTTTAAAATGCATTAAAGCACATGGATCCAATGAATAAACATATTTTTATATACTTCATTAAGTAATTCTTAAAAAGTTTTATTGACCAATTTATTAATATTCGCAAGCTTTCGAGTTAAAAAAAACTCTTCTTCAGGCGTTAACTCGAAGCTTGCAAATATTAATAAATTATAAGTTGAGAAATCACCAGGAGCAGTAAATTATCAAAAGAACAAAATCGTGAAGCGAAAGGTTTCTTGTAAGGTTTTTTTTTTGTCCGAGCTTTCGAGCATTTCTGACCTTTATAGGAATAAAAATGAGAACGTATAATAAATTCTCGAAAGCTCGGCCAAAAAAAAAACCTTTAATAATTAATAAATTGGTAAAGAAACCTTTTGCGCGGAGTACTTGATTAAAATTATTTTTAAAAATATATTTTCTTCAATTTTTTAAACGCGATGGGATAAAAATATTTGCATATAAATTTCAATATCCTGTGTCTCCAAAACTAAGATTTATATTTACCTTAAATAATCAAGGATTGATCTGAACTGCCAGATACATTATTTTGAATAGCCGAATAAACTCGTAGAGAATGGTCTGGTATATAAACATCACTGATAGACTTTCTCAATATTTTTGTCAATGCAGAGAGTAGGTAATTGATTTCAATTTTAAAAAGTTGTGTAATATTTTTTTCATTTCTTGAATTTTTCTTCAAGTTTATCAAAAAAAAGCGCTAATCAAACCAGGGAGTGGTGGACTCGACTAATTTAATGCATCTGCAAGCGAAACTGAACTTGATTGCATCTATGACGGAGTCCGTGGCGTCACTTTGATTATTCGCTGTATAAAGAACCGCGAGGCGGCAGTTCAGACCGACCCTGCTGGGGTATTTGCGGAACCTGAAGTTCTCAAAACCTTGACATCTGAGGTGTCAATTCAGGTTGATTTGAAATCAGAAAATGAATATTAGAATGCATCCCTGATTCCTAAGAATGAAGAAAACACTATCGTAATGGCTGACCCTGAAAGTCACTGAAATATGCAGCATACATCACCAATTTAAAAAAAAAAGAGAGCGAGAGAGAGATTGAGATTGAAACTGATTTATTATAACGTCCATATAAGATTATATAAGGTTAAATACATAAAATGAATAAATAGATAAAATAATTGATAAATATACATATATATTTATATATATATATATATAGAGAGAGAGAGAGAGAGAGAAAATCAAAAGAAAAAAAAACTATGCTACATATATCGTAATTAATTGACTCTACTAACACAACACCTAACCTAACTTGAGAATATGAAACAACAAAAAGAAGATGAAACTACAAGAAAAATTCTTAGTTTCATTTCTAACCTAACAAATTCTATTACATTTACTCTCGGAGAGAGCGTTCAACGAAAATGAATTAAATCCTTTCCTCCAAATCCCAGCTGGCAACATTGGGATGCGGCGCTGGTCGCGAGTCAAAAATCAATAGATATAGAAAGAAAGACGAAACAATTCGCGGCAGCCGAGTGGAAAATGTTCACTCCCCCCACATATGTAATTAATCTTTCCATACACAGACTACATTTTAAATAAATTCAGATATACACACGGCTTTGTGTATCGTCGAAAAATAAGAGATTTAGTTACTTTTTTATCTACATAGGGCAATATTTATCTAGCTCTTAAATCCCCTTTAATATCATTTCTTCATATATATACATCAATTGATAAATCTTTTTGTGAAGAGAGAGAGTGAAGGAATACAGAGTTAAATTCTATATATCGGCTAATATTTAATATTAGTTTTATTTATATATATATGTATAAAAAGAAGAGGTCACATTTATTTTATCTGTAACTATATTTAATATTTGGAATATATTTAATTTCTAATATTGATATATTTCTTTTTCGCGATGATGTTTTTTCCCCTTTTTAATATTTCGATTAAATTCTTTTTTTGAGAGCTTTTCTTTTTGGTTAGATTACTTGTTAATCTGCTTTAGCAAAGTTTTTTTTTTGGCGTTATAAGATGTGTTTCTTACATCACGGATGTTATTTTTTTTATGTGTGTGTGTAGCCATTCTTTCTTGTATTAGTTTTTTTTAATTCATTTTGCTGACATTTCCGTTTGAAAGTAATAAGTATTTTCGATAATATATATTCTTCTACGTATTTGATATAACGTATTTGCATATATACTTATATTATGGTTAAACACAAGTTGTGTCTTTTTCTCAATAATAATCTCCTTAGAAAGATATATAACAACAGAGATATAACAATGGAGAAGTGAGTCTTTATAAAAAGTACATTACTCTGCTGTTCTTGGAAATTTGTTATAAACAAGTTTTATTTTAGGTTTTAAAATGTCTTAGCATTTTCGCAATTACACATCAAATAATTCCATTTCCCCCACTGGACTTATCTACCTAATATGCCTTTTTATATTTAAAAAAGCTAAATATCGAGGTTTATTATCTTCTTTTCCAAATGTGCTGAATCAATCATTAAGAAGCCTTGTATTAAGCTATCTGGAGCTTTGCATATTTGCATATTAGCTATTTAAAATGGGATGGTACTGGTAGAGCTAATAAATTGATTGATTTTGTAGCAAAATGTTTTTTGAGACTAAAATGATTTAACTTATAAGGCATCTTAAAAAACATGGCTTTAATGTATCAGAAGACTACCCGGCCATGATCCATTCGGCTTATAAATCTAATAGTTTAAAAAATCTAACGACCAAAACTTCAGGCTTCTAATGTCTACAGGGTATTTTTGGCTCATTAAACAGTTACATTTTGCAAATTCATTTTCTTCTTTTGCTAAAAGTACTTTACTGCCAACTCTGGTTTCATACATAGAACATAGGCTTTAATAGGTCTTCTGCCATATATAGCGAAACTATAGTGAAATAACAAAATATTTTTTATTAATATTGTCTAGCGAAATATATAGTGTTTTATTAACAGGTTATTCATTTTAATACACAGTAGTAGTGGGGGTCGGTGGAAGGATTGTTTAAACCGTTGGTTTAGAAGTAGAAACCTCTACGACCCGGGTTCGATTCCCGCATTGGGCACTTTTTTTCTGATTAAAAAAAAAATAGTCCATTGGCCCTCGATTCTTGCAAAAGTCCAACCCCACCAGCGAGTGCAAGTAACCAAACGGGGCTCTGGCATATTTGTATGTAATTGAAGTTAACGAAAAATTGCGCTACAAATATTAAAAGAATGAAAATAAAACCTTTCGCATAAAAATAAACTCTTTGCGAAAGGTTTTATTTTCATTCTTTTAATATTTGTATGTGCAAAGTCGAACTGCTTTTCACATGTGTAGACTTGTGGTGCACTTACAGTAAAAGCAGTCGTTTACTTCTACCCACCATGATTATCATGGCCTGTATCACGTGTACTAGGGATAAGCAAAAAAATACACACTAATGCGAATAGAAAGTTTTACATAAACCCAGAAGGAACTGATGAAATATCTTCTTCTTCTTTCTTATCTCCACTCAACAATCCTATCAGAATAACAATGAGCTTGTAGAGATGGTGTCTGCTGGGGATACTGAGTAGAACTCATCAATGGATGAACCAATACAGTCAATGATGTTGTTCAAATTTCTTAGTCAATAATGTGATGGAGAATATCGTGCATCAATGTGCATAGAACAATAAAGAAAATGTGTTCCCATTTAACCATTTTTAGACGATTTGCATCCCCAAGTTTATTAATTCACTATAATCCACAAAAAGATTTAATTGGAACCAAATTCTATGTTTTTACTTTAGCTTCTGAGCAAATTTCTTTCCTTGGCTCTCCATTCTTTAATGTTCTGATCAAAATAAATTGCCATCTCTCATTTGATATTTATATTCACTCGTTAAAAAAACGAGAAATTATAATTTAGATTTTATAACTAACTCTATATATTCTTAAACTATTTCCTCTATAGTGAGAGAAACGGCAAAGATTGTTGTCCTTTAAATTTCGTTAAAGAGAGTCTCTTTCTACTATATATATAAAATACTGTAAAATTCCTATGCTCACAATATTTATTGTGCACAGATAATTTTTGAAATATATTATTATTATAACAGACCTATAAAAAACCAATATAATAAAAATATGCAAATGGTTGAAGAATAGAGAAGAATATCGGCCATCTAAAATGAGGAATAAAGCATAACCTGACCTCTCAAATATGCAAATAAAGATTGCAGATACCCTTTTTTTAGTAAAAAAATACATTCGATTGTAAAATAACTATTAGTATGTTTAACCAGAGGATATTGAATTTTTTTTTTGCTTATCCCTAGTACACGTGGTACAGGCCATGATAATCATGGTGGGTAGTTAGCGACTGCTTTTTACTGTAAGCGCACCACATGTCTACACATGTGAAAAGCAGTTCGACTTTGCACTTACAAATGTGCCAGAACCCCGTTTGGTTACTTGCACTCGCTGGTGGGGTTGGACTTTTGCAAGAATCGGGGGGCCATTGGGGCATTTTTTTAACAGAAAAAAAGTGTCCAATGCGGGAATCGAACCCGGGTCGTAGTGGTCGAAAACCAAACGGTTTAACCTGCCTTCCACCGACCCCCGGATATTGAATATTAACTTGTAAATCTTTTTTTCTTTTCAATGTCCTAAATAGACTAATGGAAATATAAAACGTTGCACCCAAAAGGATTTGAAGGAAAAAACATGGACTATTTAGCTCAAATTAACTCTTATTGTATAGCATGCAATGAATAATTCAACTTTGAATGCAAAATTTCCAAAAATAATTAGTGCAAGAAAATATTTCATTTTTCAATCATTTGGGTCTATTTAATAGGTTGTAGATTCATGTGCCAAGTATCAATATATATATCTACCGTTATACTTGTGGGTTTAGCATTTTCCATTTCTACTTAATGTACATTTAATATGTCTATTTATCTCTAAATATTATATACCGTTGTTGTAAAAGTCCTTGAGATTTCATAATGAAAATAAAGCTAAAAATAAAGCGCCACACGATCATTTATAGAAGATTAATAAAACAGAATACTCCCACCCTTGTTAAAGGGGAACTCTATCACCGATATGTAGAGAAAAGGATAAAAGGAAGAGAATTTGACTGATTTAACATTCCGTTTTTCCACAGAAATAACAGCACAAACCAATGTTTATATTTTATATAAAAGTTTCTTCAAATATTTTAAAATCCAAGGCACGTTTTGAGAAAGAATTCTGAAAATTTTGGATTTCCGCCTCTCTTGAATTCAAACACAATCAAGTTTCAAATTCCAATAGTTTCTGAGTTTTAATCCGCGTCATACGTAGGGAGATTCAGCTATAATATTTATACGATGGATAGAGATTTAATATATATTGCATAACTATTAATTCTATTTACATATACCACACACACAAAGCCTTTATTAAGACACCCCAGTTTTATACATATTCTACTCTCTCATTGCGCCGGCTTACAACGATACCCTCATGATGATCAATCACCATCCTTGGAGGATAAAACGATAAATCTAAGTTATATTTCCTACTTACTGATCTGTGAAAGTTATATACATATACCTAAGATATGTGTGTAGACAGCCAACATTGCAATGATATGAGGATGTAACTGCTCTTACGTCGTGTCTCCACATTTAGAAAGCATTCTAAATAACGTTTACATGGTTATGCTAGCTTGTACGAGAGTTACTTATAGGCCAGATCGCTTCAGAACACACGAGAGCCATCATTCGAACCAATTATATTTTTACAATAGCTTAGAGGTATATACATTCGTCTTCTGCCAAGAGCTCTTGGTGTTTTCTAGACCTTCTCTTATAACTCAGACAATCCCGACCGCAATGGTGAGTCGACCAAAAATCGGAGCCAAAATGGTAGTGTAATTTGTCTTATTCATTCGATTTGTCTATTTTCTTTTAAAATCTTGTGTTTCATGTAAATCTTTGTTTATACAATTTTTGGATGCATATAAAGTAAGAAAGAAGATAATGAAATAAGTTAATCCTTTCATTTAGTAGATTTCATGGCCTAATTTAGTCGTAGACAAGTTCAACTACATCTGTGTACATATTTGAGATTCGGAAGTAATTCGTTACAGGTCGGAAGTCTTAAAAGGGTTGACTTAAATAAAGACAGCTATAGTTAGCAACCAAGCCTATATATAGGACAGAAATTCTACAAAAATGCATATTTACAATCTCTATTAATAAACATAATAATTACCTTCCCCCGAATTGTCAAAAATCTCTCGATTGAAGGTACAGGTTCAAAGTTTGCTTAGAAATTATTTCAAATTTAGCTGAAAGATCTACCAAGATCGCGAATGCCGGTTCTAACATCTATTGAAACTACTATAAAAGTATATATATATATATATGTGGTACTGTAAGGGAGAAGTGGAATATAAACCATATTGTATTTATCACGATATAATTGGCTGGAGACATATATTGAGAGGAAATGGTTTGATGGAGAAAGTCTAAAAAGTGCCAAATACTGATGGCCTGGATAGAAAGCTAAGAAGAAATAGAGTTCAAAAAACAGAATCACATGCATCACTGGAAGCCAGGAATTGAGAAGAGAAACTGAAGATCGTTTTTTTTAAATTTAATTGTTAGGAGGTCTATTAAGGCTTAAGATAGTGGCGTTCAAAAATCTTTATAAATACACTAACTACTCACTATACACTTAAATCTTAACATCTCTAATCCCCCATTTATAATTCTTTATAACTATTACTATTATATATTACTAATATATAATACACTTATATAATATATATACAACACTATATATATAATTAATTTTCATCATATAAAAAAATAAATACTTTAAGCCGGTTTATTATTATTTTTTTAATGTCCAAATCCAATTTTGATTGCAATTAGTTTTTCAAAAGATCGATTTAAAAATATATATATATTTTTAAAACTATACTGCTTTTAATATATCCTTCATTTAAATATACTCGCTTTGTCGAACACACATGCCTTTTTTTTACACAAAAAATAAACCTAAATGTTAAAAATATTATAACGGAATTATAACATATATATATGTATATTGAATTTTGATAGCTCCCATAAAATAATGTTTATAATAGGACATATTACATATATACGGAGAAATAGACAAAATATTTATTATAGCATATTTATAATTATTGATATAGAGTTTATTATATATAAAGATGGAGAGGAAACCCATCCTTGTAAAATTTGAATTTCTCAAATCTTCTCTCAACATATCACGATATATTCGCAATATGAGAATATATACAATTTTACATATTCTCTCTGGTAAAATGTCTTCACATCTATAGATATATGTAACTATATAGATATATGTACAAAATATATAGAACACATAGAGCCCTAGAGGGCGCTACCAGCATCACATATATTTCCACCTTTCTAAAAATAGCTCTTTCTATTCAAATAAGACGGTTAAAGGATCTGATATAGATTTCTTTCAATGCAGAGTTTTAAAAATACATTTTCCTATATTAACATATCCCTTTAAATTATGCAAATGATCGTTGCTCGCTTAATTTATTCCTCTATCGACTTTCAGCCGGATATTTAGTGAATAGTGCAAATAATTGGATAACGATCGAATATTCTCGTTAATAGATAGTCAGTTAATTTTATACAATAGATGAAACTATGGAAATTGACACAGATAAGTTGGAAAGCGTCGACTAAATTCTATGATGGGAGATTTATCGAAATGAAAAGGATAAAAGAGGGGAAAAGAGAGATGGGGAGAATAAATCAGCTTGTGTTTGTCCGAAATATCGAATAAGGTACAGTAAAACGTCGATTAAACATAGATGTAGGGGTTAGAGACGCCTATGTGACATGTAAGATACATACAACGTAAGATAGGATGGTACACCTATCGATTGGACTGTCATCTAACGAGGTGATGCCCTGGTAACCTGAGGTAAGTTAGGGATCCTTCCTCAAAGTCATTCTACTATACTAATAAAAATAAAGACTTACCGGCAGCCATGATGTTTATTCCCCAGGCTGGGGGATCATTGGGCGGCCATGTTGCTCGGGATTCTGGAGAGTTGCGCGCAGGCGCGGGCAGACGATCAATTTTTGCCTAACCTGGGCAAGGTCACGGAATTTTCATTCATGGCCCACATCTGGAGGCCGGCCTATGGGGGACTAGCCGGAGGTCAGCAGTCTACGGAAGCTCTGGAATCTAAAAAAAAAAAAAGATTTCATCTGGGATTTCTTCTTTCTGATGGGGCCGATCCATGGGAAACTCCTATCTAGAGGTCCGCCCACGGGACCTCTCCAATCGTGAAGCCCCATGGGATTGGTGCTCTCTGACAGACGGTCCAGGAGACTTCTGATAGCGACAGAAGTCACTGCCGAGAGTAATTCTTGTCTGGAAGTCGGTCCATAGGATTTGTGCTTTCTGGCGGTCAATCTATGGAGATGACGCCAATCTATAGATATATTCATGATATTTAAAAGGTAGTCCATAAGGGTCCTATCCATCTTTGTCCACCTATGGAACTCCATTCTTCTAGAAGCCAATTTATAGAATATCTCGCTTCTGACGGTCAATCTATGGGGCACGTTAAATCTCTAGAGGAATTCTTTTATCTGGAATGGTTTCTTTATTTCCAAGTTAATTTCGTTGTGTAAGGTGTGGGGATGTCGATCTAAATATTAATGGTGACTCTTGAATACAAACTAGAGATTTTCAACCTGGTAAAACCCTTATTTACTTAGTGACCTTCCATTTCCAGTAAAACGCTATATTGCACAACAAATAATACTCCATTCATTTTTTTCCAGGAAAATCACACCAGAACCTTTATTGAGGGGGATACAATAGGCCCTCTTTGCAAATAAAAAAATATAAATTGAAATATCTCAAATAGTTCCAAATACCTCTGCGGGATTCTGTGTAGAGGTTTGGGAGAATGCTTGGAAAATATGGTATTCTAGAAATTGTGGTGATGAATAATGATCACCATTCAGAGGCTAAGAAATGGAAAATTTCTTCTTTAAAAAATGGAATACATGCTGTGTTTTTCCCAGCCCGCCATGCCTAGAGTAACAGAATAGGAGAAGAGTATCGATAAAATAAATTAAAAAAAAAAACATTCAAATCATTACCCATCTAGTTCGCTTTTATAAAATCGTTGTATACGTATGGGAGAAAAAAAATTACCCCATTAAAGTATTTCTAAGTTGCGAAGTTAGAACAAAATATTCCCTAATAAATAAAAAAGGGGAGGTCAATTAAGTATTGAAAAATTAAGAAATATAATAAGTAAATCAACAAATACATCTTATTGGGTAAGATATAGAGATCAACACCATAGAGGTCCGTACGTCTCTTGACCTCACGGACAATACAGCAGCTACATTATAGATCCAAATTGTGCCTGCAACGTCCCACAATTTTTTCTCATAAGCATAAATAAATAAAAGATATAGATAGATGGGAAAGGGAAGACTTAAAATGGATGTTGGGAGAATTGTAAAGGAAATAGTTTGAAGTAAGAGTTGTGTATGATAGAAAGTGATGTCCACACAAATATTATGGGAAGAATGAAAATAAATGATGTGTGCCTCATCTGAAGAAATCAAAGCTTTTCTAGACATCACAGGTCACTGACTATAGCAATAAATCTGTAACTATCCGGGCCCGGAGATTTCTCTTGTGAGAACAGAAACCTCCATACGTGTGCCTTAATACGCGGTTCAATCTTATTATGGGAAAGAGTTTGATGCGAATCGATTCTATATTTTAAAAACAAATTTTAAGTAGAGAGCTCTTTCAGGCACCATTTGTATAATTAAAGAAACTGAATTATGTAAATATATATATATATATTTGTATATAGGATGAAATTAATCAGAAGTGACATATTGGAGATATTTACCTTTTATATATTTTTTAAATATTATTTTTTAATTAAAATAAAGTACTTTCTTCGAAAATTGAATAAATGTTTATAGGGGATAGAAAACATACTGTGACGGCACAAACAACTAGTCAGTTAATTTAAGAACGTCCAGTCACGTGGTCAGGATATGTTTTGGCATAGTTTCTTCTCGTCTTTTATTTTTCTCATAAAAGTTTTTTTTACCATCATTTTTTAATATAGTGAGAGGCCATATGTACCATATAAAACTATTCACCACATACACGTCTAGTGTTATAATAGACAAATATTATATTAAATAATAGTGTTGGGGATGTATATGTATCAAAAGTGGCACCTCTCCCTTTGAAAATGCATTTCAACAATGCACTTTAGGTAATCACCCCAACACAGAACGTAGAGTTGATAATGAATGAGCCAGTTTAGGCTAATTCAAACAAAGAGCCAACAACCTGTACACCATGATTTCGGGATTTGGCACTCATCAGTGCAGGAGCTGCTTCGATTCTATAACATCCTAAGAGAAGAGTTAGGAAATCGGTCGAATTGGCCCAAAAAAAGTAAATAAAATATAAAATAAATACGTTGCCAAAAGAGATTGGCGTTTAGCCAACTGTAATATTGGTAAACATTAAAAGTACAAAATGGTGAGGCGAAGAGAGTCTCTTGTAAGGTTTTGATTTGGCCGGGCTTTCGATCATTTCTGCTCTTCTACAGTTCTCGTTTTAACTCCTGTAGAATAGCAGAATTTCTCGAAAGCTCGGTCAAAAAAAAAACCTTATAAGATACTTTTCGCCTTATGATTTTGTATTTTTAATTATATAATTTTTTATCCAATATATCTCTTTTTATATAAATATATCTCTTTATAAATAGGTCTATTTTCAAATCATAAGCCTGATTAAAGTATTTCGTCTTATGAACGATTCTCCAGGAATATCTTCAGAAGAATAAAAAGAAATTGAAATTTATTAATAATATAGATTAACTCTATATTTAAAGTATACACATGTATATAAAAATTTTAAAAGACAAAGGTCGCTTCTCCCGTCAAAATAGACGTCAAAGCTAGACGCCATAGCTTTGACGTCTATTTTGACGTGAGGTAACCTATCTTTTTAGATCAATATTCTCCCGGCAAAATATCCACACATTTATATACAATGTATTTTTTTAAATATTATTAACCAGCACTATATTGCGGTTTTTCTGATATTTTCCATTCAAAAGTTATTTTTTAATATGTGCCTAAAATGGATTTTATTTGTCTATAAAAAATGGAAATCCAATTGGTTCGTTCGAGTTAGATACACAAGAAGTTATTGATTTTTTATGTATACAAAGAAAGATAAAAAGAGAGATTTGACTATAAAATAAAAAAGTTTCCTATATAAATGTTTTAATGTTTAAAGGTGATAAGGATAAAAGTGTTTTTCGACAAATAACATTTGCCATAAAAATAAATTTAACAACATAAGTATATTATAAGTTTAAAAACATATGAAAATTAATTTGTTTTCACGAGATTTATTTAAAAGAGCAAACTAAAAAACATAAATAATATCTCATTGTTATATTTTATAGAAATAATAAGCTGAATTGAAAATTAGCCTCCAAAAAGTTATATCGTCAGCTTTATAAAATGTATTTATAGGTCTGGAAAAGTGTTTGAAATTACCTTGATTTTATGTTGAGTTATATTTAAGAAAGTTTCATTTGTGTTGTTTTGTGTTTGTATGTTTTTATATTTATCTTTTAAATAATTATATATATATATAAATCTTTCCTTAAAATATTATCTCACTTTATTTGTGTGTTTACTATATGTACGAGCGTATTGGTCATATAAATGATTAACCCTAAAAATAAAAATGCCTATATCAATACTGTGTATTACGACGTTTATAAATAATAAAAATTAATACATATTTTTAAAAATATAATATAGATATATAATAATTCTAGTATTTTGTGTTTAAATATAGACAATATATCATCATCATCATAGAGCGCGTGAAGCGAAAAACATTGGATTCGAATATAAAGAAAATTGTAAAATAAAATAAATGTTACCTTTTAAATATATATAATTGTAATAAAATAATTTCATCTGGTGAGTAATGTTTAATTAATAAATTAAATAATAACTATACAACATAAATTGGCGACGAGAATTTGAAAATATAACTGTAGCCCTAAAAAAAAAAACAAGTATGGCAGCCAACCTGACGCCACCTTTACCCATGAATATGAATGCAAGCAATTTATTTGCGGAATATAAGCAATGGATGGAATCCTATGCCATTTTTGAAATAGCATCTGGAATTTCAAAAAAATCGGATGAAATTAAGAGAGCAACTCTATTGCATTGTTTAGGGCCAAATGTACAACGTATATTTTTCACCTTGCCAGATGAAAAGGAAAATTATGAACAAACTAAAATGGCTTTAGATAAATATTTCACACCTCATAAAAATGTGGTCACTGAGAGATTTAAATTTAGACAAAGAGTCCAGAAAGATGATGAATCGATCGACAACTACCTAATTTCTTTAAGAGAGCTTTCTAAATCTTGTGAATTTGGGAATTTAGAAGCTGATATGATAAGAGACCAAATAATTGTAAAATGTAACAACAAAAAACTTAAAGAAAAATTGTTGCAACAAGAAAATTTGACACTGTCAAAAACCATTTACTGTATATTGCTAGAATGTTAGAAATTTCTAGAAAATAAATTAGACTTCTTGAACCTCAAAATGATCAAACACTTCAAACACATCAAACACAAGAGTTCAAATTAAACCTAAAAAGCACTATAATGCTAATAATTTCAACAAAGTTAGATTCACTAATCAAGGTACCCCTTCATTTTCAGGTGCCTCAAAGCCTAAATGTTATCGCTGTGTATTAGATACACATTCAGCACAAGAATGTGGTGCTAAAAAATGACTTGTTCATATTGCAATAAATTAGGGCATCTTTTTAGAGCTTGCAGGAACCGCCCAAATCAAAATAATAATAGAAACCACAAAGGTTTCAATCAAACTAAAGTTAAGACCATACAAGAAGAAAATAAGACTGAAGTAGGTGAAAGTTCAGATGAATATACCTACTATACAAGTGCTGAAAATAAAGAAAAAGTGCAAATAGATGGTAGTGAAATAAATATGATAATTGATACAGGGAGTGATAGAACTTTCATAAGCTATAATAAGATGCTTGAATTATATGGCCATAAAATTATGCCAAAATTACATGACACCACCCGAACCTTTTTTGCCTATGGTCAAGATAGACCTCTTCCATGTTATGGTTATTTCAATGCTGTGATTTCTTGGAAAGAAAATTCAATTTCAGAAGAAATTTATGTGATTGATAAAAAAGTTGAATCTTTGTTGGGAGGCAAGGCTAGTTTTGAACTAGGCATAATTAAAAGGGTAAATCATGTAAATGAATCAATGTCTACTAATATAGAAACTCTTGTTCAAGAACATGAACATCTTTTCCATGGACTTGGAACTATAAAAGGCTATAGTCATAAAATGACATTGAAAGACAACTATAGGCCCATTGCCCAGAGATGCCGTCGTATACCTTATGCAATGGTAGAAGCAGTAAATCAAGAGTTTGATAAGATGCTAGAGAATGGAATCATTGAAGAAGTGCATCAAGGTTCTGAATGGGTTTCTAACATAATAGTTGTTCCAAAAAGGGATAGTGAGGAAATTAGACTATGCATAGACCTTCGGGAAGTGAATAAAGCAATATTGAGAGAAAGACATCCAATTCCTACAATTGATAATATGTTACATGCCCTTAAAGGTTCTAAAGTATTTGCAAAGCTGGATGCAAAAAAAAAGGGTTTTGGCAGGTTGACTTAGACCCTCAATCAAGACCCCTTACAACTTTCATCACGCACCGTGGTTGTTACAGATTTTGTAAAGTTCCTTTTGGTCTATCAAGTACTCCAGAGGCATATCAGAAAGGAATGGATTCAATTTTACTTGATTTGAAAGGTGTAATTTGTTACTTGGACGATGTCGTAGTTTACGCCAAAGATAGACAAGAACTAGAAAAAAGGCTTAGAAAAGTCTTACAAAGATTTGATAAAGTAGGCATTAGGCTCAACAGGAATAAGTGCAAATTTGCCATGGAAGAATTGGATATTTTAGGTCACATTGTTAGTAGTGAAGGTATTAAACCTGATAATAGGAAAATAGAAGCAGTCTTAAATTTTCCAATACCAAAAAATATTGAGATGTTAAGGTCATTCTTAGGAACTTGTGGGTTTTTAAGAAAATTCATACCTAATTTTTCTAAATTTGCAGAACCTCTAAATAATTTGACTAGAAAAAATGTTAGGTGGAATTGGGATTTGAAAACAAATAAAGCATTTCAGGATCTTAAAGAGTCACTAACAAAAGAGCCATGCTTGGCTTATTACAACTTGAACTCACCAACTGAATTAATCACAGATGCAAGCCCTATTGGTCTTGGAGCAGTATTAATACAAACACAATAAAATGGCATTAAAAGACCCATTGCATATGCCAGCAGATCCTTAACTGATACTGAAAAAAGATATTCACAAATAGAAAAAGAGACATTGGGATGTGTATGGGCAATTGAACATTTTAACACCTATATTTGGGGAAGTAAATTTGTGTTAAAAACATATCACAAACCTCTAATCTATATGCTGAATCCTACAAATGGAGCTGTTTTGCCTCCAAGAATTCAAAGATTGAGCTGGAGATTACAACCATATGACTTTAAAATTGAATTCATTCAAGGAAAGCAAAATATTGCAGATATATTTTCAAGACAACCTCTTTCTAACACAAGTGATGAAAAATGGCTGGAGGACTATGTTCATAAAGTCTTATCCATCACTTCTGAAGAGCTTCAAGCACTGTCTTTGAAATAGATAAAAGTTTGTACAGAGCAAGATCCTTTGTTTCAAAAACTGAAAGAGATGGTTCAAAAGGGAGTTTGGCCATATCCTTTGAATGAGGAATTCAAATGTTTTTATAAGTTTAAAGATTAACTCTCAATTTTTGATAATCTTATCTTAAAAGGAAGTAGAATTTTGCTACCTTCAAAACTAATAAAGAGAGTCTTGAGAATTGCACATGAAACACATCAAGGAATGACAAGAACCAAACAACTGTTAAGAGAAAAATATTTTTGGATAAACATGGACTTTGACATTGAAAATTTGATAAGAAACTGTCCAATTTGTGTAAGGAATCAACCATTGATAAATGATCAACCATTGCAAATAGTTCCGTTACCATCAAAACCTTGGATGAAACTTGGAATTGACATAGTTGGTCCAATTGGCCATCATTATGTTTTAACAGTGATCGACTACTATTCTTCATATCCTGAAGCAATGATAATAGAAGACATTTCCAGCAAGACAATTATTAAAAAATTGATGGAGATTTTTGCAAGACATGGTTATCCACATGAAGTTGTAACAGATAATGGCTTACAGTTTGTAAGTACATCAATGGAAAGATTTTTAAAAGAATGTGGAATCAGGCACATCAAAGCCTCACCCTATTACCCAAAAAGTAATGGGAAGATAGAAAGATTCCATAGATTTCTAAAGAAACAATTCAATTTAAGTTCTGAAGAAGGGAAAGATTGGAAAGAAGATTTATTCAGAATTTTAATGTCTTAGCGAACTACTCCAAACAGATCTACAGGAAAGACTCCAGCATTCCTATTATTTTCAAGAGAAATCAAAACTAAATTAAGCTCACTTGTTAATGATGCAGAAGAAGATGAATCCAACATCAAAGAATTCAATATAGTCTACAAAGAAAAAATGAAAACATATAATTATATAATTCGGAAAGCTAGTCCTCATAATTTTGAAATTGGAAATTTAGTTTATGTGGCAAATCCAAATAATGGAAAACTTGATTCAAATTTCAGATCAGAACATCATGTCATTCTTGAAAACACTTCAATAAATTCTTTTAAATTAGTCAACACTAAAAATGGGAAAATAATTCATAGAAATGCTAAACATTTGAAACATGTTCCTACTCAAGAGACCAATCAAGGCATTTCTGACTTGATTACAGAAGAGAGCCAGGAAAATCTTAGTTCAGATTCAACAAGAATTGAACACCTCAACTCTTCTGATGTACAAATACCAGATGATAATTCCTCAAACCAAGACAAGGACACTTCTTTAAACCAACCAAGTTCAAGTAGAACAGGGTCTACATTTAACCCAGTTGTTTCAGATAGACTTGATGCCGAGGCTCTTCACCAGTTGCCACCAGAAGTTTCTCCACCCTTGCCGACTACCAAGGAACCCGTGATCACCAGGAGTGGAAGAGTCGTCAAGCCATCATCAAGATATAAAGACATGATTCCTTTCATCTAAAGGAAGGAGGGAATGTAGTATTCTGTGTTTAAATACAGTGGTACCTCGACATACGAGTTTAATTCGTTCCGCAACCTTGCTCGTATCTTGAATTACTCGTATCTCGAAGCAAATTTCACCATACAAAACAATTGAACTACCGTTAATCCGTTCAAACCTCCAAAATGTCACCCCAGTTATTTTTGTTACGTGGTTTTAAATAATAAAAACGTATTTATAAATATCAAATATTTATTGCACAAAAACAAAAAAGAGAATGTAAAGAAATAAATTAGATATCCTCACTGGTCTTTGCCTTTTTCGCTACATTTTTCTCGATTTCACCTGTAGGCCGTTTAGAAAAAAACATGTCCAAGGAGGTTTGTTTCTTCCTCCCTCTCAGAATGTTCCTGAAATGAGTTAGGCAAGTGCCAATAAAAAGGTAAGATGCACGACCTGTTGCAACCTTTTCTGGGTGTTTTTTTCCACGAACTGTGAAACTCTCTCCCACATTCCTAAGATCTCCTTTATCTCACTTGTAGAAATAACCTCCTCCTCTGACTCCTCAAAACCAATTACTTGCATAACCTCAGTATGCTGCTGTGACTGTAACTCTTGTATCTCCTCAGTCGTCAGTTCCTGGGTGTGCGCGTGATGGCGCGACTGCGTGTTACTACCGAACCGAACTCGTATCTCGAATTTCGCTCGTAACTAAAAGCAAAAAATCACTTGCTCGTCGGCTCGTATCTCGAAAAACTCGTATGTTGGGGCGCTCGTATGTCGAGGTACCACTGTATAGACAATATATCATCATCATCATAGAGCGCGTGAAGCGAAAAACATTGGATTCGAATATAAAGAAAATTGTAAAATAAAATAAATGTTACCTTTTAAATATATATAATTGTAATAAAATAATTTCATCTGGTGAATAATGTTTAATTAATAAATTAAATAATAACTATACAACAATAATTATATAAAATAATTTGAATTTTACTATTTTGAGGAATTATTTTTTACGCGTTATAATAATAAAATATGTATAAATATATAAATAAAAAAAATAAAAAACAGACGGTATCATTCAAACTTTAAAAAACGGTATATAGTCTTTTGAAAATTCTTTTACATTTTCTATATTTGGATTTAGAATTATTCAAAGGCTTTATAAGCCGATTTACTGAATTATTTTTATTTTTCTGTATAATAATTTCGCAACGTTAAGAAATATCCATTTTTAGATCGTCATTCTAAAATGTTTAATTATTATTCCAAATAATATTAAAATGCTGATTATATAAATTTTCTCTGTTAATTATTATATTAAATTATCATCTAGAAACACAAAACAAAAATTAGTTCATTGTTATATTTTATTTTGTAGATAATATAAATAACACTTAATTAAAAAAATATATAAGCATATACAAAAATATATATTACCTTAGATAATAAAAGGCATATATTGGATTTAATAAAATATTTATTTTGCCAATATTTCGGCTGGCTGAACGCCAACCTTTATCGAGGCATTACATTTTTGTATACAAATCACATTGTATACATATCTAATGAAATAAATATGGATTGCTCTATTTTCAAAAAAAATATATATTACCTGTAAAGAATACATATTTTTCCACAGACACTAGTTAATCAAACTAGAATATTGATGGGTTAAAATAATAAACTTATCTTTATAAGAACGTTATATACTTTCACACAAAATATTGAATAATACATCTTCTGTTTTGTTATAAAATATGATGATAGCTTAGAAATTCTAAAAATCATAGAAAATATATTTATCATATTAAATATTTTCTTTTTTTTATTAGATAGATAGAAAACTAAATAAAGTATTTTCGCTTTCTATCACAAAAATGTTTTGCATATTAAAAATAGGGGTAAATATTTTTTAAAGTATCATGTTACATACACTTTCAAGGTACTAAAGACAAAGCTTTATTCACAACTTTAATTCTCAACACTATCCTCTGTTATTATAGTATATATGAATAATTAACGTCAAGCTATTTCCAGCGTAATATTTGAACAGTCAAATAAAAAAAACATTAGACTGTTCAAATATTACGCTGAAAATCGTTTGACGTTAACTATTATAACATATTTAAAATAATTTATCTAAACACAAATACGACATATTACAGTATAATTTAACACTTAAGAGTGGATCTAAAAGTAGTTTAGTACTTAGGTGAAGGCACACAACAAGTTAGGGAGTAGAACGAAAGAGTTTCCGCTAAAAAAAGGGATTAGGCCTATTGGATTACCAACACGGCGTGATGTATTTATACAAGATCCAATTGTTAGCTTTTGTTCTACGTACTTGTTTCCTGCCTAAAACACCTTGCTCTTCCGATTTGTCTACTCAAAGGTAATCTGAATTGACCTACAAATATATATATAATCATTAATAAGGTATCATTTCAAATTTTTAGTTCAATAAATTCCATCACATATTTCAATCCATATTAACTAAATTTATAATTTTGAAATTTTTATATGCACCGATATTAAAAATAAATTTAATGATTTTACATAAAACGTGTAAATTGTTTTCTTTATATAAAGTTATTATTTAAATAATTTTTATTTGATTTTAATTAATCTATATATATGTTTTTAACTTTTAATTAGACAATTTTAATTTAGACATTTTCCATTTTAATTTTAAAAAATTTTATTTTAATTTAGACACATCGACTTTTATAAGTTTATTTTGTCCTTAATACATTTTTCTATCAAATCCAAAATGCATAATATATTGATTATTATAAAAAAAAAAAGAAGTCATATCCTTACCACGAGCACGTGTGCTTTTTTTTCTATTATTTTTTCACATATTTATTATAATATATATTTTCGCTTTCTAACATATTGATATATAATTTTAATAAATAGCCAATAATTTGTATTGATACTTTTCATATAACTTAGAGTTAGGAAGCTAAACAAATTAGGATAAGTTTTGTAAATGAGTTGTGATCTGATAGACAGTTATTTACATATCCTACTTGAGACCATATTCCCCTCCAGGGAAGGAAAGGTGCCAGGATTTCCCAAGTTCCTGGCCCATGCAAGATGGATGGAGAACTTCAACTATGCATGAGCTAATTTCTGTGCATACTTCTCATTAGGCGGAGAGCACTGCAGTCGTTTATAATTCAACCCTTCCAAATTTGGACCTTCCAATTCACAGAGTTGTTATCGGCTGATTGAGACCTTAGGCTTAAAATCATTCAGCGTGTTACATAACTAGTGGAAGTCATACATCAGATTTGACTCATTTCTTTGGAAGGTTTTTTAATAGAATTCAAAAATACAACCAGCTTCTGTGTAATGCGGTTCCTCAGAACTTGGTGGTCTCTCTTAGGAAATTAACTCCAACAGTCAGTAAATGTTCCATGTTCATCAGTGGTTAACTCTCCCAATTTAATCTAATCCATGTAAAGGTAAGAACTACATAGCCTATGCAAATTCAATTCCTTCACATTTCAACTATGATATAATAATGATTTTATAGATGATCTCTGCACAAGACGCATAAACAATTCCAGCAAACCCCACCACACATAAAGATTTATGTGAAAAAGGGAAAAATAAAAAGATGTCAGGTCTTGTTATTAAAAATTAAAAAGACATATCCTGACCGTTCATACAACCCGAAATGCGTTCGTGGTTGGCTTTTTTTTTAATCAAGAAAATGCGTTGAACAAATATCATGTAACAAGCCTAAGTCTACGTTTAGTTAATTTTTGTTCCACTAGATGGCATCTGCGATCTAAAAAATCTACATGTGAAAGGTCAGAATATGCCTTTTTAAATATTTTAAATATAGATTTATATACAAAATATTTTATCAATACGAATTGTTTTGAAATTCACTAAATTTACTGTTCTATATATATATATACAGGGTGATCCAAAAGTCCCGCACAACTTTAAAAATTAATAACTCCGCGAATATTTGCGCTAGAGCAATGCGGTAAACACCATTGTGTTCAGGATGCAATGGGATTTTTTATGGCAAATAATGAAAAATCCGAAATTGATTTTAGTTACAACTTTATTCGCTAGATGGCGCCCTACCAGAATCAGCGATTCAGCGGCCAAATTGTTTGATAAATTGAAAAATATAACTGAACGACACGTATTTTTACTTTTTGAATACCAGGAAAGAACCCTAATAATATCAAATGATGAATTAATAAAACACCATTTCGCCAAAAGTTAGAAGAAATGGTTAACGATTTTTTAATACAATCTGAGATATGTAAAATAGGTATATGCAAATTAAAACATGTAGCAAAAAAAAACTGATATTTTAGATGCGGTTTGTTGGAATCCTCTCAGATATTTATATTTCGAAAATAATAATTTTCTATTTTTTTTTAAATTCAACTCTTTCTCAGTATCGATTATATTTATTTTAATTCATTTGAAAAATATTTATCTATCTCTGATGATTTATTTTACTCTGGAATGCCGTTTTTGTTTTTGTCGTGTCCAATAAAGAGCCTCAGATTCTTTTCGTTCGGCCAACAAAAAATGTCCAATTTATATACACATATATTCTTAAATAATGAGACTTTAAAGAATGCAAATAATCTTCATCTATTTACATACACAACACATCTCCCCCCTTAATAATACTCCAGCCGGTCTAGGGGTTTCCTGGCTCTCTGAGGTCTAGAACTGCGGACGGGCACTTGCACAGCGGCAGCCTCCGGTTTAGGAGTGCAAGAGGGCACGTGCACAGCAACAGGCCCTGGTATAGGAGTGCAAGAGGGTACGTGCACAGAAGCAGTCTCCTCCTTGTTTCCTGATGTAACCTCTGGAACCTCCTCTTCACTTTATTTCTGACTTCCACCTACAGGCTTCTCTCCTGATGTTCGAGGAAGTATCAAATTTCTTGTCTCCACTTGTTTCTTTCTCACAGGTCGCAATTGATTGATATGCCTCTTATACACGACGCCCTCGCAACTTATAAGGTAGTGACGGTAGCTCAATAATTCCAAAATGGTACCTTTTTACCGTTTAGGTCCAGTTGCATAGTTGCGGAAATAAACCTCGCAACCTGTAGTAAACTGCTCCTGCCTTCTTACGGCCTCATGAAATACCTCTCGCGGATTTCCCATCTTGGTATTAAATTCGAGAATCTTGATCTTAAACTTCTCTTCATTAGCAGTTCCGCCGGGGAATTCCTTTATTACAGTTTGGGGGAATGCTCTATGAGCAAATAGGAAACTTTGTAGATTTGTCTCTAAATCATTCTTCCCATTATTCTTTTTCAAAGGGATTTTAAACTCTCTTACATATCTCTCAGCTAAACCATTTGTACTAGGATTATACGGACTGGTCTTAGTGTGCCGTATACCATTCATTTTGGTAAATTGCTCGAATTCACCGGAGACAAACTGTCTTCCGTTATCTGTAACAAAAAATTAGGGCAATCCAATTCTGGCGAGAATTTCTCTAAGATGACTTATAATCGTTTTTCTGGCAATATCTTTTATGATAAAAATTTCTATACACTTTGAGTATGCGTCCACGAGAACCAAAAATATGCTTCCCATGAACGGACCCGCTAGATCAAGATGAAGTCGATGCCACGGGTTTTCGGGCCAAGTCAATTCCGAGATGGTAGCCGGGGGCATGCTTGCCGATTCTTTGCATTCTCTAAATTCTCTAGTTAACTCCTCGATGTTACTGTCTATGCCTGGCCACCAGAAAATACCGTCTGGCAATCATCTTCATTTTAACAATCCCCATGTGTATTTCATGCAAGTAATTTAAAATTAAAGATCTTAATTTTTGGGGAATTACCACTCTTTCACGCCATTGAAGACAACCAAACTCCAAACTTAATTCCTCACTGATCTTATAATGAGGAGCTAGTGGGTTTTCTCACGGTACCCTTGTGAATTTCCACACACAGTTGCCTTCTCTAACATTCCTTAATACTATAGACAGTATTTTATTTTGGGGCGTCTCATTAGCCACCTCCATAAAAGAGAACGGTACCTCATTCGACTTCCTAAGAAGAAGTACCTGGTCTTCATCAAGAGACTCCCTGACACTCGATTCTAAAGGAAGACGTGACAATGCGTCAACATTGGAATTATCACTAGTTTTCCGAAATTCCACAGTATAATTAAATGCAGCTTATTTTAAGGACCATCTTTTAATTCTGGATGATGCACATATGGGAATTGGTTTATGAGGTGAAAATATATGAATTAAGGGTCGGTTGTCTGTGAGCAACACAAATTTTCGTCCCAGTAAGTATTGTCTGAATTTCTCAACGCCAAAAGTTATGTTCAACGCTTTCTTTTCTAGTTGAGAGAAACGTTTTTCCGCTTCAGTTAATGTTCTAGAAGCAAAATCTATAGGGCATTCTTCCTTTCTATCATTTCTATGACTCAGAATTACGCCTAGTCCATAGTCTATTAATAATGATTTACATTTTTTAAATAACATTCGATATTTTTTCGTCCAATTCCATCTACAATTTTTATTCAAAAGTTGATAGAATAGCGCTAAAATGTTTGCTATATTCTTTATGAATCTATAATAATAAATTAAGAGTTCTATGAAAGATCTCAATTGCGAAACATTCTTTAGGTTCAGGCGCCTCTATCACTGCTTTAATTTTATTTTCTAAGGGATGCAGTCCATATTTATCCATTTTAAACCCTAAATATTCCACCGATTTCTTTTTAAATTTACATTTATATCTGTTTAACTTTAAACCTTTTTCTAGCAATCATCTAAACACTAGATCCAACTTTTGTTCATGATCTTTAAAGTCTTTTCCTGCAAACAAAATATCATCTATGTAGCAGGCCACACCTGGCAAATCAGAAAATAGGCCTTCCATAATCCTCTGAAATTTATTTGGTGCTACCGCTACCTCATATGGTAGTCTTTTATAAGAAAACAACCTCTTTGTTGTGTTTATATCAACAACAGCTTTGGCTTCTTCCGCTAACATTACTTGTAAGTAAGCCTGTGATAGGTCTAGAGTCGAAAATACGGTGCTTCTAGATAATTTTAAAAAGATCTCATCGATCGATGGAAGGGGATATCTATTTAATTCTATTGCTTTATTAGCTGTACATCAAAAGTCACCACATATCCTTACACTATCATCCTTTTTTAATACTGGTACTGTTGGAGCGGTCCAATATGCATGAACTATAGGTTATAAAATGCAAGAATTCACTAAACGATCAATTTCATTCTCTACTTTGTTTTTTAGAGAGAAAGGTAAACTTCTGGCCTTACAAAACACAAGAGTCACATCCTTTTTTAAATTAAAATGTATTCTAACATCCTTTAGACAGCCCAAATCTTTGTTAAACAAATCTGCATACCTATCCATCAAATTTTTATATATTTAAATATATTTCTATTATATTCATTATTTAAAATTTTAATGATAAACAATATAGAATAATCAAGTTTGAACTGTTTAAGTCATTCTCTTCCTAATAAAATTACCTGGATTTTTTCATTTACAACTATTAATCGTAAATATTGGTTGACTTATTTTACAAAAACATTTCTTTGATCTATAATCTCTATTGATTTACCAAAAAAGGATTTTAATCTTAAATATGTTGGAAATAATAGTTTACCTTGCCAATAATTCTTATAAATATATTTAGGTATTAACGTAACTGGACTTCCTGTATCTATTGTAAAGCACAAAGAATAATCATCTACTGTTAAATTTATTGTGGCATCAGTTTCGCCCTGTACAGAATATATAGAGTCCTCTTGTACAAATTTACATCCCCACATTCTTATTACTAGCTTTGCAGACCCTACTTAAATGACCCAGTTTATTACATTTTAAAACAAGTCTTTGTTCTATTAGGTAAAACAGATGCCACGTGTGAATGTCTTTCACCACATATATAACACACTATTTTGCCTTTGCCACTTTGCCTGAAAGGCCTATACTGCGCCGTACTATTATTGTACTCACCCTTTTTATCCTTTCAATTCACAGGGGATATCTTGGCCACTAATTTATCTTGTAATTCTCTCGTATTCATCTCCGCCAATTCGAACGAGATCGCCACTGCAAAAACTTTATCCAGGGTGACATCGTCGTCCTCTTGTAGTAGCTTCTTTTGCATGATTTCCGACTTGATTCCAGCCACAAAACGGTCTCGCATCATGGTTCCCAACATATTGACGAAATTACAATTTATTGCCAAATGTTTCAATTCTCTAAGATATTCCGAAATTGATTCTCCTTCCTGTTGAATTCTCTTTTAAAAATCTGCATCGCTGTGGTATCACTTTCTTCTTTGGATCCAAATGCAGCTTAATTCTTTGAATGATAGTATCATAGGGTTGATCTTTCATTAGACCAGGAAGAAAATGTCGTTTCCCTGCTTCAAAGTTTCAGAATCTGGTAGCGAGGTAAAAATCAGCACTTTAATCTCCTCCTTCAGATGCCAAAAAGAAAGCCTCAAATTTTTGTACAAAAAGATCGAAGTGTCCTCCACTGGGCTATAGCATCTAAAAGGTACTATTAACTTTGAACTTGTCATGCTGATCTTTTCTACTCCTTTGTTTTCTTGATCCAGATAGTTTAAAAGATGTAATCTTAACCCATTTTCCTATTTTCTCTCCATAATCCGAGAGTCAGATTTGTTTAAAAGATGTAGTTGTTATAATTGCATAGACGCCGTTTTCCTCAGCTTTTTACTGGCTCTGTAGATCGCGCATCCTCGTCGCCACTTTTGTTGTGTCGTAATTAGACGTACAAGAGCTCAAACTTGACCATGGCCAACAACAAATGTCCAATTTATATATACATATATTTTTACATAATGAGGCTTTAAATAATACAAATAATATTCATCTATTTACATAAACAACGGTTAATATATAGCGAGAAGAGTAGAGGACTGAGCACAGATCCCTGAGGTACACCAGCCCATGTTCTTCGGTCCTTGGAAAATGTTCCATTGACCCGAACCTTTATCCTTCTTCCCCTTAAGAAGTCTGCAATCCAGATTAAGGTTTTCCTCTTACTCCGATGTTGTGCAGCCTTTCAAATAATTTATACACTCGATCAAAAGCTGAGGTCATATACAGGAATACGGCCGTTGTCTTCTTTGGCGGTTTTTCCTAGAAATATATTATTGATTGACAGAAGTAGAACGGTTTATAAGTTGTACAGTGTCTGGATCTTTAGGCAGTTTGGTAAAAGTTTATTTTATTATTGTTAGTGAGCCAGACTATGAGCCTAGAGTAGATAATTCATTCTGTTATTTTACAAAGTATGCTGGTAAGAGCAATTGGCCGATAGTTCTTGCATTCCTTAGCATCTTTGTTTGGTTTCAGTATTGGCACTATAATTGATATCTTCCAATTCTTTGGTAGTTTACCAGTTTGCCATGAAATGTTCAGTATTCGTAGGAGTTGATTTTTAGCTTCGTCTCCAAAGTGTTTAATCATTTGACCAAAGATTAGAGCATCTCCAGGTGACATCTTGGATTTAACTTTCCTATTGATGAATTTAGCTCATTCAGTGTGAAGTCTCTCGAGTAAATATCTTGTTGATGGTAATTTATTGCTTGTTTAACTAACTTGTTTATATTATTTTTAGAGTCCTGCCTTCATTCCTATAGCTGAGTCTGGAAGTGCTTGAAAGATATTCAGCAATTATGTCAGCCATCTGTTTGTTCGTTCTCGCTGTTCATATCGGTTAGAGTATTGGAGGATTAGTGTTGGTTTTGATTGTTTTATAACACTAATTATATTCCAGTGATGGCTTTCCTTTTTTGGATCCATTATTTTCGCAGAATTCTGCCCATTTTTTTTGTTTGGATATCCAAATTTCTAGTTCTATTTTGTGACTAATTTCAATGAGTTCCTTTATGATTTCTTCTGTTTTATTTGTTTTAAGAAGTTTATTTTTATTGTCTCTTTCTGCAATCATTGCCTCGATATTGTGGTCCTTCCCGTAAAGTTTTCACAGGTCTTTACGTCTACCTCTAGGTATCGATACTTTTGCAGCTTTGGATATGTTCAAAGAGAATTTTTCCAATTTTTTTTGTCAATCGTTCTGTGATTTAATTCTTCGTTGCACAGTTCTTCAAGCTTTTCTGTAATTTTTTTCCCAGTGTTCTTCTATTCTGTTGGAAATTCTCAATTTTGAATTTTAGGGTTGTTAAAATTGGTCTGTGGTCACTGATTGCACTTTTCAGAATTTTCCATTGTGTTTTGGGTGCGATGTTGTAATTTATCGCTGTGATGTCTATTGCGGATTCTGTGCCTGTGGACTTGGATAGATAGGTGTTCTTTTCGTTATTTAACGGCGTAAGGTCGAGGTCGGTTAGCATGTCCTCAACCTGCTGACCTTTGTTATCCTGGACAGGTGATCCCCAAGTTGGTCTTTCGGCGTTAAAATCACCAAGTATGATTGCGATATCCGAAGACGCTTCACTTAATGTCTCTATCAGGCCTGTATTGATGCTAGTATTATCGTGGTGATAAACATTTATGATTGGAATTGTTTTACCTGTAAGATAGATTTCTATTGCCTGAGCTTCTGTCGTGCCTTCTCTAGGCTTACTCTTTTATAGGAGATTTCCTTAAATTTAATTTCTAGAGTTTTAATCAAAACGGCAAGTCCTCCTCCGAATTTTCCCGGTCTGTCCATTCGTAGTGTTGTATAATCTTTGATATTGAATCTCAGATTCTGATTCAATTTTGTCTCCTGAGGACAATTAATATGTACATTGTTGTCACAGGGAAGACAAGTCAGCTCTTTATTTTCCTCTGGGTACCATTTATATTGAGTTGTAGTAGATTGAATTGTGTCCTTGTAGTAGATTTCTCATCATGAGCTCGAGCTGCAGCTCCTGATGCGGCGGTTACCCCGGACGCGGTAGCATTACTGGAGATATCAGTTTTGCTCTTCATTTGAAAATGAGTGCCGTTACAACGTTAGTCTTCTTGGAAACGAACCAGAATTTGGTCAAATATTCCAAGGGTCCAGGGGGACCGCAAGGAGGTGTGGTCGAACTTCTCCCCTTCCATTTGGAATGCCGTCACTACCTGATAAAGCACTCTTGGTGATTTTTTTAAATTGTGATTCAGAATCTGCCACTGAAGCTTTACGAGCGTTTCGTTCCTTTAAAGATATTCGAAGCGGTAAAGGACCAATGAGTTGCTACTCTCTAAAGCGATTGATTAAAAGTTTTGAGGAAACTGGATCTCTGGAAGCAAAACCTCGGAGTGAAAGACCATCGACATGCAAGTCAGTGGCTGTTACGGTTTTGCAGAATGCTGAAGCTATCGAAACGTTATCCACGTATGGAGAAGTAAGTGCTAGACAAGTTTCTCGACAAACGGGGATTTCGTATCGAACAGTTTGGAGAGAACACACATTTATAATTTTTCTATAAAAATATCCTAACAAAATTCAAAGTTTTCACAAGTTGAAAGTCAGCTATTTTGAGAAGCGTCAAGAATTCGCTGCATGGGTTTTCCGGCAAATTGATATTGATGAAAACTGGCTGTCAAATGTTCTAAGAACAGATGATGCTCACTTTTATCTAAAGGGAGAATTTAACATTCAAAACTGCCTCATTTTGGCAACAGAAAACCCTAGGAGTTTTACAGAAATACCACTTCATCAGCACAGAGTTACAGTTTTGTGTGGGTTCACTTTTTCTTTTATTATTGGGCCATTTTTCTTTGAAAAAATCAATGGAAGAACTTTTAAAACCGTTTTCGTAACTGGTGAACGTTATGTTCAACTTTTGAGAGAAAAGGTTATTCCCATATTGCAGGACAGACAAGCACTAAGCGAAATAACATTCACGCAAGATGGAGGACCTCCTCATATCTCCCGTGGTGCCAAACAATTGCTGAAGGATACATTCGGTGGAATTCGTTGATAAGTCGCCACTTTATATACCAGTGGCCTCCAATATCACCAGACTTGACGCCTTACAATTTCGGTTATGGGGGTACATTAAGTCGCGTTTTTATCGATGCCGGCCTACCACATTGGCCAGGTTGAAGGCTTCTATCAGATGGCACGTTTTATAAATTTCAACTATTTAATTGTGACCATTCTGTCATCTATCGTCTGCAGGCGGTGTTTGAGAATGAAGGGCGCCACATTGAGCAAGGATTGTGACCTAATACAAGAGAGAAGGCAGTTACCTCATGTGTTATATTTTGCAGCTCTTTGTTTTGGGTTATGGGAATAATAAATGCTGTCCTCACATCTTGACTCTTTTTCTTCTGTGAACAGTAATTTTTTTGTTTGTCATTTGCCCACATTTTATATTATGTCGTGCAGGCCAAAGTGTTATAACTTCTCGAATAACACTGGTATACACAATTTTACCCCTTATGTTTAGTTTATCGCTTTTCGCTCATTAGAAGAAATAGCATAAGGAATAATCTCTCTATCCCCCCCAACTTTAGATATTTTGCGCAAAAAATAATACAAAATGATTTTACTACCACGTTTTTCAACGCAAAAGGTCGATTTAAAAATGATTTTTTTTTTTGAGGGGATACATTTTCAAAATTATGTACAGTATAATAAACAATGATAATATTTGACAAACCCATAGGATATTTGGAATAAAGTACGACAAATATATTTTGTCACTCCCCTCTATATTTCATTTTTGGATCATGACAAATATCCAGTTAAATAGTCAAGTGTCGACAATTAGTCAAGAAACTATACATTCCTTATAGCACGAAATCCTATTAGTAGTGCCATAATAATTTTTGGTACTATATTAACATTTCAAAAATCGTGTATTGATATCAGTAGTTATTTTCAAACATTCAATTTATTTCACAAAACTCCATTTAAAATATAAATATTTTTTGATACATGTTTTAATTTGCATATACCTATTTTACATATCTCAGATTGTATTTAAAAATCGTCAACCAATTCTTCTAACTTTTGGCGAAATGGTGTTTTATTAATTTATCGTTTGATATTATTAGGGTTCTTTCCTGGTATTCAAAAAGGAAAAATACGTGTCGTTCAGTTATATTTTTCAATTTATCAAACAATTTGGCCGCTGAATCTCTGATATTAGTAGAGCGCCATCTAGCGAATAAAGTTGTAACTAAAATCAATTTCGAATTTTTCATTATTTGCCATAAAAAATCCCATTGCATCCTGAACACAATGGTGTTTACCGCATTGTTCTAGCGCAAATATTCGCGGAGTTATTAATTTTTAAAGTTGTGCGGGACTTTTGGATCACCCTGTATATAAGCAATGCATTTATTGCTAATTGAGATGAGAACCATCCTATTCAACAACTTTTTTGTCTCTTAATAATTCGAAATATGCAATTGATTTTCTGTCAACATGTGTAACGTCCTCGTATTTGTTAGTTGACGTTAATCAGTAAGAAGTATCTGGAAGTTTAAAAAGATAAGTCTTTATTACTTTTTAGGCTAACATCAGACATAAGTTTACATGTGGATATATATTACAATAAGACAACTCCACAGAGTACCATCAGTGATGTGCTCACTGGTAATTTACTATATATCCTGTAGGTATGCCAGCTGCCGTTACAACATGTTTGGTGCATGAGGGGTTTTACCCTTGGTAGATGTAGGCATTAAAACACACAGAAAATCGCCTTTTTTGCTAATAAAAACTATAGATATCTACGCGCGTCCAAAATAAATATCTATAAAAATAAAGCATTTATTCCGAAATCGCATATTTTATAAATTTAATTTTTTTTACATTTGCTAAAATTCAATTTTAATAAAGCGCGCTCTATAGGAATTTTATCATTGAATATTTATATAAATAAAAAAGAACATTTTGACCAATGTGTATACCATTTAAATATTTTTCAATTAGAAATCTCCGCTAATTTCTGGTAATTAAATGCCTTAATCTCTTTTTTTTAATCTTCTTTTAATTGGGCCATTTCCATTTTGTGAATTCCGCGACATTTTAAACTATCTTCTGCTCCATTTAATCGATCGGCTGATAGTTTTTATGACTCGTGTAATCGCTTTGTCTGATAGCCCTTCTTCCAATTTTTTTTTTAAATCCTTCTTTAAAGAATTGTTTTAAAGTTGGACTTTTTTTTACCCTTCTGTAAATGTTACTTGTAAGAATTGTTATCTTTGTTACGAGGGGCCTAGAAAATGGCGCGAATTTAAAATTTCGTTTGATAACTAATTAAACTAGTATACAGAACGGTCCAAAGATATTTATAGTTCTTACTAGATATTAAATATTATAAGTAAAGATATTTTGCAAAGATTTTTTTAAAATGCCTATTTTAAATATATAATATTATAAATAAAAATGGCATATCCTGACAAGGAGCACATGTGCTTTACAGAAGGCAGAGCGCCATCTGGTGAAACAGAAATCAACTAAACATTGATTTAGCCTGTTCCTTGATATTTGGCCAACCCAATATCTTGATAAATCAAGAAAAGCCATCCACTAACGCGTTTCGCGCTGTTGGCGCTCGTAAGCGTGAAGTAGGCTGTACCACTGCGACCAAAAAGAATTTTTGGTCCAAGAGGCTTCTTGAGAAACCAAGAAATGGGTATCTAGCATCCTTCTGGTAGTTGTGTTGATCCCTTCTAGCCAGCTCATTGCAAGTCTTCTTTTCTTCCTTCAATTTTCCTAACATCAACATCTTTTCTAATCCATTTTTTCTCATTATATGTCCGAAGTAGGTAAGTCTTTGTTTGTATATTTGGGATTATAGGTATACAGTATGAAAATTCGAAACTATTATAGACGCTTATGATTCTTTTAAAAATTAAACAATTTCTACTGCCCTTACTGCAATGGAAAAATTAATGGGATGGCCTGGCTTATCAGTGGTGAAGGCCCTCCCATTAATTTTTCCATTGCAGTAAGGACAGTAGAAATAGTTTAATTTTTAAAAAGAATCATACGCGTCTAAAATAGTTTGAATTTTCATAACAGATGGCGCACTAATGCCTCAAGATATATAATATACCATTATTTAAGATTGAAATTGATGTCCTTTCAGCTACCCATGACACTCTGAGTAGCGCTTTCTCCATGTCTACATTTCAAAAACTCGTCAAGAGTCTCCAACAGTCTCACATCCATAAGTGACAACAGGAAATACCATTGTGAAAAAATAGTACAAATGTAATATTGTACTGGGATAAGGTACATAAATTAAGAAAAAAGCATCTCCTTATTGTACAACTGAAAGTTGTTGATGGCTTGCGCCATCTATCGGAATAAAAATCAACTATACCAATAGATGGCGCAAGCCATCAGCAAATTTCGGTTGCACGATAAGGAGATACCATTGTCTTTACAATTCTTTTATAGGCATCTTAACTCAACATTGAACTCTCTGAGAGCGGTTGATCCTGTCCTTGTCTGGAGAAGAACTCTCTCAAGATATATGGAGGAGCCTCTCTTCCTGAGAACAACTTTTTATATTTTTATATCACCTAATTGTAGATAATATCATTTTTATCAAATTACGAAACTAATATAGACGCGTAAGATTCTTTTTAAAATAAAACAATTTTACTGCCCTTACTGCAATGGAAAAATTAAAGGGAGGGCCTGGCTCATCAATCCTCCCAGCGGTTTCGCCAGTTTAATCTACCATACCGCTGTTATATTGCATTTTTGGAACTTCCTTTTATAGTGATACTGATGCTATACTCTTGGAATGGGTATTTTAAATGAACTATGGAAATAAGCTTTTAGGACAGTAGAATTACATATAATTATAAATATAGTGCATCGTAATATCATTTATCTTTGTTTAATTTCTCATTAATTATATGACTATATATGTGAAAAAATAACAACAAATGTTAAATTTTATTGGAATAAGGTGGATAAAAATGTAATTGGAATAAGGAGATGCTTTTTTCTTAATTGACTAAATGTCATTAAGATATTTTGAATTGTTAATTGTTTACAATTCTTTTCTTTGTCTTAAGAGCAATGTGCCTTGATCTCTTTCATAATCTTGTCGACTGTCATCATTGGACAAAATATCAAATATCTCTACTGGCAAACCACTTCTGTACCAGGCACAGCTCTGAGAAAGATGTATGGACTTTCAATTTATATTAAACTTTAGACTTAGACAAGAACTTAGGTTTAAAGAACAGTTTGTGAATAAACGTACGAGTATATTCGAATTTCGATCTTTTTGTGGCTTTATGTTGGTACTCATGTCTCTCACTTATGCCGACAAGCCTGGCCATTTTGAATGTTCACTTAATTGTTGACAGCTGCTTTGCTTGCAGGTGTTTTGGATCGTCTTCGATTTTTACCTATTAAAAAAAATGGATCAAAGTACCTGTATCAAATTTTGTGTGGAAAACGAAATTAAGTGCGCGGATGCATTCCGAATGTTGACTGTGGCATACGGAGAAGCTACCTTGGACCGAAGCAACGTTTATCGGTGGTACGATATGTTCTCAGAAGGCCGAGAAGATGTGAACGACGAAGAGCGGGCCGGACGCCCGAGCACTTCAACAACAGACGAAAAAATTAATGAAGTGGAGAAAATGATATTGGCCAATCGTCGAATCACCGTTAGAGAAGTTGCTGAGAACCTAAACATATCGATTGGCTCGTGCCATTCGATTTTTATCAATGATTTGGGCATGAGACGGGTCGCCGCGAAATTCGTACCAAAATTGCTCAATTGCGACCAAAAACAGCATCGCATGAACATTGCTATGAGATGTTGGACTCTATCCGCGACGACCCAAATTTGCTCCAGAGGGTCATAACTGGTGACGAAGCGTGGGTTTATGGTTATGACGTGGAAACCAAAGCTCAATCATCTCAATGGAAGCTGCCGCACGAACCAAGACCGAAAAAAGCGCGCCAAGTTCGATCGAATGTGAAAGTTTTGCTGACAGTTTTCTTCGATTGCAGGGGCGTGGTGCATCATGAGTTCTTGCCACAGGGTAGAACGGTCAATAAGGAATATTACCTGCAAGTTATGCGCAATTTGCGCGAAGCAATCCGCCAGAAACGCCCGGATTTGTGGAAGAACAAAAATTGGCTTTTGCACCACGATAACGCCCCTGCTCACACATCGTTGCTTGTGCGCGACTTTTTGGCCAAAAACAACACACTAATGATGCCGCAGCCACCGTATTCCCCAGATCTGGCCCCTTGTGACTTTTTCTTGTTCCCTAAACTGAAGAGGCCCATGAAAGGACAACGTTACGCTACGCTTGACGAGATAAAGACGGCATCGAAGGAGGAGCTGAAAAAGATTTTTAAAAAATGATTTTTTGAAGTGCTTCGAAGATTGGAAAAACCGTTGGCACAAGTGTATAATATCTCATGGGGATTACTTTGAAGGGGACAAAATAGGTATTCATGAATAAATAAATAATTTTTGGAAAAACACAAAAGTCGCGATACCTTTTGAACACACCTTGTATATAAAACCCTTCCATAAACCTATCACATCACAAGTTAATAAGACCAAATCCAAATAAATTAATAGTGTGTGACGTAACAACGCTGTTACCGAAACCTCACACACTATTAATTTATTTGGATTATCTCTTATTTTCTTCTCTATAATCCAAACTGTGCTTTATCAACCTATCGCACCCTTTTGTTGTGAAATAAATTTTAAAAAATCCCAATATAAGCCAACCTCCAACGAGAGACTACTTCCAGGAGAGACCATGTATGAAGACTCCCCATACCGTGTCACGGTCGTGCGTAATGAATTTCTCCCCACACGCCAAGTTCCCATTGGACCACGTGACCCGGGATATGTAATTGAGGTGTGTGCAAATAACCTTCGGAGATAAGGCAGACGTGCTTTTCTCTCCCAGCTTTCGGATTTTCTTTATTCAAATGGTAAAAAAGTTTTTTTTTTTATGAAAAATCGTCGGAATACATTTTTTTTAAATCGTTAAACTAAAAAACTCTGGGCCTATTTATAAAAATGATTTTTAAAAGGTTTTCTCTCCTGGGGGGATGTAAAATATATTAAAGGAATTTTTGAAATATTTCGTGGAATCGCTCCAAAACACACACTCATTTTAAGTTAATTAATAAAATAATACAATTCTATATACACTCAAGGAAGTTGTACCTTGTAGCATATATATCGGGATTCAGACAATAACTCGGAAAGATATTACAGTGACCTTTATTGAAGACATACGAGATAACCAAATGTGTATACACTCATGGACAAAACTTAAGGAAGTTGTACCTTTCAGCATGTATATCGGGATTTAGACAATAACTCTAAAGATATTACAGTGACCTTTATTGAAGACACACGAGATAACTAATATACACTCATGGATAAAACTTAAGGAAGTTGTACCTTTTAGCATGTATATCTGGATTCAGACAATAACTCTGAAAGATATTACAGTGACCTTTATTGAAGACACACGAGATAACCAATATACACCCATGGACAAAACTTAAGGAAGTTGTACATTTTACCATGTATATCAGGATTCAGACAATAACTCTGAAAGATATTACAGTGACCTTTATTGAAGACACACGAGATAACCAAGTGTGAACAAAATTGTCTCTGTCTCCTTTAAAAAAAAAATAGACGATCGGTGATACCAAAGACTTCCCACTTCCTTAAGTTTTGTCTATGAGTGTAATTTTTTTTTATTAATAATAAATATTATCTAGAAAAATAGTGCATTAAAGCACGAATGTTTTTTTACACATAAAACAAATTTCTACTGTCCTTACTGCGATGAAAATATATTGGAAGGGCTTGGCTCATCAGTGGTGAACCCTCCCAGCGGTTTCGCCAATTTAATATACCAGACTGGAGATAAGTTTCTTGTATGTACTTTGCATATCGATTCTCGAGATTTCGTTCCCTTTTACAGGATCTTTAGCACCTAACACCGCCTGATAGAAACCCACGTATTACAGCGATATGGTAGATTAAACTGGCGAAACCGCTGGGAGGGTTTACCACTGATGAGCCAGGCCCTCCCAATAATATACACTCAAAAATATGTATGCTAATTTCTTCATTAGAATTATTTAAAAGCCATTTCTCTATAAAAATATATATTCTAAAGAATATTTTTGAGGTTACAGAAATGAAAAAAGTTAAAGATTACAATCAAAAATATTTCTATTAGAGGAATTTTTTTTTGAGAAAAAAAAAACGTTAAAATGACAATTAAACTTTTTTATCTATAACAGCAATTATATTATAAAAACTAAGACATCTATATATATTTTTAAATATATAAAATGCGAAGAAAATGATGTAAGCAGACCAATTAAAACTAAATTAAATTACCAAACGACAGCTAGAAAAAAAATGAACATGTAAAAATATTTCGTTTATAAAATTCAAATCCGCTGTTACATAAAGCTCTTAAAATAAACTGCAATCAATAAATTCTTTCCTCTTCTCTAAAAATAAAACCTTTCAAAAATAAATTTCTAATAATTATTTAAAGACGTGTGGTCAAAAAAAAATATTCTTAAAATCGATTTAATCCAATCATAGAAGGAAATATTTTAAATAGACGACATTGAAAGAACCCTAACATTTGAAAGCCATCTCGTTACACTGTAAACAAAGTGGTTTGGCAACGTTGCAAGATCGATCTGACAAAACTGGGTCAGCAGACGATGTCTGCCACGGCCGCCATCTTGGCGGCACCTGGAGGAATCAGCCGATACTAATTTTAGCGCTTGATATCATTGTCCTTTGCACATTTTTTTTTCATAATCTCTCTATATATAAATATTATAATTTAAATGCTATTATTTTTATATTTATTTCATAGAGTTTACGATAGAATATATGTAAAAAATATCGATTGTTTAAAAAAAAGAATCATATAGTTATTCGAATTTTTCGCACCTAAAAGAATTTAAAATATGTATTCCTCTGATAGTAGTGAATTATTTTTAAATTGCATATGTAATACTATTTTTACAAATAAGCATAATGCTTTTTTCTTAATTAATTGACAAATTAAATCTATCGCATTTTTAAAATTTAAAATAGTTATTTATTTATGCTTATGAGGTGATACAGCAGCATATTTACAATTAGAGAGGAGACAAAATGAATTAAATCTAGAAAAAAGAAGTGAGGACATATCGGTCATTAAAGTCTGAGAGGCAAGGCCTTCAGCCAGTTCAGGGCTTCCGGGGTGACAGAATGGAGATTGGAGATTCCTCCATTGAATTTGTACAGCGGGCAGTCATCTAGTATATGGGACATTGATTGTGGGACGTTGCAGGCACAATTTGGATCTTTGGTGTAGCCCCATAACTTAAAATAGTGAAATTATCAAATATATATTTTATTCATATTCGCGGGAAGTTAACCTAAATATTAATTTATATTTATTCCTATAGATGGCAGTATAAATCATGAAAAAATTTTACTATCGAATATATTTTAAAAAAATTCAAACAAAATAATATATCACAGAAAAAAAAAAGATAAAATATAAAAAATAATATTCAAATTTATATAAATTGCGATGCATTTAGATAATCAAATTTCTTTTTTTTTAATGGAAACTGAAAAATTGAACAAGATAGATATATATTCAAAGTCACTTTTGGAATCTATTTTAAGCCCAAACCGTCTGACAGTTTATCAATATCGTCTGAATTTATAATGTCGTGACATGCGCAGAAGCGACTATTTGATGACGTTGATAAATTCTCGAGACATTAAAAGATTTATTCACATGTAAAACAACTGTTTATTGGCTCGACAAATGTCAATTTATAGAAAATTGTATAACCCATTATTTCAGCATTAATTTTCTTCTTCATATAAATAGAATCTCTCCACTTCTATAGACCTTATAGTGTAATGATAGAACAATAAATTAATTTATAGAAAGTCTTACTATATTTTATATCAGATTTGAAGTAATTTAGTAATGATTGATTAGGCGGAGTGGGTTCACCACTGATGAGCCAAGCCCTCTATTTTTCTATCCACATTGAGTAAGGGGGTGTTTAGTAGTTTTCATTTATATCTCAAGCATTAATGTCAAAAAATGCATAATAATTTTATTAAATATTTCTAAATGTATGCTTTAATTGCGTGTATTTGTTCAACACTTGCAACACAAGCGTGTATTTATTCAACACTTGCAACACAAGCGTGTATTTATTCAACACTTACAACACAAGAGAGCGTGTATTTATTCAACACTTACTATACCAGCGTGTATTTTTTAAAACAACTTCAGACCATCGTATATTTGTTCAACACTTACAACATATGCTCTTATTCGTTCAATAGTTACAACACTGACGTTTATTTATCCAACACTCACACACAACACCATTTGTTCAACACTTACAACACAGGGATGTATATATCAACACTCACAACACTCCAGCGTGTATTTATTCAACACTTACAACAAAGGGGTGTATTTATTCAACACTAACAACACCATCGTATATTTGTTCAACACTTACAACACAGGGGTGTATATATTTAACACTTACAACACAAGCGTGTATTTATTCAACACTCCAGCATGTATTTGTCCAACACTTACTAAACAGACCAATCGACACAGCACCAATATAAAATGGCGGTAGAGAAAATGTTAAAGTTGACCAGAGGCCGTTAGCTGGAGGAAGACTTCCATCTTCTCTCTAATACCGAGGATTGATGGGGCGTCCATCTGGGCCATGTGTTCGCTGCCATCCTCCGGCTTATTCGCCAGACATTTCGCCTCCTATGACCATTACTTGGTGTGCTGGATAACTGGGACCCCTCACTTACTTCTTTTGGGAATTTTTTTCAGCGTAATGCTCTCTATGAAAAGTGATCGTAGTGGTGTGTTACATATTCCAGGTACACTTGATACAGCCATGATAATCATGGTGGATAGTTAGCGACTGCTTTTTCTGTAATTACACCACATATCTACACATGTAGGATGCGCAGTTCGACTTTTGAACTTACATGTGTGCCAGAACCCCGTTTGGCTACTCGCAATCACTGGTGGGGTTGGATTTCTGCGATAATCGGGACCCATTTGAGCATTTTTTTTCTTCAGAAAAAAAGTTGCCTAATGCGGGATTTGATCCCAGGTCGAACAGCAGCTTATTACCACTCCTTCACTAACCCCTGCTTTCTCTCGATGGCAGTGTTTTATCAATCAATCAACATTTATAAAAGAATTTCAGTCTTATATTCAGTAGATTCACTTTCTCTTCTTCTTACTTATCTCCACTCACAATAATATCAGGGTATCAAGCCTGTAGAGCTTGAGATGGTGCCTGCTTTGGATGCTGAGTAGAGATCATTCAAAGAGATTTGACATCCATAATGACTGGGTGAAGTAGAATGCGTCTATCATTAAGACTGGGAACACTACTCAGTAGCAGGTCAACTTAGCTCCAATATGAATTAGCCGCCTCTGACATGAGGAACAGACGCCATGTTCAACCGTTCCTGACATGGAGTACAGACGCCCTGGACAAAAGAGGGCCTTAAGTCCGAACCATGGTCTCTAGGTGGTGGCTTCTCAGTTTTTCCAAAGCTGGTGTTGCGTTTTTGTCACTGACCAGATTCCGCTAGTTTGCAGAGATGGTCAATAGATGGAGCTCAGTTTCTAGCGTCTATTTTGTCGGTAGAGGTGACATTTCAGTCGCGGAAGGAATTCTTGAATATTTTCTAGAATTTTCGTAGAATATTCAGCCCCTAACTCAAATATTTATCTTGATTTTTTCTTTCGCCAAAATCGAATTCGTTGATCCCCAAGCTGTATTCAAAATATCTCCACGAGAGAACTTGAGTAATTGGACACAAAGTGGATTCTCGCCAACAAAACTTCAAGTTTCACTTCTGTCGGCGTCAACTAACCATCCTTCATGGCGATGGGAATCCTTAAAGAATCAGCTGCCGAGTTAGTTCATTATTACTCCCACCATTGTTGGAATATTTTTTGATACATTTCTTTAATCGTTTGCTTTTTTTTTTTTCAATTATGATTTATAAAAATTATGAATAATGATGATAATTATATTAGGGACGTTTCATTGCTAAACGATAATTTTTCATAAAATCTTTAAAAATGATTTATTCGTATCTAAACTAACCTTTAATAAACGACCATCTTCAGTAGAGTCCACGTTTTGGGACGTTACCCCATGTTTGTTCTATTTATCTCAGAGCATTCTCTATGCAACTATATATGTAAATAAGGAGAGAAACTACACAATATTCTACATATCTCTAGTGACCTATATAACACTCCTCGAACTTTTTCTATGGATAACTGTTGAGTTGTAAGATCTGGATTGCCAGTACTGGACTTTCTCTTTATCGAGGTGTAGAGCAAAATTGTTCTTTTGGGAAAGGTGTTCTTACTGGAGAGCAGCTAAATACAGTAGAACAACCTCCAAGAAAGGACACTCCCGCTAGAGGACACCTCTCTACAAAGGACAGTTTCCATCACCAATATAGTAGACAACCTCCAAGAAAGGACACTCCTGCTAAGGACACCTCCCATCACCAATACAGTAGAACAACCTCCAAGAAAGGACACTCCCGCTAGAGGACACCTCTCTATAAAGAACAGTTTCCATCACCAATACAGTAGAACAACCTCCAAGAAAGGACACTCCCGCTAGAGGACACCTCTCTATAAAGAACAGTTTCCATCACCAATACAGTAGAACAACCTCCAAGAAAGGACACTCCCGCTAGAGGACACCTCTCTATAAAGAACAGTTTCCATCACCAATACAGTAGAACAACCTCCAAGAAAGGACACTCCCGCTAGAGGACACCTCTCTACAAAGGACAGTTTCCATCACCAATACAGTAGAACAACCTCCATGAGAAGACACTCCCGCTAGAGGACATCTCTCCACAAAGGGCAGTTTCCATCACCAATACAGTAGAACAACCTCCATGAGAGGACATTCCAGCTAGAGGACATCTCTCTACAAAAGACAGTTTCCATCACCAATACAGTAGAACAACCTCCAAGAAAGGACACTCCCGCTAGAGGACACCTATCTATAAAGGACAGTTTCCATCACCAATACAGTAGAACAACCTCCAAGAAAGGACACTCCCGCTAGAGGACACCTCTCTACAAAGGACAGTTTCCATCACCAATACAGTAGAACAACCTCCAAGAAAGGACACTCCCGCTAGAGGACACCTCTCTACAAAGGACAGTTTCCATCACCAATACAGTAGAACAACCTCCAAGAAAGGACACTCCCGCTAGAGGACACCTCTCTATAAAGGACAGTTTCCATCACCAATACAGTAGAACAACCTCCAAGAAAGGACACTCCCGCTAGAGGACACCTCTCTACAAAGGACAGTTTCCATCACCAATACAGTAGAACACCCTCCATGAGAGGTCACTCCTGCTAAGGACACCTCTCTACAAAGGACAGTTTCCATCACCAATTCAAAAGAAAAACCTACATGAGAGGACACCTCTCTACAAAGAACAGTTTTTGTTTCCAAAATTATCATTTTTGCTATTTAGAAACTCCCCAATAATAGGACACACCTCTCTCTAAATGACACTTTCCTCTGCATTTAGGTATTGTCCTTTACAGAGAGGTTCTTTTGTAGTAAAAATGGTCATTTTGGTGATGAAAACTGTCCTTTGTAGAGAGGTGTCCTCTAGCAAAAGTGTCCTCTCATGGAGGTTATTCTACTGTATTGGTGATGAAAACTGTCCTTTGTAGAGAGGTGTCCTCTCATGGAGGTTGTTCAACTGTATTGGTGATGAAAACTGTCCTTTGTAGAGAGGTGTCCTCTCATGGAGGTTGTTCTACTGTATTGGTGATGAAAACTGTCCTTTGTAGAGAGGTGTCCTCTCATGGAGGTTGTTCTACTGTATTGGTGATGAAAACTGTCCTATGTAGAGAGATGTCTTCTAGTGAGGTTGTCCTCTCATGGAGGTTGTTCTACTGTATTGGTAATGAAAACTGTCCTTTGTAGAGAGGTGTCCTCTATTGGGAATGTCCTCTCATGGAGGTTGTTCTACTGTATTGGTGATGGAAACTGTCCTTTGTAGAGAGGTGTCCTCTAGCAGGAGTGTCGTCTCATGGAGGTTGATCTACTGTTATATAGGAAGTAGGTATAATAAATGTATCTCAAATATAAACTTCATATACAGCAGTCTCCCGTGAGAGACCATAGCCAAAAACATTTAAAACTCAGTCTCTCCTGGAGGTAGTCAGAGATGGCTTCACAATTGAAAGACTCCTCATGACTTGGCCTGGGATGACAATCTTCAATAAGAGACCAACTCTAGGATAGACCGGGCTTAAACATGTTTTAGGCTATGGATCTAATGGGAGACTCAGTACATGTAAAGCTAATATACATATAGATGATAATCACAAAATATATATAGATGATCATATTGTTGTTTCTTATCCCCTTGTGTATAGATTACACAAAGGATCATAATGATAAGATACAATTTGGATTATTAAAATCTACAAGTATCAGTCATGCACAATTCTGTCACCGTTTGCTTTTGGTTCAGTGGTAGAATGCTCGCCTGCCACGCGGGCGCCCCGGGTTCGATTCCCGCCGATGCATTTTTTTTTTTTTACAATTTTTAAAACTCATTTATATTATTAAAATATATGTGCTTTTCCTGTCTATGTACAGATTTATGGTCTATGTATACAAGTATACAAGTATGTATACAAGTTATTTGCAAATTTAAGTTGCAAATTTGCCCTTTCGCTCGCAAGCAGCGCCTCTAGCGGTGAAGATGGGAGGTAATATCAGCTGACCTAATGGACATGTAAAACGTGTTTTAACAGGACATAGAAAAAAATCTGGAAAAGATATTTTTCGGATTTTTAGTCAAGAAAAATAAATTGACAGGTTCTGGGAAAAAAGTAGTTGTTTTTTTATTCAGAAAATGATGATGACAATATTGCTGTATCATATTTGATTATCATATACAAAATTATATCCGGAAAAATTCCAAAAAGCAGAGACCATGGGTGAAGCCAGTTCATTTTTAGTATGCAGGAACAAAATTCTAACAGAAAAACATTCATTCGAGCAGAAGACACAAAGCCAGATCATCTCTTTATAAAAATATCGCTTCTCAGACACAAAGTTTGGAGCGGGATGTTTCACAAGAATGACATCCACGGAGCCAATTTATAATTGTAACAAATAGTATTTGAATAAAAGCATTTAATCGGGTAAAACCCGGGCGTTGCCCGGGTCATTCGGCTAGTAAATTATAAACCCAAGGTAATAAGACCAAATCCTAATGATAGACACAATTTGGATTGTAGATTATAAACACAAGGTAATAAGACCAAATCCTAATGATAGACACAATTTGGATTGTAGATTATGAACACAAGGTAATAAGACCAAATTCTAATGATAGACACAATTTGGATTGTAGATTATAAACACAAGGTAATAAGACCAAATCCTAATGATAGACACAATTTGGATTGTAGATTATGAACACAAGGTAATAAGACCAAATTCTAATGATAGACACAATTTGGATTATAGATTATAAACACAAGGTAATAAGACCAAATTCTAATGATAGACACAATTTGGATTGTAGATTATAAACACAAGGTAATAAGACCAAATTCTAATGATAGACACAATTTGGATTGTAGATTATAAACACAAGGTAATAAGACCAAATCTATGATAAGGTACAATTTGGATTATCTACTTATATATTTGCCTTATTCTGTCTGTCTGTCTGAAGCTCACGGATAGAATGCGCGCCCATTGGCCGCCAGCAAACACGTGACCTCCCTGCCCGCCCCCCTCTAGACAACCCTGTTATCAGCTGTGTGTTACATCCACCTGTCTATACAGACCACCCTGTCTATAGCGGTCACTTTAGGCAACCCTGTTATCAGCTGTGTGATACATCCACCTGTCTATACAGACCACCCTGTCTATAGCGACCACCCTAGACAAACCTGTTATCAGCTGTGTGATACATCCACCTGTCTATACAGACCACCCTGTCTATAGCGTTCACCCTAGACAACCCTGTTATCAGCTGTGTGATACATCCACCTGTCTAAACAGACCACCCTGTCTATAGCGACCACCCTAGACAACCCTGTTATCAGCTGTGTGATACATCCACCTGTCTATACAGACCACCCTGTCTATAGCGACCACCCTAGACAACCCTGTTATCAGCTGTGTGATACATCCACCTGTCTATACAGACCACCCTGTCTATAGCGACCACCCTAGACAACCCTGTTATCAGCTGTGTGATACATCCACCTGTCTAAACAGACCACCCTGTCTATAGCGACCACCCTGGACAACCCTGTTATCAGCTGTGTGATACATCCACCTGTCTATACAGACCACCCTGTCTATAGCGACCACCCTAGACAACCCTGTTATCATCAGTGTGATACATCCACCTGTCTATACAGACCACCCTGTCTATAGCGACCACCCTAGACAACCCTGTTATCAGCTGTGTGATACATCCACCTGTCTAAACAGACCACCCTGTCTATAGCGACCACTCTAGACAACCCTGTTATCAGCTGTGTGATACATCCACCTGTCTATACAGACCACCCTGTCTATAGCGACCACCCTAGACAACCCTGTTATCAGCTGTGTGATACATCCACCTGTCTATACAGACCACCCTATCTATAGCGGTCACTTTAGGCAACCCTGTTATCAGCAGTGTGATACATACACCTGTCTATACAGACCACCCTGTCTATAGCGACCACTCTAGACAACCCTGTTATCAGCTGTGTGATACATCCACCTGTCTATACAGACCACCCTGTCTATAGCGACCACTCTAGACAACCCTGTTATCAGCTGTGTGATACATCCACCTGTCTATACAGACCACCCTGTCTATAGCGACCACCCTAGACAACCCTGTTATCAGCTGTGTGATACATCCACCTGTCTATACAGACCACCCTGTCTATAGCGTTCACCCTAGACAACCCTGTTATCAGCTGTGTGATACATCCACCTGTCTATACAGACCACCCTGCCACAGCGGTCACCCTAGGCAACCCTGTTATCAGCTGAGTGATACATCCACCTGTCTATACAGACCACCCTGTCATAGCGGTCACCCTAGGCAACCCTGTTATCTGCTGTGATACATCCACCTGTCTATACAGACCACCCTGTCTATAGCGGTCACTTTAGGCAATCCTGTTATCAGCAGTGTGATACATACACCTGTCTATACAGACCACCCTGTCTATAGCGACCACTCTACAGCTGTGTGATACATCCACCTGTCTATACAGACCACCCTGTCTATAGCGGTCACTCTAGGCAACCCTATTATCAGCTGTGTGATACATCCACCTGTCTATACAGACCACCCTGTCTATAGCGGCCACCCAAGACAACGTTTTTGAAATATATTCGCACTCGGGTAAACCCCGGGCGTTGCCCGGGCCTTTCGTCTAGTAGATTATAAACCCAAGGTAATAAGACCAAATCCTAATGATAGACACAATTTGGATTGTAGATTATAAACACAAGGTAATAAGACCAAATCTATGATAAGGTACAATTCAGATTATAGATTAGAAACACAAGGTAATAGGACCAAATCCATGATAAGGTACAATTTGGATTATTCTATATAGTTATCAGCGTCATGCGTTCTTAATTCTGTCACCGTTTGCTTTTAGTTCAGTGGTAGAATGCTCGCCTGCCACGCGGGCGCCCCGGGTTCGATTCCCGGCCGATGCATTTTTTTTTTTTACAATTTTTAAAACTCATTTATATTATTAAAATATATGTGCTTTTCCTGTCTATGTATAAAGGAGATTATAAAAACAAGGTAATAAGACCAAATCCAATGATAAGGTACAATTTGGATTATTAATATATACAGTTATCAGCGTCATGCACAATTCTTTCTTAATTCTGTCACCGTTTGCTTTTGGTTCAGTGGTGGAATGCTCGCCTGCCACACGGGCGCTCCGGGTTCGATTCCCGGCCGATGCATTTTTTTTTTTTTTACAATTTTTAAAACTCATTTATATATTATACAAGAATGACATCCACGGCGCCAATTTATAATTGTAACGAATAGTATTTGAATAAAAGCATTTAATCGGGTAAACCCCGGGCGTTGCCCGGGTCATTCGGCTAGTAGATTATAAACACAAGGTAATAAGACCAAATCCATGATAAGGTACAATTTGGATTATAGATTATAAATCCAAGGTAATAAGACCAAATCCATGATAAGGTACAATTTGGATTATAAACCCAAGGTAATAAGACCAAATCCATGAAAAGGCACAATTTGGGTTATAGATTATAAACAAACGGTAATAAGACCAAATACATGATAAGGTACAATTTGGATTATAGATTATAAACACAAGGTAATAAGACCAAATCCAAATAAATAAATAGTGTGTGACATTTCAGTAACAGTGTTGTTACCATCTTCAGACAAAAGTACTGAATAATTTGCTTTTAAAGAAACGTCACACATTAATTATTTATTTGGTCTTATTACCATGTGTTGATACCCTAATATAATTGAGTGGAGATAAGAAAACAGTGGAAATCTTGTTCCTCAAGTGATGTTATTACAGTAAGCACAAGGTAATAAGATCAAAATCCAAATAAATAGTGTGTAATGTTTCGGTAACAGCGTTGTTGCCGAAATGGGTAGAAGTTGGCGACTGCTTTTACTGTAAGTGTACCACATGTCTACACATGTGGAAAGCCATTCAACTTTGCATTTACAAATGTGCCAGAGCCCCGTTTGGTTACTTACACTCGCTGGTGGGGTTGGACTTTTACAAAAATCAGGGGCCATTAGAGCATTTTTTTTTAAATAAAACCCCCCAAATATGTTTCTTATATGATAAATATCATCCCTACAGACTTTACTGCAATGATGAAAGTTATTAAATGAGAGGGCTTGGCTCATCAGTGGTGAACTCTCACATTTAATATTATTAATCTACTAGCCGAATGACCCGGGCAACGCCCGGGTTTTACCCGATTAAATGCTTTTATTCAAATACTATTCGTTACAATTATAAATTGGCGCCGTGGATGTCATTCTTGTATTAATGTATAAATGAGTAAATGTATAAATTTCTTGTATAAATGAGTTTTAAAAAATGTAAAAAAAAAAAAAAAAATGCATCGGCCGGGAATTGAACCCAGGGCGCCCGCGTGGCAGGCGAGCATTCTACCACTGAACCAAAAGCAAACGGTGACAGAATTAAGAACGCATGACGATGATAACTGTATATTATCCGTGACAGAGGCCACGACAGACGACGGTCGTGACTATATATATTAATTATTATCATTGTAGATAGTAAAGCACAATTTGGATTAAAGCTACAAGAAAATAACACCAAATAAATTGTGTGTGTGAAGTTTCAGACAAAAGAATAAAATGGTATTCTCTTAACATTTTATTTTTTTGTCTGATGATGGTAACAAAGCTTGTTATTGAAACATCACACACTATTAATTGATTTGGATTAAGTCTTATTTTCTTGTAGCTTTAATCATTGCAGGAAAGTCTGTAAAGATATTTTTTTATAATATTTATCACAAGAAACACATTCCCTAAAAAAATTATTTACATATTAAAATAATTATTTGCATCTTGTAGCTACACTTCCAACTTATTTAATTCAACATCCCAAGACATGAGAATTTTCAGTTGAATTAAAAGTAGGTAATTTGAAATGGACACATGGTTGGGATTAGAAAAACTATTGAATTGTGAAAAAGGAATCTCCTTATCGTGCAACTGAAAGTTGCTGATGGACGATATGCAGTTGCACGATAAGGAGGTACCTTTTTCATAATTTATGCACCTTATCCCAGTACAATATCACATTTGTACTATTTTTTCATATTGAATTGAAGTAAGTGTTGAATTATATTCAGTTGTAGAGGTTTTACTGAAAATCTCTACATCATTTACATATTGTTTCTCTAGTAGGGCCATTATGCAAATATGACCCATAAAGTCGTACCTGGATCTGTAAAATAAAAACAAAAACTTAAAGATCTTTTAAGTTAATTGTGTGATAAAATGATAAGAGAGAGAGCAATTCCTCAAAATATTTTTAGAAAACAATTTTTTTCTTTTACAGATCCAGGTACGTCCTTTATTATATAAATATGATGTTAATGAAAAAGAAGAAAAAAAACCAAGATTCTAGCAGAGGAGAAACCATAATTTATGATAATCACACAGCTAGGTGATTTATTTACAAGGTAGTAGAATGGAGTAGGTTCTGTACATGGTGGGGTCTCTTCGCTGGCCAAACTGGAACAAACCACACATCTGTTACATACTTGGTCAAGTTGCTTATCACAGAATTGATTCATTTAGATTCTAGCAGAAATTGAATGGTAAAGAAGACAAGATAGTTTCATTAGATGCACTAAACAGGACCTCTGGGAGAGGCCACTGCTTATCATAAAACAGCTTGAGAAGCATGAACTCACGGAATTGTGTAATCTTTACACAAGGAGATAATAAACAATAATAACAATAGTATTTGTATATTTATAAAATTGTCTTCTTTCTTATCTCCACTCAATCATATTAAGGTATCAAGCTTGAGACTTTTGATGGTGTCTGCCGGGGTAGGGCTCATCAATGGATGAGTCAATAATGTGTTTTGGGGTTGCTGGTTGAGAATTGCACTTAGTATATAGTGGGAAAACCTTGCAACAATTCTGTAAATAAATAGAGATATAGTTGTGTAGTTGTACAGTCTTTGATTTCCAGACTTGAGTCTGGTCAACTACAGACAAAGACTTTCCAGAATGGTTTCAAGGTTTTCCCACTATGTACTAAGTGTTAACCTACAACCCCAAAACACATTATTGACTGTATTGACTCCTCCATTGATGAGCTCTACTCATCCCCGGCAGACACCATCAAAAGTCTCAAGCTCTACAAGGTTGATACCCTAATATGATTGAGTGGAGATAAGAAAGAAGATAACAATAGTATAACCTTTTAATTCAACAATTAACATAAATCGAATGTTTTTGTAAATCTCACAACAAAATATGGCTGGATCTGTGAAAGAAACATATTTTGAGGTATTGCTCTATACCATATACAAGAAAATAAGACCTAATACAAATAATTTAATAGTGTGTGACGTTTCAGCAACAACATTGAAGACATGTATGATTCTTTTAAAAATTAAACAATTTCTACTGCCCTTACTGCAATGGAAAAATTAATAGGAGGGCTTGGCTCATCAGTGGTGAACCCTCCCAGCAGTTTCACCATTTTAATCTAACATACCGCTGTTATATTGCATTTTTTTAATCTTCCTTGAATAGTGATACTGATTCCAAGAGTCTAGCATCAGTATCAGTATAAAAGGATGATCAAAAAATACAATATAACAGCGGTATGGTAGATTAAACTGGCAAAACCGCTGGGAGGGTTCACCACTGATGAGCCAAGCCCTCCTATTAATTTTTCCATTGCAGTTAGGGCAGTAGAAATTGTTTAATTTAAAAAAAAATCATACGTGTCTATAATAGTTTTGAATACCTATTGTACTTTATTACATAATAGAAAGGCATATATTGGATTTAATAAAATATATATTTTGCCAATATTTCGGCTGGATGAACGCCAACCTTTATCAAGGCATTACATTTTTGTATACATAAACTCAGCGCCGCATAGTGTTATAATATCACAGTTGAAATTATTTAAAATACAAAGGAGGTGGGGGAAATTTGTGCATGAAAAAATTATTCAAAAATTACAATCAGAATAAATTAAATATCTTAAAATATTAAAGGAAAGAGAGAGAAAATATCTTTATTTACTGGAATGCTAACCAAAATGAATGATTTTTGAGCCCCAAAAACTTTCCACACCAGGAATCGAACCCGGGCCTTCTGGGTGAAAGCCAGATATTCTAGCCACTAGACCACGTGGGATATTAAAGGAAAAATAATGAGGTCTATCTTATATTTTAAAATAGTTGTAATAAGTACATAAAATATTTTTAATATATTGTACTTTTTATGTAATTCTTGTAATCCCCATCTGGTTTCATGTTTAAGAAGAAATCTGTTTAAAATGTTGGCCATTAGTATGTATGGATTCTGTACTATGAAGTCAGCAACTTTTCTTCCAAGCAACTATTCTTCCTTCTTGGACAGAACTGTGATCACGAACTTGGGAGAGTTAAGCAATGCTAGAAATCAATTATAATGCTCAAAGTAATAAGACCAAATCCAAATAAATAGTATGTGACATTTCAGTAACAGCGTTGTTACCATCTTCAGACAAAAGTACTGAATCTGTTATTTATTAATACTGTTTCAGTACTTTTGTCTGAAGATGGTAACAACGCTGTTACCGAAACGTCACACACTATTTTATTTGGATTTGGTCTTATTACCTTGTGTTTATTTGGATTTTGTCTTATTACTTGAATAGCAATACAGTAGAACTACCTCCCTGTAAAGGACAACACCTAGTTGTAGAGCCAAAGTGTCCTTTAGGGAGAGATGTCCTCTTACCGGAGAGTTGATAAATAGTAAAAATGGTATTTTTGGTGATGAAAACTTTCCTTTGTAGAGAGGTGTCCTCTAGCGGGAGTGTCCTCTCATGGAGGTTGTTCTACTGTATTGGTGATGGAAACTGTCCTTTTTAGAGAGGTATCCTCTAGTGGGAGTGTCCTCTCATGGAGGTTGTTCTACTGTATTAATAAAGGAGAGGGTATATATAGATAATGGATTCAGAATTTGGGCATAAAGATTGTAACACACAATGAGGTTACTGAAACCTCACAGATAAATTATATTTGAAACTTTTGTCTGGAGGAGATATTGACCTATAAAAATAAAGGTTGGTGAGATACTCAATTCAGTGGAACATTGGTGATTGTATTATTAAGCACTAGGCCCAGTAAACAAATATAATTCTGGGAATGCGCTTCTTTTAAATATCATCAAATATTATCTCTACAGACCTTACTGCAATGATATGAGTTATTGAATGAGAGGGCTTGGCTCATCAGTAGTGAACCCTCTCAGCATAAGCTTATAGGTCTGTAGAGGTAATTCATATCATCACAGTAAGGTCTGTAGAGATAATATTTGATGATATTTAAAAGAAACGCATTGCCAGTAAATTTATATGTGTAAAATTATAACGATAGATGGTAAATAAATTTAAATATAGTTCTGTTTCTAAATCAATTTAAACCTAACCTATCTGAATCTAACTTGATCTTATCTAGTTGTCACCATGAGCATAGACTCATCTACTTATATAATTGCCTTATTCTGTCTGTCTGTAAGTCTGAAGCTCACGGATAGAATGCGCGCCCATTGGCTGCCAGGGAACATGTGTCCTCCCTGCCCCCCTCTAGACAACCCTGTTATCAGCAGTGTGTTACATCCACCTGTCTATAGCGGCCATTCTAGACAACCCTGTTATCAGCAGTGTGTTACATCCACCTGTCTATAGCGGCCACTCTAGACACCCCTGTTATCAGCTGTGTGATACATCCACCTGTCTATACAGACCACCCTGTATATAGCGGCCATTCTAGATAACCCTGTTATCAGCTGTGTGATACATACACCTGCCTATACAGACCACCCTGTATATAGCGGCCATTCTAGACAACCCTGTTATCAGCTGTGCGATACATCCACCTGTCTTTACAGACCACCCTGTCTATAGCGGCCACTCTAGACAACCCTGTTATCAGCTGTGTGATACATCCACCTGTCTATACAGACCACCCTGTCTATAGCGGTCACTCTAGGCAACCCTGTTATCATCAGTGTGTTACAATCACCTGTCTATACAGACCACCCTGTCTATAGCGGCCACCCTAGACAACCCTGTTATCGGCTGTGTGATACATACACCTGTCTATAGCGGCCACTCTAGACAACCCTGTTATCAGCAGTGTGTTACATCCACCTGTCTATACAGACCACCCTGTCTATAGCGACCACTCTAGACAACCCTGTTATCAGCTGTGTGATACATCCACCTGTCTAAACAGACCACCCTGTTATCATCAGTGTTTTACATACACCTGTCTATACAGACCACCCTGTCTATAGCGGTCACTTTAGGCAACCCTGTTATCAGCAGTGTGATACATACACCTGTCTATACAGACCACCCTGTCTATAGCGACCACTCTAGACAACCCTGTTATCAGCAGTGTGATACATACACCTGTCTATACAGACCACCCTGTCTATAGCGGCCACCCTAGACAACCCTGTTATCGGCTGTGTGATACATACACCTGTCTATAGCGGCCACTCTAGACAACCCTGTTATCAGCTGTGTGATACATCCACCTGTCTATACAGACCACCCTGTCTATAGCGGTCACTTCAGGCAACCCTGTTATCAGCAGTGTGATACATACACCTGTCTATACAGACCACCCTGTCTATAGCGGCCACCCTAGACAACCCTGTTATCGGCTGTGTGATACATACACCTGTCTATACAGACCACCCTGTCTATAGCGACCACCCAAGACAACGTGTTTAAAATATATTCGCACTCGGGTAAACCCCGGGCGTTGCCCGGGCCATTCGTCTAGTATGTATATATTTGCATAGTTGGCCAGAGTGCAGAATTGGAAAGACAGCTCGCTGGCAGCGCGTGCTTTTTGTTAAAAAAACTTTTCTAAATAAACAAAGTGTGTTTTTTGCTTTTCTCAGCTGAAATTTTTGATAAGTTAATAAATAGGAAGTAGGCCGTAAATTAAAAACACCTACAGTAGTGTATTGCATTATTCCGCGATAGGTCTACATACAGTAAACAAAAATATTTCCCTTTCTAATTCAATTTGAACCTAACCTAACTGAATCTAACCCCAAATATATTAATACTCAGCGGCACTTTACCACCAGTGGTATGTAAAAATGAGTATTTCACCTAAAGTTCACCTCTCCCTTCGAAATGATGCTAAAACTAAACATAATCTATTTTGGCAATAAAATTTATCTCTAGCCACTTTACTTACTAAACATTTACAAGGTATTAAGACCAAATAAATTAATAGTGTGTAACGTTTCGGTAACAGCGTTGTTACACACTATTATCATTATCTACATACTATTATACATTAATAATACAATATAATAAGACACATAGTAATATGAAAAATTCGTGGATGGCTTTTCTTGATTTATCAAGAAATTGTGTTCGCCAAATATCAGGGAACAGGTTAAATCAATGTTTAGTTGATTTCTGTTCCACCAGATGGCACTCTGCCATCTAAAAAGCATATGTGCTCCTGGTCAGGATATGCCTTTTTTATTTTTACATTATAATATGTTATAATATCTTGATAAAGGTTGGCGTTCAGCCAACTGAAATATTGGTAAAATAAATGATATTTTGATCCAATATATGTCTTTTTATTTAAAGATTTATTTATGGTTTGCTCATTTTCAAAACTATTATACGTTATCTACGCACTAATAATTTATTAGGATTTGTCGGGGTGATGAAGGGGGTCGGAGGAAGGCTGGTTAAACCATTTGGTTTTCGACCACTATGACCCGGGTTCAATTCCCGCATTGGACACTTTTTCTGATTAAAAAAAAAAATGCTCCAATGGCCCCCGATTCTTGCAAAAGTCCAACCCCACCAGCGAGTGCAAGTAACCAAATGGGTCTCTGGGACATTTGTAAGTGCAAAGTCAAACTGCTTTTCACATGTGTTGTACTTACAGTAAAAGCAGTCTCCTACTTCTACCCACCATGATTATCATGGCCTGTATCACATGTACTAGGGATAAGCAAAAAAAAAAAATTAGAATTTGTTCTTACTACCCTGTAGTTAAAATCTATAAATCCAAATTGTATTTTATCATAACTAAAAACATTTCTTTGGCAAATTGTGAAGATTCCATGTATCCATGTAGATCCCAGTAAAGCCTGGCATGGGCTGAGGAGGGTCATTAGTCAGAAATCTCCTGGTGGGTATTCTGAATTTGTTAAAGCTGATGTTGTGTAACTTTGTTACTGACCCATGATAAGGCACAATTTGGATTATAGATTATAAACACAAGGTAATAAGACCAAATAAATAAATAGTGTGTGATGTTTCAGTAACAACGTTGTTACCATCTTCAGACAAAAGTACTAAATGAGAAATTTTACCACAGCATTGTTTACACACTTGATAACAGTAACTATTTAAGACATGCTGTGTTAAAATTTCTTATTCAGTACTTTTGTCTGAAGATGGTAACAACACTGTTACCGAAACGTCACACACTATTTATTTGTATTTGGTCTTATTACCTTGTGTTACTGACCCAGTTCGCTAATTTACATATTGTAATACATAAATCAAATGTGTTTAATTTGCATATACAGTTAAACCTGTCTATAGCGCCCCTTCTTAGGACTCACCAAAATAGGGAGCTATAGAGAGGGGGATGCTATAGACAGGTCACTTTTAATGTAAATCGCATCGTACTACGTATTTAAAATCGGACGCTATAGAGAGGGAGGCGCTATTTAGAGGGGGCCCTATAGACAGGTTTAACTGTATATAACTGTATGGGGGGTCGGTGGAAGGCTGGTTAAATCATTTGGTTTTCGACCACTACGACCCCGCATTCGATTCCCGCATTGGACACTTTTTTCTGTTAAAAAAAAATGCTCCAATGGCCCCCAATTCTTGCAAAAGTCCAACCCCACCAGCGAGTGCAAGTAACCAAACGGGGCTCTGGCACATTTGTAAGTGCAAAGTCGAACTGCTTTTAACATGTGTAGACATGTGGTGCGCTTACAGTAAAAAACAGTCGCTAACTACCCACCATGATTATCATGGCCTGTACCACGTGTACTGGGGATAAGCAAAAAAAAAAAACTGTATATACCAATTTTTCAAACATACAAAATTATCTGTGAAAGGTTCAAAAATAGATCGAATGAAGTCATATTGCATCAATATATTTATTGATATGAAAACAACATTGAAGGTATATGTACTAGAAACAGAAGTATTTACAATAGTTGTTACAAAAAATGATTTTTCTTGTGATAGGCAAATTATTAATGATGATGTTTCTTACCAATTTATGAAACACATCCAGGTACTGGCAACTCATTCACTTTTTCATAACATTTATCATAAAGTTCTTTGTATTCTGGGTCATCTTTGATCAGAACCATGATGCTGCTTCGTTTGACACCCAAAGCTGCTCCAATATCTTCTCTGCTTGGGATATAGACATAAGGGATTTGCCTGTCTTCGCACACGGCTGGCACGTGCGACATAATATCAATAGGCGTTACATTGCCTGCCAATATTACAAGGCCTGTATCTCCCTTCCGAATTTGTCTCATTACACTCTTCAAACCGTTGACAACTTTTTTTGTTTTAGAAGCTTTGCTGATCAATTTAAGAACACTCTTGTTCAGCTTCTTTGGGGCCATCGGGTGAGAAATTGGGCTAACATAGTTAAGCTTTTCTTCGTATGACATTTCAACTTGCCCATTTTCAAGATCAGTTTGATCTGTTGAACAAGCAGATTCATCAAGATTGTTATTCTTTAATTTACCCATATTAAATGCCGAGAAATATGTGTTTGCTAAATAAAAATTATTTAAAAACTATAGTATTTGTAGCTTTAAAAAAAGTACACAAAAACAAAGCACGTTTTTCCCGTAATGATATTGTATAACTCTTTTTCATAAAAAGGAGCTCAAAACTTCACAGAGAAGCTATATTTTTGTTGGTTAATTAAAAAAAAAAAAAAAAGATTTATTTGAAAATGCATTAATATTTTTATTTTTTAAATTTTATTTATACTTAATTAATTTTAATTAATGCTCTCATCTTTTTGATTAAATATATTTTAAAAATTGAAAATACACAACAAGGTTTAGGAATTAGTTTAATTGAATAAAATGAAGCACTAAAAACTTCAAAGTAATTAATTTTGTATATATTTAAGTAAATAATATTATTATCTCCAAAAAATCCAATAAGGAGATGTAAACCTCCTTGCTTTAATATTTATATTTAACATCTCGAGCTTATTATAGGATCTGTGAAAAAAATCCCTTTTTGATAAGGAAACAGCAATTTTACATATTGGAGAGCAAAATAAGGTATGCCGCCACATGGAAAGGGCATCAGCTATAAATTTTACCCTACAATAAAATGTATAGATCAAAAACAAATTTTTAAACTATTATTACACTTACACACCAGTTAAATATCCAGATCTGGCAACCATGGATTTTTTTATTATTATTCTTTTGGCTGTTGAAAAAGACTAAGAAATAGGAGACTGGTCATGGTGACCTTTGAAAAGCGTGCTTGGAACCCTGTATTGATAGTTAAGTATATTATTTTAAAATATATTTGGAAGATGTGATAGTGAAATTGTTTGGGAATGCTATAAAGGTTTTTAACTTTTAATTAGACAATTTTAATTTATATTTAGACATTTTTCATTTTAATTTAGAAACATGGACTTTTCATATAAAAATAAATTTAAATTGAAAAATGTCTAAGTATAAATTAAATTATATACTTAGTGAAAATACCTGCGTGACGATACCTGAGTATAAAATTAATTTTGCCTCAAGTGACCCTCCCTATCTGATGGAGTTAAAAGTAGAAGGAAACTTTATTAAATTTGAAATGGATACGGGTAGTGGTCTAACACTGATATCAGAAAAGGATTTTAAAAATAGTCTTCAACACTTGAAATTGGAAAAAGCGAGTATTATTGTAAGAACTTATGATGGTACCGTGGTACCCATTCTGGGTAAAATCAATGTCAAAGTGGAGTGTCAAGATATTACTTACAAACTTAGAGCGTTGGTGGTGAAAGGAGAAAAGAGGGCTTTGATGGGAAGAGAATGGATAAATAGATTGAAATTGGGCTGTTTCGCGGTAAAACATATGCCTGTGGAAATTACCATTGAGGAAATTTTGAAGGAAAATCAAGCCCTATTTGTGGAGACAACTGAACCAATAAAAGGTTTCACATTTTCAGTAAACATGTGTGATGTGAATCCAATTTTCCATAAGGCTCGCCTTTCGCCATTAGGCCAGCAGTTACTGAAGCATTAGACAAAATGGTGGCTAAGGGTTATCTATGTGAGGTGGCGAGCAGTAAATGGGCCACTCCAGTGGTTGTAGTGCCGAAGAAAAATAAAGAGATCAGAATTTGCTGCGACTTCAAGGTAACTCTAAATAAATATTTGGACACTGCGGCCTATCCCCTTCCCACACAGCAAGATTTATTCTCCACATTGGCCAAGGGAAAATACTTTTCTAAATTGGACTTGAGGAACGCTTATCTGCAATTAGAGATGGATCCAGGCACTCGACCGTTACTAACGATAAATACTCATAAAGGGCTTTTCAGGTTTAAGAGAATGCCATTTGGATTGGCAAATGCGCCCAGTTATTTTCAATCTGTAATGGATAGGATTTTGTCGGGTATAGGAGGCGTAATTTGTTATATTGATGATGTCCTTATAGTCACAGCATCAATTGAAGAACATCTGGCGTTGTTGAAGACTATATTTGCTCGCTTGGCGAAGTATAATATCAAACTAAAGAAAGAAAAATGCCTATTTTTGCAAAAAGAAATTGAATATTTAGGACATCTTGTCACGGAAGAGGGCATCAGACCTTTAGATCATAAGGTACAAGCAATACAGAAGGCCAAAACGCCTACGGATATCTCTGAATTAAGGTCATTTCTTGGTTTGGTAAACTTTTATGGGAAGTTCATACCCAATTTGCCAGAGCTTTTGAAGCCTCTTCATGAGCTTCTTCACAAAAAACGTCCTTGGGTTTGGACAAAGGAATGTGGAGAGGCCATTGACAAGTGCAAGAACAGCATTACCTCTGAGAGGGTGCTAGTCCCATATGATACGACTTTGCCATTGTGTTTGGCCACTGATGCATCGCAGATTGGAGTGGGCGCTGTGTTGTCACATATTATAGAAGGCCAGGAGAGACCGATTATGTTTGCCTCACGGACTTTATCGGAAGCAGAACAAAATTATTCTCAGATTGAGAAGGAGGCTCTAGCCATTATTTATGGAGTTACCAAGTTTCATCAATTTATTTATGGAAGAAAATTTATTCTTATTACAGACCATAAGCCATTGGTGACCATTTTGGGCTCAAGATCAGGAATCCCCACCTTATCTACTTCAAGATTGCAGCGTTGGGCGCTTATTTTGTCAGCTTATACTTACAATATTAAATTTCGAAGAACTCAAGACCATGGGAATGCAGATCTTCTGTCACGTTTTCCTGTGGGCTGTGAAGAAATTCCAAGATTAAATAATGTCTATGCTTTATCCTATGTGGAAGAATTGCCGATCACAGCAGAGGAAATTGCCACGGAAACTGAAAAAGACGAAGTGCTCTCATTGGCCAAATTTTATACTCAGCAAGGCTGGCCTGAAAAGGTGGCTGATCACCTCAGACCTTATTTTCAAAGGAAACTTGAGCTAACTGTAGATGGGGAGTGTTTGGTTTGGGGAATGAGAGTTGTCATTCCACCATCTCTCAGAATAAAAATGTTGAACTGTCTTCATGAGACTCATTCCGGTATGAACAAAATGAAGGCTGTAGCAAGATCACATTTTTGGTGGCCAAATCTAGATACCCAAATCGAGTTTTTGGTAAATAAGTGCAGAAGCTGTCAGCAATCCCAGGATGGGCCAAATAAAGGAAAATGGAAACCCTGGAGATGGTCAACCAGACCTTGGCAAAGAATCCACATTGATTTTGCAAATAAGGAAAACATTAATTTATTAATAGTAGTAGATAGTCATTCGAAGTGGATCGAAGCCATCCCAATGAGAGAGACCACCACACGCAAAACCATTGAGCAACTACGGCGACTTTTTTCTTCCTATGGTCTACCGGAGGAACTTGTATCTGATAATGGACCTCAGTTTACTGGTAGTGATATGAAAGGTTTTCTGGAAGGAAATGGAATTAAACAAACATTGATCCCGGCGTACCACCCGCAAAGTAATGGCTTGGCTGAAAGAGCGGTTAGAACAATTAAGACTGCCCTGGATAAAAATAAAAGGAAAATTGGGGATACACACCATTCAAGACACCTTATCAAAAGTTCTTCTGGCATATCGAAGCACCCCGCATGTGACAACGGGAAAGACTCCATCAGAGCTCTTTATTGGGCGTGCGCTTCGAACCAGAGTATCGTTGATACATCCCAGCTTGGCATCTAGAGTTAGGGACCAGCAAGCCAGGCAAATGAAGTATGATCGGCGAACCCATTTGGAAGAATTCCAGATAGATGATTTAGTGTGGGGTAAAAACTTTAGAGGTGGTGATAAATGGATCCCAGGAAAAATTGTGGGCAAGAAGGGAACTAGAGTCTACACCATTTTGATCCACGGACAGGTAAAGGCCTATCACAGGGATCAAATTAGAAAAAGGTGGAGGAATGCTGAGGAAGATGAGAGTGGAGATGGAGAGCGTCAACCCGAGCACTCAAGAGGAGCAGGTCCCAGTGCCATAATCTCGGAGGTTGTACGAGACAGAGGTTATATGGAGTCGCTGTCGCCAGGACTAACTAGCCAGCGGTCGGATCAAGATTCAGAGGTTCAGAGTGATACAGACGATGGAAAGTCATTGGAGCCTCTTCGCTCGCTGGACCCCGAGGCCTTGAAAGAGGAGGGTCCTGTCCTAAGGCGGAACCCACCTCGAGCGAGGAGACCGCCTGTGAGATTTCGTGTTTGAAGAGAGAAGATGGTGATATATAGCTAGCAATAAATATGTATATATATATGTTTCTATGAAAATGTTAATCTGCAAGACGCAGGTTATCATCATCCCTTTTTGATTTGTTTTTGTCACTTTTTGGCGTTTCGAAAATAAACAATAAAAGGCTGTATCAGACTTTACTAAGACAATAAAGATTTGCTAAAAATAAAGGTGTACGAAGATGTTGCAGGTACAAACCAAGAGAGAGAATATCTCTCTCTGAATGGAAAATATAAAAATATAGTATTTATTGTTTTGAAAATAGAGCAATCCATGTTTAATTCATTTGATAATAAAAAGGCATATATTGTATTTAATAAAAGATTTATTTTGCCAATATTTAGGTTGGCTGAACGCCAAACCTTTATCAAGGCATTATATTTTTGTATACACATGCGGCGCTGAGTTTGTGTATGCAAAAATGTAATGCCTTGATAAAGGTTGGCGTTCAGCCAACCGAAATATTGGCAAAATAAATCTTTTATTAAATACAATATATGCCTTTTTTTATCTAATAGTATTTATTATTAAACATAAAAAAGGGCATATCCTGACCAGGAGCACATGTGCTTTTCAGATGCCAGAGAGTCATCTAGCGGAACAGAAATCAACTAAACATTGATTTAGCCTGTTCCCTGATATTTGGCCAACCCAATTTCTTGATAAATCAAGAAAATCCATCCATGAACGTGTTTAGCGCTGTTGGCGCTCGTCAGCGTGGAGTAGGCTGTAGTATTTATTATATATTTTAAACTCTACTGGCCAAAGTGTCTCTTGCCTCAAGATCAATGAATTCCTGCCAGGAACCCCTATCTTCAAGATCTCATTGCAATAATAATCATTTTAAAAAACAGAACTCATTCATATTTCAATTATTTGTGTTCGGTCATTTTTATCTTTTGATTTTAGCATATATATTTTTTCATAAAAAGTAATTGGATGCATCTCTTGTTGGTGGAAACATCTGAGGCAAACAAAGGTAGGACTTTACCTGTTAACAATTAGCTGGGTTTAGTAGAACATCCTTCATGACTAGAGTGACCCTACCACCGATTTTAGTAAATAACTAAACCAAAACAATAACATATTTAAATGAACCTTCTTCGAGTTTTTAATAATTTTTAGAAAAAAATACATAGGTACTAATGTAGCTTTTTTTTTTGTAAAAAAAGGCTTTTATTTTTTTAATTAGGTTACAATGCATAATTCCTTGATTTTTCAGGAAACCTCGCTTTATGATCATTGAGGTACAGCCTGCACCACGCTGACCAGGGCCAACAGCCCGAAACGCGTACACGGGTTGGTTTTTCTAGATTTATCAAGAGAGGATATATTGGACAATAGTCTGGAAGATTTTTAAAAAATCAACGATTAGTTAATATGCATTCCGCAAGCCATCAAAAACTTCAATTCGCACAATCAGATGTTTTTTCTCCTTAATTACATACACAAAGTTAAACGAAATATAATTTTCTGAAATACTCTTTACTAAAAATACTATTTATTTATTTGAATTAAAACCAACGTAACAACTGTATGCGGGGAGTTCAATAAGTTACAGCTTGCACTACGACAGCTAACAGACCTAAACATTAACGTGGTTTGAATTTTTTGTTAATTAAAGAACATTTATTTACACAAATTTTGTAAATATGTAAAAAAGTTAACACAAAGCAATAACGCGCCATCTATACATATAAAATAAAAGGATTTAAAAGCGCGAATGTTTCTTTTATACATAAAACGAACTGATGAGCCAAGCCCTCCCAATATATTTTTTCATCGCAGTAAGGACAGTAGAAGTTCGTTTTATGTATAAAAGAAACATTCGCGCTTTTAAATCCTTTTATTTTATATGTAAAAAAGTGGATCGATTAATTTTTATTCCGATAGATGGCGCTACAGCATCAGAAAAGTGGCGTTGCATGATATGGAGATGCTATTTTAACTGAATTTAAATGAAATTCATTGAATAGAGGTGTGATATAACTTTTTTAAAAATGTATAAACGTGAAAAAGGTGGAAGGCCTCGAGACTAGTTTCCTGGTTTACTATTTATAACCATATTTAATTTAACCTAACCCTAACCTTAACCTGATCCTCTAACATAAATTGAATTTAATATAAATCTCTTATTCTGAAGATAGAGGTTGCCTGACTGGCATTCATATTTTCTATGAAAAATAGACACTTCGTCCAGTTAATTTTTTTCTCAAAGTTTCGACAAAAATCTTTTGTCTTCGTCAGTTCTTCCTGACTTACGTTGAGAAAAAATAAAAATAAAAACACTCTAACTGGCCGAAATGTCTATTTTTCATAGAAAATAAATCTCTTAACCTAAATTAAATTTATATCCCAACCTATAGCGCGCCTAACCCTCTCCTGTACTTAAACTGAATCTTACCTAGAATCATACGCGTCTAAAATAGTTTCGTATTTTGATAACAGATGGCGCGCTAGTGCATCGTAACATAACCTTGTATTATGATGTATTAGTGCGCCATCTGTTATGAAAATTCGAAACTATTATAGACGCCCTCCCATTAATTTTTTCATTACAGTAAGGGCAGTAGAAATTGTTTTATTTTTAAATGAATCTTACGTGCTTATAATAGTTTCGAATTTTGACAACATAACCTTACCTACCCTCGTCATGGCTTGTATACACTTTACACTAAATTAGGGTTGGGAAACCAGGGAGCTAGTCCCGAGATCTCCCAAAAAGAAATGGCGATCGTTTATCAATAAAAACTATTAATGGATCAATATTACAGAGCCAACTGTAGCATCCTCCGAGGCTGTTAACTTACAGTACTGGCAGAAAGCGTGCAGCACGCTGCATGTAGACGCGCGCTGCTCCCGTGTGAGTCAGTGGGCAGTCTGATGTAGCTGCCAGCGATGGTCCCTGTGGCGGCAGAAGATGAAGTCCAGGCTCTGCAACACGGGCGTGCAAACCTACAACTGCATCCTTACTGACGAAGCTCCACAGTACGCCGCTGTTCCACCACCTTGCAGCAAAAGAGAATTAATCCCATCCTCATCTATTTTTACCAATATCGATAAACACGCTCTGAGAGTTCCCGATAAAGTCCTGACCTCCATTAAGGATCTGACTTGGTATCTCTGTTCTAAGGCTTATTCGGATCTTCAACGGGTCCGCGTCATCTTCCGATGGATCACCAACAACATCGTCTACGATTCCAGTTATTTAGAGAAACACATGAGGGCGGATGAGATGTTTGAAAAGAAAGAAGGCGTCTGTAAAGATTTCTGTATCCTTTTCGGCGAAATGTGTAACGTGGCGGGGATACGGGTCAAAACGGTGAACGGTTTCGCCAAGTGCTACGAATATCGCCCTGGGTATATCTTCGCGCCCAACGCCGACGTTACTCATTCCTGGAACGCCATCTTCATCGGTGGATCCTGGAGGCTCATCGACTGTACCTGGGGCACAGGCTACATCGACCAGTCTGGCGTTTTCCAGAAAAAACTCAACGAGCATTTCTTTCTCACCGATCCAGAAGTTCTGATATGGTCTCACTTCCCTTACGACGAAATGGAGAAGGATTATAGCAGATGGCAATTGCTGAATCCTCCCAAAACTCTCGAAGAATTCAACAAACTTCCCAAAGTCAGCCCGTACTTCTTCGACTACCATATCTACCTCAGATCCCGAATACAGAATCCAGTTACTATCCGTTTCCAAAGGGAACTTTTATTCGGCTCGAAGAAGCCCATTTGGTACAAATACAAGCTCTATCCAGAGGAAGAGCAGGAGAACGCCAAACTTAACAGCTACGTACTGTTCCAGCTGAAAGAGAGACGTAAGGTGGGAAGTTTTCTCGTCGTGCCACCGAAGGAAGGTCGCTATCTGTTCAAATTGTATGGACGGCCTGAAACAGATATGAAATCCGGAGAGGAGACCTTGCTACACAATCTAATCACGGTCCTCATTCACTGCGTGAATTCCAAAAAGAATCCTTTACCCTTCCCATTAAACGACACGGCATGGGGACCGAACCACACCTTTAAGGAATTCAAGATGCAACTTCTGAACAGGAACGGCCACATCAAAGAAACCAACGACTTTTCTTCACGACTAGTTCTGAAGACTTTCGAGAAAATGCTTCTAACCTATCATCTCTATGACATCAATGGAAAGGAGATGAAAGATGCCATCTCCAAGAAGGAAGAAGAGGACAAAATCATCCTGGAGGTTCTACCTAAACACTCGGGGATGTTCAAACTGATGCTTTTCGGGATGCCAAAACCAAAAACAAGCGGGGAGTTCCAGCTTCCGCTCATTGGCTGCTTCCTGGTGAAGGCAGGGGCAGCCAATAAGACTGAGGAAGGAAATTATGTGAGGTCCGAATACACTTTCCCCAATTTAAAGAGCGAAGCTGCGAACACTCCCAAACAGCAAGAAGGCACCTACAGGAAGAAACGGAAATAAAAAACACATTGCAGTCCACCGAAATTTTCCAACGTAGCAACGAGATCTGTAGAGGTTTAACAAAATCCTCCTTTGATTGGCTGGAGCGTGTAACGTAAACAAATAACACGATTGGTACATATCTTTCACTTTAAGTTAGGTTGGCTAGGTTAAGGTCAGGCTAAACTAGGTTCAAGCTGTGTTAGGTAAAGTCAGGGTAGGTCCAGGCTAGATTAGGTTCAAGCTATGTTAGGTAAAGTCATGGTAGGTCCAGTTTAGGTTATATAAGTTCAGGTTAGTAAATTAATGGTTATTATAAAAATATATGAGAGACACTTTGGCCTGAAAAGATATAAGGAGAAAATGAAACCTTTTCTAACCAAGAAGTGTTTCTTATTTCAAGAACTATAAATTCCGACCAGGCAACCTTTTCAAGATAAATAATTTAAGATTTTGTCAAATCTCTCAAGATACCTCGACAATAAATTATTCACAATATGGCAAGCTTTCCAGTAATGTCGTTCTTTAGGGGTGTGGGGACCGAGAGACTTCCTTCCAGCTTGCTGGGATGACAGACCATGGCAAACATACAAGCGGGGAGAATAATCAAGAAACCCGTGAGATTTAAGGAGCAATAAACTATATTGCTCATACAGCAGGCTGGAAGGAAGTCTCTCGGCCCCACAGGGGTATTTCTTAGCTAATTAGATAATACATCGTTTCGTGCTATGGCCTTCATCAGTAGAGGGACGGCTTTGATTTCATAATATCCAACGAGGGGTTATGAAATCGGTCAAATTTTAAAAAGTGTTAGGGCTGGTGGATTGGTAAGTCCGGTTTTCAAGCCTGATTACAACACAGGGTTGCGGGAGAATGATATTCATGTACCAAAAATGGCACCTCTCCCTTTAAACATTCATTAAAACAATATATTTTTTTAGTAAAGTTTCGGTTCGGTTACAAAATCACATTAATAGGTACCGCTCAACAAGAGCAACCTAGTTTATGATAATTGAAACAATGAATAATATGTGAAGGTTATTTACATATTAAACAAAATGTTAACGTGGGATTCAATCCCGGTTCATGACTGTCGGGAATCGAGGGTGTTACCTACTTGTCCACTGACTTATATTTTTAGTAAAGTATATCACGCCTCCAGGGTATGAAATCGTTCGAATATAGCAAACAGGTGTTTAAACTGGTGAAGTGGCAAAGGTAAGATTACAACATAGGACTGTGGGAGGATGGTATTCATGTGCCAAAAGTGGTACCTCTCCCTTTAAACATTCATTAAAACAATATATTTTGTTTTTTTGTCCAATTCGATTGATTTTATGACCCCTCTCGTAGGCTATAGCGAAATTGAAGCCGTCCCTGTACTGATGAAGGGCCATAGCCCAAAACCATGGTATAACACTAGTTTTTTTATTTTTACTTATCCTAAAAAAACACGACTCCATATAGGTTATATGCCAGTTACGTTAAAGCGCTGGTTTTATCCAACATTTCCCCGAGGTCACCTACAGAGAGGTGTAACTTGGACTTTGACCTGGTATTAAATGGCCGCCTCTAACATGAGGAACTGACATGAGGAACTGAGGTGCAGCCGCTCCTAACATGGAGAACAGATGCTGCTGATTATCCTGTAACCCAAGGATAGGAGCCCTTACAAGGTACTATCAGTCGGGCCAACTGAAAGCTGGTTTTTTAACGAGCTTGTTACTGCTCCCCTTCCTCCTTTTACATCCGGGCTTGGGACCGGCAATGGCGGAGTTATATTAACACTAGTAAAGTTCTTTACTGGGGTGATAAACATAATACATTGTTTTAATGTATATATATAAAAATGAATGTATGTGTGTCTGTTTGTTTCTTTGTCCTTTATGCCTGACCAAACCACTCATTGGAACGCCATGAAACTTTGGGAAGTTATTTAGTATAGTACTGGGAAGGTTTCTAGCAAATAAAATTTTTGAAATAACTTTTCGCCTAGAAATAATCAAGATAAATATTCTAATTTATCTGTTATAATTCAACAATCTGCTCTAAATATTATCATGATGATACGATGATTTTGTAATGTAGAAAATTAGGAAAGACAAAATTCAGGATGACACGGCAATTTATTTGAGACAAGAATAATGATACAATTCAAAGGCAAGATACTATTCCTTTAACTTCCAATTACCGAGGGAACCAATTAATATTGATTTTATTCAACTTATCGAGTATTTTTCAAGGGACCGGGAAAAAATGTTCACTTTATCGAGAGATTCGTTAAACAAACCTTTACTCGGGTAAAACCCGGGCGAAGCCGGGTACATCCATACAAGAATAATGATACAATTCCAAGGCAAGATACTATTCCTTTAACTTCCAATTACCGAGGGAACCAATTAATATTGATTTTATTCAACTTATCGAGTATTTTTCAAGGGACCGGGAAAAAATGTTCACTTTATCGAGAGATTCGTTAGACAAACCTTTACTCGGGTAAAACCCGGGCGAAGCCGGGTACGTCCGCTAGTACATAATAAAAAGGGAGAGGTGCCTCTTTTCGTACATGAATATCATCCTCCTGCAACTTTATATTGGTATATATACACTCGTGAACGAAACTTAAAGAAATTGTACCTTTACCATGTATTATGATGCATTAGCGCGCCATCTGTTATCAAAATTAGAAACTATTATAGACACATATGATTCTTTTTAAAAAATAAATAATTTCTACTGTCCTTACCCAATGGAAAAATTAAAGGGAGGGCCTGGCTCATCAGTGGTGAACCCTTCCAGCCGTTTCGCCAGTTTAATCATCTTCTTCTTTCTTATCTCCATACTGGGTGAAGTAGAATACGTCTGCCTTTGTCATTAAGACTGGGAGCACTACTCAGTGGAAGGCCGACTTTGCTCCAAAATAAATGGCCGCCTCTGACATGAGGAACAGATGCCATGTGCAGCAGCTCCTAACATGCTCATCCTGTATACCTGGATTAGGAGTCCTTACAGGATACTATCAGCCGGGCCAGCTGAACCCAGGTTTTTTAGTGAGCTTGTTACTGCTCCCCCTCCTCCTTTTTCATCCGGGCTTGGGACTGGCAAGGGTGGAGTTTTTAATCATTACCATGTATATCGGGATTCAGACAATAACTCTGAAAGATATTACAGTGACCTTTATTGAAGACACATGAGATAGTGTGAACAAAATTCCCTCTGTTTTCTTAAAAAAAAAAAAAAAATAGACGACTGGCGATTTCAAATACTTTCCATTTCCTTAATTTTTTGTCCCCATGAGTGTATATGTAAATATATCATACATTAAAGTTTCAGACGATATTTTATCACGATTTTTATCTTTTAAAAAGAGAACAACCCTCAACAACTGTCCTTGCTACAATGAAAAAATATTGAAAGAGCCTGGCTCATCACCTTCCCAGCAGTTTCACCACTTTAATCTACCAAACCGCTCTAAAATTGTATTGGGCTGTTTTACCTATATAAATGTGATACTTGTTAATATTATTAAAGGAACTATATTCATTATACACTCATGGACAAAACTTTAGTAAATGGAAAGTCTTTGATGTCGCTGGTCGTCTTTTTTTTTTTTTTTTTTTTTAAGGAGACAGAGGCAATTTTGTTCACACTTGGTTATCTCGTATGTCTTCAATAAAGATCACTGTAATATCTTTCAGAGTTATTGTCTGAATCCCGATATACATGCTAGAAGGTACATCTTCCTTGTTGTGTATACGTGTATATACGAGTGTATATATCCCTGAATTAAAGCTTAAATCTTATTCAGAAAGCTTCTATGCTTTATTAATTTCCTCCCAAAAGTTGTAATTTTTAATTTTTCATGTACATTTTTAATTGGATACAATTTTCAGTAACAATGTTTATAATAAGCACAATTTGGATTATAGATTATAAATATAAGGTAATAAGACCAAATCCAAATAAATAAATAGTGTGTGATGTTTCGGTAACAGCGTTGTTACCATCTTCAGACAAAAGTACTGAATGCTAACTGAAAGTACATTCAGTACTTTTGTTTGAAGATGGTAACAATGCTGTTACCGAAACGTCACACACTATTTATTTATTTGGATTTGGTCTTATTACCTTGTGTTTAGTAACAATGATTATAATCTCTAGTCAGAATAAAATGGAGCGATGAGTAGGAAAGAGGCGAAAGTCTGGCGAACGGTCGTCACTTGTACCACCTTGTTTGGGACTTTCTTTGAGGAAGATCTAGCATTAATTGCCGATAACACCTGGAGTCACCTAAGCGCTCTTCAATAGACATCTTCCACAACAAGATCCCATGATGGTCATACTTGGGATTGAAAAGGACAATCCCTTAACTACCATGTCTACTGGTAACACCCTGCTTTTCACATGTGTAGACATGTGGTGCACTTACAGTAAAAGCAGTCGCCTACTTCTACCCACCATGATTATCATGCCTTGTACCATGTGTATACTAGGGATAAGCAAAAAAAAAAAAAAACTGTTAACACCCTTCGAATGCTGGAGATTGTCCTTTTTACTGACATGGTGGAATACAAAGTCCCAACATTTCCATACCTGACACCGCTTCTATGAGAGGATGAGGGTCTAGCTGCCAAACAACATCCAGAATCTCCTGAGTTGTGTGGTGGCCAGGTGACAACGTATCAAGTTGGAGAGGAACCGGGAAGAACTCCTGGACCTCTGGAGAGAAAGAAGAGATTCTGGTGATGCCGGGCAGCCATTATAGCTGATGATATATCTGAGTTTAGTGCTAAGTGCTGAGTTTGACATCATAGTCAAACACTCACATGCACATGGGGAAAGGGAGAAAAAAATTACTGTATTATTTTGTTGTTGTATGGCGAATCCATACAGGGCAATGGACCCTGATAAAAGCCTTTTTTTGTTTGATATCATAGTGGTTGTGCAGGACTCCAACAACACCAGGAGTTCTACATTATCCTATCTCCATCGCTGCCCATGGCCCCTCATCCCACCACCCGGTCCAGCCCTTTCACCAGAAAACATGTTTCATCATGATCCTTTTAATATCTACCTTCAGCTGCAATGGGTCTTTCAGTATTCATCTTTATTCAGACCCAGCTTCTTTGTCTTCAACCGAAAGGTGAAATTTCTTCCTCTCTCTTCTGCCTGAAGACTTTCATCTTTGAATTCAACCAAATGAGTTCTTACAACTTCCATATCCCTATTTCTACCAACTCTGCCTTTGTCAGTTCAAAGTCCTGATGAAAATTTGGAAAGGATCAGTTAACAAGTTTGCTAAATTCTGGGCTCAGCTGGCCTGTCTGACTGTAACCTATAAGGGCTCCTGATCTAGAGATATAGGATAAACAGCGGATGTACTCCAAAGTTAAGGCAGCTGTAAATGGTATCTGTTTCTCAATGTTAGAGGCAGCCATTTTATACTAGAGCTATGGTGTTCAGTTCCTAGGTAGTGGTCCCAGTCTGAATGACAAACCAGACAGTCTCATGGATATCATGGAATGGGGTGTAGCTTTCATTGATCATGACATCATGATCCAGTCACACTTTGTTGAAAGTCTGACTTTGACTCTAATTTGAGGCTGTTCCTAACATGGAAGCCTTTGTTGCAGACTCCAACATGACCACAGATGCAGCTTCTCCACAATCCCTGGAGAGGAACCCTTGCTGAGGTACATCAACCAAATCAGTTGAACTCAGGATTTTTAAAGAGGTCTTTCTCCTCTTTCTAGCAATGATGCTGTTGGTCCGCGACTGCTTATTCGTCAGAGTTATTCTGCTTGTTTCATAGCTGGCCTTCATATCTGAAGGTCTTTTCCCTATCCACCACTTGGGGACATGCCCTCTAGCAGTCAGCTCTACTGAGGGATTTTGAAGAGAAGACCCAAGAATTGAGTCCTGTGGTAATTTGCGAGCAGTTGTATGGTAAGGACACATACAGGAGGTAGTATACAGGAGCAAACACCCGTGAGAAGTAGTTCAGAGAGGAGAAAGAGAAGGCTGTAGGCCTACCCTGGGAACTACCAGCGTGGAATCGACTTCAGTGAGAACTGTCTCTTGATCATCAAAAATCCAGGTGTTTTTTAAACTCTTCTCAGTAGGTTAAATTAGTCCCCAGGGGGAGGTGGGGTGAGACAGGAATACCTTCTTGTACAGCAGTAGGGTCATTATATTCAAATTCCAGGTGTATTCCAACAGGACACTCTTTAGAATAAATCAAATATAAATGTAAACAGTAGAGGCTCCCATGAGAGACCATATATCTTAAAAAACATTGTTAAACCTGGTTTTCCTGGCGGTAGCTATTTATTTGAAACTCGCAATTAAAAGGTTTCTTTCACTTGGATCTCATGGGGTGCAGCTTTCATGAACCAGCCACACTTTGGTGAAAGTCTGACATTGCCTGTATAATTTGAGGCCGTTCCTAACATGGAAGCCATTGCTGCCGACTCTAACATGAATACAGACACAGCTTCTCCGTATCTCTGGTAGGTTATGCGCCTACCATGGTTGTTACGGGTAACGGGGAATCAGGGTTCGATTCCGGAGAGGGAGCCTGAGAAACAGCTACCATATCCAAGGAAGGCAGCAGGCGCGCAAATTACCCACTCCTGGCACGGGGAGGTAGTGACTAAAAATAACAATACGGGACTCTAACGAGGCTCCGTAATTAGAATGAGTACACTCTAAACCTTTTAACGAGGACCTATTGGAGGGCAAGTCTAGTGCCAGAAGCCGCGGTAACTCTAGCTCCAATAGCGTATATTAAAGTTGTTGCGGTTAAAAAGCTCGTAGTTCTCCGTATCTCTGGAGAGGGACCTTTGCTGAGGTCTATCAACCGGGTCAGTTGAACTCAGGAATGTCTGATAAGAGACCCACCTCCAGGATAGACCAGGTTCTGAGTATCATATCTTCCAGACATCCTGATGACTCCAATGATGACATTTCCTGCCTCAATTTTCATTTATTTTTAATTATCTCTGTTAGTGAAAGGTAATTTGCGCTGGGCCTCACGTGGTCAGCGAGAGGCAAAGGCACGCCCGCGCGAGAAGAAAAGAAAACAGTTTGAACGGCCAACATTCAGCCGGCGGTGACAAGTCGGCGCGCATGCGCGGCGGCGGCAGAGACGTTCGAAAACTGACGGCCATCACGGGCTGACGTCTTTTCCCATCCATCCGTTTGAATCAAACATTTTTCAACTTCTTTTTTACTAAAAATTTAATTTGTAACATTATATTAATATCTATATTTATCCTTAATAAATTAAAATACCACGGATGAATAATTGAATCATTTTTTCAATATCAAACGAACCACCCCAATATAAAGTTGATCCCCTTTAAATATTATCACCTTTGCTTGAGACCATTTTAATCCAAACGAACCTACATCATAGTGTACCAATCAAAAAGTGTACCGAACAATCTCATTTAGAAGGCTATGTCATTACAGTGGACACGGGAGGAGCTCTGAACATCAGACAACACTAACTAGAACAGGCCATCTCAAGCCATTGAAGATAGAAAATAATAACAAAATCTACCCCACTTGCCCAAAATGTAGTTTGGTACCTGCAGCTCCAGAACACATTTTGGCTTACATTAGATGCACTAAACAGGACCTTTGGGAAAGGCAGCTGTTTATCATAAAACAGCTTGAGGAGCATGAACTCATGGAATTTGTGTAATCTTTACACAAGGGGTTAAAAAAAAAATCAACAACAACAGAAGGCTATGTTGTTATTAGCATCCATCAAGTTGAGTTCGACTCTTGGTGACTAAATGGTGACAAATATTGTACAATTTGATCTGTTAATGATCATTACTCACAGCTCATCTGGTGACCTTATAGTAAACACAAGGTAATAAAAGTGTGCCATGGTGCCATGATCAACGAAAGCTGCACCCCTACACCCCATTCCATGAGATCACTCATTGAATTTGTGTAATCTTTACACAAGGGGATAAGAAACAACAACAACAACACAAGGTAATAAGACCAAATCCAAATAAATAAATAAAAATTCACACTATTTATTTATTTGGATTTGGTCTTATTACCTTGTGTTTATAATCTACTAAACCGAATGACCCGGGCAACGCCCGTGTTTTACCCGATTGAATGTTTTGATTCAAATACTATTTGTTACAATTATAAATTGGCGCCTTAAATAAATGCATATATTAGTTAATAACTATAGCCTATGTGCTTTATCTGTCTATGTACTGTTGGCTTCCGTAGGCGTCTCTTACTGGGAAAAAGAAAGAGAGGATTCCATTTGGTTATTAACTAATATATGCATTTATTTAAGGAGCGACCCGCTCCAACACAATAGTAACAAAAATGTGGGGGTGGGCAAAGGTGGCGTGATCGTAGCCGACCAATAGGAGGGCGCCATTCCAAAAAAAAAAGCAAACCGTGACAGAGGCGACGAAGAATGACGCTCGTAACTGTATATAGAATAATCCAAATTGTACCTTATTATAACCTTATAGTAGTTTTCTTGACCCTTTCTAGCCAGCTCATTACAGTTCTTCCTCTATTTCTTCCATTTTTACCAAAATCAACTTGACTTTTCTAAACCATTTATTCTCATTAGGTGTCTGAAGTAGGTCAATCTTTGACAGGAGTTTGATGTAAATGGACTTAGAGTTACGCAGACGTATAAAAATAATTAAATTGTGTATATATTTATTTATTGGGTTTTGACTGGAGACTAGAATAAATATATTTTGTCGACAGATATGTAAATCAGTTTTAGTTTAATTGTTGAATTAAATTTTATTTGTTAAATGGCTTCTATGTGAATATTTTTAAAGAAGGAAAATAAATTTCTTTTTTTTTTTTTATAAGTTCTGATAATTTTTATAGTTAGAGGGATACATCATCAAGAAAAATAACAATGGCGACGAGGATTTCATTCGAACTATATATAATGAAAGAAGAACCTTTTGAAAATGATATTCAACGATTCAAACAGTACATCTTGTTCATCAGAGTTGTTGCTTTTATTTGTACCCTTTGTTATCACAAGTCTTTACACAATTTCCAAGAATTCACAGAACAAACAAATCCATCACAACAGAATGAGAGGAAATATTTGAAAAAAAAAAAGTGAGAAGATCTCCACAATGAGATGAAGGGATGAAGAGAGGAGTTTAATGAATGCTGCGCTACGCCTGCGGGACATCCCCCTGTTCCAACTTGGTGATGGCTTCTCTGAACTTGGCGATGGACTCCTTCGAGACTGTGAGTTTCTCCTTCAGGTCCGCAATCTCTTTCTGGATCTTGGACTTGGCTGATAGAATGGCTGCTAGGGTTCTTTCCTTCTTCTCTTCAACTGGACACACACACATGTACATGGAGTTTGTAAACTAAACACAAGGTAATAAGTCCATATAAATAAATAGTGTGTGACGTTTCAGTAACAGCATTGTTACCAAAACGTCACACACTATTTATTTATTTGGTCTTATTACCTTGTGTTTATAATCAATAATCCAAATTGTGCCTTATCAGTTTGTAAACAAAATGGTGGAACTGGTTAGGTACAATTTAGATTATAGATTATAAACACAAGGTAATAAGACCACAAACCAAAATAAATGGTTTGTGTGTGACATTTCGGTAACAATGCTGTTACCGATTATATATTTGGTCTTATTACCTTGTGTTAACAATGATAAGGCACAATTTGGATTATCTATATATATATAATTGAATGTCTGTCTGTCTGTACTCTATAGATTCAAAAACCATACATCCAATCGCCGTGAAATTTTGGGATATTATTAGGTATATCCCCGGGAAGGTTTTTGAAAAATAATTTCTTGAATATCCTTAGAGTTATTCGTAGATTTGTAGATTTAACTAAATGATGATGTTTATTTATTAAAAGTAAGATTTTCTACCTATTAATTGCGCACAAGTCAAAGTTAGTTTTATCATTTATCTACAACATATATATTGGGAGAATAGATAAAATGATGATTTTGTAATGTAGAAAATTAGGAAAGGCAAAATTCAGGATGACACGACAATTTATTTGAGACAAGAATAATGATACAATTCCAAGGTAAGATACTATTCCTTTAACTTCCAATAACCGAGGGAACCAATTAATATTGATTTTATTCAACTTATCGAGTATTTTTTTCAAGGGATGGGAAAAAATGTTCACTTTATCGAGAGATTCAAATTTACGAGTTTCAAATTATCAAAATATATCTATTATTTTTTAAATAAGTTTATAGAGAATTGTTTTAACAAATGTTCGTTAGACAAACCTTTACTCGGGTAAAACCCGGGCAAAGTTGGGTACATCCGCTAGTAGATTATAAACACAAGGTAATAAGACCAAATCCATGATAAGGTACAATTTGGATTATAGATTATAAACACAAGGTAATAGGACCAAATCCAAATAAATAAATTTATTTATATATTTGGATTTGGTGTTATTACATAGTGTTAACAAACAAAAACAGGGTTGTTAGGAAGATTTCAAGGCAAGGTACAGCTACATGACCAGAGATGGAAGGTATGGCATTGACCAGAGAGCAGTGAGGGAGGTTGTTAACTTACAGTTGGTCTCATGCTGGTACGGCCCCATGATGAGGGGAGGGGTGTTGGTGAGGGCTTGGTGCATGCTGAGCAGAGGTTCTTGGAATATCTGCATCAGTTCAGCACAAAGTCTTCAAACAAGTAAAAGTACAACTCAAAAAGAGCTTGCCCAAGTTATTTATTATTATTATCATTTTTTAAAGAATTTGATAAGGCCCAATTTGGATATATTATCGATTATTATATTTAATACAGTAGAACTACCTCCCTGTAAAGGACAACACTTAATTGCAGAGCCAAGGTGTCCTTTATGGAGAGGTGTCCTCTAGCGTGAGTGTCCTCTCATGGAGATTCTAACGTATTATTATAAACAAAAGGTAATAAGACCAAATACAAATTAATTAATAGTGTGTGACCATTCTGTAACACCATTTTTACAGAAACGTAACACACTATTTGGATTTGGTCTTATTACCTTTTGTTTAGAAAGAGTTCATTTTATGATGTAGATTATAGGCTCAACAACTTTTGCTGGCCACTAACCCTCTTTTTACAAAAATACACTCACATGGAAAAAACTTAAGGAAGGGGAAGTCTTTGATATCACCGGAAATCTATATTTTTTAAGGAGACAGAGGGAATTTTGTTCACACTTGGTTGTCTTGTGTGTCTTCAATAAAGGTCACTGTAATATCTTTCAAGAGTTATTGTCTGAATCCCCGATATACATGGTAAAAGGTACAACTTCCCTAAGTTTTGTCCATGAGTGTATATAATTGCATAATAAGTGCCATCATCAAACAAAACAAAAAGTATATTGTGTAAAAAACTTGTGTGGTACAGCAATATCGTCAATTTGAGAGACAGGGCGGCGATGTAACCACTCACCAACTCATCATAGAACTCTGACACCAGGTGTTTCTTCCCTAGCAGGAAGTTGGCTTCGTTCTGGAACAGCTTGAGAACATGGTAGACTGATACCTGGACACATACATTCTAGACATTTGTCCTTTCTTTATTGTTTCCTTTGTATATAATTTCTCCTGTCAAACTTATATAAAGTTCATGAGAGAGGCTGGGTTTGTCAAAGGGGTCAAAATCCAGAGAGACTAAAATTCCAACGTGATTATCTGCATAAGCCTGTCCCATTATATATATATATATATATATTAAAAATTAAAAAAAAACATATCCTGACAGCGCTTAAATGAGCATTTCTAGATGGTAGAGCGCCATCTAGTGGAACAGAAATCAACTAATCATTCATTTAGCCTGTTCCCTGATATTTGGCCAACCCAATTTCTTGATAAATCAAGAAAAGCCATCCATGAACGTGTTTCACGCTGTTGGCGCTCGTCAGCGTGGAGTAGGCTGTACCACTGCGACCAAAAAGATTTTTGTTCGCAGAGGCTTCTTGAGAAACCAAGAAATGGGTATTTGTGGCCAAACTTGCGTAAATACACTTAACATGTGAAATCGAACAAAGTTAACCAATCATGTCACTTCCGTCCAAAGTGAGAGACCAAGGTCACAACAGCAGTGTAGGGAAGGAACGTACCGGCCTCTCGTTGGGGTCAATGAAGTAGATCTTGATGGCAATTTCAAACTCCCCCCACCCCGTCTCTGTCACCTCATACGGGGGTTTCTGTACCACTGCAGCACACCACTGGGATTACTTCAAACATTCTTTGTTGTTGTTGTTTCTTATCCTCCTGTGTAAAGATTACACCAATTCCATGAGATCATGCTCCTCGAGCTGTTTTATGATAAGCAGCAGCCTCTCCCAAAAAACCTCTTTAGTGCATCTAATGCAAGCCAAAATGTGTTCTGGAGCTGCAGGTGCCAAGTTACATTTCGGGCAAGTGGGGTAGATTTTGTTGTTATTTTTATCTTCAATGGCTTGAGATGGCCTGTTCTAAATCTTGTTAGTGTTGTTTGATGCTGTCTGATGTTCAGAGCTCCTCCTGTAGTGCTACACCATATAGACAGTCACTCAGAGGGACAAAATGGAGGCCTCTTAACCCAGCTTAGTGTAATACTGGGATAATAACTGACACCTCAGCTAGTGTTTAGGCACATAATATAATATCTTCAATGTATAACCATGTTGGAATCGCAGGGGATGGAGAAGCAGACTCTCTGGCCAAACTAATAACCTCATCACTAATCTAACAGTTTTTTTTGCCTATCCCTTGTACACGTGGTACAGGCCATGATAATCATGGTGGGTAGAGGTAGACGACTGCTTTTACTGTAAGTGCACCACATGTCTACACATGTGAAAAGCAGTTTGACTTTGCACTTACAGATATACCAGAGCCCCGTTTGGTTACTTGCACTCGCTGGTGGGGTTGGACTTTTGCAAGAGTCGGGGGCCATTGGAGCATTTTTTTTTTTAAATCATAAAAAAGTGCCCAATACGGGAATCAAACACGGGTCGTAGCGGTCAAAAACCAATGGCTTAGACCAGCCTTCCACCAACCCCCTCCTCTACTAGTAGATCATTAAAGATACTCACAATGCAATTATCTGGCATAAAATATCTGAGATTGTTACCACCTGGAAGACTTCCCTCAATCAACAGAGGTGGATAGGCCGAGAGAAACTACTAAAGTCAAATTTAAACACACAGGAACACTATGACTTAGCATCTTAAGATTAGAAAAACACATAAAAACAAAAAAGACATAAGGTAAAAAAACCGTAAATATAAAACTGTAGTTGAAATTTTGGCAACAAATATTGTTACACACTGAAAAGTCACAGTTCATCTATTTGGGGTTTGGTTTTGTTACCTTCCTGTTTCTAATCTAATAATCCAAATTGTATCTTGTCAACACAAAAAGAAGAAAGTTATTTTTCAACCTTTCAGTATAAAATGTAATAATGAAGCAGCCTCACCTAGCTCTACAGTATAGACAGCAGTTTCTTTTCAACGAAAAATCAAAATTTATTTCAAGGATAAATAACGATTATTTCTAACCTTTTGGATGAGGTATGAAAGTACCGGGATAAGTAGCGGGATAGTATTTAAAATGTCGTTTTACAATCATAAGCCACATTATATTGTATTATAGACAGCAGTACTAACATAGTGTTAACTGAGTGGCGGAACTACTAAATGCCACCACATAAAAACAAAGATGATATTCATGACAAAGGGAGGGCTGCTTAAAGTGAAGGCTGATAGAGAGAAAGTTTCTTAGAACTGACAACAGTCAGACAACTGGGAGGAGAAAATCAAAATTTATTTCTCCCGCGTGCATCATTTGTTTTATGCCATACACACACCATTATGATTTATAAATGTATGTAATTCTACTGTCCTCAAAGCTTATGTCCATAGTTCTTCTAAAATACCCATTCCAAGAGTCTAGCAACAGTATCACTATAAAAGGAAGTTCCAAAAATGCAATATAACAGCGGTATGGTAGATTAAACTGGCGAAACCACTGGGAGGGTTCACCACTGATGAGCCAGGCCCTCCCTTTAATTTTTCAATTGCAGTAAGGGCAGTAGAAATTGTTTATTTCAAAAAGAATCTTACACTTTTAAAATAGTTTTGAATTTTGACACACCATAATGCTATACACGCTACCACGCCTTACTCTATAAACCATCTACAAAGGTTTATGCTACAAGGTTGTTACATATGTTACATGGTTATATGGTGTTTAGATTTATATACAACATGTGATGGAAAGAATCCTATGAACTGGGGACACAAGTGGTAGCTAGGTTTTAGGATAAGAAAAACTCTTTTAATTTCAAACCAAAGGTAGATGGAGGGGGGGGGGGGTCTTGATAACCTTGATTGATAACTACTCATTTAAAAGAGACAGCTTTGATTGAAAACTGAGTTCTAGGGACCCTTATACAGTTCCTATGTCACATCTCAGTTGTCTTATTTGAGAGTGAAATGACAGTCCTTAATGGTCAACTCTACATAAATGTAGGAGAGATGCAAACATAGGAATTCAATGATAGTTGATACTACATAATATGAATCTCATGGAATGGGGTGTAGGAGTGCAGCTTTCGTTGATCATGGCACCATGGCACACTTTGGTGAAAGTCTGACTTTGCCTGTAATTTGAGGCCGTTCCTAACATGGAAGCAGATGCCTTTGATGCCGAATCTAACATGAGTACAGACGCAGCTCCTCCGTATCCCTGGAGTGGGACCCTTGCTGAGGTCCATCAACTGGGTCAGTTGAACTCAGGATTTTTAAAGAGGTCTTTCTCCTCTTCTAACAATGCTGCTATTGGTCAGCGACTGCTTATTCGTCAGAGTTATTCTGCTTGTTTCACAGCTGGCCTTCATATCTGAAGGTCATTCCCCTATCCGCCACCTGGGGACGTGCCCTATAGCAGTCAGCTCTGCCAAGGGAATATATTGAAATTTGTGTGATCTTTACACAAGGGGATAAGAAACAACAACAACAACTACATAATATTGTAACGTAGAAATCAAGCCTTGAAATATCCTAAGATGTAAAAGTATTTATTGATGACGTCACAGCGACGAGTCGACAATTATTAACAGGTCAGCTCAACTATCTCCAGCTAGAGAATCTTAAGCAAGTAAGCAAAGAAATATTTTAAGATGATTTCACAAAAACAGATTAATATATATTTTTATAATCTGTTGAATATATTTTCATTGAATAATATTAAATTAAATAATAAAATATTTCTTCGCCACATAGCCTCCTCCTATAAAGAGCATCGACCCGATGCTCAGAAGGAGACTTACATCCTCAGTCTCAAGGCTCGAGAACGGGTGATAGGGCCTGAGATCTCTTCGCGGGTCTGTGGTTGTTGTGTTCGTTCAGTGGGGATGTCTTCTTCCTGGAAGTTTGTCGAGTCATCTTCTGGGTCCTCTTCTAGCTGGTCCTCCTGGTCCTCTGGGTTTAAATAAGGTTTCATCCTACCAATGTGAACTAAATCTTTTGTTTTACGACGACCCAGCTGGTTTCCGAATGTTTCAACTTCATAGGTCACATCAGATATTTTTCGGGTTACTTTGTATGGGCCGAAGTAACGTCTCATTAGTTTTTCCGAATATCCCACTTTACGCACAGGAATAAAGATCCATACAAGATCTCCAGGCTGATAAATTATATTTCTGTGATGGGCGTCATAGCGATGTTTATTGCTACCTTGAGATCTCATGGAGTGGATACGTGCCAGTTTTCGTGCTTCTTCGGCTCTTGCCCCTAGAGTTTGGATGAAATCGTCGTCTTCTGGCAATAACTTGGGGAATAACACGTCAAGTGGAGTCTCGGCTTCACGCCCGTGTACAAGGAAAAATGGGGTGAACCCAGTAGACTCTTGTTTTGCTGTGTTGTATGCAAATGTAACGAATGGAAGAATCCTGTCCCAATCTTTATGGTTGACATCTACATACATGGACAGCATGTCTGCTATGGTCTTATTCAACCTCTCCGTGAGTCCGTTTGTCTGGGGGTGATAGGCGGTCGTCTTCCGATGGGTAATTCTGCACTGGTTGTTCAGATCACTTATCATTGAAGATGTGAAGTTCCTTCCTCTATCCGTGATTAATTCCCTCGGCGCGCCGTGCTTTAAGATGACATCTTCAATGAAGAATTTGGCGACTTCCATGGATTCACTTGTGGGTAGAGCTTTAGTTATCGCATATTTTGTTAGGTAGTCCGTACATACAATAATCCAACGGTTGCCACCTTCTGATGTTGGAAATCTCCCCAGGAGATCCATTCCTACCTTTTCAAAGGCAACTTCAGGAACAGGTATTGGCTGTAAGTGCCCTGAGGGGAGTTGGGGCTGATGTTTACGCCTCTGACAATCTGAACAGTGTGCCACATACCTTCTAACTGTTCTATACATTCCGGGCCAGTAATACTTTTTTCTTATTCGGTCATAGGTTTTAGTAAATCCGAGGTGACCAGCCGTGGGTGAATCATGGAAATTTTTCAGTAATTCCTGCCTTAAATGGCGTGGAACCACCAAAAGCCATGGTTTCCCCATTGGATCATAATTTTTTCTGTAGAGCGTGTTATCGATTTTTACAAAGGAATTATTAGGAGAACTTTGTAATTTGTCAGCGATTTTTCTAATAGCTTGATCATTCATCTGCTCTTCGCTAAAGTTCTGCAAAGTCACTATGCTTGGAATATCTTCCTCCATATCTTCACTGTATTCTAATGGACTTCTTGATAAGCAGTCTGCGTCCTGATGTTTCCTTCCGCTCTTATACACGACAGTGACGTCAAACTCTTGCAGCCGAAGTGCCCATCTTGCTAACCTCCCACATGGGTCTTTGAGGTTGGTCAGCCAGCACAAAGAGTGGTGGTCTGTAACAATAGTGAACGGCTGTCCAAAGACATATGGTCGGAATTTATTTATAGCCCAAATGATGGCAAGGCATTCCCTTTCTGTGGTTGAATAATTTTTTTCTGCCTTATTTAAGGTTCTGGATGCATAAGCAATGGCTCTTTCCTTTCCCTTTTGTATCTGCACTAATACTGCTCCTATTCCGTAGTTGCTTGCGTCAGTGTGTATTTCGGTTGGGGATGAGTAATCAAAATGTCCAAGAGCGGGTTCGGAAATTAACGCTGACTTGAGAGCTTCAAATGCATTTTGCTCTTCCTGGTTCCAATTAAATGCTGAGTCTTTCTTCAAAAGGTCATTCAAGGGTTGGGCTACGTGGGCATAATTGGGTATGAAGCGGCGGTAGTAGGATGAAAGGCCAAGAAAACTTCTAACTTCCTTCAATGACCTTGGCGTAGCGAAGTCGCGGACTGCTCGAATCTTTTCTTGGTCGGGACGAATTCCATTTTCACTCACCTCATGTCCAAGAACCGTGATAGTTTTTGCACCAAACTTGCATTTCTTGGAATTGAGACATAATCCGGCTTTCTTAAGGCAATTTAATACGAGTTGAAGGCGTCTTAGGTGTTCTTCAAAGCCATCTGAAAAAACGATGATGTCATCGAGGTAACACAAGCAAATGGTCCACTTAAGACCCTTCAGAAGATTATCTATCATTCGTTTGAAGGTAGCTGGAGCATTACATAACCCAAATGGCATTACTTTGAACTCGTACAGTCCATCTGGAGTTATGAATGCTGTCTTCTCACGGTCCGATTCTTCTACGTCGATTTGCCAGTACCCTGATTGGAGGTCCATGGAAGAATAAAATCTAGCTCCCCGTAAGCAGTCTAAAGTGTCGTCGATCCTTGGGAGAGGGTAGACATCCTTTTTTGTTATTTTGTTAAGGCGGCGGTAATCGACGCAGAATCTCCAGCTTCCATCCTTTTTTCTTATCAATACTACAGGCGAGGCCCACGGACTTTCAGAGGGCTGAATGATGTCAAGTTTTTCCATCTTGTTTACCTCATCCTGAATAATTTGGCGTTCTCTTGGTGCAACTCGGTAAGGTCTTTGTTTGGTCGGTAGGTGGTCTCCAGTGTTAATTCGGTGTTTAACATTGACGTCCTTGAATTGTTTTCTTTTACTAAATTCGAAAATATCCGTATAGTTTTTTAACAAATTTCTTAATTTTTCTTTTTGAGATTCAACAAGTGAATCATCTATAAAAAATTCCGAGATTTTTGGGTCTTCAGAATGTTCCGCCTCTGTTTCAACTTGGTTACAATCAGCTAGAGTACATAATTGGCTATCTTCGATGACAGCACTATCGGCTACATGCATCCCTTGTGGGATTAGTTTCGGATATGGACTCCAATTCACCACCCAAAGTTTACCTCGGTTATTGGTAAGTGAAATGACAGAAGAGGGAGCCGTTAGTTCTCTTTCCAGCAATAGCTCTTTTCGACATTCTGCCACCACAATTGCGTCATTAGAAATGTCACGACTTGCTACTTCTATTAACTGAATAGAGGCGGGTTCGATTCTATATTCCAATTCCGAGTAGAGAGGTGAGCTGTTCTTAGGGGTATCCTCAAAAAGGCATTTTTCTAAGAAGAGTGTGTCGTCAGCTGAATCAATTATCGCCCTAGATAACTTCAAAAAGTTCCAACCAAGAATAACTTCGTGACTACAGTCTTCCATAACGACAAATTCAAAGCTTTCCTGTAGTCCATTCAAGTCCAGTTTCAGTGTGCAGCGTCCTTTTGGTCTTACAATTTTACCGTTGGCTACTCGTAATGTGACGTCAGTTTCGGCAAACATTATTTTTCTTAGTTTGAGTCTGAACCTCTCAGAAATGACAGAATATGAGGCTCCTGAGTCGACGAGGGCACGCGTCATTTTTCCTTCTATTTTAATGTCTATGTAATTTTCTTTTAATTCTAATGTGGTCGACAAGGGAGGATTTATAAATTTTGCGGCCTTACCTCCAAAATAGGACGCATCTTCTAGTTTTCCTGACGGGAACGGCGAGGCGACTGGCTGGGTCTTCTATCAGGAGCCGAATATTGTCCTTTTCGGCCAGTGTAAGGAGAGGGGCTTCGGTAGCGGCGTCTATTTTCTCTTGGCAGGTCGTCGTTGGGCTCTTGGCTGCTCCGAGAATTATAGAATGTTCTAGGCTCTAGCCTATCTCTCTGCTTGTAATTCCAAGTTTGTTCTCCTTCATATTCTCTCCTCTTGTCACGGCAGTAGCGCACGACGTGGCCAGGGCGTCCGCAGTGGAAACAGATTGGCTTACCTTCCGTGGTTCGCCATTCGTTGGTATCGCGTCTTCCGTTTACTTGTTTTGGCTGCTGCGGTCTTATCGTTTGGGCCACATATCTATTATTATAAAACTCTCGGGGTCTTTCCTTCTGTGGGGAACTTCTCCTAGGCTTTGAGATTGGCGCCAGGGTTCTTCCAATCTCCTCCTTTACCATATCTTCGATGGTAGAAATTTTTGGTTCCTCTCGACTAGAGCCTAATGCCCGCTGTACCTCCTCACGAACAATTTGCCTGATCATAGATGACAGATCTGCCCTGTCATCATGATCACTGAGAGATGCCACATTTGGTAGTCGCTCGTATTTGGTAGGGGTCACTCGCTTACAGTGTATGCTTTCAATGCGGCGACATTCGGTGACGAATTGCTCAGTGTTATGCACATCCCTTGGGATAAGTGCCTGGTAGAGCTCCTCAGCTATCCCTTTCATCAGATGGGATATTTTATCTTCCTCATTCATTTGTGGATCTACCTCTTTGCAAAGGCGCAGGACGTCTTGGATGTAATATTCGGTGCTTTCTCCTTTTAATTGTGCGCGAGTTTTGAGTATTTTCTCAGCTCGCAGTCTTGAGCTTTCATTTTTTCCAAATACATTTTCTAATTGTGACATGAACTCCGTCCATGTCTGGATGCTTTCCTCGTTGTTTTCATACCATTTGAGAGCAGTGCCAGTAAGATAGAAATAAACGTTAGCGAGACAAAGGGTTTCATCCCATTGGTTGTGCTTCGCCACACGTTCATACCCTTTTAACCAGCTACGGGGATCTTCAACACCCTCACCAGAGAACATTGAGGGGTTTCTAGGTAGATGTTGGACAAAAAATGAACCCACCTGAGTAGTGGCTTCTTTCTTGATGTTCATGGTTTTTTCTTCTTGCTCAACCGAGTCAATTTTCCGTTTTTTTCTGAATGGGTATCGATCCAGCTTCTCCACCAGTTGTAACGTAGAAATCAAGCCTTGAAATATCCTAAGATGTAAAAGTATTTATTGATGACGTCACAGCGACGAGTCGACAATTATTAACAGGTCAGCTCAACTATCTCCAGCTAGAGAATCTTAAGCAAGTAAGCAAAGAAATATTTTAAGATGATTTCACAAAAACAGATTAATATATATTTTTATAATCTGTTGAATATATTTTCATTGAATAATATTAAATTAAATAATAAAATATTTCTTCGCCACAATATGCACTACACAAATGTAGGAGCCAAACTTGCCTCGGTTCTGGTTGGCGTAGCTCTCATGCAGCTTGAAATGTACTTTCTTCACATAGGTGGACATGTCCTGGAACACATTCAATCAGTATAAATTACATACCCATATTGATCCATTATCGATCCGTTATTGATCCATTTATTGGCTCAATGTTTTACTTTCCGGTATATATTAGGGACAGCAGCAGATGTATCTATGTATATATTCTCTAGTTTACTGACAGATCTTCAATATACAGTACTCCTTCAACTTGTTTACTTCAACACCCCAAGTAATCAGTTATTTGTAGTTGATTTAGAGTCTGTGTTGAGTCAGTTCTCCTTGTTATGGGTCGACCTCATCAGAAGCCAAGTTGGACTACCACAGTGTGTCCTTCAGATTCTTTGGGTCTAAAGCAGACATACATTTATCTATCATGGGGGGGCATTAGAACATTTTTTTTTAATTAGAAAAAAGTGCCCAATGCGGGATTCGATCCCAAGTCGTACCAGTCTAAAACCAACGATTTAGACCATTTGTTCATCCAACCCTTTTATTACCTTTGCGTAACTATTGAGAGATTCTTAGAATTAAAGATATTTCGGCCAAAGTTGGTGGACAAGTGGGTAACACCCTCGATTCCCGACAGTCATGAACCGGGATCAAATCCTGCATTAACATTTTGTTTAATATGTAAATAACCTTCACATATTATTCATTGTTTCAAATATCATTAACTAGGTTGTTCTCTTGTTGAGCGATACCTAATAAAGTGATTTTGGAACAAGAACTTTGGCCAGTAAATCTTTTTATTATCTTGACTTTTCAACAAAATCTTTTGTCAAAATTCGAAACTATTTTGAACATGTAAGATTCTTTTTGAAATAAAAAAATTTATAGTGCCCTTACTGCAATGGAAAAATTAAAGTAAGGGCAGTAGAAATTGTTTAATTTCAAAAATAATCTTACGTGTTCAAAATAGTTTCGAATTTTGATAACATAATGGCGTGCTAGTGCATCGTATTATAAAAATCTTTTGTCCTTTTTGTCCTAATGTCAAGATAATAAAAAAGATTTACTGGCCGAAGTATCTTTAATTTTAACAACTATGAATGCCGGCCAGGCAGCCTCTATTTTTACGATGTTGAGAGATTGTAAGGAAGGAAAAACTAAAGAATATCTATATATATAAAAATCAATGTTTGTATGTTTGTTTGTTTGTATGTCCGGTATACAAATTTGCAGTAGTTCACTAATTCAAACCAAAATTTCCATACATAGGTAAAAAAATACGGGGAAGACGATAGGCTATTTTTAAAAAATATATAAATCAATTATTAAAACTATATATTCAAAATATTCTATTTAGCTCACGAACAGCGCCCTCTATCAAAGATTAGATTAAATTATACTGATGCAAACAAATAGATAATGCTAATAACAAACAATTAAAAAAAAAAAATCTTATCTAAATATATATCACTCGGGTAGATATGCACACGGGTCAAGCCCGGGTCATCTGTCTAGTTTTTTATAAAAGGCTCACAGAGAGTCACAGACCTCGTTGAAGAATGGTTTGAGGTAAACCGTCCATTTGTGAGTGTGGCCATCTTCCTCCCGCTTCTTGCCGAAGTACTGCGCGATGTTTCCATACACGATGGGCTTGATAACACAGGCTCCCTGTAACAACACAACACGGTCAGCTGTGATCTGTGCGATACGACAAAAATAAGGTGACAATCAAATGGAGAGCTTCATACTTTTTACATTTTTCACATGTGTAGACATGTGGTATACTTACAGTAAAAGCAGTCGCCTACTTCTACCCACCATGATTATCATGGCCTGTACCACGTGTTTTTTTTTTGCTTATCCCTAGTACACATGGTACAGGCAGCCATGATAATCATGGTGGGTAGAAGAAGGCGACTGCTTTTACTGTAAGTGCACCACATGTCTATACATGTGAAAAGCAGTTTGACTTTGTACTTACAAATGTGCCAGAGCCCCATTTGGTTACTTGCACTCGCTGGTGGGGTTGGAATTTTGCAAGACGTACCACGTGTACTAAGAATGAGCAAAAAAAAGAAAAGAACAATCTCCGAGAGAGGACACCACTCTACAAAGGACAGTTTTCAATGCTGATAAAATTACCATTTTATTATTTAGAAACTCTACGGTAAGAGAGGACACTTCTGTCTAAAGGAAACTTGAACTAAACCTTTCATTTCTGACAACACATGTGATTGTAAGTATTTCCTCAGAAACCTATAACACTGTCCAGCTTCTAGTACATGTGAGATGCCAGCTTGGTTGTTTACACTTGCTATTGTTGGGATGGGAAAGGTGCCAAGTACGCGGTAGCGCAACTTTTTTTATTATTAGACAATAGAACACATTTTGCTTACAACTGGATCAAATGCAGGTAAGTACCGGCTACTGTAAATGTTTTGAGAATTTGTGGAGCCATTCAATTTCTAATCTATTAATACACCTGATTGGAGGTGGTTAAAATAACCAAAGAATGGACAATCCATTGATAAGGTACAATTTGGATTATATAGTAACGTAGAAAATCAAGTCTTGGAATATCTTAAGATGTAAAAGTATTTAATGATGACGTCAGTACGACTAGTTGACAATTATCAACAAACCAAACTATCTACAGCTAGAGAATATTGAGCAAGCAAGCTAGGCAACATAAATGATCTTCTTCTTCTTCTTTCTTATCTCCACTCAATCACACTAAGGTATCAAGCTTGTTGATGGTGTCTGCCGGGGAAGAGTAACACATAGAGTAACAAATGGTGATTTTACAAATATAAAGTAATAAATCTTTTTTAAATATTTTCATTGAATAAGTGATAAGGTATACATTTCGAATTATAGATTGGAAACACAAGGTAATAACATGACCAAATCTCCAAATAAATAAATAGTGTGTGACGTTTCTGCAACAGTGTTGTTACCATCTTCAGACAAAAGTACTGAATGAATGGTAATTATATCTATAATAGATTCAGTACCTTACATGGTAATAAGACCAAATCTCCAAATAAATAAATAGTGTGTGATATTTTGGTACCAACATTGTTACCATCATCAGACAAAAGTACTGAATGAGAAATTATACCTCAGCATGCTTTTAAATAGTTACTGTTATCAAATCTATAAACATCTGCTATTTTGTCTGATGATGGTAACAACGCTGTTACAGAAAGGTCACACACTATTTATTTATTTGTATTTGGTCTTATTACCTTGTGTTTATAATCTATAATCCAAAATTGTACCTTATCAGATTCAGTATTTTTGTTTCTGATGGTAACAACGCTGTTACAGAAAGTTCACACACTTATTTATTTTTGGTCGTTGAGGTACAGCTTGCACCACGCTGATGAGAGCCAACAGCCCGAAACGCGTCCGTGGTTAGCTTTTTCTTGATTAATCAAGAATGGGTATTTGGCCAATTCTGGAATAATTAAAAATCAACGAGGATAGTTGATATTTATTCCGATAGATGGCGCAAGCCATCTACAACTTTCAGTTGCACGATAAGGAATTGCCTTTTTTCATAATTTATGCACCTTATTCCAGTACAATATTACATTTGTATTATTTTTTCATTTATTTATTTATTATTTGGTCTTGTTACCTTATGTGGACAATGGATTCTTTTGACATCTGATGCACTTGAAGAATCTTCATAATCAAGAAGAGGAGATAAGGTGACAAATAAAGAAGTTTGCAGATAAATCAACTGAGAGCTTTCTAAATCTAAATATATCTTCTTTCTTTCTTATCTCCACTCAATCATATTAGGGTGTCAAGCTTGTAGATGGTGTCTGCTGGGGATGGGTAGAGCTCATCATGTATGAGTCAACTAGCCGAATGACCCGGGCAACGCCCGTGTTTTACCTGATTGAATGTTTTTATTCAAATACTATTTGTTACAATTATAAATTGGCGCCTTAAATAATGCATATCCTAATCCTAATCAATCAGTCATAGGCCGCCTCTGTCACGGATGGCCGGCGCCCTCCTATTGGACGGCTACGATCACGTGTCATCGTTGGCGCGTAGGTGACCTTGAGTGACGTAATGCCCCCCCCCCCTGCCGGCGGCGCACGCCCATTGGCTGCTGGCGAGCACGTGACCTCCCTGTGTGCGCGCATCCGTGACAGAGGCGGCCGGCCAATGACTGATCAGGAAAGACTCTCGTGACTATATATATATATACATTTTGTGTAGAAATAGGATTAGTTGACTTTATAAGGTAAACTTATTCATACAGTTTGTATCCCTCGATAGCTCAGTTGGCAGAGCGGAGGACTGTAGATGTTACAACGGTGATCCTTAGGTCGCTGGTTCAAATCCGGCTCGAGGGAGTTTTTTTTATTATTTTATTTTTATTGGCTGCCGGCGAGCACGTGACCTCCCTGTGCGCGCGCATCCGTGACAGAGGCCGATGAGGAAAGACGGTCATGACTATATATATTAATACAGTCTAAGTAAATAAATAGTGTGTGATGTGTTTCTGTAACAGCATTGTTACCATCATCAGACATCATTGCAGATAATATTTATAGACTTGATAACAGTAACTATTTAAAAAGCATGCTGTGATATATTTTTTTTCTCATTCAATACTTTTTGTCTGATGATGGTAACAATTCTGTTACTGAAATATCCCACACTATTTATATTGGTTTGGTCGATTATCTTGTTTCTAATCTATAATCCAAATTGTACCTTATCACTTTCTATATAAAGTTATCAAAAGGAAAATGTTGAAAATACAGAACTTCTATACTGGGGATCATTGTGAGATCATCTATTGACCATATTCTTCTTCTTCTTCTTTCTTATCTCCATTCAATCATATTAGGGTATCAAGCTTTTAGAGCTTGAGATCATGACTGGGTGAAGTAGAATGCATCTGCCTTTGTCATTAAGACTGGGAGCACTATCTATTGACCATATATTTTGTAAATTATTATCCCTAGTACACGTGATACAGGCAGCCATGATAATCATGGTGGGTAGAGGTAGTTGTAAACTGCCTTTACTGTAAGTACACCACATGTCTACACATGTGAAAAGCAATTCAACTTTTGTACTTAAAAATATGTCAAAGCCCCGTTTGGTTACTTACAATTTTGCTGGTGGGGTCAGACTTTTGTAAGAATCGGGGGTCATTAGAGCATTTTTTTTTTTAATTGACCATAATGGAGGAATACACTTTGCAGAATGAAAGGAGAGGTAGACTAAGGTTTGATAATCTAATAGCGTGAAAGTCTGGAATCAGAAGATACAAAAAGAATTGCTTATAAAGAATGAAACGGTATTCCTTTTGACAGTTCTCATAGATGTACTGTGCTACATGATGATAAAACTTGTCTTAAACAGACGACTGTGTTATACAGCTAACACTACATTTGTTATCATACCCGACTCCTATTCATAGTACCTTAAAACTACTTGGTTGACAAAAACTATAACAAGACTTAGAACAAAACACTATAAAGGAATGACAATACATCCAGATGGCACAAGAACCTATAGGACATGTAACAACTGTCCTGGTGTGGAACTAACACCTACCCACATATTCTCATGCCCAGCAATGGCCGCAGCCTTGCAGAAAATTGACATGGACCCAGAACAGCAGCTTTACATACCCAAGATAGAGGGCATTGCTATGATAGAGATGTATGGAGACATCTGAGGCTCTTCTTTGGATACGACAACAACAACAAAACTATTTGGCAATACTTTTTTGTCATTAATATGATAGGTTTCAATTTAAAAAATCCATTGTAAATTCTTATTATTGTATAAAAGGAGTGCTCATTGTAAATAAATACAGTTATCTATAGAATGATCAATCATTATGCAAAATAAAAACAAAAATAAAGACTAATTTGTTGTATTTCTGTCCATATTCACAGTTCTGCTTCAAATTTAGTCAAAATGTAAAGAAATATGGTATATAAATTACCTTTTTTAAATGCTTAAAATGAAATATTATTTAGAAAACACATTTATGTTATCAAAAACATTTATAAATTGTTTAATATAATATTTACAAATATTTTGAATTAGTAAGAAGCTTATGAAATATATAGGTGTAAGCTATTTTAAATATTACTATGAGGGGATATTGATATATATTTTTAAAATTATGATAATATGTACAAGAGAAAACATTAAATGTATGTTACTTTGACTCTTCCTCCAGAATCTCCACTGTAATCTGCCACTTTCGATTTCATCATTAGTATTATTCCGACATATTAATATAAAAATATATGTTAAATATAATTTTTGACACTATATATAAAAACTATTTTAAAAATATAAACAAAGCCTCGGAAGTTTATTTACCGCTATGGTATATATCTTTATATAACGAGAGTTCACACTTTTTTTTTTTTCACTGAGATTGAAAAAAGTATTTGTATTCAAATTTTTCAATTTTATGAGATTTTTTTTACCGAGTCAAACACTTTTCGCTATTTAAAAATCAAATTTAGTATTCTTTATATTATTTAGTTAATATTTTTTACATTATTTGATTAACTAGTGGTATATAGGTTTTTAACTTTTTTCATTAGACAATTTTAATTTATATTTAGACAATTTTCATTTTAATTTAGACACTTTCATTTTTATTTAGACATTTTCAATTTTAATTTAGACATTTTTCATTTCAATTTAGACATTTTTATTCTAATTTAGACACATGAACTTTAATAGAAAAGTCCATGTGCCTAAATTAAAATGAAAAATGTTTAAATTGAAATAAAAATGTCTAAATTAAAATCTTTGATAGAAAAATCCATGTGTCTAAATTAAAATGAAAAATGTCTAAATTGAAATGAAAAATGTTTAAATTGATATGAAAAATGTCTAAATTAAAATTAAAATTGTCTAATTAAAAGTTAAAAACCTATCTATAGGTTTTGCACTTTTAAGACACCATTAAAAACAACATTTTCATTCTTAAGCGATATTTTCGATTTTATTTAAACTTCAACAGTAATATGTTTTATTTTCGAATTGTTAAAGGGAAACAGTTTATTTGTAATGTGTGTGTGAAATCTATATATATATAATTGAATGTCTGTCTGTCTGTCTGTTTGTCTGTACTCTATAGATTCAAAAACCATACATCCAATCGCCGTGAAATTTTGGAATATTATTAGGTATATCACCGGGAAGGTTTTTGAAAAATAATTTCATGAATATCTTGAATATCCTTAGAGTTATATGCAGATTTGTAGATTTAACTCGCAAGCAGCGCCCCCATTGTGACGATGATAACAAGTTTTCTTATCACTAAGTTTGTTATCTTAAATATTATTTATCAAAAGTAAGATTTTCTCATGATGACACGGCAAATATTTGACTATTTGACCGGGAAAAAATGTTCACTAGATAAAATGATGATTTTGTAATGTAGAAAATTAGGAAAGACAAAATTCAGGATGACACAGCAATTTATTTGAGACAAGAATAATGATACAATTCCAAGGCAAAGATACTATTCCTTTAACTTCCAATTACCGAGGGAACCAATTAATATTGATTTTATTCAACTTATCGAGTATTTTTCAAGGGACCGGGAAAAAATGTTCACTAGATAAAATGATGATTTTGTAATGTAGAAAATTAGGAAAGACAAAATTCAGGATGACACGGCACACAGGGACCGGGAAAAAATGTTCACTTTATCGAGAGATTCAAATTTACGAGTTTCAAATTATCAAAATATATCTTTTTTTTTATAAGTTTATAGAGAATTGTTTTAACAAATGTTCGTTAGACAAACCTTTACTCAGGTAAAACCTCGGGCGAAGCCGGGTACATCCGCTAGTTAGTTTATAAATTAATACTGTTTTTTTTTTTGCTACGATCATTTTTGAAAAAGCACCCCTCTTATTTCAATAAGCACATTTTTATTCAAATAAGGAAATATTTTATTTTGTGTGTTTATTAAAGGTTTTACACTCTGGCGTAAGATATGTAAAATGCATTGGTACGCTCCAGGAACCTGGGTTTATCTATTTTACATACATATCCATATACTTCTCTAATAGTTGGTGAATATTGTGAATAAACTATGTTCTGTAGTATAGCCTTCTTCTTTCTTATCTCCACTCAATCATATTAGAGTATCAAGCTTGTGAAGCTTTAGACTTGACAACCATCATGACTGGGTGAAGTAGAATGCGTCTGTCTTTGTCATTATGACTGGGAGCACTACTTAGTGGCAGGCTGACTTAGCTCCAAAAGAAATGGCCGCCTCTGACATGAGGAACAAACGCCATATGCAGCCGCTCCTAACATGGAATACAAACGCTGCTCATCCTGTATCCCTGGATTAGGAGCCCTTACAGGGTAATATAAGCAGGGCCAGCTGAGCCCAGGTTTTTCAGTGAGCTTGTTACTGCTCCCCCTCCTCCTTTCTCATCTGGGCTTGGGACAGGCAAAGGCGGAGTTCTGTAGGATAGTGTTTACCACTGGTTGGTTTCACAACTGACGAGCCAGGCCTCTCAATATTTCCATCTTTCAGTTGAGACTGTATTCATACACAAATGGTAATATTATAAAATATTCCTCTGGAAGCTTCATTTATTTTACAAATGGTAATGTATGCTCTGTTCATACAATTGAGAATTAATTATCCTGTTATTAGAGAATTTATTTGTTTTTTTTTAATAAGTTTGAATTGGAACTGATGGAGGGGGGGGGGGTTATATTGAGACTCCCCAAAGACAAAGAGTCCTCCTTCAGAAAACCAGGATATTAAGTTGACAACATCAGGTTTCCAGGGATAAGCTTCTTAAAATTTAATTCACAAAAATTTAGCTTCCAGACATGAAAGCTAGAGATCTGAATTAACATTAAAAAAAAAGAAACTCATCTCTGGAAACCTGATGTTTTCAACTTAATATTGTTATAAGGGATTATATATATATCATAATAAAAATTTGTCTGCTTTTATTGTTATGATATAGTTAAAAAAAAAAAAAGATTTGAAGGTGCAGTCTGGTTAAAAGAAAGGCAGAAGAATAATTATTTACTATCAAGTATTTTTTTATTTTCAATTGCTTGAAGAACACACATTACAATAAAAAAAATCACAGTTATATAGAATTTATAAAATGAATTCCATATTAGTGAATTTTTAAAAATTGGTTAAAAATGAACCCAGGTTCCTGGAGCGCAGAGCGCCAACTACCCAGCACTGGGCGAGTTAACTACATATTTACAACAAATATATATTAAAAGAGGCACACTCTAAAACTTTATGGGGGTAAAAAAAAAGTAGAATTATCAATGAATGAAAATAAAGTATATATTTTTCAAATTATAAAATAATTTTATTTTTAGATCATATAATATTTCCTCCCTGTGAAAAATAGAATTAGTGAGTTCAGAGAAAAGTGAGAAAAATATAGTCAAGAGTGATGATGATCTAAATAAAAATAAAGTGAGATGATATTCCACATCATATTGATTTTTGGATGGTAACCAATAGATAGGAAATGACAAAAATGTACCATTGTTGAAAAGGCTTTAAAATGATTTACAATTAGTGAATGATAAAAATTATTGGTAGAGAGTGAAAAATGAAAATGTGGTATTCCATTATCGAATTTGGCTTGTTGTTAACCAATAGATAGGAAAAGATAAATAAGAAAATGACATGTTAGGAAGAAAAGTATAATGAATGATTATTACGAAAATATATAAATGAAAATAATAAAGAAGATATAACAGCATTAAAAACAATATAAAAATCATTGTATTAGTAAAGGATAGGAGGCAACATTAATACATTTGATGATTGGGGGGAAAAGCAATCATGTAAAAAAGCATTAAATTGTAGACAAAGGTTAATTATGTACAGTAGGCAAAATGTGAAAACAAGGAATGAACATATAAACAATGAAAATTTGATGATAAGAATAGAGAATGGACATTAAAAAAAAAAAAAAAAAAAGAATCAAGACGAAAATAAAAACAAAAGTTGAAATTAAAAAAAAAATTGGAAATTGCAAAATAGTTAATTAAACAAAAGCAAAATGTATATAAATATAATTACTAATTAAACAATAAAAATCAATGTCAAAATAATTTTAAAATAAACAAAATGAAATTTGTTTCTAAATAATTTAAATATTTAGGAAATTATTATAAATGTCTATAGATTGAATAATAATGAGAAAGATTTATATAAATTTTAGATATGAAGCAACAAAAAAAGGTATTTAAAATATGATTTATTATGTCATTATATTAGTTAAATTTCAAAAAATATTTTTTGAAAAAGGCAGCAGAAAATATTTATTCTTACACAAATAATAATTTAAAATGATATTATTTCTAAAATATTAACATATAAATGTATGTTAAATAATATATAAATCCCATTAATTTTTCCATTGCAGTAAGGACAGTAGAAATTGTTTAATTTCAAAAGAATCTTACGCGTTTAAAATAGTTTCGAATTTTGATAACAGATGGCGCGCTAGTGCATCATATTATAAATATATAAAGGTATTTATTTATAATAGTTGAATAAAAAAATGATAAAAGAGATAGATGAGTGACATTAAATATTGTTGTGTTTTAACTTTAAAAGCACACAAAAAATATAATAAACTTGAATTTGTTTATTCAAGTATCAAAAAACAAAGCTTTACATATAGAACAAATAATAATTAAGAAGAAAGAAACATTTTAGGAAAAGGGCAAAAACAAAACAAAAGTACTGGTCAAAAAGAAACATTTAAAATCACAGATTAATATCTTCAACACTTCCCCTTAATCAGATTTCAAATGTCCCTCATACCCAGTAGATATCTCAGCATTTGGAAACGCGGCTTAGGGAGCCCTTTGGTCATAATGTCAGCAACTTGATCTTTTCCAGAAATATGTTCTACATTGAAAATACCTTCTTGATACTTTTCTCTCACAAAATAGTGTCTTACTTCTATATGTTTGGTTCTCTTATGAAATTCAGGATTTTTGATCAATTTAATTGTACTTGCATTATCAACTTTTATAATTGGTTGTTCTTCTAGTGGAAAAAATTCACTGAAAAGTCTATTTAACCAAATGACTTCCTTTGCTGTAATTTCCTTCAGACATCTTTCTTTCATGAAGTTGACTATTTTCTGATTCCAGCATCTTGGTGACTGTTTAAGTCCATAGAGACTTTTCTTCAATTTCCATACAAGATCTGTTCCATTGTTGAATCCTTCAGGTTGTTTGATATAAATTTGATCTTGTAAGACTCCATATAGAAAGGCTGTCTTTATGTCAAACTGTACCAATTTTAAGTCTTCATTAGCAGCAATTGCTAAAAGAGTTCTTATGGTGTCATGTCTTGCCACAGGACTAAATGTTTCTTCATAATCTATACCCTTCTTTTGTACAAACCCTTTTGCCACCAGTCTTGCCTTATATCTTGTAATCTCTCCTTTAGAATTCAATTTTAGTCTTTAATACCCATTTACAATCAATTGGCTTTTGGCCAGGTGGTAATGTTGTGCATTCGTATACATCATTTTCCGTTAAAGAATTCATTGCTTCTTTCCAAAATTGTGCATTTGGAGAATCCATTGCTTCTTTGTATGTCTTGGGTTCAAGACCTTCTGCAATATTTATTTCAGCATCAATATACCTTTGAGGTTTTGATATATTTGATCGATCTCTTAGATTGTATACGTCTGATGTTTGAACATTGCTTTCAATTTTCTCAATATCTTGAGTATCATTTTGTTCATCAATCTGATTACTTGAAAGTTCCTTATTTCTCTTTTCAATATCAAGGCTAAATGTTGGTATAGTTTCCTTGAATATACATCCCTACTTGTGACAACTTTGTTTGAGTTCGGCATCCAGATTCGATACCCATCCTTGTTACTGCAATAACCAACTAAAATACCTTTTTCGCTTTTGGCATTTAACTTTCTTCTCTTTTCATCAGGCACATGAACAAAACATTCAGTTCCAAATATTCGAAGATGATCAACTGCTGGTTTTTTATCAAACCATAATTCATAAGGTGTCTTTTCCTCAATTTGTGTTGGTCCTGTTCTATTCAAAACATATGTAGCAGTGTTAACTGCCTCTGCCCACAGCTTTAGGCTCATATTTTTGGCATATATCATTGAACGAGCTGATTCTATTAAAGTCCTGTTTTCTCTTTCCGCTGAACCATTCTGTTGTGGAGTATATGGCATTGTGATCCTATGATTAATACCATACTTGTTTGTAATTTTTGAGGTTTCTTTATTTACAAACTCCTTTCCTCCATCTGTGAGAATTTCTTTCACTATATGTCCAGTAGTCTTTGTTTCCAAGAGAAATTGTTCTAGCTTTTCAATGACTTGTGACTTTTCTTTTAGGAAATACACTGATCGGTATTTTGCAAAATCATCTTTGAAACATACAAAGTATCTCATCCCTCCTTTCGAAACCTCCTGCATAGGGCCACATACATCTACATGAATTAAGTTTCCAGGTTGGGTAGAAGCATATTGTTCTCTTGATCCAAAACTCAGTCTATGTTGTTTGCCATAAATGCATGCCTCCAAAGGTTCATTGTCCATGACTGCATCTATTCCTTGTTCTTTAAGCCATTTTCAAAAAAGGCCTTTTATTTTGATGTCCAAATCTTTCATGCCATAGTTGTAGCATATTGACATTTTGGGTTTTGGCTAAATTGACTTCTGCAGCATTTTCAGGTTTGATACTTGTTATTAACATACCATACAAGCCTCCTGGTTGTCTTTTTCCTTCTACAATAACTTCTCCAGTTGTTGTCTTATAAAGTTTACAACCTTTTTTATCCATTTTCATTTCAAAGCCTTTATCCAATGTGCACTGTAATGACATCACATTACGACTGAAATTGGGAACATACCATACATCAGTTAGTTAGTGAGTTCGCCATTTACCTTTCACACAAGTTTCAATTGTTATAGTTCCACTTCCATAAGCTATCAATTTTTCATTACTTCCAACTTTAACAGTCTGTTGGGTAGGAAAATCCTTATAAGAAGTATAAAAACTTGCATTTCTTGTAATGTGGTTAGTAGCTCCTGAGTCACCAATCCAAATGTCTTCATCTTGTTCATTGAATCTTTCACTGATTAAACTTTCACTTAATTTTGAATCAAGTTTTAATTTAGTTTCATCCTTTTCTTTATCCTTTAGTTTCTTCTGTTTTGCATACCTACAATCTTTGGCCAAGTGTCCTTTTCTATGACAAAAGTAACATTCTCTTGTTTCTCTTGTTTTCTGAAATTTTTCATTACTTTTGGTAACTTTCCTTTCATATTTTGCTTATTTTCATATGCATTTGCCATTAGTGCTGTCGAACTTGATGTGCTGCATTCATCTCGCTGTTGAATTCTTATTTCGAGTAACCGAAGCCTTTGTGTGAGATTTTCTACATAACGTTCTTCTTTAGACACTGATTCCCAAACACTTTTAAAATCAAAATATTCATCAGGCAAGGTGTTTATGATTCTGCACATCAGCATGGATTCTGGCAATTTCAAATTTTCTTGTTTAGTAAGTTCATTTTGCATATCATTCCATAAACTTTCTAATTTTGAAATGTGCTTTGAAATATCATCTGTAGGATCCTTCTTAAAATTAAATAATTGATTATAGAGCATGTCTAATCTTTGACCAGAGCTTTGCTCATAGACACTTAACAATTTGTCCCACATATCTTTAGCACTTGAGCAGGGAATGATTAGTTGACTTACATCAGGCATCACACTTGTTGTAAATAACAATTGGGATATTGCATCTTCACTTTCCCATTTTACATATGCCTCTTTTTCTTCATTTGTTTCTTGTTTTATTGGCTTTCTATATGTTCCATCAACAACGCCTATTACTTTGTTTATTGTTAAAAGCAATTATATATTTTTATTATATTCTGGCCAGTTTATTAATCCTTCCAATTTGGGAATATTCATACCCATTTTAATATTATCCATTCCAGCCATTACTAATATAAATTTTAACGTGATAAACAAAATATAATTCTTTTTAGGCTTACCGTTGCTTCGTTTTTGTTATATTTCGCAGTGAATGCGTGGTTGGGTCCATAACCTGTTGTGTTTTAACTTTAAAAGCACACAAAAAAATATAATAAACTTGAATTTGTTTATTCAAGTATCAAAAAACAAAGCTTTACATATAGAACAAATAATAATTAAGAAGAAAGAAACATTTTAGGAAAAGGGCAAAAACAAAACAAAAGTACTGGTCAAAAAGAAACTTTTAAAATCACAGATTAATATCTTCAACAAATATATTTTGTAGGCATAAGATTTGGTGCTGATATTTGAAACTGATTAAAAAAAAAGAGATATAACTAGAAATATATAAATGATTAAAACTATTAAAAATCATGGGCTAGAATTAGAAAAGTTAAATTTTGGTGTAAATTGTATACAATGGTAGAAACAAAATAAAAAGTACATTGGAAAGTATGATGACGGGGAACTGGAAACTGCTGGGCGATGGACACAAAGTTGCTGGGAAGAAGAATCTGGAAAGTTGAAACTGCTGGAGATGGCGATGACTGGAAATGGAGATATTTGTAGTTGTTTGGCGTTAGTTGTTTGTTTGTAAGTGGATATGGTTGTTTGCAAGTGGGTATTGTTGCTTGTAGGTGATTATTACAATTGACAATTGAAACCAATTTTATTGACTTCTTGTCAATAATTTACATTAAAAATGGAAATAAATAAACTAAAATAAGATGATCATGCGGGGGGTGTGCCCCGGCGGGTGAGCCTTCTTTCCCAGGCGATGAGCGGGTCCTCCGGTCAGCCCAACCTGTACGAAGTACCGGTAGATGATGGATTTGGCCGACACCAGGTCGTCATCTTCGAGGCCAGACCCAAAAATCCAGGCCCGCAGGTCAGGGGGTCGCCCGAGGACACTGAAGGCTTCGATGATGAGGGGCCTGATACGCCTGCAGCTCCAGTAGCGATGTAGGTGATTATGGTTGCTTGTAGATAACTATAGTTGTTTGTAGTTGGATATTGTTGGTCGGAGATTATTTTTTGTTTGGAAATGGCTATGGTTGGTTGTAGATTTGCATATTTAAAAATAAGATACTTTCGCTTTTGGCATTATAAACGAATAAACAAGTGATATCCTGTTATAATACATTTCTGTTATATAATACATATATTATAATACATACGAATAAAAGATTACATGAGGAGCTTCTTTTTCGATTTATTGCGAGCTTTCAAACCTTTCGGTTCTTCTACAGGCATGGATAGTATGAATATGAGTTAGTATATTCATACTATCCATGCCTGTAGAAGAACCGAAAGGTTTGAAAGCTCGCAATAAATCGAAAAAGAAGCTCCTCATGTAATCTTTTATTCGTATGTATTTAAACAAAATCTACTGAGTTCATGTAGCCGAAAATATTATAATACATTTGTCGGCTTACTCTTATGATCTATTTTGTTAGCTGCTCTATCTCAAGGATTACTAGAAAATTGTAGATGGACTCCTTTTTTGACGTGAAGATGGAGTTGGCATTTATCCTTTGTTAGTAAAGTAGATCCTCTCATGAGAGACCAGAGCCCAATATACAGATATTCCTGGTCTCTCTAGGAATTTCTCTCTTATCGGAGGTTGAATTAGTTTAGTTTAATTCATTTTTGAGTTTTTACAGAAGCGATCGAACAGAAAGATTCAGATGATATGGTACATTTCATGATAGATTATACTGCGACAAAAAAATACACACAGAGAAGTCTGTATGAAGAAGAGAGAAATATTAAACGTTATTTTTTTTTTAATACTGTTATACAGACCGAAATCCTCGGTATTATCCTCTATTATTAATAGAAACTGAACAAAGCATTCAAAAAGAAATTCTGCGCATGTTGTTGCTTATTTATTTAATGTATATGTTTATTTAATGCTCTTTTTCTTATTTGTTTATTTTCTTTTTGATAATTCTGTTACCTACTCTACTACAATTATTGTAAATAGTTTCACGTGCAATTATCCAGATCGGATATAGCGTGTCTTGTTTGCAACTGGTAATAAATAACTGGTAATAAATAATTCAAAAAGAAAAAGCGCAAATCTTAAATACTTCTCATTACAGTCACTTTAAATATTTAAAAAAAGTCAATAACAGCAGAACTCTATCTACTCACAAATACTCCTCTGGTAATTAAAATACTTTTTGCTCAACTGAGACTCCTATGGGTGTTCTTTCCAGAAAATCGTTCAAAACTCTGGAAGACTGGTTGTCCTTTAACTTGTGATCTATGTAATATCAGAATACAAATAATATAATTATATAATATAAAATAATATAATATTTAGTTGATTTTACTTGGAGAAACAAAGAGGGAACTCTTGGGTCTTCTTCTTCTTTCTTATCTCCACTCAATCATATTAAGGTATCAAGCTTGTAAAGCTTGTTGATGGTATCTGCCGGGAAAGAGTAGAGCTCATCAATGGATGAGTCAATACAGAACTCTTGGGTCTTCTTCTTCTTTCTTATCTCCACTCAATCATATTAAGGTATCAAGCTTGTAAAGCTTGTTGATGGTATCTGCCGGGAAAGAGTAGAGCTCATCAATGGATGAGTCAATACAGAACTCTTGGGTCTTCTTATTTTTTCTTATCTCCACTCAATCATATTAAGGTATCAAGCTTGTAAAGCTTGTTGATGGTATCTGCCGGGGAAGAGTAGAGCTCATCAATGGATGAGTCAATACAGAACTCTTGGGTGACTTATCCTTGTCTCAATCTGATAGTCAACAAATATATAACTGGATGAATTCAATGATGAAATTGTTAACAATTAAATTTATACTGCCGATGTGTTTCTTTTTAATTACATCATCAACTATTATCTTTATATAAAAGGGCGTACCTGGATCTATAAAGAAAAAAAAAAACAAAATTTTCTCAAAATATTTCGAGAGATTGTTCCCTCTTTATCAATTTATTGCACAGTTCACTGTTCAACCCAACCCCTGATTTCATGAGTCCTGCCAGGACGACCAATGGGAGGCTAAGCCCGAGACCGATCGCCAGCTAGACTTTGGCTCATTGGTCATCCCTGAGCGGTCTATGGTGGCATACCTAGATGGCAGGACACCAGGAAGTGGCCAGATGGCGAGACAGTGTATATATGTTATAGGGATTTATTAATTTCCCAAAGAGTGTTTATATATATATAAGTTTAAATTTTCCTATATTTACGGAAAATTTTACTAAATGGTTAAAAACGTAAAAAATAACTTTTATGGAATTTGAAACTGAATTGTTACTATAGCTTTATTTACATATTCTGTCGTCATTTGAACGGCGACCGGAAGTTTTATGTGGGTGGGACTCTCCTTGTGGCTAACTTGGATCATTTCTCGGGACACTACGACATGTATATACTGACAGATATTGAAATCTTAGGTTCCTGGAGTGTAGAACGTCAAATACCGGGTGACATGTCAACTGTAGAATACACCAATCAGGACTGAGAGCTGACTGGGTTGTTCCGCGCAACCTAGAGTTGCTGGTGCGCAGTATCGACCTGTCCTGGCATTGCGGTGAGTTGTCCGCGTGAGGTGAGTCCCTTGTCTGTCACTACAGCCTTCCTGACCATTCTTACATCTTACCGAACACTTAATTCCCCCTCATAACGCTTAAAGAAATCCCAACAATCCCATTACCTAGCTTCCTAAATCTCAACCATTCACTTTACCTCTTTCTAGACACTTCTCAATCCCTCCTTTAAACTTCTATCCATATTTGCATATCTATTTCGTTTATGTAATAGCCGTTTTACCATATTTCTATATATCCGGTGACTTTATTTACATATTGTCTGTCTACAATGAGTTTATCGTTTGATTTAAATTTGCATATCTACCTCTATAAGTGTTTCCGCCTTTTTTTTTCCCCGAAAAGTTCTAAGTTCACTTTTTTTCCGGAATTATATATTTTAATATAATTGTAACAAAAAATTAATATGAAACAATATATTTTTAAATAAATGATATTTTATTATTAAATATATGTTTTTAGGATATATTTTTAAACTAAATATGAATTTTATAAAATGTTTTCCATTTGGCTTTCTTATTATTATTAGTTTTACACATTCTTTCTCTCCTTATAACTTATATTGATTCACTTTCTGCCTTAGTTTTCTGTCTGCACAATTTTACTAATTTCAATTTTTTTCGGTACAATTTTACATATACATTTGCATAAGCATATATTTTGTTACATATATGTTTATTTCTCTATGAATTTGTCAGAGTATTCTGTTATCACATATTACAGATATAATGACCATTATCCCATATTTGACCCACCTGGTAGCAGACGTTATGCATTCTAGGAACATAAGTTATAAATATATATATTTGACCCACCCTTATTTAAATTTATAACCATAAGGTACGCTCAAGGAGAACCAGGGTGGTTGTCTATTATGACCATAATTGACATGACATATTTCATATTTTTAAGATTTCCTAAGTTAAATATATGAAAAATTTATAATCTCTCTCTAGCGCTAGACAAATTCAAGATAATAACAATAAAAGGTATTTGATTAATTTCAATTCATAAAAAAATTTAGACTTCTGGACTAAGGAAACGCAGGACTCAAGACACCTACTGTTGGAATGTCCACCATCCTTTAGCGCTAGACAACAGACAATAAACAATGTTGTAGATCTATATCAATTTGTAAATAACAGAGGGAATTGTCACAGATTTACAAACTTTTGTAAATATATTTATGGCTATCTGTCTAACCTGAAAGGATCACCGGTTCCAAAATCACTTTATTAGGTACCGCTCAACAAGAACAACCTAGTTTATGATATTTACAACAATGAATGTGAAGGTTATTCACATATTAAACAAAATGTTAACGCGGGATTCAATCCCGGTTCATGACTGTCGGGAATCGAGGGTGTTACCTACTTGTCCACCGACTTCTTTTATGTAAGCATCTGAAAGGATCAGATTCCTAATCTATCTTATCAACTTTATTATAATTAATTTATTTATTGTATAATGAGTTTATAATCGTTTCTGTTTAACAAATGTAAATTGACGAAATTATCCCTAACAGGGAGATCGCGTTTTATATGTTGAAATAAATAAAAACTACATATATTTTCACAGGATATATTTTTATGAAGACAAACACAATTCATGAGGTTAGCGGATTTTGACAGAAAAGGATAAAGTAACAACTTTATAAAACGAAGAGCTTTAATCCAATTTTTTTGTTGAAATCTGCAACTATTTCGACAGGGGGATCGTCTGCTTTCTTCTAGGAAAAGAACTCTTCTAGACGAACATTATCATCATCATCATCATCATTACCATCAACAAAAAGTATTTATTAAGAACACTCTTCCCATATACAGGATTCTCCCAGATACAGACATTGCAGCTATCTACAGAAAGTGAAGATTGACCTTTCTTCAAGTTGGATCCATTATCTGTGTTGCATCTATTATCTGTTTTAAATAGACAAAAGAATTGCTATAAATTATTAAATAAAAACAAACGATAGCATTGCGTCTCTTTATACATGAAATTTATTATGCTAGCTTTCGGATCTTATCGATCCTTCCACAGGCTAAGCTGTAAGTTGAGAGAAAGAGTATATATTGTACAATATTATTCATATACACCTAACGAAGATAGAAAATAAAATATAAAATAAAATAAATATAAACACATTTCACGAGTTCACGTTTTCTCGTGGCCAGGCTGCAGTTGTTTCATCTTTGTCTAAAGCTCAGTTTGTTTTCTATTCATAGTCAATTGGTCCCTTTATTCCATTTACCTGTTGAAGGGCGTATATCTATCTACATGCGAACAAAACATGGTGTATGGGGTTATGGGTGTGAATTTGAAACTGGGGAAGATGAGGAAGGATCTGGTGAAAAGGAAGGGCTGGGCTGTTTTTTCTTGAATGAGTGGTACTGAGATGGTAGTTCTATACGCCTGTTGATACTGTTTAAATCATGAATGTGTTTATATTTATTTTATTTTATATTTTATTTTCTATCTTCGTTAGGTGTATATAAATAATATTGTACAATATATACTCTTTCTCTCAACTTACAGCTTAGCCTGTGGAAGGATCGATAAGATCCGAAAGCTAGCATAATAAATTTCATGTATAAAGAGACGCAATGCTATCGTTTGTTTTTATTTAATAATCTATTATCTGTGCTGTTTTCAGGAAATTTTTAAAAGTTGATGTATTGGGTTTGCTTTTTCCTACTTTTATCTACAACAACAACAAGCCTTTATTAAGAACACCCATACAGGATTCTCCAAGATACAGACATAGCAGTTATCTACAGAATTTATCTGTGCTGTTTTCAGGAATTTATGAAAAGTTAATGCATTGGGTTTGTTTTTTACTACTTTTATATACAACAAGAAGATGCCTTTATTAAGAAACCCATACAGGATTCTCCCAGATACAGAAGTAAACATAACAGATATCTACAATAAGTTAAGATTAACATCGACCTTTCTTCAAGTTAGATCCATTATCTGTGTTACGCCTATTTGTCTGTGTTGTTTTCCAGAATTTGTGAAAAGTTAATTTATTGGGTTTGCTTTTTCACTATTTTTTCCATTAGAACAACACACACATATTATCCACAATCTTATATAATATTTATTATTATATTTAATTTTGAAATTTGTGGTATTACATACTCCTATCTCTGTTATAACAACAATAGGAAAGAATCACAAATATAGAAACCTGATTTCTACACGTCTAAACATTTTGGTACAATGAAATAATCCCTTGTGTAAATATCAAAGTGAAAATATTAGTTTGCTGCTGCTGTGATGGAGATGCATGGAGACATCTAAGACTCTTCTTTGGACATGACAACAACAACAACAAAATATTAGTTGATAAGTTTATTTTAAAATATTTTTATTTCATAAATCTCTAGCATTCTGGCATGGGAGTATTTGACCAATTCTGGAATAATTTAAAAAAAAAAACAATGGTTGCCTGTAAAGTCGGTTTTACGGGCGAAGATTTTACGTGACAACGGTAGAATATTTATTGATATGAATATAATTAAATTGCACAATAGGAACAAGGAATTGAATGAAAATAAGAATTGCACAAATTTTAACTATAGAAATATATTTTGTTTACTAAAACATTGTACATGTAAACTTAAACTTAACTAATTCCTATTTGAGTGATTTTGTTGAGGATAGGACGATGATAGGAGAAATATGAAATGAAAGGAAGTGTTTCTGCTGTAATGTGTCTTGCGAAAGTCAAGTCGATAGTTGTTCCTTTTAACGTAGTTGACTTAGAAACGTTTGATACGCAATCAAGATTATACGTATTTTTCATGAATTTAAGAAACGAGTTGTCAGGCTTTACGTTTTTGTTAAAATCACCACACAGAAGAATCGGTATACTAGAATCAACTTGCACGAACGGTGGCACGTACTGGCTGTTGTGAATGTACGGACCGAGTCCTTGCCATAGTAACATTCCAATATCCTGCATACTAGCTCCTGGATGAATATATACAGCACCGAGTATAAACTTGAAGCTAGTATTAGCGGCGAAGCAAGTAACTTCAGTCATGCACATGTCACCCTTGGTTTTAATGACACGAGTTACGTCTGTAATCGCAACTTGGAACACTTCCGCCGTAGATGTCGATGATAATTTACGATAGATCGCCACTCCACCAGCCGCGTTGGTATTTGAAAATCAAAACACTTATTCAGATCGAAGGTTCAAATTTTTGCTAAATAAATTTGAAATTAAATAAAATTTGTAATTGTAAATGATGAAGTTGAAAATTAAAACATTTACTTAAATTAGATGTTAAAATTCTTGCTCAACACAGTTTAAATAAAGTTTTCTTATATCTGCCACTTTTTCTTAATATTTGTAATTTTAAAGAATCAATTCGAAAATCAAAACATTTATTCAGATCGAAGGTTCAAATTTTTGCTAAATAAATTTGAAACTATTTAAAATTTGTAAAATAATAATTAATTAATTAATTAATTAATTTTAAACTAATAATTTACTTAACACTATCAACATTTATCAATAGTATGACATAACCTATAAACTCAGTTTCTCAACTTTTGTGTCAATCTAACAATTAATCAATCAATCATAGTTTACGATAATGAAATATCAGTGTACAATTATTTACCTTTATTGTTGTAGTTGTTGTAAATGACGAATCTAAGCACTCCACATTTTCACTACAGACACAGCTGACGATACTTTAACCACACGTGTGAACTTGTATTATGACGCTTTCTTGTTTTTCCAACGCCAAGAACGTTCGAGAAAGACAAAGACAGAGACAAGCATGCGCCGATTCAATGCGCCTAATTCTCTAGCGCTGCGCGCGCAGCACTCTCGTTCGATGACTCATCGTAACGTTACCGGGCGTTACACTTTTTCATAAGTGACTCCCAGCCGCAACCTAATTTAAGACGTTGTCACGTCAAAATCAACGATTAGTAAATATTTATTCCGACAGGTGGCGCAAGCCATCAGCAAATTTTATTTGCACACATGATCAGGATATGTATTTTCCCTTAATTTATCCACCTGATCTCAGTACAAATCCACTTTTGTACTATTTTTCCATATACAAAAAAAGGGAAGTATATGCAAATAGGTATTATATACCAATTTTTGATATTTGTACGGTAATTGTACGGTATTATTTGTGAAAATATATTTTAAAATATTAATATATTAATATTGTGAAGAGAGATTGAACAATCCATAATTAAAATTATATTTTAAAAAGATGCATATATTGGATTTATAATGATTTTATTATTCCAATATTTCGAAATATTGGAAAAATAAAATCATTATAAATCCAATATATGCATCTTTGTTAAATATATTAATATATTAATGGAGTATAAATAATATTGGAAATAAATGTTTTGAAGGAATATTCATCACGAGAAATGGTGTTATAAGAAGTAAAGTGGGGAAACACCGTTTACAGGCGATATTATCAATTATCCTTTTGCTTTATCATTCAACCTCTATATCTCTCTATATATAAAAATGAATGTTTGTATGTCTGTCTGTATGTCCGGTATACAAATTCGCAGTAGTTCACTAATTCAAACCAAAATTTCCATACATAGGTAAAAAAATACGGGGAAGACGATAGGCTATTTTAAAAAATATATAAATCAATTATTAAAACTATATATTTTTATTCAGAAAATGATGATGACGATATTGCTGTATCATGTTTGATTATCAGATACAAAATTATATCGGGAAAAATTCCAAAAAGCAGAGACCACGGGTGAAACCAGTTCATAATTTTGTACGCAGGAACAAAATTCTAACAGAAAAACATTCATTCGAGCAGAAAACAAAAGCTAGATCATCTTTTTATAAAAATATCGCTTCTCAGACACAAAGTTTGGAGCGGGACGTTTCACAAGAGTGACATCCACGGCGCCAATTCATAATTGTAACGAATAGTATTTGAATAAAAACATTTAATCGGGTAAAACCCGGGCGTTGCCCGGGTCATTCGGCTAGTTTTTGATAAATAAAACAAATTAGAAAACGCCATAAAACGATGAAATAACACTTTAATAACTTTATGTCTGGTTCAAATCACATTAATAGGTACCGCTCAGCAAGAGCAACCTAGTTCATGATAATTGAACAATGAATAATATGTGAAGGTTATTCACATATTAAACAAAATTTTAACGCGGGATTCAATCCCCGGTTCATGACTGTCGGGAATCGAGGGTGTTACCCACTCGTCCACCGACTTTTGTTGTTTATAACTTTATGTATTGATATTGAACGATATATGTAATATAATGTTTCGGGAGGATGGTATTTATGTACCAAAAGAGGCACCTCTCCCTTTAAAAATGCTTTAAAACAAGTCGCCTCTGTATTAATGAGAACCCATGGTATACTAGTTGTTGACTTTTGTCTGATATCTATATTCTGATGTATATATGTTATATAAAAATCAATATTAAAAATGGCATATCCTGACCAGGAGCACATGTGCTTTACAGAAGGCAGAGCGCCATCTGGTGGAACAGAAATCAACTAAACATTGATTTAGCCTGTTCCCTGATATTTGGCCAACCCAATAATAATATAAAAATAAATGTATTTTATATATTCCTTTAGTGCAATTAAAGCTATTTTTGATAACTAATTTAATTATAATCTCTTCCACGACTGCATACCAAAAGCAAGCAAATTACCAATAATTCCTCTACAAGTAATTAATCCCAAAACAGCAAAAAATATTTATTAAATATAAGTCGACAAGATATATTTACCTGTTTGTTCAAAATACCAAGATCAAAACCATTCTTATTATTATTCTCTCAAGATTTTAACCACGACTGTATCACCAATACCATATAGTACTAAAAAGAACCAACAAATAACTGCATTACCATAATCCTCAACATGATCTAAATTCAAGCAGAAAATATATTTTCTTTCTTTATTTATTTATAACATATATATATTAAATGTAGTGTTTTGGCACATTCTTTACGTTTTGTACTGGGATGATGAGCCAAAATGCATTGTTTTAATGTATTTGTAAAGGGAAATGTGCCTCTTTTGGTATGTAAATTGGAAATAAAATGTAGAGTAGTTGGGATAAAAGGAAAATAAAATTTATATTTTTATTTCTCCTCGAACCTTCCAAATGGTAAAATAAACATTTGAAAAATATTTAACAGTAAGATTTAACAACAGAACCAAGTTTATAAATCGGCTTTCAGGGTGTCATACACTTGTTCAGAGAAAACCTTATATTTACATATCTCTCTTTATTCAAACAAATAATGATTTTTTAAAAAGTATTCTCAGTAATTTGATGTTATTTCATCAATAGGACGAGTTTTTATCTACCATGGTATATATCGATGGAATTTTTTAATGTGTGTGTGAGGAAAAAAAAGGAGAAATTAATATTTAATTTAATAATTAATATTTAAGAATAATTATTTATTTAAGGTGAGAATCAGTATCTTAAGAATGGCGTGCTTACTTAATCAGGCTTCTATAAGGTGATTGGTTTATTGTCTGATGGAAGCTGGTTCATTGAGGAAAAATGTGAACAAAATTCCCTTTGTCTCCTTCAAAAAACAACAACAAAAAAAAACAGACCACAGGCGACATTAAACACTTCTTACTTACATAGGTTTTGTCCATGAGTGTATATATATATCAATGAGAAACTTTTGAAGAAAAAAAAACCTGGTGGTGAATTCTCCAATACTTTCTCATTGCGGTTTAAACAGTGGACAAAATGTTTTATCAAAAATAAAAATTAGCGTTTGAGAAATTCTGAATCACTCCAAAAAAACGGTGGACTAGATTTTTCTATCAAATATGCATATATATTTAATAAAACGAAGAATCACCCGTAAGTCTCTTCATCAGTTTTTATTAACTCAAGATTTCAGCCCTTCGACACGGAAATAACACCGCATACATTTGCATATAGGTCCAGGAAGTACCGAGTGAAAAGATCCCATCAGCGACCGCGCCAAGAAATGATCAATTTGGCCATACACGCGCTTGGATTGGAGCCAGTGAGACTCCTAAATTCCATGGGCCCACCAATAGGAAAGCAGTCTTTTTTTATTCTCTAATGGTTGCCCAATGCAATTGCTCTTTCTTTCTCTCTCCCACACAGGTACAACTTGGCAGACGATCTCTGGCCACCTAATTACATATTGGAACATATATGTATATATACACTGCTATTTATTTTATTTTGTCTCTCAAAAATTCTCTTGAGGATTATTCTATATTATCGCGCGCGCGAGATGGTTGTTTTGGAAAAGTTTAGGTTTAGGATTTCAGCATTAGGAAATAAACCCTACATTTATATAATAACCCCCCCCCCCTTATTCAAATATCTCACATCATGCATACATTAATATATTCATTATATATATCATCTACAATTTTCTATTTAAAAAAATATACAGAAGTCTTCAAAAATTAGGGTTTTATTGCTTTAAAATATTCTTGAAAGAAAGATAAACATTAAGTAATTATGTAAATTCGAAATTATTATAGACGCGTATGATTCTTTTGAAAATTAAACAATTTCTACTGTCCTTACTGTAATGGAAAAATTAAAGGGAGGGCCTGGCTCATCAGTGGTGAACCCTCCCAGCGGTTTCGTCAGTTTAATCTACCATACCGCTGTTATATTGCATTTTTGGAACTTCCTTTTATAGTGATACTGATTCTAGACTCTTGGAATGGGTATTTTAGATCAACTATGGACATAAGCTTTGAGGGGACAGCAGAATTACATATAATTATAAATATATGAGCCAGGCCCTCCCTTTAATTTTTCCATTGCAGTAAGGGTAGTAGAAATTGTTTAATTTTCAAAAGAATCATGCGCGTCTATAATATTTTCGAATATTCATAACAGATGGCGCGCTATTCATCATTAAGTAATTATAAATATTTAAATCAAATGAGTCATGGTTCTATTATTTAGATTATGACCCAATTAAAAATGTTCCAAATAATAGAATTCTCATCGCGAGTAAGCACGTTGAAAATGTTGAACTAATCAAATTTATATTTTCAAAAAGCTCTCTTCTATAAGTTTTAAATAAAAATGAGGATGTAGGATGGTTGATATCATCATATAAATTGATAAATAACCATATGAAACATTATATCTTGATCATCAGCTTTTTTACTATTTATTACACACACAAAGCTTTATTAAGACCACCGGTCTTATACAGATTCACCACAGGAAGGAATCATAGATGGGGCTCCTGTACTCCAGACAGCACAGCACCCAACAACAGCCTCCAGGGTCTTATACAGATTCATCACAGGAAGGAATCATAGATGGAGCTCCTATACTCCAGGCAGCACAGCACCCAACAACAGCCTCCAGGGTCTTATACAGATTCATCACAGGAAGGAATCATAGATGGAGCTCCTATACTCCAGGCAGCGCAGCACCCAACAACAGCCTCCAGGGTCTTATACAGATTCACCACAGGAAGAAATAATAGATGGAGCTCCTATACTCCAGGCAGCGCAGCACCCAACAACAGCCTCCAGGGTCTTATACAGATTCACCACAGGAAGGAAGCATAGATGGAGCTCCTATACTCCAGGCAGCACAGCACCCAACAACAGCCTCCAGGGTCTTATACAGATTCACCACAGGAAGGAATCATAAATAGAGCTCCTATACTCCAGGCAGCACAGCACCCAACAACAGCCTCCAGGGTCTTATACAGATTCACCACAGGAAGAAATAATAGATGGAGCTCCTATACTCCAGGCAGCGCAGCACCCAACAACAGCCTCCAGGGTCTTATACAGATTCACCACAGGAAGGAATAATAGATGGAGCTCCTATACTCCAGACAGCGCAGCACCCAACAACAGCCTCCAGGGTCTTATACAGATTCACCACAGGAAGGAATCATAGATAGAGCTCTTATACTCCAGAGAGCGCAGCACCCAACAACAGCCTCCAGGGTCTTATACAGATTCACCACAGGAAGGAAGCATAGATAGAGCTCCTATACTCCAGGCAGCACAGAACCCAACAACAGCCTCCAGGGTCTTATACAGATTCACCACAGGAAGGAATCATAGATGGAGCTCCTATACTCCAGGCAGCACAGAACCCAACAACAGCCTCAAGGGTCTTATACAGATTCACCACAGGAAGGAAGCATAGATAGAGCTCCTATACTCCAGGCAGCACAGAACCCAACAACAGCCTCCAGGGTCTTATACAGATTCACCACAGGAAGGAATAATAGATGGAGCTCCTATACTCCAGGCAGCGCAGCACCCAACAACAGCCTCCAGGGTCTTATACAGATTCACCACAGGAAGAAATAATAGATGGAGCTCCTATACTCCAGGCAGCGCAGCACCCAACAACAGCCTCCAGGGTCTTATACAGATTCACCACAGGAAGAAATAATAGATGGAGCTCCTATACTCCAGGCAGCGCAGCACCCAACAACAGCCTCCAGGGTCTTATACAGATTCACCACAGGAAGAAATAATAGATGGAGCTCCTATACTCCAGGCAGCACAGCACCCAACAACAGCCTCCAGGGTCTTATACAGATTCACCACAGGAAGAAATAATAGATGGAGCTCCTATACTCCAGGCAGCGCAGCACCCAACAACAGCCTCCAGGGTCTTATACAGATTCACCACAGGAAGAAATAATAGATGGAGCTCCTATACTCCAGGCAGCGCAGCACCCAACAACAGCCTCCAGGGTCTTATACAGATTCACCACAGGAAGAAATAATAGATGGAGCTCCTATACTCCAGGCAGCGCAGCACCCAACAACAGCCTCCAGGGTCTTATACAGATTCACCACAGGAAGGAATCATAGATAGAGCTCCTATACTCCAGGCAGCACAGAACCCAACAACAGCCTACAGGGTCTTATACAGATTCACCACAGGAAGAAAGCATAGATAGAGCTCCTATACTCCAGGCAGCACAGAACCCAACAACAGCCTACAGGGTCTTATACAGATTCACCACAGGAAGGAATCATAGATGGAGCTCCTATACTCCAGGCAGCACAGAACCCAACAACAGCCTACAGGGTCTTATACAGATTCACCACAGGAAGGAAACATAGATGGAGCTCCTATACTCCAGACAGCACAGAACCCAACAACAGCCTACAGGGTCTTATACAGATTCACCACAGGAAGGAAACATAGATGGAGCTCCTATACTCCAGGCAGCGCAGAACCCAACAACAGCCTACAGGGTCTTATACAGATTCACCACAGGAAGGAAGCATAGATGGAGCTCCTATACTCCAGACAGCACAGAACCCAACAACAGCCTACAGGGTCTTATACAGATTCACCACAGGAAGGAAACATAGATAGAGCTCCTATACTCCAGGCAGCGCAGAACCCAACAACAGCCTACAGGGTCTTATACAGATTCACCACAGGAAGGAAGCATAGATGGAGCTCCTATACTCCAGACAGCACAGAACCCAACAACAGCCTACAGGGTCTTATACAGATTCACCACAGGAAGGAAACATAGATGGAGCTCCTATACTCCAGGCAGCACAGAACCCAACAACAGCCTACAGGGTCTTATATAGATTCACCACAGGAAGAAATAATAGATGGAGCTCCTATACTCCAGGCAGCGCAGCACCCAACAACAGCCTACAGGGTCTTATACAGATTCACCACAGGAAGAAATAATAGATGGAGCTCCTATACTCCAGTCAGCGCAGCACCCAACAACAGCCTCCAGGGTCTTATACAGATTCACCACAGGAAGAAATAATAGATGGAGCTCCTATACTCCAGGCAGCGCAGCACCCAACAACAGCCTCCAGGGTCTTATACAGATTCACCACAGGAAGAAATAATAGATGGAGCTCCTATACTCCAGGCAGCGCAGCACCCAACAACAGCCTACAGGGTCTTATACAGATTCACCACAGGAAGAAATAATAGATGGAGCTCCTATACTCCAGTCAGCGCAGCACCCAACAACAGCCTCCAGGGTCTTATACAGATTCACCACAGGAAGAAATAATAGATGGAGCTCCTATACTCCAGGCAGCGCAGCACCCAACAACAGCCTCCAGGGTCTTATACAGATTCACCACAGGAAGAAATAATAGATGGAGCTCCTATACTCCAGGCAGCGCAGCACCCAACAACAGCCTCCAGGGTCTTATACAGATTCACCACAGGAAGAAATAATAGATGGAGCTCCTATACTCCAGGCAGCGCAGCACCCAACAACAGCCTCCAGGGTCTTATACAGATTCACCACAGGAAGAAATAATAGATGGAGCTCCTATAACTCCAGGCAGCATAGAACCCAACAACAGCCTCCAGGGTCTTATACAGATTCACCACAGGAAGAAATAATAGATGGAGCTCCTATACTCCAGGCAGCGCAGCACCCAACAACAGCCTCCAGGGTCTTATACAGATTCACCACAGGAAGAAATAATAGATGGAGCTCCTATACTCCAGGCAGCGCAGCACCCAACAACAGCCTCCAGGGTCTTATACAGATTCACCACAGGAAGAAATAATAGATGGAGCTCCTATACTCCAGTCAGCGCAGCACCCAACAACAGCCTCCAGGGTCTTATACAGATTCACCACAGGAAGAAATAATAGATGGAGCTCCTATACTCCAGTCAGCGCAGCACCCAACAACAGCCTCCAGGGTCTTATACAGATTCACCACAGGAAGAAATAATAGATGGAGCTCCTATACTCCAGGCAGCGCAGCACCCAACAACAGCCTCCAGGGTCTTATACAGATTCACCACAGGAAGAAATAATAGATGGAGCTCCTATACTCCAGGCAGCGCAGCACCCAACAACAGCCTCCAGGGTCTTATACAGATTCACCACAGGAAGAAATAATAGATGGAGCTCCTATACTCCAGGCAGCACAGAACCCAACAACAGCCTCCAGGGTCTTATACAGATTCACCACAGGAAGAAATAATAGATGGAGCTCCTATACTCCAGGCAGCACAGAACCCAACAACAGCCTCCAGGGTCTTATACAGATTCACCACAGGAAGAAATAATAGATGGAGCTCCTATACTCCAGGCAGCACAGAACCCAACAACAGCCTCCAGGGTCTTATACAGATTCACCACAGGAAGAAATAATAGATGGAGCTCCTATACTCCAGGCAGCACAGAACCCAACAACAGCCTCCAGGGTCTTATACAGATTCACCAGAGGAAGAAATAATAGATGGAGCTCCTATACTCCAGGCAGCACAGAACCCAACAACAGCCTCCAGGGTCTTATACAGATTCACCACAGGAAGAAAAAATAGATGGAGCTCCTATACTCCAGGCAGCACAGAACCCAACAACAGCCTCCAGGGTCTTATACAGATTCACCACAGGAAGAAATAATAGATGGAGCTCCTATACTCCAGGCAGCACAGAACCCAACAACAGCCTCCAGGGTCTTATTCAGATTCACCACAGGAAGAAATAATAGATGGAGCTCCTATACTCCAGGCAGCGCAGAACCCAACAACAGCCTCCAGGGTCTTATACAGATTCACCACAGGAAGGAATAATAGATGGAGCTCCTATACTCCAGGCAGCGCAGAACCCAACAACAGCCTCCAGGGTCTTATACAGATTCACCACAGGAAGAAATAATAGATGGAGCTCCTATACTCCAGGCAGCGCAGAACCCAACAACAGCCTCCAGGGTCTTATACAGATTCACCACAGGAAGGAATAATAGATGGAGCTCCTATACTCCAGGCAGCACAGAACCCAACAACAGCCTCCAGGGTCTTATACAGATTCACCACAGGAAGGAATAATAGATGGAGCTCCTATACTCCAGGCAGCACAGAACCCAACAACAGCCTCCAGGGTCTTATACAGATTCACCACAGGAAGAAATAATAGATGGAGCTCCTATACTCCAGGCAGCACAGAACCCAACAACAGCCTCCAGGGTCTTATACAGATTCACCACAGGAAGAAATAATAGATGGAGCTCCTATACTCCAGGCAGGACAGAACCCAACAACAGCCTCCAGGGTCTTATACAGATTCACCACAGGAAGAAATAATAGATGGAGCTCCTATACTCCAGGCAGCACAGAACCCAACAACAGCCTCCAGGGTCTTATACAGATTCACCACAGGAAGAAATAATAGATGGAGCTCCTATACTCCAGGCAGCACAGAACCCAACAACAGCCTCCAGGGTCTTATACAGATTCACCACAGGAAGAAATAATAGATGGAGCTCCTATACTCCAGGCAGCACAGAGCCCAACAACAGCCTCCAGGGTCTTATACAGATTCACCACAGGAAGAAATAATAGATGGAGCTCCTATACTCCAGGCAGCACAGAACCCAACAACAGCCTCCAGGGTCTTATACAGATTCACCACAGGAAGAAATAATAGATGGAGCTCCTATACTCCAGGCAGCACAGAACCCAACAACAGCCTCCAGGGTCTTATACAGATTCACCACAGGAAGAAATAATAGATGGAGCTCCTATACTCCAGGCAGCACAGAACCCAACAACAGCCTCCAGGGTCTTATACAGATTCACCACAGGAAGAAATAATAGATGGAGTTCCTATACTCCAGGCAGCACAGAACCCAACAACAGCCTCCAGGGTCTTATACAGATTCACCACAGGAAACAGGAAGAAATAATAGATGGAGCTCCTATACTCCAGGCAGCACAGAACCCAACAACAGCCTCCAGGGTCTTATACAGATTCACCACAGGAAGAAATAATAGATGGAGCTCCTATACTCCAGGCAGCACAGAACCCAACAACAGCCTCCAGGGTCTTATACAGATTCACCACAGGAAGAAATAATAGATGGAGCTCCTATACTCCAGGCAGCACAGAACCCAACAACAGCTTCCAGGGTCTTATACAGATTCACGACAGGAAGAAATAATAGATGGAGCTCCTATACTCCAGGCAGCACAGAACCCAACAACAGCCTCCAGGGTCTTATACAGATTCACCACAGGAAGAAATAATAGATGGAGCTCCTATACTCCAGGCAGCACAGAACCCAACAACAGCCTCCAGGGTCTTATACAGATTCACCACAGGAAGAAATAATAGATGGAGCTCCTATACTCCAGGCAGCACAGAACCCAACAACAGCCTCCAGGGTCTTATACAGATTCACCACAGGAAGAAATAATAGATGGAGCTCCTATACTCCAGGCAGCACAGAACCCAACAACAGCCTCCAGGGTCTTATACAGATTCACCACAGGAAGAAATAATAGATGGAGCTCCTATACTCCAGGCAGCACAGAACCCAACAACAGCCTCCAGGGTCTTATACAGATTCACCACAGGAAGGAATAATAGATGGAGCTCCTATACTCCAGGCAGCACAGAACCCAACAACAGCCTCCAGGGTCTTATACAGATTCACCACAGGAAGGAATAATAGATGGAGCTCCTATACTCCAGGCAGCACAGAACCCAACAACAGCCTCCAGGGTCTTATACAGATTCACCACAGGAAGGAATAATAGATGGAGCTCCTATACTCTAGGCAGCACAGAACCCAACAACAGCCTCCAGGGTCTTATACAGATTCACCACAGGAAGGAATAATAGATGGAGCTCCTATACTCCAGGCAGCACAGAACCCAACAACAGCCTCCAGGGTCTTATACAGATTCACCACAGGAAGGAATAATAGATGGAGCTCCTATACTCCAGGCAGCACAGAACCCAACAACAGCCTCCAGGGTCTTATACAGATTCACCACAGGAAGGAATAATAGATGGAGCTCCTATACTCCAGGCAGCACAGAACCCAACAACAGCCTCCAGGGTCTTATACAGATTCACCACAGGAAGAAATAATAGATGGAGCTCCTATACTCCAGGCAGCACAGAACCCAACAACAGCCTCCAGGGTCTTATACAGATTCACCACAGGAAGGAATAATAGATGGAGCTCCTATACTCCAGGCAGCACAGAACCCAACAACAGCCTCCAGGGTCTTATACAGATTCACCACAGGAAGGAATAATAGATGGAGCTCCTATACTCCAGGCAGCACAGAACCCAACAACAGCCTCCAGGGTCTTATACAGATTCACCACAGGAAGGAATAATAGATGGAGCTCCTATACTCCAGGCAGCACAGAACCCAACAACAGCCTCCAGGGTCTTATACAGATTCACCACAGGAAGAAATAATAGATGGAGCTCCTATACTCCAGGCAGCGCAGAACCCAACAACAGCCTCCAGGGTCTTATACAGATTCACCACAGGAAGGAATAATAGATGGAGCTCCTATACTCCAGGCAGCACAGAACCCAACAACAGCCTCCAGGGTCTTATACAGATTCACCACAGGAAGGAATAATAGATGGAGCTCCTATACTCCAGGCAGCACAGAACCCAACAACAGCCTCCAGGGTCTTATATAGATTCACCACAGGAAGAAATAATAGATGGAGCTCCTATACTCCAGGCAGCACAGCACCCAACAACAGCCTCCAGGGTCTTATACAGATTCACCACAGGAAGGAATAATAGATGGAGCTCCTATACTCCAGGCAGCACAGCACCCAACAACAGCCTCCTGGTCCGACGCATGTCCAATAGCCACATATTCCTTCGTGCATACGTCATGGTTAGAGAATCACTGAACAGGCTAGTGTCTTTACTATTTATTTACACATTAGGTAAAACATCTATTAGTGAAACATATAGTCTCTCACACTTTCTTTATTTTTAGCTTTGTTAAAATAGAATTTTGATATGGCTTAGAACGGGCTGTCATTCTAGAATCATTCGTAGTTCAGGCTGATGGTCTAGTCAAGTTATACATTTAAACAAAGCTTATGTGGTAAAAAGAATTTTTGCCTGAAAATAAATAAATACTTTATTTCTTTTATTCAAACCATTAATGGAAAATATTTATTTTTATTAGTGTATTATATATAAATTTTATTTAAAATAATATAAACACTTCTAGAAAAATAAGTTTTTTTAAAGTTAGAAAAACATCTGAAAAAAAAAAAGAATAATATTATTCAGTGATAAAAGATATAAATAGTCGATAAAAAGCATTAGAAAGAACAGGCTTACTTTCTTGAACAAACGTTTTTCCAGAAATTCCGGCGAAAAATCCATTTGGAAAGGTTAACAGACGAAAGTAAGGAAATTGGGCGGGATTTCAACTTGAAATTTATCGTTTGGATAAAATAGAGAAATACTGTTGTTAGACTATTTTCAATCCGACCACCCTGATACCGTATCTAAATAAAATATCCATTTCCTCTATTTTTTTCTCGTATGCAAATTTTCTTCTTAGTTTATATATTTTTTTGTTTTTTTTTTGGTTACCCATAGTTTATTTGCCTAAAATTATTATATATATAAAGAATAGTAAAATATATATATATTGATATTGTAATAAAGTATTTATTATTTTAGCAGAGTATTATTTTTTATGTTTATATTTTCCTATACTCTGTACACTTCCCTCTTTTTACTTATCTTTTGTTTATCACTCATAGTTTGTTCTTGCTTGAAATAAATTGTTGTCTCATCCCGAAGTTGGTCTTCTCATATTTTCCCCGTGGCAATATAAAATGTTTATATTCGAAATATTTTATTTAACAAAATTCTGACTTACAAGAGACGGAATCGCCAGACATCATGAGTTTTTTTTATTCCTTCTTCAAAATTTGACTTTTTAATATTTCGAGAGAATAATAAAGTTGAAAATATTCTAAGAAAATAGATTCTAAGAAAATTGCTTCCCCCACATTATATTAAAAGAATATCTCTACAAGATATTACTGTAAAATATAATAAATTTGCTTGTTATTTTTATTTATTTTTTAAACATCCAAATTTTAATTGAAATATTTCATATATGAATCATCAAAACATATGGCTCTCTCAAGGAAACTCAAACTCAAGGAAATATTGGACATATTTTAATGGTTGTAAACAATATATAGGTGTATGCGTGTATATGTGTGTATATATGTATATATTTTTAAATTTAATGATGTAACTGTAAATAAAATTCAAAGAATATCTCTATATGTAAATAATATTTTTGAATCTTTCTAAGTCGCTTTCTGTGTATCTTTCCATATTGAATATTTTCTTTGTTATATTTGTATGTACATTTAGCGCAAGTGTCCCTAGGGGGAAATAGCGTTTTGAATTGAAATAAATAAATAAAAAAACACATGGCTGAAAATATTATTATATAAAGGATAAATAAAAAAAAACTAAATTAGAGAATTTTACCTGTTTGGTATAAAAGATAGGAATGATCATACACAAGAGAAATGATATTCAAATCTGGTGACTTTACTAAGAATTTTTAATGAAACTGATTCCAAGAAAATATTATTATTTAAACATTATATTTATTGATTATAAAAGAGAGAAAACAAACTATAAAAGGGAAACTAATATTGAACAAAGGAACTTTTTTCTTCTTTCGGTTAGCGCCTATTTACCTGTGAGCTTACACACACTCTGTGGTAACAATGAATTAATATATATACAACACAAATATACAACAAAATATCGTTATAATCAACCTAAATGTTCACTCTATAACCTTAGTATGCCGCTTTTTTATTATGGTAAAAAGATTAAAAAACAAGAGCATTCTTAAACGTAAAGAGAAGGATAAAAATAAAATATATTATTCTTAAGTAGGATAGATTTGGCTGTAGATGCAATCGTGGATTAAACCTAAGGAAGTGCAAAGTCTTCGATATCGCCAATGGTCTGTTTTTTTAAAGAAAATAGAGGCAAATTTGTTCACACTTTGTTATCTCGTATGTCTCCAAAAAAGGTCACTGTAATATCTTTCCAAGTTATTTTCTGAATCCAGATATACATGCTTAAAGGTACAACTACCTTAAGTTTTTTTTCCATCAGTGTAAGTGTATTTTAATTCCATAATGACCAATATGAATTTATCCAAATAAAAAAATGTTTTTTTTTTCACACACACACACACAATCGTTAATTTGAGAATCAACCAATTTCTATCATAAATAGGAATTTTATGATTCCTTATCGACATATAATATATATACGACCTTTCTATTTGAAACATTTTTTGTTTGATAAGCATATAAAAAATTTAGAACTTTCAGGTTTCACACACAATTGTATGAAATAAATGAAGTAGACACAAAAATTGCAATACACCTATCCCCCGATTTACACGGTAGATACGTTCCTGAGAAAAACGTGTAAATCGAAAATTAAAAATTTTCAAGTCAAAATCGTGTAAATCGAAAAGCTTGCAGAAAATGCATAATTTTGCTATTTAACAGTTGTGATTTTTTCAATATTTTTAGGTGTACACAGAAATAAAAATAAAATCCATTGACAGGTTAAAATATGTAATATATTACGGAAATACTGTTTTTTATATAATTACAATACATACATAAACAGAAGAACAAAAAATAAACCCAATGGTGTTTTATTATCCTTCATCACTGTCAGAAATTACTCTCATTCTTTTTTTCGGAATCGAAGGTTCGAATTCACTTTCATCACTCGAAGTTATTTGTGCCGATTCGATGTTTGAAGCAGAAATATTTACATTATGAGAGATGGTAATAAAATCGGTTATTAACAATTGCTTCGAATTTTTTGTAAGATCTTTGTAAACTTCTTCAAGCAGCGATTTATGTCACGTTGGAATCGTAAAGTCCTTTCAACGTTTGTGTCATTTTGCATAAAATGATTACCCAGCTTTCTTCCCAATGCGAGTCCTTCGCGGATGACTTTAGCAGTGAATGTTACTGGTACTAATTCCTCTTCATCAGATTTGTCAGACTCACTTTCGCAAACTAAGTTAACTAAATCATCCTCACTTAGTTCTTTATCAGCCATTAACTCTGCGATATGCGTTATGCGATCTTTTGCTGCTTTATGACCACTAGCCGATTTATAAAATTTTGATACATAAGTCCTTTCAGGTATTTTTTTTCCAGAATAACCCTGACTCATTAGCATTGAAAACCTGATCAGGGGTGTATGAATTGTCGTTAATAATTTCTGCAAAATTTGCTGGATATTCTTGGGCTGCATCTACGTCGCCAGAAGTCAGTTCACCTTTTAATTTTAAGCTGTGTAAAGAATGTCTTATTTTAAATCTTTCAAACCAGCCATGACTTGCCAAAAAAATTGGCTTCTTTTCATTTGAAGAAAAAGATGGCAATTGCTCTACAATTTTTTCGTAAATTCGTAATGCTTTATTTGTTATAGCGCCCGTATCAATGCGTACTCTTTTTTGTGTTTGATCTTCTATCCAAAGCATTAACGCTTGCTCCATTTTTTCCATTGCGATATTTCTGGTGTATAATGTTGTGCCCATACTCGTTGTATTGCCAGCTGCAACACTCTTTCTAATTGTGTTTTCATGCTATATGATTTTGCAACATCTACTACTCTATCTCCCTTTCGTAAGCGATCCAAAATTTCGATTTTAGTTTCTAAAGAAATAACTTTTCTTTTAAATTCTTTCTTCATTATGAGCCTATATTTTTTAAAATATTTATGTTAATTTGGCTGTGATTAAAGTAAAATTCAGAGGGAAAAAATGCGGGAAATTTTGGAGAGAAGATTAAAAACTTTTATATTAAAAAAAGTATTTTATATTATAATTTTAATTCAAATTAAAATGTTTTAATTTTTTTATTTTAATTAAACCTATTTGGTAAATTGCCATCATTTCCCTCCAAAATGTCCCGCATTTTTCCCTCTGAATTTTACTTTATTCACAGCCGTTAATTTATAATAATCTAAATTATGCACTCACTTGTAATTTACGAATATGGAAAAATAAATCTTTCTGAAACTGTGAAACTTTCACTAAAATACAATTTTCCGTAGATAAAACTTTAAATTTTATGCGAAGAAATACAGACACAGTGTGCGTGTGCAGCAAGTCAGCACATAAGCTCGGGATTCCTCGTGAGATGTGTACACAGCGCATGTGTTCAATCACAGTAGCATAGTGCGAGTATGCAATAGTATAGTGTGATAAAAACAAAACAAAAAAAAACTTATTTGGAAAACCGTGTAAAAGCGAAAACGTGTAAAACAATTACCGTGTAAATCGGGGGATAGGTGTACTTTAAATCTATGATTCCAGTTTTTGTTTTCCATCTATGATTAAAAGGTAAGTGTATTGAGTCTACTGACACTTATCTTGAAGAAAACGGTACAGAATGTATATATAGTAAAATTTTTATAATGTTTATTATTAGGCTTCAACAAACTTTTTCTCACTACGTTTCAAGAATAACATCGGGAACCCCAAATTGTTCCTGCGGGGAAACTGAACAAACTTCACCTTATCTACGACTGTCCGAACTTTACAAACATCGATTGTTCCATGATATAAATGGTTTAACTCTCTTACACCAACCACTTTGGTTATATACATTTTATAAACTCTGTCGATTGATACATGTAAATATGTAAATATTTAATCCTAGGTTTCGGTTTTGTTTTTTTTTCTCTGTAATAGGCACAAATACCTTAATATGAGGCCTTATGTTGGACAATAAATAAAGGAATAATATGTATTTCTATGTTGTCTGTATATTCAGGAATTTAAAATAATATATTTTAGCAAAGAGACACAAACAGATTTCAATAATTATTTTTATTTTGTGGATATTCCATTTTTATTTATAAAATTATGTATTATGTGAAAATTTCAATGTATTTTATTCTTGAGAGAATGAAAGTATATTTTATGTTTTTCTATTATTTATCCTCTTTTCGTTTTTATTTATATTTTCTTTTTTAATATTCTGATAATAGATATGTTGTTGTTGTTGTCGTGTCCAATGAACAGATGTCTCCATACATCTCTATCACAGCAATATTCTCTATCTTGGGTGTGTAAAACTGCTCTTCTGGGTCAATTCTCTGTTGTTGTCGTGTCCAATGAAGAGCCTCAGATGTCTCCATACATCTTTATCACAGCAATATTCTCTATCTTGGGTGTGTAAAGCTGCTCTTCTGGGTCAATTCTCTGTTGTTGTCGTGTCCAATGAAGAGCCTCAGATGTCTCCATACATCTCTATCACAGCAATATTCTCTATCTTGGGTGTGTAAAGCTGCTGCTCTGGGTCAATTTTCTGTTGTTGTTGTGTCCAATGAAGAGCCTCAGATGTCTCCATACATCTCTATCACAGCAATGCCCTCTATCTTGGGTGTGTAAAGCTACTGTTCTGGGTCAATTTTCTGTTGTCGTGTCCAATGAAGAGCCTCAGATGTCTCCATACATCTCTATCACAGCAATGTTCTCTATCTTGGATGTGTAAAGCTGCTGTTCTAGGTCAATTTTCTGTTGTTGTCGTGTCCAATGAAGAGCCTCAGATGTCTCAATGCATCTCTATCATAGCAATATTCTCTATCTTGGGTGTGTAAAGCTGCTGTTCTGGGTCAATTTTCTGTTGTTGTCGTGTCCAATGAAGAACCTCAGATGTCTCCATACATCTCTATTACAGCAATGTACTCTATCTTGGGTGTGTAAACCTGCTGCTCTGGGTCCTATTTCTAATACACATTTAGTTAAAATATTCTGATTTTCACTTATAATATGGTGTAAAAGGTTGAGTTTGACTTTTTGCTAAATAAACGAATACCGAAATCCTACTATTTAAGAGAAGTATAACTCATTCGTTCTTTTAAAAATCAATTTATTTGAATAAAAATCGTGTTAAAATTATAATAAATTTACACGAAATATTTATAATATCTCTCTCTCCATATATATATTGTTTATTTAGTCATTTCTCCAGGAAATAAAAGGTAAAAAAAGGATACCTCTTTAACATTCACATTGTATTTCTTCAGGCAGTGTTGCCAATTTTAATCCTTATTTCTTATTCCGTTCATAGAGCACGTCTATTGAGTTGTATCCGGTGAATTTTAAAATTGGAATACATTTCTCTTTTCCAAATTGAAAATTTCGAGCCAATTTTTTTTTTTTGGAAAAAGTTTTGCCACGTTTTTTTTTGTTTCAATTTTAAAACTTAATTAGAAGGTATTTGAATATTTATTATATTCGCGTCTGTGAAACTTTTTGATTTTTAAAACGGTTTTTGACTTTTTTCTTTTTATTTTCTTGAATTTTTCAAAGTTGTAGAATAGAATGTTAACACTATATATATATTGATAAGAAATCTTAAGTGATATTATAATTATCTTTATATAAGTATTGTTAGATGCATTTCCCGCACAAAATATTCTTTATTATTAAGTGGAAAGTTTTCTATATGCGTATTTTTATACGAGATGTTATTGATAGCTTCCAATTTGTTAGCTTCAAAGTGCAAGAATTTACTAAACAAACTAACGAGTAATATTATTGTAACGCTTCCTATTTAGTATTAAGAGATAATCACAATACTTTGTGTTTTAATATTTAATTAAATTACAACAAGATTAATCATTATATATAAACAAAATATATATTATGCGTAATTAATGAAAGAAAGAAATTACAGTGTTGCCAACTGCCTAAATATGAAAAAAAAAAAAGAATAATTAAATATTTTACATAAATTAATATAAAGCATGTTACAATTATATTTCAGATTTTATATGAAAACATACATATAGGGTCATTTTTGTTGGAAGTTGCTAGTTTATAAATTTGTTTATATATTAATTTGAGTATTCATCTAGATTTTAAAAGTTAAACATTACCATTGAATAAATACACAATCATCTTCATATTTTCGGAATATGATTAAGGTCCAAAACACTGGATGTATAACCAGAAGATATCATAACTCTGGTATACGATTATGAAAATATGGAATTACCTAATCTACAGAATTTGGTATGAAAGGACAAAGGATAAGAATATATAGAAAATCTCTGATTTATATGGATTTTCAGCTTTTTCCAATTAGGCCAAATCATCATTTACTATGTCCTCTGTATTTATTTATTATAAATATTGAACATGAGTTAGAAATATCGTGATTAATTTAAAAGAAGCTATGAAATGTGCAATTATAGAAACGTTCTAAAAAAATGAAATATATAAAAATGGCGTCGCAATATTGCAACCAGCCGAATATGTATGTAAATAAGGTCAACTTTGGCAAGCAGACGATTATTACCAAGCCCTCCAGTGTAGCCAGTCGCCACCGTCTACTCATCAATACTTCGCCCCGAGCTGGAAAGTCTCCAAATAATTCTACAAATTTGTCCTCGTTTTTTTCCCCAAGTGGAATATTTTATTATCTCTTGGGAAGATCTTCTGCTTAGTAACAAAATTCTCTCTTCATTCCCGGAGTCAAGAAAAAAATAATTTGAAATGAGAAAATATTAAATTTATAAATACATTTAATGTCTTGTCAAAATTTGTTTTCTCATTCAGAAAAATATAAATAAATTTGCATATAAAATAAAGCTAAATTCTCCTAAAATGTTTAACCCTATTTAAAAATATAAGAAATTTTATAAATAGAGAGGATGAAAACAAAATTTGTATAAAACTACAAATAGCTATAATATTTGAAAAAGACTATTGTGCAGTCTCTTAAAGTCAAGAATATTTTGAAACTTTTTGATAAGTTAGAAAATGCGAATGTTTTAATAAAAATTTTATACATCGTCTGTATGCATATTTAAATTTTAAGCACGTCCCCTACCATAATACCAATAAAAGGGGTCTGTGGAAGGATGGTCTAAACCGTTGGTTTTCGACCGCTACAACCCGGGTTCGATTCCCGAATTGGGAACTTTTTTTCTAATTAAAAAAATGCTTCAATGGCCCCCGATTCTTGCAAAAGTCCAACCCCACTAACGAGTGCAAGTAACCAAACGGGGCGCTGGCACATTTATAAGTGCAAAGTCGAGCTGCTTTTCACATGTGTAGACATGTGGTGTACTTACAATAAAAGCAGTCGCCTACTTCTACCCACACCGTACACGCTTGTTCGGCGGTACATATACTGGGGTTGGTTGGGGCGATACTTCTACCCACCATGATTAACATGGCTTGTGCCACGTGTACTAGGGATAAGCAATATCAATAAAATATTTCATTTATAAAAGTTAAATAATGCTCTGTGTCAAGTTCTTAATAAATGGCAAAACTACTGTAACAATCCTTACCAGATTTTGCATAACGCCATTTTGTTCAAACTGAAAAATGGTTAATGCTAGAAGTTTTTATTTTATTTATTATTTTATCATTTTGTTGATAAATGTTGAAAATGTGTCAAGTTAAGATGTGTGTGACACAAAGCCAATATTTATTATATTTAAATATATTTATAGTTTTTTTTTAAGTATAAAAATGAACGTTCTGTTGTGTACGTTTTCAAATACAGAAGAAAAAAAAAAGCGGCCAAACGACCGAACCAATCAAATTTTACTTTTTACCCCAAGGGAGGAAGATTTAACTTATCGATTAATTAATGAGTCAATTAACGCGCCATTTTTTTTAAACTTGGCGCTTAATATCGTCCAATATCCAATTTAAATCAAACGTGGAATTCAAATTCCGAATTTTTCAATTTATATCATATAAAAATTTACTATTGCTTTCAAGCTTTCAGTTCCAAATTATAGAAATTTATAATAAATATATTTTAAATTTCCTATTTTTATTTATAAATTCAATTTTCATGAAATGTATGAAAAAAATCGCTGTTTGAAATAGATGCATTAAATTTTAACAAAGTATTCAAATTATTTTTATATAGAGGAAAAAGTTATCAAATTATCTCTTTTAAAATTTTTAAGATTCTGCAAACACTGTTTTATTATTATTTTTTAATTTTTGTAGTTTTTAAAAGATTCTATTTCTATGAAAAATAGACACTTCGCCCAAGTTAGTTTTTATTTTTATTTTCTCAAGGTTTCGACAAAAATATTTTGTCTTCTTCAGGAGAAGTAAATAAAAAATAAAGCATTTGGCAAGGCGTTAAAAATTGTTCTGGCCGAAGTGTCTATTTTTCATATAAATATGAATGCTGACCAAGCAACTTCTATCTTGAAAGATTCTAAGTATCTATAAATATTTATAAATCTATTGTCAAAAATATATATTAGTAAATTAAATTTAATTGCCATCTATCGTTAAAATTTTACACCAACAAATTTACTGGCAATGTGCTTCTTTTAAATATCATCAAATATTATCTCTACAGACCTTACTGCAATGATATGAGTTATTGAATGAGAGGGTTTGGCTCATCAGTAGTGAACCCTCTCAGCGGTTTCACCAAATTAATCTCTAGACCGCTCTACTATTGTATTGGATTGTTTTAGAATATACCCTGTATATCTGAGGCGTTAAAAAAGTTGAGGCTATATATAAACCCAGTAGCTAATCATCATAAACTTCAGTGACCTTATTTTCCTTGATGTGCGTGACTGTTAACGTTTAAGGAAAAAAGCGAATTAATAAAAATGGCTGGTAGCAGCAAGAAAGGAAATGAGGCTAAGTTTTTGTCTTTTTTTTCTTTCTGATGTTAAAGTTTGACAATTTCGATTTTAAAATAATATTTTTTTTTATTTGAATATACGAGGGGCATCCAATAAATAAGTTTCCCTATTTTTTAACAAATAAACCACATTATTTAGAATTATGCAGTTATTTTATTTTCATTATACAACTCATAGACTACTTCTCTAAATAATCACCATTTCTGTTCAAACATTTTTGGTACCGTTGTAGCAATTTTTTGATACCACTGTTGTACCAAGCCGTGTCCTGTCTTAGTAGCCAGTGGTTCGCCTCCGCCTGCACTTCGTCATCATTCGTAAAGTGCTTGCCTCCAAGGTGCCACTTGAGTGCTGGATAAAGATGGATGTCGCTTGGGGCAAGTTCCGGAGAATGAGGTGGATGTGTGAAAATTTCCCATTTGAAGTTTTCCATAGCCATAACTTTGCCTGCAGAGATTGTGACCTTCGCCTTTTTTGGTGCACTTTCCTCAGGCTTCTTCCACACCATGCTTTGTCGTTTTGTTTCTGGAGTTGAATGATGCACCCAGCTTTCATCTCCAGTGACAATACGGGAAAACAGTTGATCTCCATCTCTTTGATGCATTTCCAGGAAAACTCGGGCTGCCTCCATCCGTTGTTGCTTGTGATTTTCCAAGAGCAATCTTGCGACCCATCTTGCGCAGACTTTGCGAAAATCCAAAACATCTGACATGATTGTTCCAATCGAAGAGCGTCTAATTTCGATTCCAGGAGGCAGTCGAATTATTATTTCGTCAATGGTGACGCGGCGATCTGCTTCCACCACATTCCGAACAACAGCAACGGCTGCATTGTCCGTAGCAGTAACGGGGCTGCCGCTTCGCTCGTCATCATGCACGTTTTGCCATCCTTCTAAGAACCATGAACGCCATCGGCGAACCATTTGGATGCTCATACATTCTTCACCATACACTGACACTGAATTGCGATGAATATTGACCGCAGTTTAATTTTTCGCCGTGAAAAAACGAATTACAGAACGGAGTTCGCAAGTGGACACGTTCACCAGTGGTAGCTCCATGGAAACTGAAGCGCTACGGACTTGCACGTACGAGTTAGCGTGATTTTGAAGGTCACCAGCTTCCAACGCATCCTAGTGACCTTTTCATCTATACTAACTAATTTTTACAACGTTTCGTTCGCAGAAAAAAAATAGGGAAACTTATTTATTGGATGGCCCTCGTATAAAGGAAACTCTTCCTTATAAACTCAAAGGACCATTTATAATTTTCTTTAATATAAATTGAAAATTATATTAATATATCCGGGTAGTTGGCGCTCTGCGCTCCAGGAACCTGGGTTATAAATACGAGGTGTGTTCAAAAAGTATCGCGACCTTTGAATTTTCGCGGGTTACGTATATTTGAATTTCGATCTTTTTGTGTCTTTATGTTGGTACTCATGTCTCTCACTTATTCCGACAAGCTCGGCCATTTTGAATGTTCACTTAATTGTTGACTGCTGCTTTGCTTGCAGGTGTATTGGATCGTCTTCGATTTTTACCTATTAAAAAAAATAGATCAAAGAACCTGTATCAAATTTTGTGTGAAAAACGAAATTAAGTGCGCGGATGCATTCCGAATGTTGACTGTGGCATACGGAGAAGCTACCTTGGACCGAAGCAAAGTTTATCGGTGGTACAAAATGTTCTCAGAAGGCCGAGAAGATGTGAACGACGAAGAGCGTGCCGGACGCCCGAGCACTTCAACAACAGACGAAAAAATTAATGAAGTGGAGAAAATTATATTGGCCAATCGTCGAATCACCGTTAGAGAAGTTGCTGAGGACCTAAACATATCGATTGGCTCGTGCCATTCGATTTTTATCAATGATTTGGGCATGAGACGGGTCGCCGCGAAATTCGTACCAAAATTGCTCAATTGCGACCAAAAACAGCATCGCATGAACATTGCTAATGAGATGTTGGACTCTGTCCGCGACGACCCAAATTTTCTCCAGAGGGTCATAACTGGTGACGGAGCGTGGGTTTATGGTTATGACGTGGAAACCAAAGCTCAATCATCTCAATGGAAGCTGCCGCACGAACCAAGACCGAAAAAAGCGCGCCAAGTTCGGTCGAATGTGAAAGTTTTTCTGACAGTTTTCTTCGATTGCAGGTGCGTGGTGCATCATGAGTTCTTGCCACAGGGTAGAACGGTCAATAAGGAATATTACCTGCAAGTTATGCGCAATTTGCGCAAAGCAATCCGCCAGAAACGCCTGGATTTGTGGAAGAACAAAAATTGGCTTTTGCACCACGATAACGCCCCTGCTCACACATCGTTGCTTGTGCGCGACTTTTTGGCCAAAAACAACACACTAATGATGCCGCGCAGCCACCGTATTCCCCAGATCTGGCCCCCTGTGATTTTTTCTTGTTCCCTAAACTGAAGAGGCCCATGAAAGGACGACGTTACGCTACGTTTGACGAGATAAAGACGGCATCGAAGGAGGAGCTGAAAAATATTTTAAAAAATGAATTTTTGAAGTGCTTCGAAGATTGGAAAAACCGTTGGCACAAGTGTATAATATCTCATGGGGATTACTTTGAAGGGGACAAAATAGGTATTCATGAATAAATAAATAATTTTTGAAAAAACACAAAAGTCGCGATACCTTTTGAACACACCTCGTATCTCTCTCTATATGTTTCCCTTCATAAAAAAGTACCACTTTAAAACTTTTTTTAAAACCCTGGAGGTGGTATTTTATATATACAATTATAAATATTAATTTATAATAAAGGTGAGATAGTTAGTATGAAAATAATCTTTCACATTATTAGATATTAGATAAAATATCTGTACTCGAACGCGAGTTTCGAATTTTGAAATTTTATTGATAGACAAAATCGCTTGGTATTTTGGAAATATCAATACATTCGTAAAAAATTAAATACAAAATATTATTTCTATTAACAATAATAGAAAGGTTTTAAAAATATTATGCCCTCTCTTTCTATCCGTTTATAATATCTAATTACAAACTTTCAAGGCAAAATCAGTTTGAATCCAAAGTAACTGCAGTGTAATGAAATATTTAAAGAAACAATCAGATTAATGGATGTAAAGTAAAAATTCCTCTAAATTATTTCCGATAACCCATGAATTTATTATGTGACCTAGAGAAAGGTGGCCAAAGGTCACAAATATTATATTTTATAAATATATTTTATTGATATATTTTACTTATTGATATATTGCCCTCTCATATGTTAATAAATTGTGTTAATCCTGTTAGATGTTATATAGTTTAATTATTAATTTTTATTCTATGATTGTAATAATCTGTGGTGTTGAGCACATATATATTTATATTTTGAAGATTGAGCAATCCCATAATTAAAATTATATTTAAAAAGATGCATATATTGGATTTATAATAAGTTTAATGTTCCAATATTTTGAGGGGCAACTCGCCTCTCTTTATCGAGGATGTTTGTGTTTTTCATTAAAACATGCGAGCACGCGTACACCACTCTCGTTCTACAAGGCCAATGAAAGAATTGTATCTTTGATTTAAATATTACATTCAGTATATATACAGCTAACAATTATATATAATATTACAGATCAATACCATTTTTTTTTGTTCACACATTGTGCTTGAAATAGAGATTTATATACAACAGTGTAAATAATTGTGTGTATACATATTAATTCTAAATATATGCATGTTCTAGTGAAAAACACAAACATCCTCGATAAAGAGAGGCGAGTTGCCCCTCGAAATATTGGAACAATAAAATTATTATAAATCCAATATATGCATCTTTTAAAATATATTTATATATATATATATTTTAATTAAAAGGCATATATTGGATCAAAATATCATTTATTTTACCAATATTTCAGTAGGCTGAACGCCAACCTTTATCAAGTTGTTATAACATATTTAATGTGTGTCAACAACAAACTCAGCGCCACATAACGTCAATAGAATTAAGTTTAAAAAATATGTTTTGCTTATATTCAATGGGGAGAAAAAAATTAATATATATATATTTATGAAAAAACAATAGAAAAAAAGATGGCGCTCTGCCTTCTGAAAAGCAAATGTGCTCCTGGTCAGGATATGCCTTTTTTATTTTTAATATATCTATATATTATGGACAAAATAATTTGTGTAAAATAAGGGTGTGAATATTTTGTATATTGACAATGATGCCTATTTTATATTTACAAGCTTTAAGCAGGAGATATGTGAGTGAGGTATTACATATATATATATATATGTTATTAAAGAGATATGTATATTTTCCCAGTAATGTTAACTTAGATATATTTAGAAAATTGTTTTGAAACATTTTTTACGCTTTGTGTTTCCAGTAAAAATTTAGTTTAACATTTTATATTTTTAGTTATTTTATATATTTAGTTATTTTTATTTATTTTTATACGAAAAATCTTTTTAAACATAGTACAAATAATTTTAAAAAATATAATAGGCGTTATTGTTAATTTTCAAAATATTCACACCTATATTTTACAAAAATTATTTTGTCCCTAATATAAATATATATATAAAATATTTTCTCCCCATTGAATATAACAAAATATTTTAAAAAACTTAATGCTGTTGACGTTATGTGGCGCTGAATTTGTTGTTGACACACTTTAAAATGTTATAACACCTTGATAAAGGTTGGCGTTCAGTCAACTGAAATATCTAATTTCTACTACCCTTACTGCAATGGAAAAATTAATGGGAGGTCCATTGCAGTGAGGGGGCAGTAGAAATTCAAGAATCAAGGGACAAGTTTCTTTTATACGACGATTTATTACAAAACGTTCAAGCTTTCGGGCTGGCCGGCCCTTCTACAGGAGAAATGTGAAAACATATGGAACATTGAACACTATATAGGGATGAGACTATTTACATATTTAAAAACTATAGGGACTTTGCATATCTATGAAATGTTGAGAGGAATAATTAGCATACCAGGAAATTATGGAAAGGAGCAATTAACATGCATGATAATAGTTATTGAATGTAGTAGAGTTAGGAATATTTTCTAATGTCTATGAGGAGGATACACAGATGGAGGATACACGGCTATGGGATTGAATTATTGAAGGGATTCCAGTACTTATAAAAGTAGAAATTGTTTATTTTTAAAAAGGAATCATACGTATCTATAATAATTTCGTAGTTTGACAATTAGTTCTGTATATGGAGGATCCAATATGCAAATAAATATTTAATAGAACATCGTTGAGTTCTGGTGCAAAAATGGATCCCATTATTAATAATAATAATCTACACATTAAATTATAATGAAAACGACCCGTTAATTATTGTGTGTATGCAAATAAGTATTTACAATTAAAATAATTATATGGGATTATTTTAAAAGTGTTTTTTCGTAATATTAAGCACAAACTTATACAGTGTAATACACACAAAGCCTTTATTAAGACATCATTGGTCTTACACAGATTCTCCAGAGTGTAGACAATATAATGGAAAGATATGGTTTAATACCTATGTATATATATATAAATGAATGTATGTGTGTGTGTGTCTGTCCTTTATGCCTGACCAAACCACTCATTGGAACGCCATGAAACTTTGTGAAGTTATTTAGTATAGTACTGGGAAGGTTTTTGAAAAATAATTTCTTGACTATCTTGAATTTCCTTTGAGTTATTTGCAGATTTGTAGATTTAACTCGAAAGCAACGCCCCCATTGCGACGATGATAACAAGTTTTTTTATCTATAAGTTTTATTATCACTAAGTTTATTATCTTAAAGATTATTTATCAAAAGTAAGATTTTCTACCTATTAATTGCGCACAAGTCAAAGTTAGTTTTATCATTTATCTACAACATATATATATTGGGAGAATAGATAAAATGATGATTTTGTAATGTAGAAAATTAGGATAGACAAAATTCAAGATGACAATTATTTGAGACAAGAATAATGATACAATTCCAAGGCAAAGATACTATTCCTTTAACTTCCAATTACCGAGGGAACCAATTAATATTGATTTTATTCAACTTATCGAGTATTTTTCAAGGGACCGGGAAAAAATGTTCACTTTATCGAGAGATTCAAATTTACGAGTTTCAAATTATCAAAATATATCTATTATTTTTTTTTATAAGTTTATATAGAATTGTTTTAACAAATGTTCGTTAGACAAACCTTTACTCGGGTAAAACCCGGGCGAAGCCGGGTACATCCGCTAGTTTATGATATATCATAGGTGTGCGCTCATGTTTAAAAAAAGCTCATAATAATCTATAAGAAGTAATTTAAGAAGGCTGATCTATTTATCCCATTTTATTGATCATCGATAAAATTGATTGGTGAACGCACTTAGGGATTCCTTACAGAAGTTCATCATTGTTGGTCGATTTAACGTTAAATTGACCTATGATTTGTAACTTCCTTATATCTAACTAGAATATAAGATCAGACGCACTTTTAATGTCGAGAAACCAAACAGATAAATCTCAAAATTCAAAACTATTATAGACACGTATGATTCTTTTTACAAATAAACAATTTCTACTGTCCCCTTACTGCGATGGAAAAAGATCCTCCCATTAATTTTTCCATTGCAGTAAGGACAGTAGAAATTGTTTATTTTTAAAAAGAATCATACGCGTCTATAATAGTTTTGAATTTACATAACAGATGACGCGCTAATGTATCAGATAAATCTCAGTAAGTATAAAAATCATTTTTTTATTTTTATATTTAAAAAAGCGTGTGCACATTTTATTTTTTAGTGTATCAGGTATTTAATTGAATCTGATTTTTTTTTTCAGAAAATCACAAACCAATCACCTTTTTGATTTTATTAAGGACACACACTTTTTAAAATTTGAATTTGATTCAAATTTTAATTTTTACAATTTTTAATTTTTGTATATGTAAAAAGGGTTCGTAGTTGAAAGAAATATATAAAGAGCGAGTAAAATAACGATATTTTAAGGTAATTATATTGTTGCATCATGGCTAATTACCTATTTTATTTCAATTTGTAATATTATTTTTCATATATAATAAATTCAAATTTATATTTTATATTTATCTATTTTATTAAACAGAATATTAATATATATAGTCACGACCGTTTTTCCTCATTCCTCATCGGCCGGCCGCATCTGTCACGGATGCGCGCGCATCATCATTATGATCATTATCATTATCTAATGATAATTATTATTATTATTAATATTAATATATATAGTCACGACCGTCTTTCCTCATCGGCCGGCCGCCTCTGTCACGGATGCGCGCGCACAGGGAGGTCACGTGCTCGCCGTCTCCCTCGAGCCGGATTTGAACCAGCGACCTAAGGATCACCGTTGTAACATCTACAGTCGGGTAGAACACGGGCGTTGCCCGGGTCATTCGGCTAGTATGTATTATAAACAGAATTAATGTATTATAGAATCATCATTTGTATTTAGGTACACTGTGTTACTTCACTGCTCTCTTTGATGTGAGAAATAAATAAATTATCCTGGAGGCTACTTAAAGTTATCTCATTATTCCCTTATATAAAATTGTAGGATGGTTGAAACACGCTCTGGTAAGATACAAGACCCAGCACAGGAGAGGATCAAGGTTGAAGAGTTTGCCAAGCCGCAACTATATCACAGAATATTTAAAGCTTTAAAATATAATATTCTAAGATTTTTAATAAATTTTGAAGAGCTTAATAACCAAATTTAAAAGTTTTAGACTTCGACATTTAGGTGTTAAAACCACATTTAATGTAAAATAAAAAACATTTCAGCTTTTAAAGTGTTTTAACTGAAATTTTTAACAGCCTAAACTGAAAATAAAAATGACACTTTTTAAAAAGTTGGATAACATTTTGGAGATTTAAATATAAATTTCCTTATTAAAGCGTTTCATGGTTTTAATCTATAAAAATGTTATTATTTTACATTAAATTTGGTTTTAAACATCTTTAGTAAATTTTGCTAAATCTTACAATATTAACTATTATTCTTTAAAATGTTGATATTTCACCATATATATGTATTAGATAATAAAAAGGCATATATTAGATTGAATAAAAATGTATTTGCCAATATTTCGGTTGGCTGAATGCCAACTTTACAAGGTATTATAATTTTGTATATGCAATATGTAAATATTTTATTCATTCCAATATATGTCTTTTTATTATGTAACTAGACGAATGGCCCGGGCAACGCCCGGGTTTTACCCGAGTGCGAATATATTTTAAAAACGTTTTAATCTTTATCTAGATCTTCATCTTGTCTACACCTTGTATACATCTTGCTTCCTAGGGTTGCCTAGAGTGGTCGCTATAGACAGTGTGGTCTGTATAGACAGGTGGATGTATCACACTGCTGATAACAGGGTTGACCAGTCCAATATAATAGTAGAGCGGTCTAGAGATTAATTTGGCGAAACCGCTGAGAGGGTTCACTACTGATGAGCCAAGCCCTCTCATTCAATAACTCATATCATTGCAGTAAGGTCTGTAGAGATAATATTTGATGATATTTAAAAGAAACGCATTGCCAGTAAGTTTATTTGTGTAAAATATATATGTGCAGCACAAAATTAAATCTAGGTCGTGAGAAATTAAAATATATATATTTTTAAAACTACACGCATACACCTGATAATCAAAAATTAAAAAGGCATATCCTGACCAGGAGCACATGTGTTTTACAGAAGGCAGAGCGCCATCTGGTTGAACAGAAATCAACTAAACATTGATTTAACCCAGGGGTGGCGAACCTTTTTATATTAGAAGGCCAATTTTCATTTTACCGTTTTTGAGAAGGCCGCATATTTATATATATTATATAATATATGACATTCGTATTAGATATTTTCAATAAAATAATGAAGGTAATTGAAAACTGCGAAACAAAAATTATAATTTTGAATTTATGAAAAGGCCAGAACTTGGGCAAGAAAAGGCCACATGCGGCCTTAAGGCCGCACGTTCGCCACCCCTGATTTAGCCTGTTCCCTGATATTTGGCCAACCCAACTTCTTGATAAATCAAGAAAAGCCATCCACAAACGCGTTTCGCGCTTTTGGCGCTCGTCAGCGTGGAGTAGGCTGTACCACTGCGACCAAAAAGAATATTGGCTCCCAGAGGCTTCTTGAAAAACCAAGAAATGGGTATTTAAGGCCAAACTTGCGTAAATACGCTTAACACATGAAAAAAAATGAAAGAAAAAAAAAAGATCAGGTGTTGAAATCAAAAATAAAAATGGACCTGATAATGTGAACAAAATCAAATAAAAAATTTCAGGTATTGGTATTAATTTGTATTATTTGGTATATTAATTGGTATGGACTACTGGTAATAACCGTCCATTTCAGATAGCCATGACAGGGATCAAATCCTGCATTGGGCACTTTTTTTTTTATAAATAAAAAAATTGCTCCAATGACCCCCGATTCTTGCAAAAGTCCAACCCCACCTGTGAACGTAAGTTAACAAACGGAGATTTTCGAACTGCTTTCTAAATGTATAGACATGTGTACTCATAGTAAAAGGAGTCGCTAACTATTGGCTACCATGATTATCATGGTCTGTACCACAAACACGTCTAATAAATAAATACATTCGTTGATCGGTTGGATAGAAAAATGTTATATTGTGGCGGAAATCCATAAAATTGACTATTTAGAATTTCTGATTTGCATTTTCCAATATGTCGTATTGATCCAGTGATGTAATCTTAAAGTTGGTTTATCATTTATAAACTTGGTCAATAATATAAATCCTATATTTGAAAGAGGAAAGTATTTTAACGGTAATATTCTTTTTTCTCAATTTATTTTCTCTTCCTATATTCTATATACAGTTACGAGCGTCATTCTTCATCTCCTAATCAACTCTGTCACCGTTTGCTTTTTTTTTTTGGAATGGCGCCCTCCTATTGGTTGGCTACAATCACGCCACCTTTGCCCCCCCCCCCCCCCCCCCCCCATCATGCCTCCCCCACTCGCTTTTTCGTTTTTGTAACTATTGTGTTGGAGCGGGTCGCTCCTTAAATAAATGCATATATTAGTTAATAACTAAATGGAATCCTCTCTTTCTTTTTCCCAGTATGAGACGCCTACGGAAGCCAACAGTACATAGACAGATAAAGCACATAGGCTATAGTTATTAACTAACATATGCATTTATTTAAGGCGCCAAATTATAATTGTAACAAATAGTATTTGAATAAAAACATTCAATCGGGGGTAAAACACGGGCGTTGCCCGGGTCATTCGGCTAGTATATATATGTTATGAATATTTTAATTTGTTGTTGAAAAATATAGAATTGAAGGTGCAGTCGTGAAAAAATAGGAAATAAATTATTTACTTATCAAGTAGATTTTATTTTGAATTACTTGAAATAAATTACACATAAAATTATTTATCACAGTAATATAGAATTTATAAAATGAATCCCCTATATTCGTGAATTAAAAAATAGGTAGCTTAACTATATACATATTTACAACAAATATTCAAAAAGTGGTATCTTCTAAATCTATGGTAAAAAAATGTAGAACAGTCAATGAATGGAAATAAAATATATGTTTTTAAAAAAATAATAATAATAATTGCATTTTAGATTATATAATATATATATATATTATTTTTAGTCGTTGAGGTACAGCTTGCACCACGCTGATGAGGTCCAACAGCCCGAAACGCGTCCGTGGTTAGCTTTTCTTGATTAATCAAGAATGGGTATTTGGCCAATTCTGGAATAATTAGAAATCAACGATTAGTTGATATTTATTCTGATAGATGGCGCAAGCCATCAGCAACTTTCAGTTGCATAATCAGGAAATGTCTTTTTTCCTAATATATATATATATAGACTGACGAGGGCCATTGGCCCGAAACCATGGTCTCTAGGTGGACGCTTTTCAGTTTGCCAAAGCTGGTGTTGTGGCTTTGTCACCGACCCGAGACCGCTAGTTGCGGCGACGGTCAATAGATGGCGTCTAGTTTTGACGTTTATTTTGACGGGAGAGGCGACCTTTGTCTCTTTATATCAATATCCTCCCGGCAAAATTTCCATCTATATATATTTATATATATATATGTGTGAAAAAAATAATAAGGAATATAAAAATAATAGGTGAAATAAACGTTTAGTTTATTTTTGTTCCACTAGATGGTGCTCTGCCATCTAGAAATGCTCATGTGAACCTGGTCAGGATATGCCTTTTTTATTTTTAATATGTATATATAGATTCTACCACTCTTATGCTACAAGACAAACTTTTATCCCTAAAGAAAAGATTTGGGTGTTTAAGAGAAGCCAAAGGTTAAAATTCATAATATGAATTAAACATATAATCATCTAAATTTAGGTAATTTATTAAATAATTACACTCATGGATACACTCATCAACACTCATAAATAAAACTTAAGGAAGTAGAAAATCTTTGATGTCGCTGATCGTCTGTTTTTTTTTTTTTTTTACAATTATTGCCTGAATGAAGAGGGAGGGGAGTGATATGAAAAGAAGGATTCAATGAAGAGCTTTTATCTAAAGTGGGGAAAAAAAAAGAAATAAAATAGCGTGTGTCCCCTAGCGGAGATCTCTAAGACTAATTCAACTCGATGTTAATGAAATTACCACAAACGATCTGATAACATCGTGTGTCTCTCCAAATAAATTGATTTTCCTTTCAAACGGTCAAATTGTCTTTGTGTTAGCTTTTGGTTATTTTGGTACCAAACGATATCTCTCTTTTTTTTTTCTATAAATTATATTTTTCTTTTCTCTCATTTATCTCTGTTTATTGTTTCTCTCTCTATCTCTTTTATTTTTTTTTTAATTTCGCAAATTTAATATGTATATTAATATTATAATTTGAAAGTATTTTATCCAAAATATTCATTGAAAAAATATGTAAAAAAAGTGTAATAATATCTATATTTTATTGAGATATTAGTTTAAATATCTATTAATTTATATACATATATATAGATGGAAAATTTGCCGGGAGGAAATTAATCCATAGAAGCAATGGGCGCTTCTCCCGTCAAAATAGACGTCAAAACTAGACGCCATCTATTGAACGTCGCCGCAGCTAGCAATCTTTGGTAGATTGTGAGGATTCCATTAGATCCCGTGTGGATCTCATGGAATAAAGTCCGCCCTAGACTGACGAGGGCCATTAGCCCGAAACCATGGTCTCTAGGTGGACCCTTATCAGTTTGCCAAAGTTGGTGTTGTGGCTTTGTCACCGACCCGAGGCCGCTAGTTGCGGCGACGGTCAATAGATGGCGTCAGATTCTGACGTTTATTTTGACGGGAGAAGCGCCCATTGCTTCTATACATATATATAAGAGACGTTTTTAAAAAATGAGACGGCCTGGCTCATCTCAGTGGCGAACCCTTCTCAGCGTTTCACCAATTTAATCTTCTGTCACCTTCTAATAACTTTGTCGTGGTGATTTTCAATAGATTGTCTTTGAAATGTCCAAACTACACGCTTCATTATGTATGTGTCAATATAATTGTATCAAATTTGCATAGAAGGGACAAATATGCGACATTAACGCGCTGAGAGAAAGATCACAAGACTCAGAATGAAACATTAACAAAGGAATGACAATACACCAAGATAGCACAAGATTCAATGTGTCACTTTTGGTACACACATATATATAAAGAGACAAGGGTCGCCTCTCCCGTCAAAATAGACGTCAAATGAAAAACAATAGAAAAAATAATAATAAGTGGGTCAGGTGTTGATATATATATATATATATATATATATATATATATATATATATATATATATATACTGTATATACAGTAGAACTTGGATAATTCGAACTTCTTTAATTCGAAAACCTCTTTAATTCGAATATTTATCTTGGTCCCCAGAATTTCCTATAATTATAATTTCCGTTTTTAATTCGAATTTTTGGATAATTCGAATTTTTTTATGGTCCCTTGGGGTTCGAATTATCCAAGTTCGACTGTATATATAAATGAATGTTTGTATGTCCGGTATACAAATTCGCAGTAGTTCACTAATTCAAACCAAAATTTCCATACATAGGTAAGAAAATACGGGGGAAGACGATAGGCTATTTTAAAAAATATATAAATCAATTATTAAAACTATATATTCAAATTATTCTACTTAGCTCAAGAACAGCGCCCTCTATCAAAGATTTGATTAAATTATGCTGATGCAAACAAATAGATAATGCTAATAACAAACAATTATTTTTAAAAATCTTATCTAAATATATATCACTCGGGTAGATATGCACACGGGTCAATCCCGGGGCGAAGCCCGAGTCACCCGTCTAGTTAAAAATAAAGAAGGCATCTCCTCACCACGAGCACATGTGCTTTTTAGATGGCAGAGCGCCATCTAGTGGAGCAAAAATAAACTAAACGTTTATTTAACTTGCTTCGTTCGTGGATGGCTTTTCTTGATTTATCAAGAATTTGGGTGCCAAATGTCACGTAGCAAGTTAAATAAACGTTTAGTTTATTTTTGCTCCACTAGATGGCGCTCTGCCATCTAAAAAGCACATGTGCTCGTGGTCAGGATATGCCTCCTTTATTTTTAATATATATATGATGCTTTTATTACGTACATGAAAGAAGGTTTTTCTATTTAAATAATTCCCATGCAAAACAACATAGGGGACATAAAAGGGAATCCCTCATAGATAATATGTACATATGTTAATTTATTTGTTGTTTTGAAAATAGAGCAATCCACATTTATATAATTAGATAATAAAAAAGGACATTTTTAAATAAAATACAAAATTGTAATGCCTTGACAAAGGTTGGCATTTAGCCAACCGAAATATTGGCAAATAAATCTTTTATTCAATCCAATATATGTCTTTTTATTATCTATATGTTAATTTGTGTCAAGAATAAATGCGATTTCTTCTAATTATAAGTTTTCGTATAAAATGTTTGCGGTGAGCCCCTTGAATGTACACTATTATCAAGAAAACACAAAATCCATTCCAATTACTTTACCTTGGAAAATGTCTAATTTGGGGTATCACATAAATTACCTTCACTCTACCTGCGTGTATTTTTATCCTTAATTATATAAAGTAAGTCACACTAGAAGGATAGCTTTTAGCGTGTGCTGGAATGGAGCAATGATTATCATCCCTACTTAGGCACTATATAGTATATACACTCATGGACAGAACTTAAGGAAGTTGTACATTTTACCATGTATATCGGGATTCAGAAAATAACTCTGAAAGATATACAGTGACCTTTATTGAAGACACGCGAGATAACTAAGTGTATATACACTCATAAACAAAACTTAAGGAAGTTGTACATTTTACCATGTATATCGGGGATTTAGACAATAACTTTGAAAGATATTACAATGGCCTTTATTGAAGACACACGAGATAACCAAGTGTATATACACTCATGGACAGAACTTGAGGAAGTTTTATCTTTTACCATGTATATCGGGGATTCAGACAATAACTCTGAAAGATATTACAGTGACCTTTATTGAAGACACGCGAGATAACCAAGTGTGTAATACACTCATGGACAGAACTTAAGGAAGTTGTACATTTTACCATATATATCGGGGATTCAGACAATAACTCTGAAAGATATTACAGTGACCTTTATTGAAGACACGCGAGATAACCAAGTGTGTATACACTCATGGACAGAACTTGAGGAAGTTTTATCTTTTACCATGTATATCGGGATTCAGAAAATAACTCTGAAAGATATTACAGTGACCTTTATTGAAGACACACGAGATAACCAAGTGTCTATACACTCATGGACAGAACTTGAGGAAGTTTTATCTTTTACCATGTATATCGGGATTCAGAAAATAACTCTGAAAGATATACAGTGACCTTTATTGAAGACACGCGAGATAACCAAGTGTCTATACACTCATGGACAGAACTTGAGGAAGTTTTATCTTTTACCATGTATATCGGGATTCAGAAAATAACTCTGAAAGATATACAGTGACCTTTATTGAAGACACGCGAGATAACCAAGTGTGTATACACTCATGGACAGAACTTGAGGAAGTTTTATCTTTTACCATGTATATCGGGATTCAGAAAATAACTCTGAAAGATATACAGTGACCTTTATTGAAGACACGCGAGATAACTAAGTGTATATACACTCATAAACAAAACTTAAGGAAGTTGTACATTTTACCATGTATATCGGGGTTCAGACAATAACTCTGAAAGATATTACAGTGACCTTTATTGAAGACATACGAGATAACCAAGTGTCTATACACTCATGGACAGAACTTGAGGAAGTTTTATCTTTTACCATGTATATTGGGATTCAGAAAATAACTCTGAAAGATATACAGTGACCTTTATTGAAGACACGCGAGATAACTAAGTGTATATACACTCATAAACAAAACTTAAGGAAGTTGTACATTTTACCATGTATATCGGGGTTCAGACAATAACTCTGAAAGATATTACAGTGACCTTTATTGAAGACATACGAGATAACCAAGTGTCTATACACTCATGGACAGAACTTGAGGAAGTTTTATCTTTTACCATGTATATCGGGATTCAGAAAATAACTCTGAAAGATATACAGTGACCTTTATTGAAGACACGCGAGATAACTAAGTGTATATACACTCATAAACAAAACTTAAGGAAGTTGTACATTTTACCATGTATATCGGAATTCAGACAATAACTCTGAAAGATATTACAGTGACCTTTATTGAAGACACACGAGATAACCAATATACACTCATGGACAGAACTTAAGGAAGTTGTACCTTTTAGCATGTATATCGGGATTCAGACAATAGCTCTGAAAGATATTACAGTGACCTTTATTGAAGACACACGAGATAACCAATATACACTCATGGACAGAACTTAAGAAAGTTGTACCTTTTAGCATGTATATCGGGATTCAGACAATAACTCTGAAAGATATTACAGTGACCTTTATTGAAGACACCGAGATAACTAAGTGTATATACACTCATGAACAAACTTAAGGAAGTTGTACATTTTACCATGTATATCGGTATTCAGACAATAACTCTGAAAGATATTACAGTGACCTTTATTGAAGACACACAAGATAACCAAGTGTGAACAGCCTCTGTCTCCTTAAAAAAAACAGACGACCGGCGATATCAACGACGTTCCACTTCTTTAAGTTTTTGTCCATGAGTGTATTATGTACTTGTGCTCTTTTTGCACATGAATATCATTCTTTTAATTGTATAATTGATACATAGAGTGTGTTAATTCTGGGAGGATGGTGAATGGTAAATACACTCATGGGCAAAACTTGATATCGCCAGTCGTCTTTTTTTTTTAAATAGGGGACAGAGGTATTTTTGTTCACACTTGGTTATATCATGTGTCTTCAATAAAGGTCACTGTAATATCTTTCAGAGTTATTGTCTGAATCCCGATATACATGGTAAAATGTACAACTTCCTTATGTTTTGTCCATGAGTGTAGTTATCTCGTGTTTCTTCAATAAAGGTCACTGTAATATCTTTCAGAGTTATTGTTTGAAACCCGATATACATGGTAAAATGTATAACTTCCTTAAGTTTTGTCCATGAGTGTAGTTATCTCGTGTTTCTTCAATAAAGGTCATTGTAATATCTTTCAGAGTTATTGTCGGAATCCCGATATACATGGTAAAATGTATAACTTCCTTAAGTTTTGTCCATGAGTGTAGTTATCTCGTGTTTCTTCAATAAAGGTCATTGTAATATCTTTCAGAGTTATTGTCGGAATCCCGATATACATGGTAAAATGTACAACTTCCTTATGTTTTGTCCATGTGTGTACATATTCTACATAACACGCAATATGAAATATTTTTAAACGATTATTCTGAAATAAAAAAGAAACAACTAGGGGAAAGAAAGAATAAAAGGTAAAATTAAGAGAAAGGAATCTCGCATTCGTAGAATTGAGTATTGCTATAATAAGCAATTTAAATAAACCGATATATCACATACACAAAGCGTTATTAAGACCATCGGTCTTATACAGATTCACCACAGGAAGAAATAATAGATGGAGCTCCTACTCCAGGCAGCGCAGCACCCAACTATAAACCGATATATGCCTTTTTATAATGAAAAATAATTTATATAACATTTTGAAAAGCGTAGATGTTCCATCTCAAAAGATTGATATACCTTTAGCTGTTCATGAAAATTCTATAAAACTTTCACCAGATCAAAATAAGGCCATGGTAAAATAAATGATATTTTGACCCAATATATGCATTTTTAATTAAAAAAATAATATAACATATATATGTTATATAAATATATTATTTTATTTTAAATTATATATTTCCTAGATTCAAATACTCTTCTAAATCGACCGCCAGAGGTCACGCTTCCACTATATAAACTCATTGTTGTTTTATCCCCGTTGGCTAGTAGAGGTTCGTTGGTCAAGTTAAAATAACGCATGTTGAGCTAAAAAAGATGCAGCCTATCGTAATCAAATCAACGATCGGCCCAGCTGGCGAAAAGGTCAGTATAATCGACACCAACATACTTTTTAAAATTCTTGAAAGATGTGGCATCGAGTACAAAGTTGAAGAAACTCCTTCAACAAAGAAACGAACTCGCGAATCCCCCTCAGTTTCAACACCACGTAGCCATAAGACACCGAGAATGGAAGTTGTCTCACAGCATAATAAAAACGATGTCTCCATGAACAAGGCAACTGAAGTCCCTCAAGAAACGTCCGCAGCTACCCCTTCTCAGGTTAACGAAGAAAACATTGATGAAGATGGTCCTTGGACAAAAGTCACACATGCAAAAAAGCCAAGAACACCACCTGTAATAGCAGAAAATGTAACAAGTTCTGGGACCGTGGCCGAAGAGGTCTCCGCTCCTATCAATAGGACTGCCCATGGTAAGATCCCCCAGGCCCCTACTTCCATTCCTTCCTGTACCCATTCTGGATCCTCTGACTGCTGGGAAGAGATAGATTCTCTTTTCAACAAAAATTTTCATGAGGTAGCGGATATCGCTGCCTCTAACCCTCCTGCTACCACCCGCACTGGGTTATCTGACTCAGTTAAAGACGACGTAAGGCGTATTTTTAACGCTTTACAAACTGAAGTCTTGAGAATCTTCAAAAAAAAAAGTAAAAATAGTTGAAAATGAGGTCATCCAACTTAGGAAAAGGTTGGCCAAGCCTCCCTCTCCTCCTAACCCCGTTAAAATTATCCCCCAACTAGATACTTCTACTATCCAAATTAGGTCCAACCAACCCACAACTGTACACCCTAGAGTGCCAGCGCTTTCAACCTACGCGCAAACGTTAAAGAACAGTGTAAACCATGTAAAAATTGCCTCAGACAACCTATCTTTCGAGGCCATCAGAGCCAAAATTGCCAAGACTCCACAGTTGAAGAGTTGTGATGTGACGGCGGTAACTGGGAAGGACAAAAAACTTGTCCTTCACTTTCCCAATTCTGCAGAATCAAAGCGGTTTGTGGACGGATTTAAGACCGCCAACATTGACGGACTTAAAGTCCTACCAAACCCGACATTCAGGCCCAGGTTGGCAATTTTCGGCATCCCTGTCGAGAAATCTGAATCTGATCTGGTGTCTGATCTGATGGAAAACCCTGTGATAGCCCCGCAGTTAATTAATAACAGCGGCGGCTTGAAGCTGGTTAAATTTATTAGGAAGGAAGGTTCGCCTTCCACCGCTATCATAGAGGTCAATAAGGGTATCGAGGAAGCTCTCCTTGCACGCGGCCGCGTCACTGTTGACTTCCTGTCCCTCAGGCTCGCCCAGGCGAAACGCGTCTTCCCATGTGGTATCTGCGGTTGCCTCTCTCACAGGACGCACACTGATGGTAAAAAGTGCACCAATGCGCCCAAGTGCGCCAATTGTGCAGGTGCACATTTTACCACTGCCTGTGAAAATAAAAGCGCGCTTAAGTGTCACAGGTGCGGTGACAAGCACAATGCCAACTCCATGATGTGCAAGCACATGCGAGATGCCCAGGATCACTTCAATAAGTTGATAGCCAAATGATTGTTTTCAAGTGCCTACAAATCAATATAAGACGCTCTCAGCCTTGTTTGTATTCAGTATTGAGTGATTGTCGTGAGGAGAACATAGATTTACTACTTTTACAAGAGCTCCCAGCTGCGCGCGGCAAAATCCCATCGCTGCCAATCCCATCTAACAGAGTTTGCTATGGCCCTATTACAAACTCTAGGTTGGGAGCTATGGTCATTGTAGTAAATCCTAGCCTTAAATTTGTTCATTTGTCTCATTTGTCCAGTGTTAATGTCGTGTTTGTGATGTGTGAATTGAGTGGTAAAAGTATTCTTCTTTGTAATGTTTACCTTCCGCCATCATGTGATCCCTCCCCTCTTCTCGATAAGATAAATTATAGCCTTAATTCTCTGAACTATGACGAGGTCATTTTTTGCGGCGATCTAAATGTTGAATCTTTTAGGTGGTCGGATAAACCCCTGCTCCTCAGGCATCACTCACCTAAGAGAGATCTAGTTGAAAACTTTATTGATGCCAACTATTTGCATGTGCTCAACACTCACGGCGCGGTGACGTGGGAGGAGGGCAACCGCTCTTCTTCCATCGACGTCACTTGCTGTAGTGCTGGCCTTGTAAATAGCGTTACCGATTGGCATCCTGAGTACCAGGAGTTGTCTGACCACAAACGCCTCGTCTTTAACCTAAATTTCGCTCCCTCTTCACAGGACAACACCAGATTTAAATTAAACAAATTTAGCCAAATATACTTCAGCTTTGGTCGTGCTGACTGGGATAGAGTTTTTGAACATTTCAGCCAAAAAATAGAAAATATTAATATTTTTTTAGAAAATGTGCGTGACTCATCCTCCCTCGACGATGTAATTAATTTACTCGGCGAAGAGATTTTTCACACATGTCTAAACACCATTCCATCCCGTCCCAGAAGTGATAAATACCTCAAGTTCATCTCTTGGTGGAAATCTGATTTGAATCCTCTCAAAAGGGCCACTCAAAAGGCACAGCGGGCCTTTATAAAGGCACGCGGTGTCGTTAAGGGTGTGCTGGAGGTCTTTTACAAAAGACTTAAGGCAAGATATCGCCGTGCGAGGAGACTGGCTAAGAAAGAAGCATGGAGGGCAGCCTGCTCGCGTTGCGAAATCAGCCCTTGGGGTGGAATCTACAGTTTCATCAAGGGAAATTTTAAGCGCAAACCCCTTTCAGCTCTCCCAGTTGGTAGCGGCTTCACTGAAGGTCCGCGGGACACATTAAATCACGTATTAGATTACTATTTCGGCCGCGTCCCGCCCGATACCATGTTAGAACACAAAGATTTAAGCAAAGTCATCGCATCGTCATCTGATGACGACCCTTTGTTTACAGATAACGAGTTGTTGTTGACAGCGGATAAGGTAGACTTATCTTCTTCTCCTGGTAGTGATGGCATGCCACCTCTTCTTATCGTAAAACTTGTTAAACATTTTCGGACGTTTTTTCTAAGTATTTTCAACAAGTGTTTAACCACTGGCCACTTTCCATCTACATGGAAGCTGGGGGACGTCGTTCTCGTCCCCAAGCGAAGTGGGGAGGACTTTCTCGCATCACACCGTCCAATCACGATGCTGCCTGGTTTGGGCAAGATCCTTGAGCGTCTAATTCTTGCTAGGCTGTCGTGGATGGCCGATAGGATGTGTAAAGCGCCTCCAAACCAGTTCGGATTTAAGCCTTGTAGATCTACTACAGCCGCACTCTTAAATCTAAAATCTACTATTACCCGGACGATTAAAAATAGGAAATCTTGTCTTCTTCTTTCTTTTGATGTTAAAGGCGCTTTTGACAACGTGCTCCACTCCAGTATCTTGAGAGCGTTGCACAAAAGCGTCTGTCCCAGAAATATTTATCACCTGATAAACTCGTTTCTATGTAACCGTGTTGTGAGACTATCTATGAATGGTTGTACTGTGTCGAGACGAGTTTCCAAAGGATGTCCCCAGGGTTCAGTTCTCGGCCCATTCCTTTGGAATATTGTCTTTGATGAACTCCTCACGCTGGACTACAGGAATAATGTTTTCCCGCAAGCCTACGCGGATGATCTGGTCGTGGTGGTCTCGGGATGCCGAACTAGTCAACTTCCCGCGGCCCAACACACCATAGATATGATCGCTAGGTGGTGCAGTTTGCATAAACTGGAACTCAGCGTGGGGAAGTGCCAGGCTATGGTTCTCCTCAGACCACACGGGAGACTGCCTGAACCGCGCCGGGATCTGGTTATCCACGGACGGCCAATCCAATGGTGCGACTCAATTAAGGTGCTGGGAGTGAGATTTGATCAACGTCTATCTTTCTACCAGCACGTAGTTGAAGTCTGCGCCAAGGTCCGCGGCATGTTGCCGCGTTTGACCGCAGCCGCTAATCTCAACTTTGGTTTTGGTTACCGCGCCTTGAGAACTCTGTATCTGCAAGTGGTTGTTCCGGCCATTGCCTATGCCTCGGCGGTATGGTTTCCTAATCTTTCTCAACGCTCCTTGAATGTTCTACTGAGTGCTCAAAGGCCTTTCCTAGTGAGAGCTTGTAGAGCTTTCAGATCAACCAGCAACGCTGCTCTAATCTCCCTCTCTAGAGTCCTTCCTCTCGATCTGGAAATCTTGGCTAAAACTGAGCTATACCTTAAAAAATATGGATTGGTTGACGCTGAAATTCCACTCGAGCCTCCTCCCTTTCCACATCCTCTCCCCTACCCCCCCCTATTACTCCGCTCCCAGTAATATCCCTGCTCTTTTCTTCCACGTGGCATACTATACAGATGGTTCCAAAACCAGAGATGGAGTTGGCGCCGGCGTGTACAGGTTCTCTTGTCTCGATTGTGCACCTGAAATACGTGAATCTCATGTTCTGTCCCCTCATTGTTCTGTCTTTCAGGCGGAAGCCCTTGGATTGGTTAAGGCTCTTGAAAACGCAACCACTTTACCAAATCATCTAACCTTAGGATTCTTCCTGGACAACCTCTCAGTCGTGAAGTCAGTTCTGAACTCTAAGACTGGTAATTACCTTATCGACAGAGCTCTGCTACTGATTTCGCGATTGAATCGCAATGGGAACAGATGCACCATACAATGGATCAAGGGCCACAGTGGGAACGTGGGTAATGACATCGCGGACACACTCGCAAAGCGGGGTGCTGAGTCTGCTGACCCAAGCTGTTACAAACTCGCTCCTTTGTCGTTTGTAAAATCGGCAATCTACGGCCGGGCGCGTGAAGCATGGGAAAGCAGATTCCTCTCTCTAGCTCCTTCTATCCACACCCGCTTTGGCCTTACTCCAATGAGTCTTTTAGACAAAAGGTATGCGTACATCGTCCCTAGCGAGCACATTGTGGTAGGCCTGCTATCGGGACACACGTGGACGGACAGTTTCGCCCACAGGATAGGCGTCATTGACGATCCTTCCTGCCCTTACTGCGACGCTGACAGGGAAGAAACTCTGTCTCACATCGTGCTTGAGTGCAGCAGCCTTGATGCCCTTAGATTCCCCCTTCTTTCCACCTGTGCAGAAGAATTAGGGTACACTCCGCGGTCACTCAAAGACTTTATTTTCAACAGGAGCACTTGGCGAGCCTGCCTGGAGTTCCTAAAGGCCTCTGATAGACTTAAGCCACGCGTCCGCGCGGAGGATTCCGATCACCTGAGTGACTCGGACTCCTCACCTCATGGTTAACACCGGTCATTGGCGGCTGCCCGTAGACATAACTCTGGCCTGTGCCGCTGCTTAAGATCGGTTTCGCGACCTGCCCTGCGTATGTGATCGCCCCTGACGCTGTCTCTGTAACCCAATGACAGAGGGCAAATGGTTTGGCGATTCGACGGCGCGGGCTGCTCGAGAAATCGACTTACGCAGCGACCCATTTGAACGCGCTATGCAATCCATGGTGTACTTTTCTGGTTGGTCGTCTTAGCACTGGTACCCTCACCAGTAATCTTACCTAAAACTTTAATATATTCATTTTTACAAAAAAAATATATATATATATTAAAAATAATAATAATAATAATAAAATAATAATAATAATAATAATAATAATAAATAAAAAAAAATCTATCTTTTCCCATCAGTTGCTGAATCATTCTCGCTTTATCTAATATTCTTATTTAAACAACAGCTGTCTTTCTTTTATTTTCCCTGGCCTGGGGAATCTAACTTTTTTGAACAGCCTTGGTTGCGTGCAGCACCTTGATACTTTGACACTGTGCATTGCGGCTTGTCTGCCTGCTACACCTTTTGGGCTTAAAAATCGTATACTTTAATCATTGCGGTCTGTCTGCTCTCCACGGTCACCCCTGGGCTCAACACCATTGAACCCGTCTCTGCCACCCCCTGAACTCCCTGGATCACCACCCTGCTCCCCCCCCCCCCCCCCCCCCCCCCCGGTCCTCCTCTACATCCCGGCTCTCCTGGCCTCACTTGGCGATGATCCCTGGCCACCCATCCCCAGGCCCCTCCAACTATTCTTTGTATATATTCCGCTTTATGCGTCCATCGGGGCTCAAAAATCATTCATTTTGGTTAGCAGCCCCGTAAAATAAAGATATTTTCTCTATCCCCGTTGGCTCCGCGGCATGTTGCCGCGTTTGACCGCAGCCGCTAATCTCAACTTTGGTTTTGGTTACCGCGCCTTGAGAACTCTGTATCTGCAAGTGGTTGTTCCGGCCATTGCCTATGCCTCGGCGGTATGGTTTCCTAATCTTTCTCAACGCACCTTGAATGTTCTACTGAGTGTTCAAAGGCCTTTCCTAGTGAGAGCTTGTAGAGCTTTCAGATCAACCAGCAACGCTGCTCTAATCTCCCTCTCTAGAGTCCTTCCTCTCGATCTGGAAATCTCGGCTAAAACTGAGCTATACCTTAAAAAGTATGGATTGGTTGACGCTGAAATTCCACTCGAGCCTCCTCCCTTCCCACATCCTCTCCCCTACACCCCCTATTACTCCGCTCCCAGTTATATTCCTGCTCTTTTCCTCCACGTGGCATACTATACAGATGGTTCCAAAACCAGAGATGGAGTTGGCGCCGGCGTGTACAGGTTCTCTTGTCTCGATTGTGCACCTGAAATACGTGAATCTCATGTTCTGTCCCCTCATTGTTCTGTTTTTCAGGCGGAAGCCCTTGGATTGGTTAAGGCACTTGAAAACGCAACCACTTTACCAAATCATCTAACCTTAGGATTCTTCCTGGACAACCTCTCAGTCGTGAAGTCAGTTCTGAACTCTAAGACTGGTAATTACCTTATCGACAGAGCTCTGCTGCTGATTTCGCGATTGAATCGCAATGGGAACAGATGCACCATACAATGGATCAAGGGCCACAGTGGGAACGTGGGTAATGACATTGCGGACACACTCGCAAAGCGGGGTGCTGAGTCTGCTGACCCAAGCTGTTACAAACTCGCTCCTTTGTCGTTTGTAAAATCGGCAATATACGGCCGGGCGCGTGAAGAATGGGAAAGCAGATTCCTCTCTCTAGCTCCTTCTATCCACACCCGCTTTGGCCTTACTCCAATGAGTCTTTTAGACAAAAGGTATGCGTACATCGTCCCTAGCGAGCACATTGTGGTAGGCCTGCTATCGGGACACACGTGGACGGACAGTTTCGCCCACAGGATAGGCGTCATTGACGATCCTTCCTGCCCTTACTGCGACGCTGACAGGGAAGAAACTCTGTCTCACATCGTGCTTGAGTGCAGCAGCCTTGATGCCCTTAGATTCCCCCTTCTTTCCACCTGTGCAGAAGAATTAGGGTACACTCCGCGGTCACTCAAAGACTTTATCTTCAACAGGAGCACTTGGCGAGCATGCCTGGAGTTCCTAAAGGCCTCTGATAGACTTAAGCCACGCGTCCGCGCGGAGGATTCCGATCACCTGAGTGATTCGGACTCCTCACCTCATGGTTAACACCGGTCATTGGCGGCTGCTCGTAGACGTAACTCTGGCCTGTGCCGCTGTTCAAGATCGGTTTCGCGACCTGCCCTGCGTATGTGATCGCCCCTGACGCTGTCTCTGTAACCCAAGGACAGAGGGCAAATGGTTTGGCGATTCGACGGCGCGGGCTGCTCGAGAAACCGACTTACGCAGCGACCCATTTGAACGCGCTATGCAATCTATGGTGTACTTTTCTGGTTGGTTGTCTTAGCACTGGTACCTTCACCAGTAATCTTATCCAAAACTTTAATATATTCATTTTTACAAAAATAAATAAATAAAATAAAAAATAATCTATCTTTTCCCATCAGTTGCTGAATCATTCTCGCTTTATCTAATATTCTTATTTAAACAACAGCTGTCTTTCTTTTATTTTCCCTGGCCTGGGGAATCTAACCTTTTTGAACAGCCTTGGTTGCGTGCAGCACCTTGATACTTTGACACTGTGCATTGCGGCTTGTCTGCCTGTTACACCTTTTGGGCTTAAAATCATATACCTTGATCATTGCGGTCGTCTGTCTGCTCTCCACGGTCACCCCTGGGCTCAACACCATTGAACCCGTCTCTGCCACCCCCTGAACTCCCTGGATCACCACCCTGCTCCCCCCCCCCCCCCCCCCCCCCGGTCCTCCTCTACATCCCGGCTCTCCTGGCCTCACTTGGCGATGATCCCTGGCCACCCATCCCCAGGCCCCTCCAACTATGCTTTGTATATATTCCGCTTTATGCGTCCATCGGGGCTCAAAAATCATTCATTTTGGTTAGCAGCCCCGTAAAATAAAGATATTTTCTCTATCCCCGTTGGTCGGCCCAAAGCCTTTGTACATTATGTCAATAAACTTTTCTTTTTTTATTCTTACGCCTTAAGCCAGGCAGTGCTTTTACCAAATTATGTTTATTATATAATCCTAAAGCTCAATTAAAACAATCTCATATCAAAGCTATTTTTATTTTCATTATTTTACTTTTCAAGATTATAGCCACGACTGCATCACCATTACAATAATCCTCAACATGATCAAAAAACAACAGAAATCTTATCTTTTTAAAATATAATATATACACACTTTATATACCAGACGGGTGACCCGGGCTTCGCCCCGGGATTGACCCGTGTGCATATCTACCCGAGTGATATATATTTAGATAATATTTTTTTTTTATAATTGTTTGTTATTAGCATTATCTATTTGTTTGCATCAGCATAATTTAATCTAATCTTTGATAGAGGGCGCTGTTCGTGAGCTAAGTAGAATAATTTGAATATATAGTTTTAATAATCCTTATTCCTTATATCTATAAAAATAAAATCCAAAATCGATGTTTGTTGTCGCGTTGCGCAAAATCTATAGAATAAATTTTTATGAAATTTTGCATGTAGGTAGCTGAAGATTTCGTTTAACATATAGGCTATTCAAAAAACTAAAAAAGTTAATGTGCTTTTTTTATAAAATAAAAAACCAAAAAGCGTTAGTTCCAGCCTTTTACCGCTTGGGCGCAGCACTGGTCGCGACGATAAATGAATTTGATTGGTTAATAATTAACACGTGGTTTGTTTACACGATGAATGTTAGTTTGTTCACACGATGGATGTTTTTAAAAGTTAAGATTATCCAATCGCCGTGAAACTTTAGGAAGTTATTTACTATACTACTGGGAAGATTTCTGGTTTGAATTTGATTTGAAATAAATATTCTTTGCAATTTTATTTGCAAATTTTTTTACTTTCACTCGCAAGCAGCGCCTCTAGCGGCGTCTGGTGAAATTATATTTATAAATTGTAACAATGCTTAAATTTTTTTCCAAGTATAATAAATTTAATTTGAGAATTTAGTAATATAATATTCCAATGGCGTAAAAAATACTTGGCATTTCAATATTAATACATATTTAAAGAAAAAATTGTAACGTTTTTGTGTTAAATGTTAAAATACATATTTTACATTGTTAATTTAATTTGCTGTTGTTTTATAAAAATGATTCAACTTTAATTGTTGTTGTGAAAATATCTTTATTTACGGAGCTTCTAACCATAATAAATGATTTTTGAGCCCCTAATTGTTGTTGTTTATTATCGTTTGTTTATATAAAAAAATTACATTGTATGTGATGATGATAACAAAAATGAAATTTTAAATTAATATATATAATTCATTGAGAAAAAAGAAATAATTAATTATCAAATTCACAAAAGTGACAATATCTTATTTAAAATATAATAAATGTTTTCAAAAAATTATGTGTTTCAAAACTATATTTAAACGCATATAACAATATTTATATTTATATACGTTTATAAATCAATATATAGGTGGATTGGATGTTTTCTAGAATCGTTTAAACAAATGTTCGTTAGGCAAACTTTTATTCGGATAAAAACTGTGCGAAGCCGGGTACATTCGCTAAATACAGTTATTTACAAATCTTCGTTTGTGGCAAGATACTATTCCTTCAACTTCAAATTATCGAGTGGACCAATTAATACTGATTTTTTCAACTTATCGAGTATTTCTCAAGGGACCGGGAAAAAATTATCGAGAGTGTAGACAAGTATAGATTCAGTAGGGATTGGATGTTTGCTGGAATCGTTTTAACAAATGTTTGTTTAAGCAAACTTTTACTCGGGTAAAAATCGGGCGAAGCCGGGAACATATATATATATATATATATATATATATATATATATATATATGTTTGTCGGCAATGCACGCCCTCAATATGTAACTAATCTCGCTGAAATTTGAACAGGACAGAGAGTTAAATCTGGAAGAGTTTTTTTGTCGCACTTTAACCAAGAAAAATTATATTTAACCAAGTACTGATCAACAATAATTTTTTAGTCAGAAATGATGATGACAATATTGCCGTATCATGCTTGATTGCAATAAAAAAATCTTTTGGGGAATATTCACTAAAGCAGACCACGGGCGAAGCCGGATAATGATTAGTAGGCAGGAACAAAATTCTACCAGCGAAACATTCACTCGAGCAGAAGACACACGAAGCCAGGTCATCTCTATATATAAAATATCGTTTCTCGGCCTTTTGGCTAAGATCATGTAGTATATCTCTAGATATTTTTATTTATATATATCTTTTTAAAAATCTATTCAGTAGAGAGAGAGGATATGTTTGCTCGAAAAATAAATTTCATATATTATATAAATACTAGACGAATGGCCCGGGCAACGCCCGGGTTTTACCCGAGTGCATATATATTTTAAAAACGTTTTAATTCAAATACTATTCGTTACAATTATAAATTGGCGCCATGGATGTCACTCTTGTGAAACGTCCCGTTCCAAACTGTGTGTTTTTAAAATGTTTTAATTAAAATACTATTCGTTACAATTATAAATTGGCGCCGTGGATGTCTCTCTTGTGAAACGTCCCGCCCCAAACTGTGTGTGTCTTGAAAATATAAAAATAAAAATGTGAATTTTCATAAAGATTTCATCATGTCGATTTTTTTTTTTTGCATTTCACCTACTAAATCGATAGAGATAATTACATTTGCAACATGAACTTAGGTATATTGACTAAATAGAAAACTGCATAGTAATAAAGATCATTTTTTAAAGGCACCATATCGTTTTTTTTTTCAATAAAATCGAAACAAAAATTAACGATAAATAACGATAATTGCCTTAAAAAGAAATTGCCTTAAAAAAAAGAAACATTCGCGGTGATTTTGTCTTGCATTCGTTTATACAATTATTATATACGAATGACCCGGGCAACGCCCGGGTTTTACCCGATTAAATGCTTTTATTCAAATACTATTCGTTACAATTATAAATTGGCGCCGTGGATGTCATTCTTGTATAATATATAAATGAGTTTTAAAAATTGTAAAAAAAAAAAAAAATGCATCGGCCGGGAATCGAACCCGGGCCGCCCGCGTGGCAGGCGAGCATTCTACCACTGAACCACCGATGGTTATGAAAAATCCCATCCGTGAGCTTCAGACAAACAAACAGACAGAATAAGGCAAATATATAAGTAGATACGAATGACCCGGGCAACGCCCGGGTTTTACCCGATTAAATGCTTTTATTCAAATACTATTCGTAAATTAAATTTTATTGCCCTCTATCGTTAAAATTTTACACAAATAAATTTACTGGCAATGCGTTTCTTTTTTAAAAAGAAACGCATTGCCTGTAAATTTATTTGTGTAAAATTTCAAATACTATTCGTTACAATTATAAATTGGCGCCGTGGATGTCATTCTTGTATAATATATAAATGAGTTTTAAAAATTGTAAAAAAAAAAAAAAAATGCATCGGCCGGGAATCGAACCCGGGCCGCCCGCGTGGCAGGCGAGCATTCTACCACTGAACCACCGATGGTTATGAAAAATCCCATCCGTGAGCTTCAGACAAACAAACAGACAAACAGACAGAATAAGGCAAATATATAAGTAGATATGACGTAACGAATTATATTATCTTTATTATCATAATATTCTGTGTGCTCCCGAATATTATTATCAATAATATTCGTTAGGCAAACTTTCACTCGGATCAAACCCGGGCGAAGCCAGGTACACATCCGCTAGTCTATATATATAAAATTGAATGTCTGTGTGTCTGTCTGTCTGTGTGACAATTGACAATTAAACATTATTTATTGTCTTCTAGACAATGTTACATATCAAAGAGAGAGAGAGAGAGAAGAAAATATATACAAAAAGAATTAAATATATACATATATAATATACAAATTTACAAGGGGGATAAAAGTAGGAGACCTCGGCGCTGGAGGGTCCTGGACCAGGCGATGAGCGGGTCCTCTACCGCTTCTCCGAGCCCAACCTGGACAAAGTAGCGATAGATTCGCAACTTTGCCGACGCCAGGATGGAAAGGGCGTCGTCCTCAAGGCCGGACCCGCCGAAGATCCAAGCCTGCAGGTCAGGGGGCCGCCCTATGATGTTGAAGGCCTCTCTGATGAGAGGCCTGATGGAACGGCAGCACCAGTAACGGTGGCCGAGGGAGCGGTCGATGGACCCGCAGGCGGGACAGGAGGGGCCGACCGAGGCAGGATGGGCCGGATGGGGCAGGGCGTGGAGGGCTAGCTTGAGGGCTGCGTCGGCCTCGTGACCCGAATAGGCGCAGCGCCGCAGCGAGGCCCAGTCGATCCTGGATGGTGGATTGATGGTGGGCGTCCATCTCGCCAGGAATCTGGAGATGGGCGTGGCGGCGAGGCGCGGACGATCCAGGGCCCGTCGGGCTGAGCGGGTCGTGAGGCCGTTGAGGAACGGCGTAGCCGTCCCTCGCAGCACCACGGCCGCAGCTAAAGAGCTAGATGAGGGTGCAGACTCCCTGTCTGTCTGTGTGTGTGTGTGTCCTCTATGGATTCGAAAACCATACATCCAATCGCCGTGAAATTTCGGGATATTATTAGGCATATCCCCGGAAAGGTTTACGAAAAATAATATCTTGAATATCTTTAATATCCTTAGAGTTATTTGCAGATTTGTAGCTTTAACTCGCAAGCAGCGCCACCATTGAGACGGAGATAGGCTTTTTCAAGAGGGGGAGTAATGTTAGGAGAGAGGAGCGCGTCTCGAGGCGGGTGCTCACGTGTCACTGTTAAAAACCTATTTGTTTTGGCTACATCTTTTCCCGTGGACTTAACGATAACTTTTCTAAAACTTATATCAAATTTCATGTATAATTATTTTTACATCATTTAGTTTAGTATAATTATTTACTATAATTTCCTATCGTTCAATTATTATACTTTTTGTTCTTAAAGATTTTTTAAGACAATAATCTTTAATTAGAAAGTGCTTTGCCAAAAGTTTGGAGTGGGGCAGACCCCGTGCGAGAATGGATTCGCCCGGCCGCCGGCCGACAGTCAAAGTACCCACCGACCAATCAGGGCAGAGTTGGTGACACAGCTATGCCAAGTAGACAAGAAAAAAAGCCTCGCGGGAGCTTGCCCAAGATGACCTCCGGGAACTTCGTCCATCTTCCATAAACGACCATGAATTTATTCAACCTTATCGAGTATTTTTCAAGGGACCGGGAAAAAATGTTCACTAGATAAAACGATGATTTTGTAATGTAGAAAATTAGGAAAGACAAAATTCAGGATGACACGGCACACAGGGACCGGGAAAAAATAATCATTTTATCGAGAGATTCACGACCATGATTTTATTCAACTTATCGAGTATTTTTCAAGGGACCGGGAAAATATGTTCACTAGATAAAACGATGATTTTGTAATGTAGAAATTTATGAAAGACAAAATTCAGGATGACACGGCACACAGGGACCGGGAAAAAATAATCACTTTATCGAGAGATTCACGACCATGATTTTATTCAACTTATCGAGTATTTTTCAAGGGACCGGGAAAATATGTTCACTAGATAAAACGATGATTTTGTAATGTAGAAAATTATGAAAGACAAAATTCAGGATGACACGGCACACAGGGACCGGGAAAAAATGTTCACTTTATCGAGAGATTCAAATTTACGAGTTTCAAATTATCAAAATATATCTTTTTTTTTTTTCAAGTTTATAGAGAATTGTTTTAACAAATGTTCGTTAGACAAACCTTTACTCGGGTAAAACCTCGGGCGAAGCCGGGTACGTCCGCTAGTCTATATATATAAAATTGAATGTCTGTGTGTCTATCTGTCTGTGTGTGTGTGTCCTCTATGGATTCAAAAACCATACATCCAATCGCCGTGAAATTTTGGGATATTATTAGGTATATCCCCGGAAAGGTTTACGAAAAATAATTTCTTTAATATCTTGAATATCCTTAGAGTTATTTGCAGATTTGTAGCTTTAACTCGCAAGCAGCGCCACCATTGAGACGGAGATAGGCTTTTTCAAGAGGGGGAGTAATGTTAGGAGAGAGGAGCGCGTCTCGAGGCGGGTGCTCACGTGTCACTGTTAAAAACCTATTTGTTTTGGCTACATCTTTTCCCGTGGACTTAACGATAACTTTTCTAAAACTTATTTCAAATTTCATGTATAATTATTTTTACATCATTTAGTTTAGTATAATTATTTACTTTAATTTCCTATCGTTCAATTATTATACTTTTTGTTCTTAAATAATATTTAAGACAATAATCTTTAATTAGAAAGTGCTTTGCCAAAAGTTTTGAGTGGGGCAGACCCCGTGCGAGAATGGATTCGCCCGGCCGCCGGCCGACAGTCAAAGTTCCCACCGACCAATCAGGGCAGAGTTGGTGACACAGCTATGCCAAGTACACAAGAAAAAAAGCCTCGCGGGAGCTTGCCCAAGATGACCTCCGGGAACTTCGTCCATCTTCCATAAACGACCATGAATTTATTCAACCTTATCGAGTATTTTTCAAGGGACCGGGAAAAAATGTTCACTAGATAAAACGATGATTTTGTAATGTAGAAAATTAGGAAAGACAAAATTCAGAATGACACGGCACACAGGGACCGGGAAAAAATGATCACTTTATCAGTTTCAAATTATCAAAATATATCTATTTCTTTTTATAAGTCTATAGAGAATTGTTTTAACAAATGTGCGTTAGACAGACCTTTACTCGGGTACCGATTAATATTGAATTTATTCAACTTATCGAGTATTTTTCAAGGGACCAGGAAAAAATGTTCACTTTATCGAGAGATTCGTTAGACAAACCTTTACTCGGGTAAAACACGGGCAAATGTTCGTTAGACAAACCTTTACTCGGGTAAAACCTCGGGCGAAGCCGGGTACGTCCGCTAGTATATATATAAAAATGAATGTATGTGTGTGTGTCCTTTATGCCTGACCAAACCACGCATTGGAACGCCATGAAACTTTGGGAAGTTATTTAGTATAGTACTGGGAAGGTTTTTGAAAAATAATTTCTTGAATATCTTTAGAGTTATTTGCAGATTTGTAGATTTAACTCGAAAGCAGCGCCCCCATTGCGACGATGATAACAAGTTTTTTTATCTATAAGTTTTATTATCACTAAGTTTATTATCTTAAAGATTATTTATCAAAAGTAAGATTTTCTACCTATTAATTGCGCACAAGTCAAAGTTAGTTTTATCATTTATCTACAACATATATATTGGGAGAATAGATAAAATGATGATTTTGTAATGTATAAAATTAGGAAAGACAAAATACAGGATGACATGGCAATTTATTTGAGACAAGAATAAAGATTCAATTCCAAGGCAAAATACTATTCCTTTAATTTCCAATTACCGAGGGAACCAATTAATATTGATTTTATTCAACTTATCGAGTATTTTTCAAGGGACCGGGAAAAATGTTCACTTTATCGAGAGATTCAAATTTACGAGTTTCAAATTATCAAAATATATCTATTATTTTTTTATAAATTTATATAGAATTGTTTTAACAAATGTTCGTTAGACAAACCTTTACTCGGATAAAACCCGGGCGAAGCCGGGTACATCCGCTAGTTCTCGATAAAATCAAGTTAATTTCAAATGGAATATATCAATTTTGGTTATTTTCAAATCGGTAAAATTAGGTTAGACTTAGGTTGAAAATTAGGTTAGTTTAGGGTAAATTGTTCTGAATTTTCGTTTGTAAAAAAATAACATTATTCAAATTATTTCATTACACGTAGTGCAATCGTAAATATGAAATTTGTAAATGAAAAATTTAATTGTTCAACTCTAAACTATTTATATTATAAAGCAGTTATATTTGTAAATCTATATATATAAAATTGAATGTCTGTCTGTTTGTTTGTACTCTATAGATTCAAAAACCATACATCCAATCGCCGTGAAATTTTGGGATATTATTAGGTATATCACCGGGAAGGTTTTTGAAAAATAATTTCATGAATATCTTGAATATCCTTAGAGTTATTTGCAGATTTGTAGATTTAACTCGCAAGCAGCGCCCCCATTGTGACGATGATAACAAGTTTTCTTATCACTAAGTTTGTTATCTTAAATATTATTTATCAAAAGTAAGATTATCTCAGGATGACACGGCAATGTGACACGGGAAAAAATGTTCACTAGATAAAACTGATTTTCTAATGTAGAAAATTAGGAAAGACAAAATTCAGGATGACACGGCACACAGGGACCGGGAAAAAATGTTCACTTTATCGAGAGATTCTAATTTACGAGTTTCAAATTATCAAAATATATCTTTTTTTTTTAATAAGTTTTTAGAGAATTGTTTTAACAAATGTTCGCTAGACAAACCTTTACTCGGGTAAAATAAATATCTATATATATAAAAATCAATGTTTGTATGTTTGTTTGTTTGTATTTTTGTTTGTTTGTATGTCCGGTATACAAATTCGCAGTAGTTCACTAATTCAAACCAAAATTTCCATACATAGGTAAGAAAATATGGGGAAGACGATAGGCTATTTTAAAAAATATATAAATCAATTATTAAAACTATATATTCAAATTATTCTACTTAGCTCACGAACAGCGCCCTCTATCAAAGATTAGATTAAATTATGCTGATGCAAACAAATAGATAATGCTAATAACAAACAATTATAAAAAAATCTTATCTAAATATATATCACTCGGGTAGATATGCACACGGGTCAATCCCGGGGCGAAGCCCGGGTCACCCGTCTAGTTTATAATAAAATCTGATATAATTAAACTTGGGATTTTTTTTTTTTACAAAATGCAACGTTTGAAAAGTGGCGTGAAAATTTTCCACGAAGCGCCTTTTGTTTACCTTTGGCCAAAAATCTTCAAAAGATAAAAATACATTTCTTAATAAATAATAAACATTTATCTTATCTATTATAAAAGAGAGAGTTCTTCTATTAGATAATAAAATTAAATTTAATTGCCATCTATCGTTAAAATTTATTTGTGTAAGATAATAAAATAGACTGAAGATTTTTTTATTAATAATTTTACCCGTATATAAAAATATTAATGAACAAGAAATAGTTTTAAAATTACATATATATATACAATAGAGGAAGGTGGAAATAACATATTAATTATATATTGTCGCGGAGATAAATAAAGCAAGGGCAAGTTTGTGAATAATTAATTTATTATAAGGGGTATATTTATAGGGAGAGAGAGATAGTACAACTTACCCCAAGTTAAAGATATTCCTAATGAGCGACGTCAGTCACCCCGCCGACCAGATCCGGAGAACCCCTCACATCCGTGGCCCCCACCACCCAGAGTCCACGGAAGATTGGCAGGCGTACTGGGGCCTCTTATGACCGTAGTTTCAGAGCTACTTGACAATTTATTCAGTGTCTCATTGAGAAGATATTCACCTATATCATCGCATATTAATGGATTGACATTTTAAATTGTTTTTTCTGGACCCGACAACGCCATTTTTTCAATAAATTACCTCTTTTATAATCTTTGTGGGAACATTTTAGAATCAAACTTTCGTAAACTGGAAATTTGATATTAAAACAGGTCAGTGAAAATTTATTCTTAATACATTCCACTATATTGTTATGTTTGTTGTGCAAAATTCTTGCCCTTCTGTTCAAATCTGGCTCCATAAGATAGCTATATAGGGTGGTTCGTTTTCCCACTAGAATATCTTGCATTCTAACCACCTCTTGATGACACATGTTCCACCAAATTGACAATTTATCGTCTGAAGAGACAAAATCTGGCTTTGTGGAATTAGGGTTATATAGAATATAATACTTTAGCATTATTTTGGTTTGATTCGAAAAAATTTTGGATGAATCTAAAAACATTGTGTTTGTATTGGGATAATAAGCGTTATTCAAATTTTTACTAATGTATAAGATTTGATTTAAATTAATATTTCGTGTCATTCTTAGAATTTTTTCCAATTGGTTTTTTGAACCTGTTTTAGCAACACGCGTCAGAGCAGTAAGTCCTGATTCATTTTCCAGGTTCTCGTCTGCTTTGAATTTCACAAGTAGATTCACCATGTTGTGATCCCAATTTTCAATAGCAATATGCAAAGCAGTTCGTCCTTTATTATCTTTTTTATTCACATCAATGCCTGAATATAGTAAATATTTGGCAAAAAGTGTATTTCTGTCTTTAACTGCTATTATTAAAGAATTACCTCCGGCTTTAGTAGTTTTATTAATATTAAAATTCTTGATCTTGTAAGGGGTAAATCTTGGATCTTTTCCAATCAAGCTAATTCTTCTACCAATTCTACTACCAATTTTAATATATTTTGGATAAAAATTTGACGCCATTTTGTGCCATTAAAAAATTGTTTTGAAATTGTTTAACACATTCTTAATATTTTTACACGTGTATTTAATGATGATAACAATGAAGCTAAATTAATTATTACGTTTATTTTGTGTTTTTATTAATTAAATAATTTGTTTTTTTTTTTAAGAAAAAATAATGTTTTACCATAAAAAAAATAATCCTGATATTTAAAACAAACACAAATTTGATCCATGATTACATACACGTATGTTCTCTAGAAATTAATAGCTAAAAATTGTATTCCAATTTTTTTTTGAAAGATGGCATTTAAATTTATTTAAAAACTAGCGGATGTACCCGGCTTCGCCCGGGGTTTTACCCGAGTAAAGGTTTGTCTAACGAACATTTGTTAAAACAATTCTCTATAAACTTATTTAAAAAAAAATAATAGATATATTTTGATAATTTGAAACTCGTAAATTTGAATCTCTCGATAAAGTGAACATTTTTTCCCGGTCCCTGTGTGCCGTGTCATTCTGAATTTTGTCTTTCCTAATTTTCTAAATTACAAAATCATCGTTTTATGTAGTGAACATTTTTTCCGGTCCCTTGAAAAATACTCGATAAGTTGAATAAAATCAATATTAATTGGTTCCCTCGGTAATTGGAAGTTAAAGAAATAGTATCTTTGCCTTGGAATTGTATCATTATTCTTGTCTCAAATAAATTGCCGTGTCATCCTGAGATAATCTTACTTTTGATAAATAATCTTTAAGATAATAAACTTAGTGATAATAAAACTTATAGATAAAAAACTTGTTATCATCGTCGCAATGGGGGCGCTGCTTGCGAGTTAAATATACAAATCTGCAAATAACTCTGAGGATATTCAAGATATTCACGAATTTATTTTTCGAAAACCTTCCCGGGGATATACCTAATAATATCCCAAAATATCACGGCGATTGGATGTATGGTTTTTGAATCTATAGAGTACAGACAGACAGACATTCAATTATATCCTTCCTTATATATCTATAAAAATGAAATCCAAAATCGATGTTTGTTATCGCGTTGCGCAAAATCTATAGAATAAATCATTATGAAATTTCGCATGTAGGTAGCTGAAGATTTCGTTTAACATATAGGCTATTCAAAAAACTAAAAAAGTTAATGTGCTTTTTTTATAAAATAAAAAACCAAAAAGCGTTAGTTCCAGCCTTTTACCGCTTGGGCGCAGCACTGGTCGCGACGATAAATGAATTTGATTGGTTAATAATTAACCGGGGTTTGTTTACACGATGAATGTTAGTTTGTTCACACGATGAATGTTTTTAAAAGTTAAGATTATCCAATCGCCGTGAAACTTTAGGAAGTTATTTACTATACTACTGGGAAGATTTCTGGTTTGAATTTGATTTGAAATAAATATTCTTTGCAATTTTATTTCCAAATTTTCTACTTTCACTCGCAAGCAGCGCCTCTAGCGGCGTCTGGTGAAATTATATTTATAAATTGTAACAATGTTTAAAATGTTTTCCAAGTATAATAAATTTAATTTGAGAATTTAGTAATATAATATTCCAATGACGTAAAAAATACTTGGCATTTCAATATTAATATATATTTAAAAAAAAATTGTAACGTTTTTGTGTTAAATGTTAAAATGTAATGTTAAAATATATTTTACATTGTTAATTTAATTTGCTGTTGTTTTATAAAAATGATGATGCAACTTTAATTGTTGTTGTGAAAATATCTTTATTTACGGAGCTGCTAACCATAATAAATGATTTTTGAGCCCCTAATTGTTGTTGTTTATTATCGTTTGTTTATATAAAAAAAATTACATTGTATGTGATGATGATAACAAAAATGAAATTTTAAATTAATATATATAATTCATTGAGAAAAAAGAAATAATTAATTATCAAATTCACAAAAGTGACAATATCTTATTTAAAATATACTAAATGTTTTCAAAATATTATGTGTTTCAAAAATATATTTAAACGCATATAACAATATTTATATTTATATACTTTATAAAAATCAATATATAGGACGATTGGATGTTTTCTAGAATCGTTTTAACAAATGTTCGTTAGGCAAACTTTTACTCGGATAAAAACTGTGCGAAGCCGGGTACATTCGCTAAATACAGTTATTTACAAATCTTCGTTTGTGGCAAGATACTATTCCTTCAACTTCAAATTATCGAGTGGACCAATTAATACTGATTTTTTCAACTTATCGAGTATTTCTCAAGGGACCGGGAAAAAATTATCGAGAGTGTAGACAGGTATAGATTCAGTAGGGATTGGATGTTTGCTAGAATCGTATTAACAAATGTTTGTTAAGCAAACTTTTACTCGGGTAAAAATCGGGCGAAGCCGGGAACATATATATATATATGTTTGTCGGCAATGCACGCCCTCAATATGTAACTAATTTCGCTGAAATTTGAACAGGACAGAGAGTTAAATCTGGAAGAGTTTTTTTTGTCGCACTTTAACCAAGAAAAATTATATTTAACCAAGTACTGAGCAACAATAATTTTTTAGTCAGAAATGATGATGACAATATTGCCGTATCATGCTTGATTGCAATAAAAAAATCTTTTGGGGAATATTCACTAAAGCAGACCACGGGCGAAGCCAGATAATGATTAATAGTAGGCAGGAACAAAATTCTACCAGTGAAACATTCACTCGAACTGAAGACACACGAAGCCAGGTCATCTCTATATATAAAATATCGTTTCTCGGCCTTTTGGCTAAGATCATGTAGTATATCTCTAGATATTTTTATTTATGAAAAAATAGTACAAATGTAACATTGTACTGGGATAAGGTGCATAAATTAAGAAAAAGGCATCTCCTTATCGTGCAACTGAAAGTTGCTGATGGCTGGCGCCATCTATCGGAATAAATATCAACTATTCTCGTTGATTTTTAATTATTCCAGAATTGGCCAAATACCCATTCTTGATTAATCAAGAAAAGCTAACCACGGACGCGTTTCGGCGTTTCTTAATTTATGCACCTTATCCCAGTACAATGTTACATTTGTACTATTTTTTTCGCATTGTGTAGCGTCCTCACGCAATTCTGGCCTTAACTACCCGTTCCATGATTTTTCAGGATGCCTTAATGACCAATTTTTTGGTCGTTTAGGTACAGCTTGCACCACGCTGATGAGGGCCAACAGCCCGAAACGCGTCCGTGGTTAGCTTTTCTTGATTAATCAAGAATGGGTATTTGGCCAATTCTGGAATAATTAAAAATCAACGAGAATAGTTGATATTTATTCCGATAGATGGCGCCAGCCATCAGCAACTTTCAGTTGCACGATAAGGAGATGCCTTTTTCTTAATTTTTTATTTATGTATATCTTTTTAAAAATCTATTCAGTAGAGAGAGAGGATATGTTTGCTCGAAAAATAAATTTCATATATTATATAAATATATGACGTAACGGATTATATTATCATTATTATCATAATATTCTGTGTGTTCCCGAATATTATTATCAATAATATTCGTTAGGCAAACTTTCACTCGGATAAAACCCGGGCGAAGCCGGGTACACATCCGCTAGTTGATTTATATATTTTTTAAAATAGCCTATCGTCTTCCCCGTATTTTTTACCTATGTATGGAAATTTTGGTTTGAATTAGTGAACTACTGCGAATTTGTATACCGGACATACAAACAAACAAACATTGATTTTTATCTATATAGATATAATTAGATAAAAGTAGATTTATTTTAAATTATCAACGTGGGCCACAAGGTGATTGATTGTAAATTGGAATTTGGGGGTTTGAAATGGATGGGTTGAAGGATGAGGCAGCCACTAATGACTCTTTGTTTTCTTTTATCGTTTTTAGTTTTGGTTTTGTTTTTAAAGTGAGTGGAGGCGAGAAATTATTGACGGATTCTCTCAGCTGGGGTTGAGTACAGCTACCAGATTGGAATGCCATAGTCTATAGTAGCTTTGAAGCAGAAAGAAAGGATATTTTCAATCCCATCAAAAGTGAATATTTTTTTATTGAGATTTTTTTTTAAATCACTGTTACTTATTTGTACTATGTGGGTTATAACAAAGTTTGGAGGATGCTCACACTCGTCAGTAACCTTTGTTCAATTTCTTCGTTTTCCTTTCTCTTGAGTATGTTCTGGTCTCTATAATGATGTAATTCTTCTCTATATCGAGCATTTCTCTTTATTTCTTCATAGATCCAGTCCATCATTCCAATTCGTTTCCTTTCATTTTAGCCTTCAAAACTATATTCATTATTCTCTATTGTCTCTCATCATACATATGTTTCATAATTCGAAACTATTTTAAACGCGTAAGATTCTTTTTGAAATTAAACAATTTCTACTGCCCTTACTGCAATGGAAAAATTAATGGGAGAGCCAGGCTCATCAGTGGTGAACCCTCCCAGCGGTTTCACCAGTTTAATCTACCATACCGCTGTTATATTGCATTTTTGGAACTTCCTTTTATAGTGATACTGATGCTAGACTCTTGTAATGTTTCATCTATTTAAAAATATATATATTTTTGAGGGACATTGTACAGGCCTCGACTCTGTCTTACGCAGAATTAACAACAGAGGAGAGCGCACTACGATCTATGATGTCAATAGAACGAAGATGTTTGTGTGTTCCAGGACCCTTTGTCGTCCATGAGTATCAAAGCCAGGTCCAACATCTGCCTCGACAGTAATGGGTAAGTGTCCTCCTTTCTTCTATCCACTTTATACATAGAGGGAAATAAACAAATACTGTATTCCTTCACTGGTTGTATCTACTACCTTTTCATGAAATTCCTGCAAATTGGAAAATTTCAACTATGCTACTTAAACGAAGATCAATTCAATACTACCTTTGCTACCAATGTATATATGTTATATAAAATATTATTCTATTTAAAAAATTATATTTCATAGATACAAATACTCTGTTAAATCGACCGCTAGAGGTCGCGCTTTTTTTTAAATATATAACCCGTTGTTTTTGTTTCTCGATGGCGCGCCGGCTCAAATCTTTTGTACATTATGTAAATAATCTTTTCATTTTTTTATTCTTACGCTTTAAGCCAGACAGTACTTTTATACATTCCTTAGCTCAATTAAAGCAACCTCTGATCTTCAATATTTTTATTATTCTTTCAAGATTTTAACCACGACTGTATTAACATAGTATAATCCTCAAGATAATTAAATACAAGCAGAAAATCTCTTTTCTTTATATAAGATAAATATATATATTTTTTTTATTTTCATTCTTTTCCAACGTGTTGATCCTCTATGATGTGGTACCTACATTATTTCGGTTATAAGCGACCTGTAGACCACCTATATCTAAATCTTTTCCTCATTTTATTCCCCGATATCCTTCTTTATTTCAATCGCTTTCCTCTGTCTTTTAATTTTTTTTTTTTTCTCTCTAAGCTCTGATCTACTTCTTGGAGATTTTTTTCAGAAGGATTTGTGCAATTGAATAATTGTTTCTACTAACTCTCACATCAATGGAGATACGTACATAAGTCGTCAATCCTCCGAATGGAAATTGGATCTATGCAGAGAGGAGAATAGTGTGTATAAATGGTATATATGTATAAGAACCCAAAATCCTATCCTACAGCCTCAAAGTGGTGTAAACAGGTAGCACAGGACGTCTGGAGTTTAACTCCTGGTAGGGCCACCTTGTACCCGGCTAATGTATCAATTGTCTGTTCTCCATAGGAACGGCTCCATGTCAGGAGACCAAAAGAAACAAAGTCACACTGAGTGGTACTTCCAGGTCTTCAGAACAACAGCACCCCTCTTTCTTTCTCTATGATGTCTGTCTCAGTTTATGCTGCATCATCCGTCGCGCAGAAAAATCAGGAACTCACTCAAAGCTTAGGCAGAGGGCTCTGTTCGAAAAATAAATACCAGTCTCCAAATACCAAAATCTCAAATTCTCCAATACACATGTATAACAACAAAAGATCGCCTCTCTCGTCAAAATCTGGTGTTGTGGCTTTGTCACCGACCTGAGTCTGAGTTTGCCGAGACAGTCAGGCGCTTAGTTTTAGCGTCTATTTTGCCGAGAGAGGTGAGCTTTTTTTTTGTATAGATTAATATTCAACCGGCAAAATTTCTATATTTTGGTCATAGATTTGATCTAGTCACTCTACCGGCTAAACACCTCTTTGGCACAGATGGGAGGGGGGTACATCAAAATCTTTTTCTATACAAAAAAAAATAAAAAACTCTAAATCTTTTTTATAATTAAATGTATTTCTACTGTTCTCTCAAAGCTTATGTCTATAGTTCATTTATAATACACTTTTCAAGTGTTCATTTTCAGTATCGGTTTAAAAGGTAAACATAAAAATGCAATATTACAGCGGTATGGTAGATTGAACTGGCAAGGGTTTACCACTGATGAGCCAGGCCCTCCCAATAATTTATCACTGCAGTAAGTACGGTAGAAAATTTGATATCAGAATATAAAAACGTTTATGGAGATGAGTATCTTTATTTGATCTTCTCAAGCTTTCGGGCTTGTCTGCTCTTCTACAGGAGAAACAATGTATAACGAAATATAACGCCGCCTGATACTAAAACTATTATATAGCATCAGGCGGCGTTATATTTCGTTATACATTGTTTCTCCTGTAGAAGGGCAGACAAGCCCGAAAGCTTGAGAAGATCAAATAAAAATACTCATCTCCATAAACGTTTTTATATTCTGATATCAGATATCCAAAGGAGATTTAAATTGATACAGTAGAAAATTGTATAATTTGAAAAAAGAATCTGTGACTGCGTCTAAAATAGTTTCAATTTATTTTAAATAAAAAAAAACAATTTATTTCCAAAATAAAAAACCTTTTTAATCCACACAATTCTATGTGGTTTGTTCAGTATTCAAGATAGATAAATTGTGTATATTTGTAATATATATATATATATATTATGAAAAAAAGGCATCTCTCCTTATCGTGCAACTGAAAGTTGCTGATGGCTTGCGCCATCTATCGGAATAAATATCAACTATTCTCAACACAAGGTAATAAGACCAAATCCAAATAAATAAATAGTGTGTGACGTTTCGGTAACAGCGTTGTTACCATCTTCAGACAAAAGTACTGAATGAAAAATTTTACACACTATTTATTTATTTGGATTTGGTCTTATTACCTTGTGTGGTAAAATTTCTCATTCAGTACTTTTGTCTGAAGATGATAACAACACTGTTACCGAAACGTCACACACTATTTATTTATTTGGATTTGGTCTTATTACCTTGTGTTTATAATCTATAATCCAAATTGTACCTTATCATCAACTATTCTCGTTAAATTATAAATTATTCCAGAATTGGCCATATACCCATTCTTGATTAATCAAGTAAAGCTAACCACGGACGCGTTTCGGGTCTGTTGGCCCTCATATTTATATATATTAGAATAAACTAAATCAAAGTTGACATTTTGATTGGATTCAACTATAAAGAAAATATAAAAAAGAAACACTGCAATCACAGACGAAGAATTTCCCAGGAAAGAGGTCTTATTGCTCTGCCCAATCAATTTCTGCCAATAACATCTCTCTCTCTAAGACAAATCGATCTCGTTCGCGTGTTTGTGTCGTCTGCTTTTTTTAAAGGTCTTCTGCAGCAATTAAAGTCTTATCCCCCCCGCGCTATTTCTGGTCACAGATATATCGCTCTTTTTTTATTTTATTTTTTTTTTTTTGACCGAAAAAAAAAAGGCTAAAAAATTTTAACACACATATTTCCTCAAAGCTATTTATAAATCTGTATGGTAATAAAAGTTAAGCGGTACTTTATATATATTCTGTCTTTGCTCTTTTTCTTATCCTAATACCTTCAATTCTTCCTTTTTTTTCTATGTTCTGCTTAAATGACGCGTAGCTGCCGAGGCAACAGCGTAAACTTGTTATAACCCTATGTTGTTATTTAAAAAAAAAACCTTTTTGATACCCTAAAAGTAATATTTTTATAATTTGTTTTTAATTATCATTACTTATTCTATATTACAACTATCTTTCATATAAATTATATTTAATTCTACCTATATATATATATATAAAGATAGGAATTTTGTCAGGAGGATAAAGATCTATAAAGATAAATGTCGCCTCTCACGTCAAAATAGACGTCAAAGTTAGACGCCATCTATTGACCGTCGCTGCAAACTAGTGGCTTAGGATCAGTGACAAAAGTGTGGGGAATTAGGTAGATATCTTGACAATTTCCCTAGGTATATCTCACGCGAAATGTTCCATTAGAAGGTCCTGAAGACCACGGTAGAAACACCAGCCCGGTATGAATCGGTGTCAGCTCACTAGGGGGGAAACTTGTGCGACGAGAAACTTTACAGTTTGATCACGGAAACTTCCTTTCTGGCACTTGTCACGCACATACAGGGCAGCTACTCCGTCTTGGGGCGGTCGATGTGATGGCACAGTGATTGGGACACTTTATTTTGTGGTTTTTTAAATATCGTTTTAAAGTTTCTGTATCACGTGTGTGTAGATATATACACTCATGGACAAAATTTAAGGAAGTTTTACATTTCACCATGTATATCAGGATTCAGACAATAACTCTGAAATATATTACAGTGACCTTTATTGAAGACACACGAGAAAACCAAGTGTGTATACACTCATGGACAAAATGTAAGGAAGTTGTACCTTTCAGCATGTATATCGGGATTCAGACGATAACTCTGAAAGATATTATAGTGACCTTTATTGAAGACACACGAGATAACCAAGTGTGTATACACTCATGGACAAAACTTAAGGAAGTTGTACCTTTTACCATGTATATCAGGATTCAGACAATAACTCTGAAATATATTACAGTGACCTTTATTGAAGACACACGAGATAACCAAGTGTGTATACACTCATGGACAAAATTTAAGGAAGTAGTACCTTTTAGCATGTATATCGGGATTCAGACAATAACTCTGAAAGATAATATAGTGACCTTTATTGAAGATCCACGAGATAACCAAGTGTGAACAAAATTTTCGCTGACTCCTTCAAAAGAAAAAAACAGACGGCTGGCGACATCAAAGACTTTCCACTTCTTTATATTTTGTCCGTGAATGTAGTTTATATGGGAAGGTAATATGCCAAAGTTATCCCATCATTGTAACAAAATTTTCAGTTCCAGTAAAAAACTGACTTTTTTTGGGGGGGGTTCGCTCAAAAAGATAACCCCAAGTCATGGTATTTTTATTGAAGATAATGTATATAGGTTCGTCTCAAATCAGTGTGTTTACATATTTACATATTTAGTGCCTTGTGGTGCGGAGTCCTAGGTGTTATTTTCTGTTAAATTGGAATGTTTTCCCTCATTTTGATTTGAAGGCTTGTTTTTTCGTTCTTTTTTCATTTGTCTTTGTTTTTATTCTCGGTTGAGATAGACTGGCAAAAGACTCTGTGGTTGGTATATACTTCATACATATGTATTAATGATAACAATGCTGATGCGCCACCCAATCACTGTAGGGTGTGTGTGACACAGGACCCTGGGAAGTAAGCGAAGCCGTGGCAGCATCGCAGACTTCCTGTACACCCTCAGTGCCTCACAGTCGCAATACTCCTTCTCCAGCAACGAGCTCTTCGACGACAACCTCTCCTTCCATCGTCGCAAGCCTCCAGGGTGGGTACCACAGTCTACGGAGGTAGGTTGTCACAGGCTGACTTAGACCACCACAGAACACGGAGGTAGGTTGTCACATGCTGACTTAGACCACCAGGGAACACGGAGGTAGGTTGTCACATGCTGACTTAGACAACCACAGAACACGGAGGTAGGTTGTCACAGGCTGACTTAGACCACCACAGAACACGGAGGTAGGTTGTCACATGCTGACTTAGACCACCACAGAACACGGGGGTAGGTTGTCACATGCTGACTTAGACCACCACAGAACACGGAGGTAGGTTGTCACATGCTGACTTAGACAACCACAGAACACGGAGGTAGGTTGTCACATGCTGACTTAGACCACCAAAGAACACGAAGGTAGGTTGTCACATGCTGACTTAGACCACCACAGAACACGGGGGTAGGTTGTCACATGCTGACTTAGACCACCACAGAACACGGAGGTAGGTTGTCACATGCTGACTTAGACCACTAGGGAACACGGAGGTTGGTTGTCACATGCTGACCTAGACCACCACAGAACACGGGGTAGGTTGTCACATGCTGACTTAGACCACCAGGGAACACGGAGGTAGGTTGTCACATGCTGACTTAGACCACCACAGAACACGGAGGTAGGTTGTCACATGCTGACTTAGACCACCACAGAACACGGAGGTAGGTTGACACAGGCTGACTTAGACCACCAGGGAACACGGAGGTAGGTTGTCACATGCTGACTTAGACCACCACAGAACACGGAGGTAGGTTGTCACATGCTGACTTAGACCACCACAGAACACGGAGGTAGGTTGTCACATGCTGACTTAGACCACCACAGAACACGGAGGTAGGTTGTCACATGCTGACTTAGACCACCAGGGAACACGGAGGTTGGTTGTCACATGCTGACCTAGACCACCACAGAACACGGAGGTAGGTTGTCACATGCTGACTTAGACCACCAGGGAACACGGAGGTAGGTTGTCACATGCTGACTTAGACCACCACAGAACACGGAGGTAGGTTGTCACATGCTGACTTAGACCACCACAGAACACGGGGATAGGTTGTCACATGCTGACTTAGACCACCACAGAACACGGGGGTAGGTTGTCACATGCTAACTTAGACCACCACAGAACACGGGGGTAGGTTGTCACATGCTGACTTAGACCACCACAGAACACGGAGGTAGGTTGTCACATGCTGACTTAGACCACCACAGAACACGGAGGTAGGTTGTCACATGCTGACTTAGACCATCAGGGAACACGGAGGTAGGTTGTCACATGGTGACTTAGACCACCACAGAACACGGAGGTAGGTTGTCACATGCTGACTTAGACCACCAGGGAACACGGAGGTAGGTTGTCACATGCTGACTTAGACCACCACAGAACACGGGGGTAGGTTGTCACATGCTGACTTAGACCACCACAGAACACGGAGGTAGGTTGTCACATGCTGACTTAGACCACCAGGGAACACAGAGGTAGGTTGTCACAGGCTGACTTAGACCACCACAGAACACGGAGGTAGGTTGTCACATGCTGACTTAGACCACCAGGGAACACGGAGGGAGGTTGTCACATGCTGACTTAGACCACCAGGGAACACGGAGGTTGGTTGTCACATGCTGACTTAGACCACCACAGAACACGGAGATAGGTTGTCACAGGCTGACTTAGACTACAAGGGAACACGGAGGTAGGTTGTCACAGGCTGACTTAGACCACCACAGAACACGGAGGTAGGTTGTCACATGCTGACTTAGACCACCACAGAACACGGAGGTAGGTTGTCACATGCTGACTTAGACCACCACAGAACACGGAGGTAGGTTGTCACATGCTGACTTAGACCACCACAGAACACGGAGGTAGGTTGTCACAGGCTGACTTATACCACCACAGAACACGGAGGTAGGTTGTCGCAGGCTGACTTAGACCACCACAGAACACGGAGGTAGGTTGTCACAGGCTGACTTAGACCACCACAGAACACGGAGGTAGGTTGTCACATGCTGACTTAGACCACCAGGGAACACGGAGGTAGGTTATCACATGCTGAATTAGACCACCAGGGAACACAGAGGTAGGTTGTCACATGCTGACTTAGACCACCACAGAACACGGGGGTAGGTTGTCAGGTGCTGACTTAGACTACCAGGGAACACGGGGGTAGGTTGTCACATGCTGACTTAGACCAGCACGGAACACGGAGGTAGGTTGTCACAGGCTGACTTAGACCACCACAGAACACGGGGGTAGGTTGTCACATGCTGACTTAGACTACCAGGGAACACGGGGGTAGGTTGTCACATGCTGACTTAGACCACCACAGAACACGGAGGTAGGTTGTCACATGCTGACTTAGACCACCAGGGAACACGGAGGTTGGTTGTCACATGCTGACCTAGACCACCACAGAACACGGAGGTAGGTTGTCACATGCTGACTTAGACTACCAGGGAACACGGGGGTAGGTTGTCACATGCTGACTTAGACCACCACAGAACACGGAGGTAGGTTGTCACACGGTGACTTAGACCACCAGGGAACACGGAGGTAGGTTGTCACATGCTGACTTAGACCACCACAGAACACGGAGGTAGGTTGTCACATGCTGATTTAGACCACCACAGAACACGGAGGTAGGTTGTCACATGCTGACCTAGACCACCAGGGAACACGGAGGTAGGTTGTCACATGCTGACTTAGACCACCAGGGAACACGGAGGTAGGTTGTCACATGCTGACTTAGACCACCAGGGAACACGGAGGTAGGTTGTCACATGCTGACTTAGACCAGCACGGAACACGGAGGTAGGTTGTCACAGGCTGACTTAGACCACCACGGAACACGTAGGTAGGTTGTCACATGCTGACTTAGACTACCAGGGAACACGGGGGTAGGTTGTCACATGCTGACTTAGACCAGCACGGAACACGGAGGTAGGTTGTCACAGGCTGACTTAGACCACCACAGAACACGGAGGTAGGTTGTCACATGCTGACTTAGACCACCAGGGAACACGGAGGTAGGTTGTCACATGCTGAATTAGACCACCAGGGAACACAGAGGTAGGTTGTCACATGCTGACTTAGACCACCACAGAACACGGGGGTAGGTTGTCACATGCTGACTTAGACTACCAGGGAACACGGGGGTAGGTTGTCACATGCTGACTTAGACCAGCACGGAACACGGAGGTAGGTTGTCACAGGCTGACTTAGACCACCACAGAACACGGGGGTAGGTTGTCACATGCTGACTTAGACTACCAGGGAACACGGGGGTAGGTTGTCACATGCTGACTTAGACCACCACAGAACACGGAGGTAGGTTGTCACATGCTGACTTAGACCACCAGGGAACACGGAGGTTGGTTGTCACATGCTGACCTAGACCACCACAGAACACGGAGGTAGGTTGTCACATGCTGACTTAGACTACCAGGGAACACGGGGGTAGGTTGTCACATGCTGACTTAGACCACCACAGAACACGGAGGTAGGTTGTCACACGGTGACTTAGACCACCAGGGAACACGGAGGTAGGTTGTCACATGCTGACTTAGACCACCAGGGAACACGGAGGTTGGTTGTCACATGCTGACCTAGACCACCACAGAACACGGAGGTAGGTTGTCACATGCTGACTTAGACTACCAGGGAACACGGGGGTAGGTTGTCACATGCTGACTTAGACCACCACAGAACACGGAGGTAGGTTGTCACACGGTGACTTAGACCACCAGGGAACACGGAGGTAGGTTGTCACATGCTGACTTAGACCACCACAGAACACGGAGGTAGGTTGTCACATGCTGACTTAGACCACCAGGGAACACGGAGGTAGGTTGTCACATGCTGACTTAGACCACCAGGGAACACGGAGGTAGGTTGTCACATGCTGACTTAGACCACCAGGGAACACGGAGGTAGGTTGTCACATGCTGACTTAGACCAGCACGGAACACGGAGGTAGGTTGTCACAGGCTGACTTAGACCACCACGGAACACGGAGGTAGGTTGTCACATGCTGACTTAGACTACCAGGGAACACGGGGGTAGGTTGTCACATGCTGACTTAGACCAGCACGGAACACGGAGGTAGGTTGTCACAGGCTGACTTAGACCACCACAGAACACGGAGGTAGGTTGTCACAGGCTGACTTAGACCACCACAGAACACGGGGGTAGGTTGTCACATGCTGACTTAGACTACCAGGGAACACGGGGGTAGGTTGTCACATGCTGACTTAGACCACCACGGAACACGGAGGTAGGTTGTCACATGCTGACTTAGACCACCAGGGAACACGGAGGTAGGTTGTCACATGCTGACTTAGACCACCATGGAACACGGAGGTTGGTTGTCACATGCTGACTTAGACCACCAGGGAACACGGAGGTAGGTTGTCACATGCTGACTTAGACCACCACAGAATACGGAGGTAGGTTGTCACATGCTGACTTAGACCACCAGGGAACACGGAGGTAGGTTGTCACAGGCTGACTTAGACCACCACAGAACACGGAGGTAGGTTGTCACATGCTGACTTAGACCACCACAGAACACGGAGGTAGGTTGTCACATGCTGACTTAGACCACCAGGGAACACGGAGGTAGGTTGTCACAGGCTGACTTAGACCACCACAGAACACGGAGGTAGGTTGTCACATGCTGACTTAGACCACCACAGAACACGGAGGTAGGTTGTCACATGCTGACTTAGACCACCACAGAACACGGAGGTAGGTTGTCACAGGCTGACTTAGACCACCACAGAACACGGAGGTAGGTTGTCACAGGCTGACTTAGACCACCACAGAACACGGAGGTAGGTTGTCACATGCTGACTTAGACCACCACAGAACACGGAGGTAGGTTGTCACATGCTGACTTAGACCACCACAGAACACGGAGGTAGGTTGTCACACGGTGACTTAGACCACCAGGGAACACGGAGGTAGGTTGTCACAGGCTGACTTAGACCACCACAGAACACGGAGGTAGGTTGTCACAGGCTGACTTAGACCACCACAGAACACGGAGGTAGGTTGTCACATGCTGACTTAGACCACCACAGAACACGGAGGTAGGTTGTCACAGGCTGACTTAGACCACCACAGAACACGGAGGTAGGTTGTCACATGCTGACTTAGACCACCAGGGAACACGGAGGGAGGTTGTCACATGCTGACTTAGACCACCAGGGAACACGGAGGTTGGTTGTCACATGCTGACTTAGACCACCACAGAACACGGAGATAGGTTGTCACAGGCTGACTTAGACTACAAGGGAACACGGAGGTAGGTTGTCACAGGCTGACTTAGACCACCACAGAACACGGAGGTAGGTTGTCACATGCTGACTTAGACCACCACAGAACACGGAGGTAGGTTGTCACATGCTGACTTAGACCACCACAGAACACGGAGGTAGGTTGTCACATGCTGACTTAGACCACCACAGAACACGGAGGTAGGTTGTCACAGGCTGACTTAGACCACCACAGAACACGGAGGTAGGTTGTCACAGGCTGACTTAGACCACCAGGGAACACGGAGGTAGGTTATCACATGCTGAATTAGACCACCAGGGAACACAGAGGTAGGTTGTCACATGCTGACTTAGACCACCACAGAACACGGGGGTAGGTTGTCACATGCTGACTTAGACTACCAGGGAACACGGGGGTAGGTTGTCACATGCTGACTTAGACCAGCACGGAACACGGAGGTAGGTTGTCACAGGCTGACTTAGACCACCACAGAACACGGGGGTAGGTTGTCACATGCTGACTTAGACTACCAGGGAACACGGGGGTAGGTTGTCACATGCTGACTTAGACCACCACAGAACACGGAGGTAGGTTGTCACATGCTGACTTAGACTACCAGGGAACACGGGGGTAGGTTGTCACATGCTGACTTAGACCACCACAGAACACGGAGGTAGGTTGTCACACGGTGAATTAGACCACCAGGGAACACGGAGGTAGGTTGTCACATGCTGACTTAGACCACCACAGAACACGGAGGTAGGTTGTCACATGCTGATTTAGACCACCACAGAACACGGAGGTAGGTTGTCACATGCTGACCTAGACCACCAGGGAACACGGAGGTAGGTTGTCACATGCTGACTTAGACCACCAGGGAACACGGAGGTAGGTTGTCACATGCTGACTTAGACCACCAGGGAACACGGAGGTAGGTTGTCACATGCTGACTTAGACCAGCACGGAACACGGAGGTAGGTTGTCACAGGCTGACTTAGACCACCACGGAACACGTAGGTAGGTTGTCACATGCTGACTTAGACTACCAGGGAACACGGGGGTAGGTTGTCACATGCTGACTTAGACCAGCACGGAACACGGAGGTAGGTTGTCACAGGCTGACTTAGACCACCACAGAACACGGAGGTAGGTTGTCACATGCTGACTTAGACCACCAGGGAACACGGAGGTAGGTTGTCACATGCTGAATTAGACCACCAGGGAACACAGAGGTAGGTTGTCACATGCTGACTTAGACCACCACAGAACACGGGGGTAGGTTGTCACATGCTGACTTAGACTACCAGGGAACACGGGGGTAGGTTGTCGCATGCTGACTTAGACCAGCACGGAACACGGAGGTAGGTTGTCACATGCTGACTTAGACCAGCACGGAACACGGAGGTAGGTTGTCACAGGCTGACTTAGACCACCACAGAACACGGAGGTAGGTTGTCACATGCTGACTTAGACTACCAGGGAACACGGAGGTAGGTTGTCACATGCTGACTTAGACCACCAGGGAACACGGAGGTAGGTTGTCACATGCTGACTTAGACCACCAGGGAACACGGAGGTTGGTTGTCACATGCTGACTTAGACCACCAGGGAACACGGAGGTAGGTTGTCACATGCTGACTTAGACCACCACAGAATACGGAGGTAGGTTGTCACACGGTGACTTAGACCACCAGGGAACACGGAGGTAGGTTGTCACATGCTGACTTAGACCACCACAGAACACGGAGGTAGGTTGTCACATGCTGACTTAGACCACCACAGAACACGGAGGTAGGTTGTCACATGCTGACTTAGACCACCAGGGAACACGGAGGTAGGTTGTCACATGCTAACTTAGACCACCAGGGAACACGGAGGTAGGTTGTCACATGCTGACTTAGACCACCAGGGAACACGGAGGTAGGTTGTCACATGCTGACTTAGACCAGCACGGAACACGGAGGTAGGTTGTCACAGGCTGACTTAGACCACCACGGAACACGGAGGTAGGTTGTCACATGCTGACTTAGACTACCAGGGAACACGGGGGTAGGTTGTCACATGCTGACTTAGACTACCAGGGAACACGGGAGTAGGTTGTCGCATGCTGACTTAGACCAGCACGGAACACGGAGGTAGGTTGTCACATGCTGACTTAGACCAGCACGGAACACGGAGGTAGGTTGTCACAGGCTGACTTAGACCACCACAGAACACGGAGGTAGGTTGTCACATGCTGACTTAGACTACCAGGGAACACGGAGGTAGGTTGTCACATGCTGACTTAGACCACCAGGGAACACGGAGGTAGGTTGTCACATGCTGACTTAGACCACCAGGGAACACGGAGGTTGGTTGTCACATGCTGACTTAGACCACCAGGGAACACGGAGGTAGGTTGTCACATGCTGACTTAGACCACCACAGAATACGGAGGTAGGTTGTCACACGGTGACTTAGACCACCAGGGAACACGGAGGTAGGTTGTCACATGCTGACTTAGACCACCACAGAACACGGAGGTAGGTTGTCACATGCTGACTTAGACCACCACAGAACACGGAGGTAGGTTGTCACATGCTGACTTAGACCACCAGGGAACACGGAGGTAGGTTGTCACATGCTGACTTAGACCACCAGGGAACACGGAGGTAGGTTGTCACATGCTGACTTAGACCACCAGGGAACACGGAGGTAGGTTGTCACATGCTGACTTAGACCAGCACGGAACACGGAGGTAGGTTGTCACAGGCTGACTTAGACCACCACGGAACACGGAGGTAGGTTGTCACATGCTGACTTAGACTACCAGGGAACACGGGGGTAGGTTGTCACATGCTGACTTAGACCAGCACGGAACACGGAGGTAGGTTGTCACAGGCTGACTTAGACCACCACAGAACACGGAGGTAGGTTGTCACAGGCTGACTTAGACCACCACAGAACACGGGGGTAGGTTGTCACATGCTGACTTAGACTACCAGGGAACACGGGGGTAGGTTGTCACATGCTAACTTAGACCACCACGGAACACGGAGGTAGGTTGTCACATGCTGACTTAGACCACCAGGGTACACGGAGGTAGGTTGTCACATGCTGACTTAGACCACCAGGGAACACGGAGGTTGGTTGTCACATGCTGACTTAGACCACCAGGGAACACGGAGGTAGGTTGTCACATGCTGACTTAGACCACCACAGAATACGGAGGTAGGTTGTCACATGCTGACTTAGACCACCAGGGAACACGGAGGTAGGTTGTCACAGGCTGACTTAGACCACCACAGAACACGGAGGTAGGTTGTCACATGCTGACTTAGACCACCACAGAACACGGAGGTAGGTTGTCACATGCTGACTTAGACCACCAGGGAACACGGAGGTAGGTTGTCACAGGCTGACTTAGACCACCACAGAACACAGAGGTAGGTTGTCACATGCTGACTTAGACCACCACAGAACACGGAGGTAGGTTGTCACATGCTGACTTAGACCACCACAGAACACGGAGGTAGGTTGTCACAGGCTGACTTAGACCACCACAGAACACGGAGGTAGGTTGTCACAGGCTGACTTAGACCACCACAGAACACGGAGGTAGGTTGTCACATGGTGACTTAGACCACCACAGAACACGGAGGTAGGTTGTCACATGCTGACTTAGACCACCAGGGAACACGGAGGTAGGTTATCACATGCTGAATTAGACCACCAGGGAACACAGAGGTAGGTTGTCACATGCTGACTTAGACCACCACAGAACACGGGGGTAGGTTGTCACATGCTGACTTAGACTACCAGGGAACACGGGGGTAGGTTGTCACATGCTGACTTAGACCAGCACGGAACACGGAGGTAGGTTGTCACAGGCTGACTTAGACCACCACAGAACACGGGGGTAGGTTGTCACATGCTGACTTAGACTACCAGGGAACACGGGGGTAGGTTGTCACATGCTGACTTAGACCACCACAGAACACGGAGGTAGGTTGTCACATGCTGACTTAGACTACCAGGGAACACGGGGGTAGGTTGTCACATGCTGACTTAGACCACCACAGAACACGGAGGTAGGTTGTCACACGGTGACTTAGACCACCAGGGAACACGGAGGTAGGTTGTCACATGCTGACTTAGACCACCACAGAACACGGAGGTAGGTTGTCACATGCTGATTTAGACCACCACAGAACACGGAGGTAGGTTGTCACATGCTGACCTAGACCACCAGGGAACACGGAGGTAGGTTGTCACATGCTGACTTGGACCACCAGGGAACACGGAGGTAGGTTGTCACATGCTGACTTAGACCACCAGGGAACACGGAGGTAGGTTGTCACATGCTGACTTAGACCAGCACGGAACACGGAGGTAGGTTGTCACAGGCTGACTTAGACCACCAGGGAACACGGAGGTAGGTTGTCACATGCTGACTTAGACTACCAGGGAACACGGGGGTAGGTTGTCACATGCTGACTTAGACCAGCACGGAACACGGAGGTAGGTTGTCACAGGCTGACTTAGACCACCACAGAACACGGAGGTAGGTTGTCACATGCTGACTTAGACCACCAGGGAACACGGAGGTAGGTTGTCACATGCTGAATTAGACCACCAGGGAACACAGAGGTAGGTTGTCACATGCTGACTTAGACCACCACAGAACACGGGGGTAGGTTGTCACATGCTGACTTAGACTACCAGGGAACACGGGAGTAGGTTGTCACATGCTGACTTAGACCAGCACGGAACACGGAGGTAGGTTGTCACAGGCTGACTTAGACCACCACAGAACACGGGGGTAGGTTGTCACATGCTGACTTAGACTACCAGGGAACACGGGGGTAGGTTGTCACATGCTGACTTAGACCACCACAGAACACGGAGGTAGGTTGTCACATGCTGACTTAGACCACCAGGGAACACGGAGGTTGGTTGTCACATGCTGACCTAGACCACCACAGAACACGGAGGTAGGTTGTCACATGCTGACTTAGACTACCAGGGAACACGGGGGTAGGTTGTCACATGCTGACTTAGACCACCACAGAACACGGAGGTAGGTTGTCACACGGTGACTTAGACCACCAGGGAACACGGAGGTAGGTTGTCACATGCTGACTTAGACCACCACAGAACACGGAGGTAGGTTGTCACATGCTGACTTAGACCACCACAGAACACGGAGGTAGGTTGTCACATGCTGACTTAGACCACCAGGGAACACGGAGGTAGGTTGTCACATGCTGACTTAGACCAGCACGGAACACGGAGGTAGGTTGTCACAGGCTGACTTAGACCACCACGGAACACGGAGGTAGGTTGTCACATGCTGACTTAGACTACCAGGGAACACGGGGGTAGGTTGTCACATGCTGACTTAGACCACCAGGGAACACGGAGGTAGGTTGTCACAGGCTGACTTAGACCACCACAGAACACGGAGGTAGGTTGTCACATGCTGACTTAGACCACCACAGAACACGGAGGTAGGTTGTCACATGCTGACTTAGACCACCACAGAACACGGAGGTAGGTTGTCACAGGCTGACTTAGACCACCACAGAACACGGAGGTAGGTTGTCACAGGCTGACTTAGACCACCGCAGAACACGGAGGTAGGTTGTCACATGGTGACTTAGACCACCACGGATATAATCTACCACACCGCTTCTTAGAACTCTAATACTGTATTGGACGATTCTGCTTATATATGCTACACTGAAGGGTGGAATCTTAGAAATGGGATTCAAGCAAATATGGACATATGGGGTGAATATCACGATACTAGTTTTTTTTTTCATGTTATAAATAGGGGAAATGTGTAGCAAAAAGCGACCAAATATCTCTATAGAAATAGGAATCAAAAATTCACAAGAGGTTGCAAAGATGCTCTATTAATTTTGGCATCCACATAAATATTTTGATTAAAAACTTCATCGCTAGGCCTAAAACTAAATTCTAGACTCTCCTACTACCTACAACTGATTAATCGTTTTGATTTGAGCCGGATGATTATCCTTGGACCTAAGGCTTTCCAGTTTCCATTGAAGAAAATTAAAATATTGTGGCGAAGAAATATTTTATTATTTAATTCAATATCATTCAATGAAAATATTGAACAGATTACAAAAATATATATTACTCTGTATTTGTAAAATCATCTTTAAAATACTTCTTTGCTTGTTTGTTCAAGATTCCCTAGCTGTATATAGTTTTGGTTGAGTTGTTGATAATTGTCAACTGGTTGTACTGACGTCATCAATAAATACGCTTACATCTTTAAGATATACAGACTTGATTTCTACGCCACAATATTTATAATCTGTTGGAATTTTTTGGATGGATCTGTATATGTAAATAGAGGAGATGTGTACGTATGGACAAGACTTAAGGAAGTTGTACCTTTTACTATGTATATATCGGGATTCAGACAATAACTAGGAAAGATATTACAGTGACCTTTAAAAACTATAAATATTTCTCACAATTTATTTTTTTTATGTAAGCTTTCAAGCGATAATCGATCTTCAACGGGCTTAATTAAAACGTTGAGTGTTTCTTGTAAGAAATAGTCGATGTTTTTAATTAATCCCGCTGAATAGCGATTTTTATCTTGAAGCATGAACAGTGAATTTATTTCTACTGTCCTATAACATTATGTCAATAGTTTTCTTGAAAACCATTTCTGAGATTCCATCCTTCAGTGCTGCGTATATAAGCAGAATCGACCAATACAGTATTAGAACTCTGAGAAGCGGTCTGGTGGATTAAATTGGCGAAACCACTGGGAGGGTTCACCACTGATGAGCCTAGCCCTCCCAATATATTTTTTTCATCGCAGTAAGGACAGTAGAAGTTTGTATTATGTATAAAAGAAACATTCGTGCTTTTAAATCCTTTCGTTTTATAAGTGAGACCTTTATTGAAGACACACGAGATAACCAAGTGTGAACAAAATTGTCTCTGTCTCCTTAAAAATATAGACAACAGGCGATATAAAAGACTTTCCACTTAAGTTTTGTCCATGAGTGTAGTCTGAACGCAGGTTTCTGGCCCAGATAGCAATGTATGGTATCACATACCTGTGTTACTACTATGTCTAATTTCCGAACATGTTTTTTTTTAACAAAGAAGTTGATTCGATCCCAGTTTTTTTATTGTTGTTTTGTGGGCCCCGTCTGGCTGGCGTAGGACCAAAGAGCTTCTGGCAGTTTGTCAATTGGGGCAGAATCCTCGAGGGCAAAATTCATTTACACCGCTGCGGTTTCACTGCAAACAAAAAACTGAAAGTTTTTTTTTTTTTTACCTCGTCGTCTTTTTTTCCCTTCTAAAATTGCTGTAAGATATTATCAAGGTTGCCAAATTTTTGTTAGCTTTGTGTAAAGAGGAATTAATTGGTATGGTACACTGACGTGAACTGCTCCCTCCTCTTTTTTTTTACTGCAGCTTCAGTAATGTGGTAAAAAATGGAGAGAAAATTTAATATGAAGGTATACAGAAGCTGCTGCTGGTGTTGTAATTATTTTCTCTTTTTTTCCTCCTTTTTTTTACATAACTTGTTCGATAATTAACTTTTGCCCAAAGTCGTTGTGCGACAGGGTTTTAATGTTGTTACTTATTTCCATATACACCTGATATATGGCCATGATTCTCATGAGATAGTTATGGGTTTGTTATTCCTTTTAATGTAAGTATATCACATTTAGCGCGAAAATTATGCAAATATTTACACCTATAGGTTGAAGGCTTCATTTTCTTTTCTCAAATCCTGATTAAAATGTTTCATGGACAATATTTTGAGTCGAATTAAGCCTAATTTATTCACTCAATGTCTAAACACTTCAATAAGATTACAGAAAGAGAGTTTATTCAATAATTAATTAATTAATAAAAGGATTTTATTACCGCGGTGATATACACAATCTATTTTCAACAACGAAGACAAGATCTTGCGTAAGTCCATCCCCACCATTGAGTGTAAAGTAACCAAATGGGACCTTGGCACCATGAAAGCGACAATGATGAAACTGTTTTATACATGTGTACCTTCGTTGTGAAAAATACAGTAAAACAGTCACTAAATACAAGCAAGGTGGTCTATTTGAAATAATTAAGAAAAATTCGATGTATGCTTGCTAGGCAACTGTTGGAGCTTGGCTCCTGACAATGTTAGCCAGGACTTCCTTTCGCTCCTTCAGCCTAAATAGTCTGGTCTCAGGAGATGACGATATGTGGCAGAGCTTGTTGATGACTGTATTTACTAGACCAGACCGGCGGATTGACTACCGAGAATGTTTTCCTTTCGCAAGACTGCGATGTAGCAAGCTGTTTGAATAGAAGAAGGACGCCTCACTCGTTTTAGCTAACTGACTCACTTTATTGAATCTTTCACTCCTTTTATATACATATATATTTACATAATTAAAAGAAAGAAATAAAAATTTACATGATTATAAATCAATGTAGCCTAGCAAGTTATTTACATAACTAGGCGCAAACAGCAACATTGTATAGTTCAATTAAACTGGCGAAACCGCTGGAAGGGTTCACCATTGAAGAGCCAGGCCATCCTATTATATTATCATATATTGCAATAAGATCAGTAGAAATTGTTTTATTTCAAAAAAAGAATCACGCGTCAAAGAATAGTTCCAATTTCTGATAACAGATGGCGCTCTAATACATCATACTAACAGTCCAGTATGCTGTGACAGAAGGACAGGTCTGACGTAATATATTGTCCAGATGTCGCGCTCCCATCGCCAGCCTGGAGTGTATGGAGGAGGGACTTCTGTCCAGCGACAGTTCCGCCATCTTCAGCCGTCAGTGGTCTCCTGCACTGCCCCGGCGCTACAAGTAGTTACATATGTAGTAATGTAGTTGTTGTTATCCTGTTGGATGAATGCAGTGTGGCATGTTGGTTGCAGTCGTTGTGGCCTCAATGTTCAGAGTGGGTTCAGGCGTGAATGTATTGCACCAACGAACGAGACATGTTGGATGTCACCACAGAGATTGCGAGAGAGTAAGTGAAGCCGACACCGGTCAGAGGAGATCTGTTGAGAAGGGTCTGTCAATCCTCGTGTCTCAAAGCGGACTAATCTGTTTGAGCAAGAAGGGAGCATACCCGACTTATTTTTCGGACATTTTTCCTCTACAGGCGCCGGCTGTAACTCACTCGTAATTTTATTTCTGTCACATTGGCAATTACACTAAAACTATATAACACATGGGGATATAGGTATATATTTAAATATATTACAACATATATATGTATTACCAGAGTTCCTTGACCGCAGAATGTCAAATTGCCGGAGAATACACATATCTACATATCATATCTATATACACTCATGGACAAAACTTAAGGAAGTAGTACCTTTTACCATGTATATCGAGATTCAGACAATAACACTGAAAGATATTACAGTGACCTTTATTGAAGACACACGAGATTACCAATCAAGTGTGAACAAAATTGTTTCTGTCTCTTTCAAAAAGGTTTTGTCCATGAGTGTATATAACCAGGGTTCCTTGAACCCAAAACGCCAATTTACCCGAGAATACACATATGTACATATCTACACATATTCTCATAGTGTGTATGATCAATTCTATGTAAATTCGCCCATTTAGAAATAAATTGGACTTTTATATCTCATTATGCACTGGACTTTACCTTTCTTCAAGTCCCCAGCCTCTAGTTTGGTTTCTGTGACCAGTTTCGATATCTGAAAGAACCGCACCCGGGGAGGAATTGTCCCTTCGTTTATTTACTTTCTAGTTTTGAAAATTGTATTTCCAATATTTAAAACGCGCTATTATAAATATACTAGCTTTTTAAAAAAGCGCTATTATAGTAGGAACCTCCCTTTAGCGGACACCTCTCTACAAAGGACAGTTTTCATTTGCAAAATTACCATTGTTACAATTTAGCAACTTTCTGGTAAGAAGACATCTCTCTCTAAAAGACACTTTGGCTCTGAAATTAGATGTTCTTTACAGGGAGGTAGTTCTACTGTATAACTATACTAGATTTTTAAAAAGCGCTCTATTATATATAACTTTTATAAACTGCAATATTAAATATTTATATTTTAAGTGCACCATTCCCCCTATATTTACATATATACAGTATATCTCTCCATAATCTTTCTCTCCACATTACCTGCTGCTGATGCCAAAGAGTAGACTAACAAAGAGTAGCGTGAATCCATTTACCAAACTATCAAACTAGGAAATAGTACTGAACAGAAGTTGATGAGCCCTTTTTTATAACATTACTTAAAGTAAGAAAAAGGCATCTCCTTATCGTTTAGATGAAAGTTGCTGATGGCTTGCGCCATCTATCGGAATCAAAATCAACTATTTGTTGATTCTATAATTTTCCAAAAATGGACAAATACTTATATAAAAAAATCAACGAATATGTATCAGCAACTTTCAGTTGCACGATAAGGAGATGCCTTTTTTCTCAATTTATCCATCTTATCCCAGTACAATTTCACATTTGTAAAGCTTTTTTTTTACATTACTGAAAGTGCCTTACATATAAAGAAAGCAGTCCATCATGGCATCGGTCGTAAAAAGTTTTTTTTTTTTTTTTGCTACTGTACGGTTTGAGAGTTTATGAAGATGTATCCCAGACTCGCCGTTTTGTTCACCAAGGGAATGTTGACGCAGGAATCTGGGGAAAACCGGCCTGAGGGTCTCCAGCATTGCCTTCGGTAGGTGGTGTGGTGGGTCCTTCTCGATCTGTTTGTTGACAGCTGGGTGGGTGCAGGAGCGTGGACCACATTCGGCTCTCAGCTGTCGGAGGAGGTTGGTGTGGGACAAGTCTCTTGTTCCATTTTGAAGAAGGAATCAAATCTAACGGTGACGATTTTCTCTTATTTATGCGGTATAATCTTGGCAGGCTTTCGGACTGTGACAGCCTTTAACAGACTACTACACAAGAAACTAGAGAATAATGTGAAGGCATCGCGTGATCAAACAAAGCAGTTTGAAAACAAGAAAAGCCCTGACGGCGTACAGCCTATTGAAATATTGGTATTTTGTATTTAATAAAATGTTTTTGTTTTATTTTTAGATCCAAAATATGCTTTTTAATTAATATATATGTATCTAAATAGACAAGGGTCGCCTCTCCCGTCAAAATAGACGTCTAAAAACAGACGTCTATTTTGACGGGAGAGGCGACCCTTGTCTCTTTAGATCAATTTCCTCTAGGCAAAATTTCCATCTCTATATATATGTATGTAGATGGAAAATTTTCCGGGAGGAAATTAATCCATAGAAGCATAGGGTGCCTCTCCCGTCAAGATAAACGTCAAAAACTGACGCCATCTATTGACCGTCGCCGCAACTAGCGGTCTCGGGTCGGTGACAAAGCCACGTTTTTGACGTTTATCTTGACGGGAGAGGCGCCCTGTGCTTCTATATATGTATGTATGTAGCCTGTTGAAGGACGACACAGTCCGAAAGCTTGCTAAGATTATACCGCGCAAATAAAAGAATCTCGGATCCGCTAACTTTGATTCCTTTTTCGAATTGATGTCTGGCGATTGTAATTTGTTCCATTTTCTCACTTGATCAACGTATCTCACTTAACATCTCGTCCTGTTTCTCCTAGCGTGTCACTTCACCGAGGTATTTAGACTGAAGAAGGTCTTGTAGATTTGTATTGCCAGACCTACTCGACCGTCAATACTAAACTCTACAAAAAAAGGAAAAAAACTCAACCTTATACCATACAATTTTACTAACAAACTTTAAGGTGATACACTGTCATCATTTTGACGGTAAGTTTTTCAATATATCGTATTGATGTCTCGAGATATCATTCAACCAGCACGCATCATCCATCCACCATGCACGTATATTTAAAAAAAAATAATTTTCAAACAGAAATAATGTAGTATATTTTTCTCACAGTATATAGTAGGTATTTAAACTATGTATATAAAGTTGGACTGTGTTTGCTAGGCCTTCTTTTCTATTCTCACCTAAGCCTGATTAGTTTTAACCTTAATTTTCTCCGGTTAGTCTCCATTCCTTCTATCTGTACAGTTACTATACTTTATTAGATTCTTACGCGGTACATATTGATGTTAGTTGAGGCTTTCTATTTGCAGTAAATAAGAAGTTATATACAGTCACGTGGTGGAACATGTGGTAGTAGATATCTGGACTATTTACAACAATTCCATGGTCTTAAATCATCACATGTACATAAAAATTGTATTTATTATTAAATTGTTATAGTGATAATCCTGTTGAAGGACTGACAAGTCCGAAAGCTTGAAAATAAAAAGTTGTACAAGAAACTTAACCCTGGAAGCTTTATTTATTTTATAATATATCGCATACTACAACTACAATCTATACAATGGTAGCTGAGAACGAGAATAGACTGGGGATATAAACAAGGTTTTACATATGTGCATATATCGTGAATATATATGTAAATTTACATATTCATAAACGCATATCTAAGTAACAACGCAGAACGTCCTTATCTCTATTTATTTTATTTTTACTTACGTTTTTAAATAATTCAATAATAGCATATAATAAATTTTAATAATAGGAGCCCAAATAAATTTAAGAATTTTAATTTGCATAATTACATATTTCTAAGGACATAGCCCGCTCTATATAATTAGCAATTTCTCTTCCAGTTCTGTACGCCAGTCCAGACTGGACAAATTGGACTTTTCTCGATTACAAAACTGAACAAACTATAGTTCTAAAGTTCCATCTTTTTTTGTAATCGATAAAAGTCCAATTAGTCCAGTCTGGAATATTATACAAAATTATTCTGAATTATATGTACATCCCAACATGCAAATATGGTGCGTGCGCAGAATGCGGAGGAACTGGTCTCCCTGGCGTACGAGAGTGGGATCAACCTCTTCGACACGGGGGACATCTATGCCTTAGGGAAGTAAGTGGCGGCTCATCGTCGAGCAACCAGCAGACTTTATAGCCAATATGTAAATGGAGTAATGTTTGCAGTAAGCACTTATCTATCTTTTCCCAGAATGTTTCCAAATCGAAATGAATTTCTCTAAGGTCTGGAAATTAGTTATATTATTAGCTGTTGTTGGATAGACCAGAATCCAAACAGCTACAAGAGTGACGAATGTACCAATAGACGTGTGTGTGTCCACAGATCTGAAGTGCTCTTAGGGAAAATTTTATCAAAGAAGAACTGGAGGTGAGTTGTCTTCACATTTCACGTAGTGGTGAAACTGGTGTTTAGATTTCCCCACGCTACAGACCTACACGAAATGACTGAATGTCCCTTTTTAATGACAGAGACGACCTTGTGTGTGTTTACCTAAATGATCCACTAAGTGTGTTTGTACTTTATTGACGTGTCAATAAAAAAACTTTGTTCCGCGACAGGATTTTTTTACGTTGTGTCCTGATACAAGGACAGAAGTTTTATTTTTGTCATCACATCGAAAACCCTACTGCTCAAACTATAGTTTTGAAGTTCCTTCTTTTTTTAATCGATAAAAGTCCAATTAGTCCAGTTTGATCGAATATCGAAGTTTTTTTTTAAGATCTCCTGATTTTTAAATATCGCACCTACGACTTTTATTTTATCATTAAATTATTTAGTCTTTATGTTGATATATCCTTCACTGGAGATAAATATTTCGTGACATTTGTTTCGAGACTTGTGATCTATCGTGGAAGTCTGTATCTGACTCTAGTTCCGCCGGTTCAAAATCACTTTATTAGGTACCGCTCAACAAGAACAACCTAGTTTATGATAATTGAAACAGTGAATAATATGTGAAGGTTATTCACATATATTAAACAAAATGTTAACGCGGGATTCAATCCCGGTTCATGACTGTCGGGAATCGAGGGTGTTACCTACTCGTCCACCGACTTGTATATGACTCTAGTTCAATAAACATTTATTGACACTGTAATATATAATATGTATATATGGTTTTGACCAAGGACTTGGTTGTTGTTATGTGATGTAATCAATATATAGCGTGAGATGTTTTTAGTTCTTATGATAATTCTGTAATAATAAAATATTATACAAATATATAACAGTAACATACAATATCTTTTAATAGAAACTACACTACCTAAGTTTATGGAATATTAGGTAGAAGAGGACATAACAGACACAAATAGGTCCTGAACACTATCCTTTTAGGAACGACACCCTCCAGAAATGTCTATGTTTGAGATCTAGGGATGGAAAGGTACGCTGTAGCAGAATCCGTGTGTTGTCTACAGGAGATCCAGCTTCCTGGTCTCTACCAAACTCTTCTGGGGGAAACGGTAAGTCGACCGACCCGTGTTAGCGACAGTGTCACGACACAGCTTGTGACAGAGCTGACAGTGACAGGGGGCTCTCCAGGAAACACATCATTGAAGGTAGGGCGTGTCGACACCCCTCGAACAAGCCGGGTAGACGAAGGTTATGCGCAGCTCTGCAAGCCTCCCTAGCCCGTCTACAACTCGGCTACGTTGATATTATGCTCATCCATAAGACAGACCCTATGTGTCCTATGGAAGGTAGGTGACAGTCCTCTCTCTCTGTGTCCGGACAGTGTGACACGCTTTGGCTGCAGAGGTCGTGCGAGCTTGCACCTTCTGTGTCGACCAGGGATGGGCGCTGTACTGGGGCACGTCCCGGTGGTCGACGGTCGAGATCATGGTACCTCCATCATCTACAATATCATCTACACTTTTTAATTACAAGATTAGCGCCATCTATATTCTCAAATATAAACTATCTTAGCGAGAAGGATTCTTTTTTTTTTTTTTTGCAAATAATTTCCTACTACACTTTTATTGCAATGAGATAATTTTTTTTTCAGCTGTAGAGCAATGCTCAAAGCAATATTTGTCTTCAAAGCTCATAATACACACTCGTCCGGGATGTAATTCCACATTACCATCATTACATACCATAGTGAAATAGAACTACAAGGTAATAAGACCAAATAAATAGTGTGTGACGTTTCGGTAACAGCGTTATTACCATCATCAGGCAAAATATCTGTAGAGATTTAAAAAAGAAACGCATTGCCAGTAAATTTATTTGTGTAAAATTTTAACGATAGAGGGCAATAAAATTTAATTTACTAATGATAACCTATTGGTTCGTTTCACAAAGAATTCTACTAAGAACAGCCAACCGTCTGATATATTGAACCGTCACGGGGTAGACCACCTCACGGGTGCCTTTTGCTATTTAACAACTCAAGAAACGAATTCAGGCAAATTTTTGACAGATTATCAGATGATTTCCAATCACGACTTTAAAAGGCAAAGACAGGGCTGATTGTAGATAGTTTTGAGAATGCCGTTTATTCAGTTGTGCATGGACACATTTTACATTTATAAGAGCAACACCTAAAAACAACACACGAACATATATAGACATGATGCATTAGCGCGCCATCTGTTAACAAAATTGGAAACTATTATAGACACGTATTATTCTTTTTTAAAAATAAACAATTTCTACTGTCCTTACTGCAATGGAAATTAATTTTTATATTGCAGTAAGGGTAGTAGAAAATTGTTTATTTTTAAAAAGAATCATACGCGTTTATAATACACTGGTCCGCAAAATTAAAGGAACAACATATTTTTTTCATTTATCTCAAATTTTATTGAACATTTATCAATGAAATTTTATACACAAATGTATTATTCCATTATTGATTACAATACCCGAAATCAAAGAATTCTAACAAGTATTTTATGCAAATTAGCCGGTCAAGCAATGATCTTCTTGCAGTCAGTGCATAAATATCTTGGATATTGTTGTTAATATGGGGTGTGATCGCCTTTAACTGATAGACAGGCTCTACATCGGTGACCCATACTAAGAATTAGGGAGTTTATCAGCTCCTGTGGAATCAACGCCCACTCTTGTGTTAAGGCTGTTTCTAGCTCATGAGTGTTTCTAGGAGGGATGAGATCCGCCGTCCTAGGTTCTCCCATACATGTTCAATGGGATTTAGGTCTGGGGATAGAGCTGGCCAATTTATCCGAGCAAATGCATTGTTTGGGAGAAAAGTGTCGACCACACCAGCCCTATGTGGACGGGCATTATCATCCATTCGAAGAAAGTTTTCTCCCATTTCCAATGCTTGAGGCATCAAATATGCTGCCAAGATCTCGTCCCGATACCTTTGTCCAGTAAGGATTCCTTGCCGAAAAATATGGAGTGCTGTGCGACCGCCCAAGAAGATTCCAGCCCAGACCATAAAACCTTGGCTTCTGTAGGGATCCCTTTCAACCATATTCCGGGGATTATTTCTGGTTCCTACCTCTCTCCAGACAAAGACACGACGAGAATCGCTGTTTAGAGAGAATCTGGACTCATCAGTGAACATTACATGGCTCCATCCATCTGGATTCCAGGCGACATGTTGTCTGCGCCAAAGTTTCCTTGCTCTCTTTTGAGGTGGTGTCAATGGCACACAAATTGTGGGTCGTCGAGCATAGAGGCCCTTCTTGTGAAGCCTTCTGCGTATTGTATCAGTTGATACAAAGACTCCTGTAGCTGCATTGAGGTCACTTCGTAGTTGCGATGCTGTCATTCTTCTATTGCGACGCATAAGGAGACTCAAATAACGGTCTTGAATCAACGTTGTGACCCTTGGCCGTCCTTGTCCGGGTATTCTGGCAACATTAGCTGTCGTTTGAAATTTTTTCCAAAGCCTTGAGACAACGTTTCTTGTCACTCCAAGCCATCTTGCTACTTCTGCCTGTGATTGGCCTGCTTCCATCCTTCCAATAGCTTGCCTTTTTTTCTTGTGATAAATGTTGCCTATGAGCCATGAAAACTTTAAAAAACAAAAAGGTTCAATAAAAATCTAGTGGAGCGTAAAATTAGGACGCTTTGAGAAAGACTCAGGCACGTGCTGGAGGCGGAGTCAACGTAGACGGCGGTATTTTGCATATTGGGAACAACTTTATTTGTTTTTCTGTTTTACATACTCTCTTAATTCATAGAAGTTTTTGAATATACCAAAACTTGATATATATCCCTTAATATAACTTTTCTTTTTCTTAAACATGTGTTGTTCCTTTAATTTTGCGGACCAGTGTAGTTTCCAATATATAGACATCACCTACAGTACTGTATGTCCAGGAGGCGTACGTGGTAGCTCGCCAGTTCCAGCTTGTACCGCCCACCGTGGAACAGACCGAGTATCACATGCTCAAGAGGGAGAAGGTGGAAGTGCTCATGCCAGAGATCTTCCATAAGATCGGTAAACATCCTTCTGCCATCTCTCCATCTTGACGGGATGTACAGAGAATGTCTCATTAGTATAGTCTATACTATATAATACTGTCACATGTATGTATATAGAAAATTAGGAAAGATAGTTTTGTTTCTTTTTTCTACCTTTATTTTCTTGACGGAGATATCTTGGTAGAAGACTGAAGAGTTGTTCTGCTGCTGTATTAATGGATCGTCTGTATTGATGGGGTAACTCTGTGTGGCCAGGAGTCGGCTGCATCAGCTGGTGTCCACTTGGATTCACCGTCGAGCCTGGCAAGTTTGATGAAGGTATCTCCAAAGCATCTTTAAAGGTAAGTTTTTTTTTTCACAGTGCAAAGAGTTTATTGTTTATTGAGCGGGAAAAAAGACAACCTTTTGGGCATTGCCTTTCAACAGGTCTTGGTATTGAATGTTCCTTCTTTTTGACACAAGGGTATTCCAACGTGGCTGTGAGTCAACTGGAAAATAAGTTGCCGCACACTAACCGCTTGGCAGACAATACACACTCGTCAATGATATAATTCCCCACTATCATTACATATCATAGTGAAATAGAACTACAAGGTAATAAGACCAAATAAATAGTATGTGACGTTTCGCTAACAGCGTTGTTACCATCATCAGACAAGAAATTAAAAATGATTTAATGATATAAATAACATTTAATAATATCAAAAATAAAAATGGCATATCCTGACCGGGAGCATATGTGCTTTACAGAAGGCAGAGCGCCATCTGGTGGAACAGAAATCAACTAAACATTGATTTAGCCTGTTCCCTGATATTTGGCCAATCCAATTTCTTGATAAATCGAGAAAAGCCATCCACGAACGCGTTTCGCGCTTTTTGGCGCTCGTCAGCGTGGAGTAGGCTGTACCACCGCAACCAAAAAGATTTTTTGGTCCCAGTAGCTTCTTGAAAAACCAAGAAATGAGTATTTAAGGCCAAACTTGCGTAAATACGCTTAATACGCTTTCGTTTTTTTCATTTAATAATATTATAAATAAAATATAATGATAGAAATCATTTTTAATTCTCTTTCGTCTGATGATGATGGTAACAATGCTGTTACCAAAACGTCACATACTATTTATTTAGATTTTGCCTTATTATCTTTTGTTTCTAATTTATAATACAAATTGTACCTATCATAGTGAAATAGATACAATTGGTTCCCAACATGCAAAGTTGAACTGATTTTTCAAAAAAAAAAAAAAAAATTACCGATTCGTTATCATGGATATACGTGGAATGTAAAAGACCATTCGTGCTTTTACATATGGAGATTGAAGCAAATGTAGAATTGGCTTTCTTCATCAGTAATGTTCAACAAGGGAAAAGTAAATTGGTGATTTCTAGGATAGTATAACTACAGAGTGTGTAGCTAGCTACAAGTGCTACTATCCCCCAATACTATAATTCTTTATAGAGAGAGTCATTGTTGGAAATTGTGATTGTTACCTCATTCTTGTTATTACATCGTTTCTCTCAACTTACATGGACAAAACTTAAGGAAATGTAAAGCCTATGATGTCGCCGGTCGTTTTTTTTTTTTCAAGGAGACAGAGGTAATTTTCTTCACACTTTGTTATCTCGTGATGTCTTCAATAAAATTAACTGTAATATCTTTCAGAGTTATTGTCTGAATCCCGATATACATGCTAAAAGGTTACCACTACCTCAAGTTTTGTCCATGAGTGTAATTATAGAATATTTGATTTACATGGATAGGTTTCTCTCCAACGTAAGCTAAGCTCTGGTTGGTGCGGTTTAAGGAATGAAGAGGTGGGTTGCGTGTTCCAGGCGTTCCTCCAGCCCAAGGACATGGAGAATGGTCTCCGGGCGGACCACGCCAAGATGCTGGAGGTAACAGCCATGGCGGAGTTAGCAGGATGCTCCTTGGCCCAGCTAAGTATTGGTAGGTTCATCCTATGGCATCTTCCTTAATTATAACCTTCCTCCCATTGTTAAACTAGAAAGGGCTTGTGGACCTTCGAGGTCTGGGTAGCCATTACTGCTCCAGGGATGTTAAACTAGAAACAAAAGGCTGCTACGCTCCAACTATCTATAAGAAATAGAGCCTTTAAGCACGAAAATGTGTTTTGGAAAATAAAAATGCATATGTTTAATGGTTTTATTTTTTATATATGCATATGTCGCCTTATAGCCTCATGTTTAATTTAGGCCTAGCTGACTTTTTTTCTATCAATTGTTTGCCAAAGAATATTGCTCGATGTAAATATATATATGTGGCAATTTCGTTGCGGGGTTTCTTGTTGTTGGATGCGAATGGTGATGATTGGTTGAAGCGCAGTCGTTGAGTGGTAAGTGAAGCACACAGTTAGGAATAATCAGGACACATGGTGAGGTTTGAAAATAAAAGGTAACTGGATTGGAGGAAAGAAAGCTTGAGAAGAGCGGGGTGGTTTTGATTGGTCCTTAACTAATCACATGGCGGTGATTGTACTTAGCTGTGGGATGAGCCGAGGGAGAGAGGTCTAAAGCCGATGTCACCTCCTTGGGAGCCAAAGCGTAACTAACTATTCTTGTCTTTCGATTTAACACCACGAGTCAGTTTCTCTCTGATTGGTTGAGAGATCTCACATGATCTTTCCCTATTGGTTGACCTATTTAGATACTATCTTTTGATTGGCCCGCGGTTTCCTTTGGTATCTGTTACGCCCGGCTTGGGTCAGGAAGTGTCTTATTTGTTCGACTCGATTTACTTCCGCGATTATCAAAATACGCCTTGCTTTGTCAGGAAGTATCGAATGTTAGCTCAAACTTTTATAACTTTTGGTCACTCGACACGTCCTGTTTGTCAGGAAGTATTGAGTGAATCTTGGCTAAAATAACTTCTGTGGATACCAGAGACGTCCGGTCTCTGCCCCTGCAGTATTGACACAGGGGTGCCCAGAATAGTCGGGCCAGTCTTAGGTCTACTTCCTATATCTTAACGCTACTTGCTTCCCTCCAGTTACCTTGTTCTTTATTAAGTCTTTGAAAATCATACATGGTACATACATAGTGGGTCGGGGTTGCATTTAATTATATACAAATTATGACAGATGCGCCCCCTACATGTGAAGAATTCAAGAAGGGGTTAGCCTGAGAGAATTCTGTAAAATGAAAAATAATTTTGTGGGAAAATTAGTTATGGGTATTGAGTCTATATACAAGCATGGCTGGTGACATAAAAGTAAGATAGAATGGGGTTGATGATATAGGTTGAGTATAATTAATAGAAATCAAAAATTTTTTATATGTAAGAAATCAATGAATGTTATGGTACATAGTGGGCAAAAAGAAAATGCGCCTAAACGAATTCTACCCGAGATAAGAAATGATATCGAGGGAGTTCTATTAAGGCTTTTGAAATCAAATAAAAATAATATAAAAATAGTTGAATGAAATCAAAATTGAATGTGTTTGGTTGAAAAAGAGAAATATTTTGTTGCATGGTGACAAAGACAACTGCTTAGTTACTTTTTTGCTCGAATTCTGAGAAAAAGGAATCGAGGAAATTTCATAAGGTGCTTTGAAATCAAAACAAAATGAAATAAGAGTAGTTGAATGAAATCAAAGTGAAGGTTTGGTTGCACAAAAAAGGAAAAAGCTTTGTTGTATGAAAAAAAAAGAGAAAATGCTTTGTTGCGTTGGTGAAAAAAAAAAGAATTGCCTAATTACTATCCTACTTGAGATTGGGAATGAAATCGAAGGGGTTTTCATTAGGTCTTTTGAGAAATCAAAATAAAAATAAAAATAAGAGTTGAACGAAATCAAAGTGAATGCTTGGTGCGTGGTGAGAAAAAAAAAAAGGAAAAATGCCTAATTATATTCTAGTTCGAAATTGGGAATGAAATCGAAGGAATTCTATTAGGTCTTTTGAGAAATCAAAAATAAAAATAAAATAAAATAAAAGTTAAATGAAATCAAAGTGAAGGCTTGGTGCGTGGTGAAAGAAAAAAAAAAGGAAAAATGAAAAATAAAAAGGTTTCAACAATAAAGGGTGATTTAATGTTTTTAGTTTAATCGAAAACCAGTGAGTTTTCGTTAATAATTGAGTTGTGGCAATATAAGTCAAGTGGTAAATAGAATGATAATTGATAAATAAAAATGATAATATAAACTAATTGGGGAAAAAAAAAATGATAATTAATGATAAAAGTGGTAATAAGTTGAAATAATTGATAAATTGATTAAATATTTAAATTTTAATTGAGAGAAAATAATAAAAATGATTGATATGAAAAAATAAGATGTATTGGTTGGAACCCTTTGGTATCTACATGCCCTGATCTAAATGTATTGATTGTTCCATTTTGCCCTATAAATGTTTTACTTGCTCAATTATGCCCTATAAATTTTTTGTCTCGTCTGTATCGACACTTAGGTGAAAAACGTGATTCTAGCCCTCAAGTGCATTTATGCTGTGTACAGGAGACATGGAAATCTATATAACCTTTATGTGTAATTTTTTGTCTTTGTGTGTGTGTTGTGAAAAATGTTAGAAGTCGGTTGTGTAAGAGTTGTGTGAGTTAGTTCTAGGTGTTGTTTCGTGGATGTGTAATTGGTTGGTAAAAATCGATATGTAGATTTGAACTGGAATCAAAAATCGGTGGTATAGCGAAATCTGTGGCTGGGGAGAGCGGTGACCTAATTTGGATGAGCGGGGCTTTGTAATGAGACGCCGGAAGCGGGACTCGGGGACACGAGGTCCGGTCTAAATTTATCCACCCCCTGTTTGCGTAATTGGAGTCGGAAACGAGGCGTGTGGGGCTTGTTTTTGGAGCGTGTTTTCTCCGACATTGTTTGGTCATTTTTTCAGTTATTGTTATCTCTTCGGAGTCTATTTAGATTTTCTGCGAAGATGGTTCCTAAGGTTATGAGAAGTTTTATAAATGTTTGTCCAAAATTAAAAACTGCCTCTTGTAGTTCGAAGATTTTCTGAGCGGGCATGGTATATATAAACAAGTAAGTGATGAATAAAATTGGAATACAGTTGTATGGCAGAAGTAACAAACAAAGGATGAAAATCAGATGAAAGATAGGATATTGTCCCATGTTCGTCCGCATTTTTGTAACTGGGGACTCTGAAATATTTGCTTGAACCTTATTAATTATAGAATTTAAATGATTGGTAGGTTCGCAGTTCTCCTGTTTGATATCTTTAGGGAGTGGTGTGATATGATTGAATTGGTTGTCAGGTTTACAGTTCTCCTGTTTGATCGTCAATGGTTTTATTAGAGATATGTCGGCGGTAATTGGTTTAGGTTGAAATGTGTGATCTTTTCTCTGACGTGGATGTGGTAATTTTGGCATTGTTTGTGTTATGTGTACGCTGTGTTTTATGTACGAATTTTGTTTTGTTTGGGTACCTGTGTCGGTATTTTTACGTGCAGGTTGTTTGTATTCATCGATTCTTCTAGCGAATCGGCAGGTGGGGCAGGTTTTTACCTGTTTTGCGATGTCTTGTGTCATGTTCTGCCAATAATATTGTGCTGAGATGAGTCTCGTCATCTTGGAGATGTTTGGGTGGTGGTGTTGTGTGTGTACGGACTTAAGAAGTCTGGTTGTAAATGAATTTGGGACTATAGTTTTAAGTACTCCTTTTCGGGAGACGGTGCGCAGTTTATTGGGATCCATAGTCACGCGGGATTTTCCCGGTGGAGAAGATTGTTGGTTCTTTATGAGTGGCGCATCTAGAAAGCCACAAAATGGGATACGAGTTACAACGCCCGTTTCATATTGTTGTACTCCATTTATGCTACGGACCTCATATTCGTATCTTGACAATCTTAACCTCCATCGAAACAATCTGCCTGACGGAGCTTTGATCTCTTTCAACCACTGCAATGCGGGATGGTCAGAAAATATTGTAAACTTTCTGTCCATTAGACAGGTGCGGAAATTATCCACACTTTCCACAATGGCTAGGCATTGTAGTTCCAAGTCTGAATAATTTCGCTCGTGATTACGCAGAGATCGGCTGAAATGTTGAATGGTGTATGTCTTCCCATCAGGGTAGACTTGTTTAAGAACGCCTGTAATGCTGAATGTTGAGGTGTTACAGTACACCTGGCATGGCAGACCTTCCTGGTAAAGGTGTAATGTGGGGTGTGTGGTAAGGTTTTCTTTCAGGTTAGTGAACGCTTTCTGGCATTCGTCATCCCAGACCCACATGATATCCTTTTTTAGAAGGTTGATAAGTGGCGTCCGCAAGCGGGCGTGGTCTGGAATGAATTCTTTATAGGTGTTCACAGCTTTTAGGAAAGATCGCAAGGTTTTTCGATTGTGTGGTTGTTTGGTGGCGTGAATTTTTTCTATGTTTTGTGTAGACGGGATGATCGTATTATTCTTAACGGTTGTGCATGCGCTTGTTTGTCGTTGTTGTTGTCTTTTGGCGTGCGTGTTGCGTGTGTTGTGAGGTACATTTGCGTGTTTCTGGCGTTGCGAAGTATGGTCATGTGTGGATTTTGTGTGGTAAGTGGGTGAGCTGTGTCGGTGTACGGACACTTTTTTGGGCATTAATGGAGTTGTAGATTGAAGTCGTGGTGGCTTTATATGTGGTGGGCATAAAGTATTGGCAATTGAGTTGAGCGAAAAGTTGTGTGGTGTGAGATTAGAATGGTGGCATGTAAATATTTGGGGTTTGGGCAATGAATGCAGGCAAGGGTTTCCATGTGTGAAAGCTTTGGGTGCTGTGCGAGTCCTTTGGGACAGGTTTTGGTCTAGCCCGTGCTTGCATTCATTTGACACATGTTTAAAGTGGTAGATAGTATTAGACAATGGGACGCCAAGTTGGAAAATAGTGCCGCGATTATAATTTAGTTTTAATTTATATTGATAAAGGGTTTTTAAGGTAAGAACTCCAAATGGCAAGGATGCATTTACCACGTGGAAGTTCTCTCTACGGGTTATTTGGCCTATTGTCAGAGGGAAAGTTAAATGTCCTATTATTTTCGTAAAACTATTTAGGGGGGATAGATCAAGGGAAGGTTTTTTAATACTTAAATTGGGGAGTTGTGCTTTTAATCTATTGTATAAATGATACGGCAATATGTTCGAACCTGCGTCTGGTTCAATGAGAAAGGTACATGGTAGGTCCTGGGTCAGATACAAGTCCAAAGTCAAATGGATGGTGTCATTGGGTGGATTGCCTACCTTAGTCTCGAAAAGTCTCCATTGTGGCGTCTTCGGCTTGGTGTGGTTGGCTTGGAATATCTGTTGAACCGGATCGGGACCTTTTGCACTGTCCCCGCGATTGAAAGGGAAATCTAGTCATTTGTATTGCTTCCATTCGAGTGGATCGCGTTGTCGGTACACTGGGTCCGTGTCGCGTGGGTTGCTTCCGTGTGTACTGGTACGGCATGGCGGGTGGCGATAACTCGGTGGGCGTCAGGTTGTTCGGACACGTACCGGCGGTGCGGGCGGCGATTGCCCCTTGTAGCGCGGCGGTCAGTTCTAAAATTACCGTCGCCAGGGTATATCTTGTCGCTTCGTTCGTTGTCAGTTTCTTCTCTCTTGGTTTATCATTGCCTTTTGTTGTGCTGGCGCCTGGGTTAATTTCCATCTTTATCCTGATTAAGCTCTATAATCTTGATCCTGTCGACTTTGTGTAATACGATGCTGCAATTGTTATTGTTACACTGTAATATTTGTTGTATTACACTGTTGTAGAATTCTGTCGACTTAACCGTTCTGTGGCAATTTCGTTGCGGGGTTTCTTGTTGTTGGATGCGAATGGTGATGATTGGTTGAAGCGCAGTCGTTGAGTGGTAAGTGAAGCACACAGTTAGGAATAATCAGGACACATGGTGAGGTTTGAAAATAAAAGGTAACTGGATTGGAGGAAAGAAAGCTTGAGAAGAGCGGGGTGGTTTTGATTGGTCCTTAACTAATCACATGGCGGTGATTGTACTTAGCTGTGGGATGAGCCGAGGGAGAGAGGTCTAAAGCCGATGTCACCTCCTTGGGAGCCAAAGCGTAACTAACTATTCTTGTCTTTCGATTTAACACCACGAGTCAGTTTCTCTCTGATTGGTTGAGAGATCTCACATGATCTTTCCCTATTGGTTGACCTATTTAGATACTATCTTTTGATTGGCCCGCGGTTTCCTTTGGTATCTGTTACGCCCGGCTTGGGTCAGGAAGTGTCTTATTTGTTCGACTCGATTTACTTCCGCGATTATCAAAATACGCCTTGCTTTGTCAGGAAGTATCGAATGTTAGCTCAAACTTTTATAACTTTTGGTCACTCGACACGTCCTGTTTGTCAGGAAGTATTGAGTGAATCTTGGCTAAAATAACTTCTGTGGATACCAGAGACGTCCGGTCTCTGCCCCTGCAGTATTGACACAGGGGTGCCCAGAATAGTCGGGCCAGTCTTAGGTCTACTTCCTATATCTTAACGCTACTTGCTTCCCTCCAGTTACCTTGTTCTTTATTAAGTCTTTGAAAATCATACATGGTACATACATAGTGGGTCGGGGTTGCATTTAATTATATACAAATTATGACATATATACAGTTAAACCTGTCTATAGCACCCCCTCTTGGGACTCACCAAAATAGGGTACTATAGAGAGGGAGTTCTATAGACAGGTCACTTTTAATGTACAGTTAAACCTGTCTATAGCGCCCCCTCTTGGGACTCACCAAAATAGGGTGCTATAGACAGGGGGTGCTATAGACAGGTCACTTTTAATGTAAAATGTTTACATTTTAATGTTTAAAATCGGGCGCTATAGAGAGGAAGGCGCTATTTAGAGGGGGGCGCTATAGACAGGTTTAACTGTATATTTAATTCTACTGTCCTCTAAGCTTATGTCCATAGTTTGTGTTTTAATTCTGTATCTCAATACTTCTTATGTGTATTTATACCCTGACATCTATGTGTTATTGTATTGTTCTATGTGTCTGCAGCCTGGTGCCTCAAGAACAACTACGTCCAGAGTGTGGTGGTTGGTCCTACCACAGTTTCTCAGCTGACCGACTACCTCCTCGCTCTGCAGGTATAACAACTCATTTGCATACTGTCGCTCACTTTCTCCTTATATTCACTCATAGACAAAACATAAGGAAGTTGTACATTTTATCATGTATATCGGGATTCAGACAATAACTCTGAAAGATATATTTGATACATAGTGACGTTTATTGAAGATACATGAGATAACCAAGTGTGAAAAAAATTTCTTCTGTCTCCTTAAGAAAAAATAGCACGCCACCAGCGACGTCAAAGACTTTCCCCTTCCTTAAGTTTTGTCCATGAGTGTATATACTTGAGTATTTTTAACCGCGCCAATTGAGTTATGCTTTTGGTCATTTAAGCCTTATTTAAGCCTTTATTCTTGTGATGCTAGGTTGCGTGATTAAAGTTTATATTTCACCATCGCTATATATATAATACACATCTGGAGCCTACCAAACTCGTTAGCTTTCAGAAAATAAGTTTTAAAATGAGTATATCTCTTATTATATATTGTATATTCCATTATATATATATATTTAAAATAATGAAGGCATATCCTGGCCAAAAGCACATGTGCTTTTTTAGATGGCAGAGCGCCATCTAGTGGAGCAAAAGTAAACTAAACGTTTATTTAACTTTCTCCGTGATATTTGGCTAACCCAATTTCTTGATAAATCAAGATATATATATACTAGCGGATGTGTACCCGGCTTCGCCCGGGTTTTATCCGAGTGAAAGTTTGCCTAACGAATATTATATATTATGAAGTATAATAAACAATGTTAAAGATTAGTTTTAATTATTAATCAAGATTGTGTGTGAATATGTGAGAAAGATGTAATATCGTTGTTGTTTTCTTGGCCAACTGTTTTACATATGGTGTTATCTTAAAATTGCTTGTTTTGAATATTTTTTTAGATTGAGTTGAATGAATTGCTGAATTTTTTTTTTGTATTTATATATAAATAAAATTAACTCTAAGCAATAACGCGCCATCTATATATATAAAATAAAAGGATTTAAAAGCGCGAATGTTTCTTTTATACATAAAACGAACTTCTACTGTCCTTACTGTACTTATTTTTCCCTACTTATTTTTTCATCGCAGTAAGGACAGTAGAAGTTCGTTTTATGTATAAAAGAAACATTCGCGCTTTTAAATCCTTTTATTTTAAAATTAACTCTGTTGATTTTTATTTTTTTTTGTATTTAATCGATAACAGCGAAGTTACGCATGTTAAAGTTAGGAAAAATATTTTGATGTTAAGCAAAACCTGCTCCATCTCGTTTTACATAAATGTTGAAAATTTGGTCGAAATTGATGCATTGTAACGAAAGTTTTTAGCGAACACCACTTATGAAATTTGCATTTTATTAATATATATAATATAAAAAAAATGCTTGTCGACTTCACTGTGATAAAGTGCTTTGTCCTGAGAATCCTCGGGAGTGGATGGGGTTTTGTATGTTTGGGCAGTCGTTATCGATGGCGGTGGATGAAAAATCGGCACACTATATCGATTAATGAATCACAAAACACCTCGGAATATTAATCATTGGCGGCTCGGGAGAGGAGATGGAAGGATTTTCGCGATTAAATTGGATTGAGATGACTCACATCTTGGACCTCGAGGCACTACTTTTAGAAGATGCACACACACGTCTTGACACACACGTTACACCGACCGAACTGCGGTTGCCCCACCCCCCGGCTTGGGTCATGTGGGACCCTGCTTGACCTTTGATTGGTCCCTGTCTCTGTCGGCCATGATGGTAATTTTGGTCGGGAAGGAGCTTTGCCTAACATCCCAATCTCTCAGGACATTCAACTCTGGAATATGAGGGCCTCTTTGTTCTAAGTGACCTAGATACACGACTTGGATCTGTCGTTCTTTTCTCTTCTACTTCTTCCATCTCCACGTCCTTTGACTGCCATCTTTATTTGAATCCATACAGAATACATTATATCCAACATGGTACATAATTATTTATTAGACAATATTCTTTATAATATTACAGATGCGCCCCCTATGAATAAGAATTTTAAAAGGGATCTGTATTAAATTCTGAAAAAAAGAAAAATAATTTTTTGGGAAAGAAAAAAAAATAAAAATTTTTTAAAATAGTGAGTGGTTAGATACAATTGGGGAGAAAGTAAATGATGGAAATAAGTAAAAAAAAGAAATTTGAGTAGATAGGGGTGCTTGCTAAACTAGGAAAAAATATGATAATTTTTTGGAGGAAAAAAAAAATCTTGCCTGCATAGGTGTTCAATCTTGCTGTGTGGAAACCCACAGCAAGGGAAACTCTATGAGGTGCAATCCAAACAAAACATATAAGACATTAACAGAAATAAAAAGAAAACTATAGACAATAAATTTTGGTGATGGAGGGAAAAAAAAAGAAAAAAGACATCTGATTAGCCTTTGGGGCGGTGAAAAAATATAAACAAAACATAAAAAAAGAAATCAAAGCTCCTGTATGATAACTGAAGGCTGATACATGAGAAGTATTGCGTCAGGTCAGTTGTTCATTCAGTTAGGACAAAACAAGGTTTAAACAATAAAAGGAAAAAATAAACTTGAGGTGATTAAGAAATTGAAAGGGTGATAGACATGGATGGTGGGAATAAAAAAAATAAAAATAAAAAAAAATAAAAGTGCTGGTTGTGTACAAGTCCTTTAAAATTGGTTAACAAAAATATACACAAAAGAAGAATATTTTTTTACATAACAATGTCCAATCTTTGTTTATTATAGGGTCGTAGGTCATAAGGTTGCCAAAACTATATAGGTGCGTGAATGTATGCGAGTGTGTGTGAGTGTATGTTCCAGAAAGTAACTTTAAGTGTGGTGACACGCGAAAAGTGACGGCGGGTTTGTTTACATTCCGCAGGGAGGATGTGACGTCGGTCACGTGATCGGAAAGGACGTGACGTCGGCGCGGCGGAAGGTTTCTGTAAAGTGGACGCCAGCTGACAGCGGGGTGATCGACGAGTGTTTGTAAAGGTGGGGAGATTGCTATTCGACTTGGCGCGCTCTAAAGAGGGTTTGGAAAATCTCTCCTATGATTTCACCTATTAGAGCGACCAAGGCATGACTGTGGACAAGGATGGTCCATAACTCCGGGAGAATTATTCCTATGGTTCGATGGATTAGTTCCACTACGGCGATGGTTATTTCGAATAGGGCTTCCTGTAGTTGGAAGATACGGTTGGGCTGCAGTGTATAGACACTGACATACAGTAGGGTGGCCATGGGTAATAGTACAGTGGGTAGGATGAAAAGGTTGATGAGGTATAGGAGGTGGAACAAGGGGAAGGTTTTCACGTTACGAAAAAACCTTGCCTGTAAGGGAATTGGTTTGGGATCAGCCCTAACTGTAGGGATTGGGGTTTTAACTTTGGTTATATGGGTTGGACGGGATATTGCAGGTTGGGGAATATCGCGTTGGGCGATAATGTTACATTGTGGGTCAACAGGGGTGGTAGTGGTACAATTGCCTATTGTAGGAGCAAAGCGCTCAACTGTAAAGAGGTCTGGGGTGAGGTGCTCGAACAGTGGTGGTAGCGTCCTAGATTGGGGTTTAGCAGGGTGTGGTATCAGAGTGGGAGGTGCGATATAACGAATATTTTCGTTATAGTACTGTAATTTATTTACATGGACTGTGTCGGTATTCCGATTTAGAGGTTGGTTGGGTCGGTTTATTCTCACCACGTTGGGAGAGATGATCTCTAAGATCTCGTAGGGACCCGTGAAATACGGAGCCAGTTTGCCTGTATTGGGGTGATGGTAAACTTTTACCAACACGAGATCTCCGGGTTCAAAATGGGGTGTCTTATGTTGTTGGTCGTAGGCATGTTTGTCCTTGAGGTGCTTGGCCTGGGTACGTTCATGGGCTATCCGTCGGGCTGTGGTTAAAACGGGGTAGGGGTTTACATGCTCAGTGAGCTCGGGAGGTAGAACGCCGAACATCAGGTAGCCAGGTGGGAACCCGGTAACTGAGTGGGGCGTGTTGTTATACACCACAGTAACGCGCTTCGCCAGCTTAGTCCATGCGGCTTTGGGGTTTTCCAAATGGAGTAACCTTAGTTTGCCTGTTAAGGTAGCGTTCAGGCGCTCGCATAGACCATTAGCTTGGGGGTTGTTACTGGTGGTGAGCAGGGGATGGATGTTCCTGTTAATCAGGAACTTCCTGAACTTTGGTGAGGTGAACGCAGGCGCTCTATCCGTGAGTAGGCGTTTCGGAGAGCCGTCCTGCAACACTCGCTTTATCACCTGTTGATAGGTGGTGATGCTGGTAGATTTTGAGGGGATCCCTGGGAGGTGTTCTGGTGATGATGGGTGGTGTGTGTGGTACATGGAATGGTGTGTGGAATGGGGATGTTTGGGTGTATGGTGAAGGTGGTCCGTTTGGACCTTGGTGGGGTGTGAGAGGTTGGCATTGGGTGGTTGTTCTGGTACCTTGACCCTATAATAAGAGCAGTTGGCTCTAAAAAAGTTCTTTGATTGGACATGGTGCGGTGGTTGGGTGAGTCCCTGGGTTGTGGACGTGTTGTCCGAAAAATGCGCATATTGGGTATTGTTGGCGGAAGGCGGAAAAATAGTGTGGGCCTTGCATAGGTCCGCCTGGCATTCCCAATATGTGCACCTTTCGGGCAACACAGCAAAGTGGTAGGTCAGGGGCGACAAAGGTGCGTCGAGTTGGTACATAGTGCCATGTGCAAAATCGATTTTTAATTTGAATTTACGGAGGGTATTAATACCAAGTATTCCAAATGGTAGAGGGGCGTCCACCACGTGGAATACTTCGTTTTGGGTTATGGCATGAATGGATAGGGGGAAGGTAATCTGGCCTATTGTTGGCACGTGGCCATCTATTGTCTGTAAATTTATTATTTTTTTAGTTATTAAATTTAGGTCAGGGAAATTATTCTTTAAATTTTTATATATGGCACATGACACTAGGTTAACGGACGCACCCGTGTCTATCAGGAATGGTAGGGACAGTCCATGGGAGATTGGCAGTCTAATTGTCAGATTGACGAAAGGCCTGGTCAGTAGGCCTACCTGCTGGCTGCTGGTCTGGGGCTCCCTTGGTTATCCCAGTGGCTTGTGCGCGTGACGCTGGGTGATGGGGCTGGGCTCGCGGCCGTTGTTCCGCTAGTTGCGCGGAGCGCGCTGCTCGTGCGTCTCCGGAGGCACGGGGCAACTGCGGGGCTTGTCTGAGACGACACTCAGAGTGCCAGTGTAGTCCACCACAAAAACGGCAGTCTGTTGGCGGGGTCGACCTGGTTGGCACTGTTCTTGGACTAGGTCGCACCGGTGCGTAGGGGCCCAGTAGGGGTGGTGCGTGCTCGTCTGGGTGCCTTGGAGATGGTGCGCCGCTGCCGCGGATCCGCTGCACCAGCCGGAACCATGCACCTAGGTTCTCTGGCGGCACAATGCGGACGAGGCGCTGGTCGGAGGGTGGCAGCCCCTCGGTGAGCGTCTCCAAGATGACCTCTTGTGGGAGGCCCAGTTGTAGACCCAGCGCGGTCTTATTCCGATAGTATTCTTCCAGGTTGGGCTGTCCGGCCAGCTTCATGGAGAAGTATTGGGCATACGTGGCCTCATTGGTCTCCGGATAGAGATCCAGGAAGGTCTGTCTCACCTGGATGTAATGTTGGGTCTCCATCCGAAGCCTCCTGAAGTGTTCTAGCGGTTTGTTGTTCAGGTAACGGGGTAGGCGGAGCACTTTTTCCGTGTTGGTGAGACCATCCCAGTCTGTTTTCTGGTCATATGTCCGAAAGAACTGGGCGGCTGGGTAGGTCCCGTCGAAGCTCTGGACTTCTATCTCCGTCCGATGGGTCACGCGGTCGCTGGTGGTCTGAAGGGCAGATAAACACGCCGCGAGGCGTGCCAAGACGGCCGGCAACTCTGCCGACGGAGGGGGTGGTTCTATTTTGGGAGTACTTACGGCGGGGTTGTTTTCTCCCTCTGCGGTGTCTTCCTCCGCGTCTTGCGTTTCATTTTCTCGTCCATCCTGTCGGCTCTCTATAATATAAAAAAAAATGCTTGTCGACTTCACTGTGATAAAGTGCTTTGTCCTGAGAATCCTCGGGAGTGGATGGGGTTTTGTATGTTTGGGCAGTCGTTATCGATGGCGGTGGATGAAAAATCGGCACACTATATCGATTAATGAATCACAAAACACCTCGGAATATTAATCATTGGCGGCTCGGGAGAGGAGATGGAAGGATTTTCGCGATTAAATTGGATTGAGATGACTCACATCTTGGACCTCGAGGCACTACTTTTAGAAGATGCACACACACGTCTTGACACACACGTTACACCGACCGAACTGCGGTTGCCCCACCCCCCGGCTTGGGTCATGTGGGACCCTGCTTGACCTTTGATTGGTCCCTGTCTCTGTCGGCCATGATGGTAATTTTGGTCGGGAAGGAGCTTTGCCTAACATCCCAATCTCTCAGGACATTCAACTCTGGAATATGAGGGCCTCTTTGTTCTAAGTGACCTAGATACACGACTTGGATCTGTCGTTCTTTTCTCTTCTACTTCTTCCATCTCCACGTCCTTTGACTGCCATCTTTATTTGAATCCATACAGAATACATTATATCCAACATGGTACATAATTATTTATTAGACAATATTCTTTATAATATTACATATATATATATATATATACGTCAATCTGTGCATGCAGGTACTGCCGAAGCTGACAACAGCGCTGTGCACGGAGCTGGAGGCGGTACTGGCGAACAAGCCGCTCAAGGCCAGCTGACTGGCGGCGGGGGGGCCCCGGGTGAGCTCCCCCCCTCGCCGAGAAGACAGCGGCGTCACCACCGCCACGACCACGACCACGGCCACGTCCACCCGTAGCCATCACCGCAGGCCTCGCCTGGTGGACACCGTCCTCAATGCCTGTGTACTGCAATAACTGCCCCCTTGTCTCTCGCTCATACTTTTTACGCAGAATTATAGCAACAAATTATATGTGCATACTTACAGGAATATGGACTAAATAAATAACACTATGTTTTTTTTTTTTTTTTTAAAGAACTGCAACTGCTTTTTAAACATTAAAATAGTAAGGTGTTGGGAGTATTAACTTTTCTTGATATCTGGGCAATTTTGCTGTGGTCCATTAGAGAGTTAACAGATACTTCGGCATTGCAATTTTGAGTTAGAATTCAATAATATCGATTTATTTCGCACTTTAGTGCCCTATATATCGTAGTATGAGAGAAAAAGTAAATATCTATTTTTTAATTTAATATATATAAATTTGATATATTTAGCAAATATTGATTCTGTCTAAATTATCACCAATTACCACAAGCACTGTCATTCTCCTGATACTGAGCTAATTATTTCTTTCTTTAATATTTCTATTAATCTATCTATGAACGAACTCGATAAACGTTAATTTAAAAAAAAAAAACGACTAAAAAGTTCGTGAAAAAAGTTTACTATTATAGAAAATCACTAAAGCTAATTTTAAAAACTATCTAATTAAAAAATTACAAAATATATCGTCGCTAGGGAATTTTTTATTCTCTTAGTCGCATGTCTTTGCTTGTCAGTCCATCCATGCTCTTTGATTGTGCATAATTGATATTTTTCTAGCTTTTTTTCTTACAGATTAGGGTAGGCAACACAATATACAAGTTATTTATCTGTATATAATGGATGATTATAGGTGTAAAATATTTAAAGTTTATTTTGTAATTTATATTTTTCTATATGTTGTGTGTACATAATTATTTTCTAATATTATATTTTCATTATTCTATTTATCTCGTTTTCTGGCTAAGAAAAAATGAATCAAATAATAATATAAATTTCCTATTATTTTAATATTATATGGTATTTATAATACGCAAAAATAGAAGGATAAAAATTTACCTTGTATCTTGGCCCCCTCTGACATTTTTTTTCCTCTGTAGAAAGACATCTTGGTGTGCTTTCATTAAAAAAAAAACTTTTTTTTTGTTAATTGTTACAAATTTTTATAGCATTCTTTCCCTCATACTTTTATTTCGTTGTATGTCAAATGTACCTTGTTATTCGGATATTTTATTTCTTTTAGCTTTAGTAGTAAATTAGGTAAATGTATAAAGTGTTAATTTATTACTGTATATTTGTTATTGTTACATCTCTTTCTACTTCTATGACAAATATATATAAAAATTATCTCTATATATTTTATCATAACTATGTGATGAATCTTTCCTCCTCCTCGATATATTTATATAATATGCCAAAACTAATGTATGTAAAATTCTCTTTCAGTTGCCTATATTACCTTGAAAATCCACCCTATTTAATATCATGCACAAATGGAATAAATTGTGATAAATGTAAATAATTTGCATGTCTTTAATATGTGGTTATATTTGTAAATCAGAAACATTTATTTTAATAGAAAAAAACGTGTATATATATATAATTACGTTTAGAATATATTGTAAAGATTGTAGAAAATTTTTAGGGGAAATATTTATTGGGAATAGAGGGGAAACACGCCTTTTAATATTATTCTTAGTAATATAGTATAAACAAAAATATTTTTAAACACGTATTTATATTCAAATATAAATTTAAAGCATCCACTAATTTCATTTTTAAAAATTAGTCTTTTAGGAATAATCTATAATAATATTTTGAAACATTTGACCACCCTATTAAATATTTTGTATTTCGTTGATGAAACTATTGCAGACGACAAGCCTAGTGTAAGTTTTTGTTTTAAATTTATGCTATTTTTAAAAATCTTCGCTCAAGTTAATAACTTTTAATTTTTTCTCTCCCTCTCGATGTATATTTAATATACAAAGCAAAATAAAACTTATTATATAATCGAATCGAGATAATATAAAAATCTATCTCTCTCAAAACCTATATAGATATTTTAAAAATTAGATAATTGTACGATTTTATATTAATAATAACTTCTTCTCAAAATGATATTCTATTCTCTCAAAAATTCATTCAAATGAAATTTTGAACCAAAATATTTCCCCAGCCCTTTTTGAGCGTCAAAGCTCTGGCTAAGCCTGACCATGTACATAGTCGTGATACCTGCACATAGTGTTGTAGTACTGCCTTTAACGGGATATTCTTAATATTTTTATAAAATATTTGCCATTCCTACACACGTTTTCTCCTCTACAGTAGAACTTGATAAAATATCTAAAATAACTTATCTACCTTTGTGTTTTCTCATCGATGTGCATTTATCAACTTGTGTGTGAAATAAGTTATTTTAATGTAGTAAAAATGCTTTAAAAAGGGCTTCACAATTATATATAAACTAAACAACAACAAAGAAATACTAGGCTTTTTATTAAATTCAACCTATATCTTATTCTAAATTAACTGAAATCGATTTTTATTGAAAAATATTGTTCGTTTTTTATTTTAAAACCTAACTAGGACTTAAATAGATTTAATACTGATTCTTTTCGATAAGATTTTCAATATATATAGGTTTGAAATATATTGTGTGAGGCCCTTTTTAACAGTGACATCGTTTGATATTATTACCTTCAACTGTTCTGAAATCTAAGGTCTAGAATTACATTTTCAAAGAAACTACTAAAATATATTTGATCACATTTCTCAATTATTCACGTGATAAATATTTCCCCATAAAGGGCATCACCATTTTTATTCAACTTTTTGTGGGAACTAAGATGTCTTGCCGTTACGTCATTTAAAAGGCAAATGCTTCTATTGTTCAATCAGAGAGAATTTTACATTGAAGAGTGAAGGACGCAATAAACACGGCAAATGGCATCTTTTCATTTCCCAACTTTTTAGGTCTTTCAGCATGGCTCCCAAGTGGTAAAAACTAACTTGAGCTCTTGCCAACTTTCTACACATTTACTTTAATATTTGGTTCGTTGTATTTTCTTCAACATTGTACAGCAGATGCACAATATATAAACCAAAATGAAAACGCTTGGTTTTTTGCACTATCAAAACCAAGTTTGGGTGCCTTTCCCATTTATTCCTTGCCTTACTTATAGGCCATGATGCCTTGTATATTGCCTTGGCTTGCCTATTTTATTATAATAAAAGTTACGAAAATGAAAGATTTTTTTTTCACTCTGTGCCAACTAACTACATACTTACGTACACCACATGTCCAAGATGTAACCATGCACATATGTGGTAGATGTTTTAAAGAAGAGTACGACTACACATACCACTCCAGGAATCCATGTTACTTTCCACAACACAAAAGTAGGATCTTTAGAAGCAGCTGCTAATAATTGTCAACCAAAATGTCATCTAATGGACTTAAATTTTACAAGAAGCACAACAACTACAGTCTTTGAAATGATGTTTCTAGATGATATGATATGATGATTCTATGATAGAAAACTGATTTGAGCGCATTTTACTAACTTCATGGGATGACTTTTCCCCCAGTTCTAACTGGGATCGACTAAATTAGAACTTGTAAATGTTTCTAGGAGAGACAAAGATACACAGGAATCTGTCTTTTATTATGTGGCTATATTATCTATTTTATCTTCTGTATTATGTCCTTATCTCATAAAGGTTTAGACATAATACAGAAGATAAAATAGATAATATAGCAACCCTTACCAAATGCAGTAAAAAAGACTTCAAACTACTCAGTAGACAAATTTCATTAATGGATATACTTGGCAAGAGTCACCTCAATACAAATTGTTTTAGTTAATTGCTCTTTATTAATTTGAACTACAATAAGGTGTATGTGACTGTACTCCTATAATTAAAGACATCTTCCTGTCATATACAACATATACAATATATATATATATTATGAAAAAGGCATCTCCTTATTGTGCAACTGAAAGTTGTTGATGGCTTGCGCCATCTATCGGAATAAATATCAACTATTCTTGTTGATTTCTAATTATTCCAGAATCGGCCAATTACCCATTCTTGATTAACTTTCAGTTGCACGATAAGGAATGCCTTTTTCATAATTTATGAACCTTATCCCAGTACAATATCATATTTGTACTATTTTTTCATATATATATATAAGGAGAGCTCTCTCTCTCTCTAGTTCTGTAAACCATGTTTCAAATTCCTCCTTTTTACTGAAGTTTTTACTGTAAAAATACAAGGCAGGAGTTGCCAGTAAAAGATCATATATTAGACACTACTTATTTAGAACAAATTTGAAGTTTCCCTGTGCTCCAAACTGGTTCCATTGATAGAACCATCATAATTTTCATCTCTCTTTTTTGGCCTTATTTTGTTTTTAAGCTTTCAACTCACATTTGGGATTATACAAGATTATATCTGCGAGAGAGATGTTCACCTTTATTTTTATCTCATTTTTATTTTTATTACTTTGCTGGAACTAAAAGGTTTGATTTAAAAAAAAAAACGTATCAACATATATAGACTCAACAAGACCAAAAATTTATCTTGTAACCCATGATAGTGACCTGAGGACTAAGCTCTAATGATAATACCAATGCAGCTATAAAGCTGCGTTTCTCAGATAAATATCTTCTTCTTATCTGTTATCTTGTTTACACACTTGATAACAGTAACTATTTAAAAACATGCTGTGGTAAAATTTTTCATTCAGTACTTTTGTCTGAAGATGGTAACAATGCTGTTACCGAAACGAAACGTCACACACTATTTATTTATTTGTATTTGGTCTTATTACCTTGTGTTTATGCAGCTATAAAGTTTAATTATTTGGGAAGTATTCAAATATTTTTGTTTTAAGTACACAACTCCCAAACTATATTTAGGACTGTTGCTCAAATGAAACATTTATCGTGAAATGCTTTAGGTGGTATTTTGTTACTTGTTTCCTTTAGAGATAAGCCCATCATTTCTTTATGTTATCAATCCTGTTTGTTCTTGGCCTTCCACATTGAACCCATTAAGGCTTTGAAGAGTATTAGGTCTTCCTAGTTAGATTCTTGTAAAAAGGTTTGCGTTGTGTTTACAAAGAAAAATAAATCTTACTCCATTCTTCATCATTTGTAATGTAGGAAACATTTTAGATCTTCAGCACACTCTTCATCCCAATCTAAAACAAGGTTTCTGTTCTCATCAGGAGAGACCACACCTCAGTACATAAAATTGGTATTCTCCAGAGAATTGAAATCCTATTTTAATCCTCATTTATTATCTATTTGTCAAGTGTTATTAAGTTAAAAAACGATATCACAACTTAATCATCAGTATAGTGTTTATGATATCACAGTGAGGGTCAGGTGTGAATTAAAGGACAGAATTGCACTAAATAACTTTTATTCTTCTACTCCATGGAAAATAGAGAGGAGAAAACTTTACAAAAGACAACATTCATTTGGGTGAGGGAATAAAGCTAAGTTATAGAGGGGGGAGAAGTGGCTGCTTTAAGGAGAGACTTGGCTAGTACATCTGTGTGGAGTTTTGTCCACCTTTCCCATCAACTCACAGTATAAACTATTTTATTCATATCTTCCCAAACCTATCAATATTGGAATAAAAAAAAAAAGAAAAGGATATTAAACCCATAATTTTGTTCACTGTGAAAATGGCTCAATTGAGATTGACCAATGAAAAGAAGATTAAATCCAAACATTATGTTTGAAACACCATTGCTAGGATACATTGCAGGTGTTAAGTACATTCCAGTGGTGCTATAGTCAGTTAGAGAATAATTATTTGGATTGAAGCTTATTGACATTTTTGGATTTTCATTGGCAAACCAGTAATTTAAGCCAAGTTCAATGAATCTAGTTTTTTTGCTTTGAAAATATAAAATGCGCTATTGTATCAAATAGGTTAGAAAAAAAAATGAGTTTTCATATAATTTTCCTCAGATTTACTACTTTACAATCCTGATTGAATGAAAGCCAAAATAATTTTTCACAACCTTAATCTCGCTCGTTTTTTTCTACCTTTCTTAAGCAAATAGAAAGATATCCAATACCTGCCTATCTTGGTTCCCAATTCTGAACTTATCCAAGGAGAACAACACAAGTAATGTCTGGAATCTTTCAGAAAAAAAAAAAGACATTAAATTCAAATCAACATACACAGGCCATTTTAGAGGGTTCTTTAAAAATAGGTGATTAGAGGATTGATTCAACAAAAAGTTAATTTAACAAAAGACCAAACTTAAACAAAAGAATGGCTTTAGAATTGGATGATTATAAAAAGCTATTGGGTATTTCTCATTTCTCACACATCACCTTTTGTGACATTAGCCTGTGTTACAAACTGTTGAAACCATGCTGGAGACAACTCTGAGAAAGAAAGGGTTCAGTCTGAGGAGTTTACAGAAGAGAGAAAAAAAAGACAATGATTTGGCTTTGTTATGCCTTAGCTCATATACAAGCAGATAGCTGGTGTACTGAGGGCCAGTTAAAAGGTTTCATGGAGACATCAAAAATTGGAGTTAATAGATATTCAAGTGATCCTGTGCTTCTTTATATCAAAGAAATTTTCTTTTTTTAAGTTGATAATAAAAAAAAAAAAACTTAACAAGCTTAACTCTCCCCTTCTACAGGCTTAAAGAAAGAGCTTTAAAGCTAGCAGGGTTTCTTTTTTTTTATTATTATTGTTAAATCTTATCTTTCTAAAATAAATAAATAAGTTTTTTTAACTTTATCCTTTGTTCTGTCAGATACTTAAGATTTTTTTTTAATAAGCAAAGTACTTTCTTTGGTTCTTTATATATAGACTTGTCCATCATCCATCCCAATCCATTTTAGCACATGCTGGGGAGTGACTTATTCAGTTATTGAGAAATGGGATTACTTGAACATTCTATATCTTCTCTCTCTGTTTTGCCTGAAAGAAGTCTCATAATAGCCAGGGAAGATAACTTATGGAGTAAGCAAGGGAGAACCAACTTCCTGAAAAAGAGCATACAATCTACTAATTACTATCCAATGCAAACCTGTAATTAATCACTTTTGAAAACTTTACAATCCAGTTTGTTTCTGAAAGTGTCAATACAGCATAGGATGAGCCTTATTTGCACATTTACCAACAAGTCTCTCCCAGCCACTCTCCTGAAGGTAGGGGACAAACTCTAAATAAAACATTTAGATAAAACCCAATTATTTCTTTACCATTTAGTAATAGAGCTCTCTTCTTTTTTTTTTTTTTTATGTTTTATTAGCATTTTTTTTTTTTTTAATAATAACTAAAAAATATCACTCAAACAACATATCTCTGTATATATATTATTTTGGGCAACAATTTTTTTTTAGAGAGAAAAAATAAATGTTCTTTTATTTGAAGAAATTATTATACAAAGAGGGTTAGTTATTGCCAATGGATATAGAACTAACGTGAAGCAAAATTTACATGGAAGTTTTATATATTTGCACAATAGGCTTCTTCTTCTCTAAGATTGGGTTTTGTTTTCACCTCTATATATCTTCAATTTTCATAGTGTGGGGGGCTGCAGCGCTTTATATAACAAAAAAAAAAAATAAAAAGCATATATTTAAAAATGAATATATTTATATACAGTAGAACCTCCCTGTAAAGAACATCTAATTGCAGAGCCAAAGTGTCCTTTAGGGAGTGATGTCCTCTTACCAGAGAGTTGCAAAATAGTAAAAATGGTAATTTTGTAAATGAAAACTGTCTTTTATAGAGAGGTGTCCTCTGGCGTGAGTGTTCTCTCATGGAGGTTCTACTGTATATTTTTTCACCCAGAATAATTTTTCTTTCTATATAAAATATTGATGAGGTACATTTTTTCTATATAGGGAATCACGAGGTAACAAGACCAACAAATCCAAAAAAAGTAATTTAGAATGATATTGCAGCAACAATCTTGTTGGTGTGCAACAGCACATAGAAATTACATATTTGAACCTGGTCATGTTACCCCTTGTAATATATATTATTCAAAGAAAAAAATCTATTTTTATTTTCACTGATCTTTCCTTGAATAGCATTCACACCCTCAACAAGATTGAAAAAGAAAAAGCCAAGAAATAACTTTTACTTTTTCCAAACCCAATGAAAGTGTCAAGGATATTCAAAGAGAGAAAGTGGTGAAAATAAAGATATTTTTTGAGCCAAGTGAAACTTTATTCTGTTATAGAGAGATTTATAATCCTCCGTATCAATTAGATAAATCAAATTCTCCGTTAAAACCCGAAAACTTGTAAACTCATTAAAAGTGTAATAAAGAAATTATCCTCGGAGATTTGATTAATCTAATTGAGAGAAGATATATTCCTTATAAAAGGGTTTCATTAAAAGAATGTTCAATGTGTATCTGCCTTATTATTATTTTTTTAATAGCAAAGTTTGCCTTAAGAAGAAGTAAGAAAAAAAATCAAACTTATATTCAAATAAAATACTATATCCCCCTTCAATATGTATACTATTACCCTGTTAACTAGTACTCAAGAGAAAACTGCCTTGCTAACTTAAATTAGCCTTGTAATACCTAAGCAATAAAATGGCAAAAACTTATCAGTATGTAAATATAAGGCGCATATTCGACTGCAGCTATTATAAATATATATACATACATAAAACCTATATATAATCCCCAGATATATACAGAGTAACCCAAGAAAGGTTTACCAATACTAAACAGGAAGTAGATTCTGAGCATAGAGTCTTGTTGTGCAACGGTGGCTAAAAATAACTTCTAGATTTGCACGATGCAAAGCTTGGTTCATCAAAACTTCCTGCTCATTTTTTATATAAAGCTGTAGTAATACTCAGCAGCTAAACGTGTTCTTACCTCAGAGCTTTGTTTTTTTTACCTATTTGTTGTAAGTCACACAGCAGTAGGAACAAAACAAGATATAGTTCAGCAGTCATAGGTGTATGTGGATTTAGCATTGAAATTCTATAACCTACTGCAAGAGAATAAGAACTGAAATCATTAATGTGAAAATCCCAGGAACAACTGAAAAACTCTTGTTTCTAACTTATACAACATTTCAGTCTTCTCTTTAATACAATCTCTGCAATTCTTGGAAAAAAATTATCAGAAATAAAAAAAGAATGGAATGTGCATATTCTTCCCAAAAATTAAAAAGAAATAGGTACTGGTGTGAATACAAAGGTGCAAGTACCCTGAGGAATTTTACAAAATCAGGTTGTCTGTCTCAAACAGCTTCACACAACCCACAATTCCCCCCACATACATAAAGGAATAGAAGGAATCAACAAATGATGATAACTAGTATGGCACCTCAAACATGGAGCAAATCACATTCTGCAACATAGTGAACCCCCCAAATGTACCTATCTAGAGAGTCATCCAGAAAACTCTGCCAAACATATTGTCCAAGAGACTGCAGCAGCAATTAAAACAAAAAGTATTTCAATCACACCACACCCCAGCGTGACTACAAATTCAAGACCAGAGAGGTGAAACAATTATTGCTATAGTATTTATCCCTCCTCTCTTTACAAGAGTCTGTCTAGAGAGTTTTATGCAAATTAAAATATATATATTTGAAGTATAATAAATAGAAGTGATAACAACTAAGACAACATAGCTATATATAACAAACTAAATGAAGTCATTCCTGCCATATTTTAGAAGCATTAAATAATATAGCTTGTAGGAATGACTAGAAAAGATAAAAGAACTTGCCATAAAAAGAAACAAAGAGCTCTCAGTAAATGGCAAAAGCAGCTAAACACAGAATGTGGTGGTGGTGGCAGGTGTTAGATAGAACCTATGTTTGCTCAACATACAGTGTTCTATCAACTATAGTTTCCAGATAAACCAAAAAGTAATCAGCAACATGGTGGGATAAAGTTACAGAAATAACACACAAGCTTAAAATAGTTCCCAGTTACCGTTAAAGTTCTTACTTACAATTCAAATTATGTCTCATCATCTCTTCTTATTTTTTCACTTCTTCCAAGTAGTAACAGCTTATACTGCCACCCCAGGTAGAACATCTCATTCTTCTTATTAAAGGAAAATTTTCTCTCTTTTTTGTGACTATTAAATAGGACATTTGGTTTACAGCTAGCTGACAGAGACTGTTATAAAAATTATTATTATTATCTTTAAATATTTGAATTTAATTTGAATTTCCAGGTGGGAAACAAAACATTCTTACCTTAACCAAATTGCAACCAGACATGCCCATTTTATATATATTATACAAATTTATACCTCTTCAAAAAGAGAAGGAAAACTCCTTTTAACCCTAACAAACTCTAAGCAACTGCCACCACCAGAACAATGAAGAAACAGAGTGGCTTAACCACAGGGAGAGAAAGTAGTCAAATAGAGACGAGATTGGAACAACAAACCACACACGGGGGGATGTAATAGGTCAGGAGATAAAAGTTTAAATATTGCAGCACACACAGTAGAGAGAAAGATAGAGAATTAGAAAAATAGAGAAATTTTGAGAGAGAGAGAGAGAAAATTGGCCAATATATAGATTGTTTTAATATATACTCCTCTTTATATATATATTTAAATATTTATATAATTTATTGATTTGTATTTTTTTTTTACTTCTCTTCCCATATTTTCTCTAAAAATAAAATTATTAGATAGATAGAGATTGTTTTTTTTTTAAATGAGGTTAAACTTTTTTTTTTACCTCTTCCATTTCAAAATAGACATTTAAGTAGAAAGAATGAAACATTACGAAGGAAATAATAATCTCAGTTTGAGATTTGCCAAGCTTTTCTCCTTTATTGTTAAAAAAAAAAAGAAAAAATTCCCCCAAAAAAATGACTAGAGAAGATTCCATCCTTGACAAAAATAAGTGTTAATAAAATAAACCCTCACAACCTTGTTTTCAGCTCTTTCAGCTTCTCAAACTTTTCCTTCCTTTTTATAATACTATATTCAATTAAAGTAAAATATTCTTTATACCTTTTGCAAATTAAAAAAAAAAAACTGCTCAATTACCCCGTATATGTAAAATTAAAAAGCAGTTTACAAAAGAGATTTGAAAAGATATCACAACATAAATGTTTTTCTTTTCTTTTCAAAAAGTGTATATAAATCATTTTCAAAAAATATATATATATTTAAAATAAAAAACCTATATATATACGTATATATTTAAAAACTGTTTCACTAAAAGATGAAAAAGGGATTTAAAAAAAAAAAAAAGGCCAAATATAAAGGTAGTAAGAAGAGTTAAATAGGGGGTGAGACAGAGGATCTAAGAGAGGCTAGTGGGAACACCGGGAAGTTTGACACAGTGGAGGTCTAGAACTCAGTAGGCTCTGAGAGCCGTCGGTGAGGGTGCTTGGACCTGGAGAACACAGCTGATGATAGAAGTCCGGCCATGTTGCAGGCCAGTCTCACCTGATCTGTCCGGCCAGCAGGGGGTTCAGGGCATACAGCCAGTCATGGGCCTCCTTGGTGTTGGAGGTGTAGAACTTGTAGGTGTGCGGCCCGTACACCACCGTGAAAGCAGCCTGTCAGTATCCATAGGGTTAGTTAGTTCTGTGACTCTTTGTCAAATGGAGGAAGATGTCTTGAATGCCTGTCTGTGAACAACTTCAATCTCTCTAGGGAATAAGACCAAATCCAAATAAATAAATAGTGTGTAACATTTCAGTAATAGTATTATCATCGAAATGTAACTATTTATTTATTTGGATTTGGTCTTATTACCTTGTGTTTCTAATCCAAATTGGGCTTTATCAACTTCAATCTCTCAACTGACCAGTAGGTGAATGCTATCACATCTTCCTTGTAAGATCAAAGAACAACAAAGTCAACTATGCTGAGCTCTAACTGCCAACTCTGCTATGTAATCCTGACACCTAGTGGGTCTTATGGTCTTTTTTTGTTACTTTAATTAGATCACAAAAAAAACGTTACAAAAAAAATCTTTGAAAAATGTAAGGGGAAAGTTTAAGCCAATAGAAATGTGGTTGAATGTATTGGAGAATTACTAAAAACTTATTTTTACCACAATTGGTATAATATCCTTCCTCCAAGTTGAGAATAGGCCAAAGAAAATTCAAACTTGTATTTATCTCTATGCACCAGCAAAATGTCCACAATTCTCAAATGATTAGGTAAAACTTAGCCAGAACATCCACAGAATGGCTGTCTCACCTCGAGGGCATCCTCATCGTAGCGGACCTGAGCTGAAGCCAGGTTGATCACGGCTCTCTCCAGGGGATCCCGCTCCTCCTTGAAGAAGAAGACGTAGGGCCGGCGCACCACCAGCCAGCATTTGAAAGCTGCTGCAGAGCCCCGAGTACACCACAGCTCCCCTCTGCGGGACACCAGGGGGCTGGGGTGTACCTCCTCCACCTCTGACACATACAGGGCCCGGGGACCTGGAGTGGAAGGCAGGGCACAGGGGGCTCCTGACGCAGGGCTCAGCAGGCTGGACAACACCACCATGTACAAATATGTTTAGAGAGAGAGTGCACAAGATTCTTAAAAGGTACAATGGTTGGGTGAGGAATTAAAGTCTTTTGAAAGATTGAAAAGATTTGTTTTAAAATTGGGCCCAATCCTCTATGGCTTTCAGAAAGTTTGTGTTTTGACATGGATCCAGGGCTAGACAGCAGCATTATTGTAAGAGTTTCCTGGTGGTACAAGGTAGGGTTCAGGGGTTCTTCATCAATAGAAACCCTGAAGAACAAGTTGAAAGATGTCATCACAGCTAGTGTCTTCCCATCAATCCACCTTCCATGCCCCGCACAGTCCTCTCAAGGAGATTCCCACATACTACACCAAAGACATTCCACATTGGGATGAAAACCTTGGTTGGGGAAACTATGGTACAAACATTAGATTAGAGATAAAATATTTATGTGGCAACAACTTAAAATAGGGTTATTTCACTAAGTGTTGCTACAGTTAATCGTAACAATGAAGCCACTGAACAATTAAGAAACAATTTTCTTAGTGGTCTTGAAACGTTCTTACTGGGTGGCTATATATAAAATAGGTTCAACACATCTACGAAAGAACATTTTTTTAAAATAGAACTTTCAACAACTTTATAACTGGTGTACCGAGTTTGCACACATGGCCCTGGGAGAACACTCACTCCTGAGAGGACAGACTGGCTGAGGTGGAGATGCAGCACTTCTCCTTGCTGGGGGAGTCCACCGGTGGAGCCTGGACATACATTCCACACTTGTATACATACACTCAAGTAGTCTCACTGAAAGAGTAAGATTTTTTTTTTTTACAGTGACCTGTTAAAAAATCATATTGAAAACTGCAGTGTGTTGTTGAATGATTTAAAAAATTATGGACTTGACAGGAATGTCTTGTTCCCCAATAATGAGGGGCACAATAAACCAAGATGAAATTCCAGCAGCAATCACACTGATTTTTAAAAATATGTATCCTTTGTCCCTTCAGACCAGATCCTGGTCTTTTAGGACACAGTACTGAGTACTTTCTCCAGTTTCTTATATTAAATCCAAAAGACAAAAACCTCTCGCAATCAGTATCTGTTATTTGTAATAATAAAAGATACTGATTGCGAGAGGTTTTTGTCTTTTGGATTTAATTTTATGCGCAAGTTCTTTGATCTTAGTTTCTTATATAGAGTGTCCAACCCACTATATTTCAGTACATGCTGACAACTAAATGAGAAAAACTTTTGTGCCATTATATGTCATTAAGAATAAATGTAGCGAAGTATCATCACCTAGTTTACTTGACTTGGAATATGATGAAAAAATAGTACAAATGTAATATTGTACTGGGATAAGGTGCATAAATAAAGAAAAAGGCTTCTCCTTATCGAGCAACTGAAAGTTGCTGATGGCTTGCGCCATCTATCGGAATAAATATCAACTATTCTCGTTGATTTTTAATTATTCCAGAATTGGCCAAATACCCATTCTTGATTAATCAAGAAAAGCTAACCACGGACGCGTTTCGGGCTGTTGGCCCTCATCAGCGTGGTGCAAGCTGTACCTCAACGACCAAAAAATTGGTCATTAAGGCCTCCCGAAAAATCATGAAACGGGTAGTTATTTTTTGGGCGTTGAGGTACAGCTTGCACCACGCTGATGAGGGCCAACAGCCCGAAACGCGTCCGTGGTTAGCTTTTCTTGATTAATCAAGAATGGGTATTTGGCCAATTCTGGAATAATTAAAAATCAACGAGAATAGTTGATATTTATTCCGATAGATGGCACAAGCCATCAGCAACTTTCAGTTGCTCGATAAGAAGAAGCCTCTTTCTTAAAAAATTGGAATATGATGTATTTATCCAGATTGTGTGGGCTACATTATACACTTGAATTATTTCACAAGAGCACATGTGGCTTTAACAGCCCATTTCCTCAAGCAGAGAATCCCCAAACAGAGAGAAGTAGTAATTAGACCGACCTTGTTGGGAATCTGGTATCTCCAGAGGCCCAGGAACTTGTTGGCCAGCTGGAACTCCTCCTGAGACATCTCCCAGGGCTGGTAGACAGACTCGTCAGGTTGTGTGCCGGCAGAGGGTGGGAGCTCCATGTCAGTGCAGTCTGCGCGGGACTCCTGCAGGCTTTCCTTGAGCAGCAGCAGGTGTCTCATGCGCTCCACCTGCTCCAGTCTCATCATCTTCTCCAGCTCCCACTGGTGGGTGAAGATGAGGGCGTCACCGTGAGGCCTCCACCCGCGCAGGTTCTCCTCCCCTCGCACATAGGTGGTGCTGGTGTCCAGGACTCTGCGCTGCCTGCGCTCTACCCCTGGGACCACAGCGATTGAATTTGGCAGCCATTACGTTGTAAGGCTTGATAGAGAGCCTGTATACACTCATGGACAAAACTTAGGAAGTGGAAAGTCTTTGATGTCTCTGGTCATCTGGTTTTTTGAAGGAGACAGAGACAATTTTGTTCACACTTGGTTATCTTGTGTCTTCAATAAAGGTCACTGTAATATCTTCAGAGTTATTGTCTGAATCCCAATATACATGCTAAAAGGTACAACTTCCTTAAGTTTTGTCCATGAGTGTATAGACCATATAACCTCTCCAATTCAACACACACACACACAGATTCAATAATTTCTATAATTCAACCAAAAAAATTACTGACCTACTTCCTTTCGCAAATCAGCGAATAGAAAACTTTTTTATTTGTAATAAAATAGTTTTCTTATTATTTTAGGGGGAAAGGAAGTTATTAACCACCAGAACCTTCCATGAGAGGTTAAAGACGTGGCTTAAAGCTGTGAGTTGGTTCTACATCAGAGGTTAGTTAACATTTCCCAAGGGTTGTGTGAATGATCAATGAAGGGAAGTGGTCCCGCGTAGGACAGTACTACACACATTTGTTCTGTATAAAGTAGCCCTGAGTTCACAATGTGAACAATATTTTCAAGCACAACACAAATGTCTAGATAGCTAGCAAGATGACACCTACCAGGACTCCCCAGGTCTGAAGCAATCCGCAGAGTGAGCTCATAGACCCCAGTGACATGGGTGGGATGGGGGTGACGGGAGGTGGAGAACAGCTGCTTCAGGGTGGCCAGTCTAGGGAACACATCTCCTTCCTTACTGGCTTGTATCTCACAACACCCAATTAAATAAACTACAAATTACATATTTTCTGGGCATATGGATTTATTAACAATGGCCTGGAAGGATCATGATGGCAGAACCAATGTTACCTCAGAGTATCTCTGCCGCAGACTGCCACACAGAGGTCTTTGGTGAAGACAGCGGGCTGGGCACAGTTCTCCAGCTGCACACACAACCAGAACCTTAGGTGACGTAGAGTAGCTCATTGCAGGAATCTACTCCTAAGGTTAAATATAGAATTTAATGCAATTATTCACATAGTTTCAATAAACTGTGGAAAAAAGATCAAAAAATAGAGAAAGAGGTCTATAGAAAATAATAAAAAAGAAAGGTTCCCCTGATCATGAGCATTAAAGATGCCCAAGTGTTGGAATAAATTTTATTCCAGAATATTGGGGGTAAACTATCTGGGTGGGAAGAGCCAAGTGTACATGGCTGGCATTTTATTTGAGTGTATTGGCTGGAATAAAATTGAATCCATGTTTAGATAATACAGTATAACCTCTCTGTAAAGGACACCTGTTGGTAGAGAGGTGACCTCTCATGGAGGTTGTTCCATCATTAAATGCCTGTTGTGTGGTCACAGAATTCTTATCTATAACAATTGTTTATATATATTTATAGAAGCACATAGGGCGCCTCTCCCGTCAAAACTAGACGCAATCTATTGACCATCGCTGTAAACTAGCGGCCTCGGGTTGGTGGACAAAGCCAGAACACCAGCTTTGGCAAACTGAGGCAAATGTCGACCTAGAGACCATGGTTAACACCCGAATTAATTAATTAGGTTAAAAAGACAATGTGAAAAAATAGTACAAATGTGATATTGTACTGGGTTAAGGTGCATAAATTATAAAAAAGGCATTTCCTTATCATGCAACTAAAAGTTGCTGTTGGCTTGCGCCATCTATCAAAATAAATATAAACTATTCTCGTTGAGTTTTAATTATTCCAGAATTGGCCAAATACCCATTCTTGATTAATCAAGAAAAGCTAACCACGGACGCGTTTTGGGCTGTTGGCCTTCATCAGCGTGGTGCAAGCTGTACCTCAACGACCAAAAAACTGGTCATTCAGGTATCCTGGAATAATTAAAAATCAATGAGAATAGTTGATATTTATTCCGATAGATGGCGCAAGCCATCAGCAACTTTCAGTTGCAGGATAAGGAGATGCCTTTTTTATAAAAAGACAATGTTTCTTTTAAAATAAATACAACAACAAAATGATTTATTAAGACATTTAGTCTTAAAGTTGACATTAGAAATCTCTCTCCCTATTTAACACACCGGGCAACAGACCTGGATGTAAGCCGACAGGGTGATGTAGGCAGTCTCCCCAGTCACCCGGTTAAGGAGAACAGAGTTGTGCAGGGAGCTGTCCCAAGCTGCCTCAAACCTGTAGAACAGCCTGCACAACATCTCTCTCAGTTAGTGCTATAACCTTCAGCTGGGGGGGGGGGTAACAACACTTATACACCTACTGGTCAATCTGGTGTCATTGTTGCAGACTTTTGTTCATGTACGGAGAGTTCTTGGGCCACTAATAAGTTACTCTACAAAAACACAAGGTAATAAGACCAAATAAATAAATAGTGTGAGACATTTCGGTAACAACGCTGTTACCGAAACATCACATACTATTTATTTGGATTTAGTCTTATTACCTTGTGTTTATAATCCAAATTGTACCTTATCATGGATTTGGTCTTATTACCTTGTGTTTCTAATCCAAATTGTACCTTATCATGGATTTGGTCTTATTACCTTGTGTTTATAATCCAAATTGTACCTTATCATGGATTTGGTCTTATTACCTTGTGTTTATAATCCAAATTGTACCTTATCATGGATTTGGTCTTATTACCTTGTGTTTATAATCCAAATTGTACCTTATCATGGATTTGGTCTTATTACCTTGTGTTTATAATCCAAATTGTACCTTATCATGGATTTGGTCTTATTACCTTGTGTTTCTAATCCAAATTGTACCTTATCATGGATTTGGTCTTATTACCTTGTGTTTATAATCCAAATTGTACCTTATCATGGATTTGGTCTTATTACCTTGTGTTTCTAATCCAAATTGTACCTTATCATGTACAAAAATAGAAACTAGAGAAGATAGGTGACAATGTAGGCAGGTATATATAGTGCCATAATATACTAGGGATTAATCAGTTTATATGTAAATAAATAGGGTCTGGTTTATTCTCTACTGTCACATGACTCCAATCAGCATTGAGATAGTAAAGTGAGCATATTGCCTTAGTTCAAAGATTATATTTAGGTGTTAAAAAACAGACTGGGATCCTAATCATGGAAATTTCCTTTTTGTTGTACACTAAGAAATGTTTTTATTATTTTATTTGCACTTAAAACAGATATATATTTGTACATATTTCTGAATCATTTTGTATCTGTTTTATTCTAAATCTGTGTTATAGAGATCTCTTCATTTGGTAATGGTGAAATTTTAGATTGCTAAGAATACCTAGACACCAGGTCTTGAAACTTATTCTTGAAACTTTCCATCGCATTTGTGTGCGAGCTAGGATTATATGATCCAATCACAGTACTGAAGGTCTTTTTTCTTTTTTTGCTTATCCCTAGTACACGTGGTACAGGCCATGATAATCATGGTGGGTAGAAGTAGGCGATTGCTTTTACTGTAAATGCACCACATGTGAAAAGCAGTTCAACTTTGCACTTACAAATGTGCCAGAGCCCCGTTTGGTTACTTGTACTCACTGGTGGGGTTGGACTTTTGCAAGAATCAGGGGCCATTGGAGCATTTTTTTTTTTTTTTAAATCAGAAAAAAGTGCTTAATGCAGGAATCGAACCCGGGTCGTAAACCAACGGTTTAGACCATCTTTCCACCGACCCCCTTATTGATGAAGGTCTAATGGATGGTAACGATGGCTCTACTGTGAGAGATTGGTCACAACAGTCTTCAATTCAACACCCCCAAGAGATTGGAATTTTGGTTGTATTAAGCCCATCTTTGAGTCTGTCTTTTAAAGATGATTATCAATTCATTACAACATCCACTGCTAGTGGACATTCTGTTGTCAACACCCAATGGGCTAATTGGGATTTGCAAAACGGTTGAATTACACAGTAAAAGTGTTGAATTGAGGAGTTTCAATACTGTATCTATAATACAAATTAAGCCATTGTTCCCCAAATACAGCTCTCCAATGTAGCTAGCTACCTGTCATCATTGGCCATGCGGAGATGTTCTCCAGGGAAGAGGGCCAGAGAGGGAACATCACTGTCATCCGTCACATCACTCTCAGGGCTGCTGCGGACCCTCCCTGCACACAACAAACTTGAGGTGAAACACACGGATAAAAATGTGGCAAAAAAACTACACTTCTGGATTTGAGATTCCCATACCTTTGCAAGTGTGTAGTATTGCCATGTCACCAAGTTGATGAAAACAACATGTCAATATCAAGGCCAAAGAGGACTTTGCAGTCAAACATCACTAACACAAAAACTGGGGGTATAGTGAAATTTACCTTATATTGAATCTAAAATATTAAAACCCAATATTAGTGGTACTGTATCCATTGAACCAAAAGTTCAGTTCCATTGCTATATTGAGGTTTTACTGTAAATAAAGAAATCCCCAAGAGGAGACTTGACAATAAACAAAGAGTTAAACAAAGGGTGAAGAACTCACCCACAACCAGCTCATGGACTTCCTTCCAGACAACATCTGCGGAAGGATCCAGGATGAGAGTGATTCTGATCCTGCGCTGGAGCCCCTGTCTCAGCAGGATGGTGTCGTCATCCACCATGGTGGGCACGTATCTGGACAGCAGTGAGGGATGGTAGACACTGTGTGTGTGTGTATGTAGCAGGCACAACTCACTCTCCACTGGACTCCAGCTCACACACCTCGAACCATGCCAGGACATCCACCTTGCTGTGGACATGACTGGTTGTGCTGCAACACCACCACATCTCTTTGTGACATCTCTCTCAAACAGAAGAACCACATATGTAACTTGGTACCTACAGCTCCAGAACACATTTTGGCTTGCATTACATGTATTAAACAGGACCTTTGGGAGAGGCTGCTGCTTATCATAAAATAGCTTGAGGAGCAGGGACTCATGGAATTTGTGTAATCTTTGCATAAGGGGATAAGAAACAACAGAAGAATCACGTCTAAAAAGAACAAACTACCAATTTATAAAATCTAACCCTGATACTGGATCAAACAAAAGTATTATACAAGGAAGGTAAAGGACGACTGGCTGCCATACTGCTGTTTTATTACATCCTGGACTGGATTATTTTGTTGGGAGGCCAAGTCAACCTCCTCCATTTTAAATTTATCAAAAGGTAAAATTGACTCATCCATTGATGAGCTCTATCATCCCCGACAGACACCATTAAAAGTCTCAAGCTTGACACCTTAATTGAGTGGAGATAAGAAGAGGATATGGTCAAATTTGTATTTACAGATAAGAATCAGATGGTAACAAGACCAAATCCAAATAAGAAATTTATGGATAACCTTTTAGTAAGAGAACTTCTTTTTCTCTCAAAATCAAAACTTTAGAAATTTTGTCTGACCACTTGTTACCAAAATAGCACGTATCAATTACATATTTAAAGTTGATAACTTGTGGAAGGTAAACTTGGTTTGTTGTTTTTACTTATTCCACAAACCAGGCAAGCTTGAGAACCACCCAACCAACTACAGACCTATCTCTCTGACCTCTATTCCCTGCAAAATCATGGAACACATGATTCTCAATAGGTTAACTTTTTATCTTAACCTCAACAACCTACTAGGCCCTCATCAAAGAGCTTTTAAAAAATATCAAAGCACAGAAGATTCAATCTTTTACTTCGTTCAACAAATCCAGGACAGCTTCCATCATAAACCTACAGAATCCACTATAGCAGCCTTCATCGACCTTTCCCAAGCCTTCGACAGAGTCTGGAAGGAAAAGCTAATTCTCAAACTCGACGAACTTGCAATAGAGGGAAGTATGCTGAGTTGGATCAGCAATTTTCTATCCAAACGCACCATACAGGTTAACTTCAACAACATCAAATCAAAAACCACTCGTATTTACCAAGGTCTACCCCAAGGATCAATCCTAAGCCCTATTCTCTTCAATATTTACCTAAATGATGTACACACTTTTATCAAACCGCCAGTTAAAATTGCCCTTTACGCAGATGACATAATCATCTGGGTCTCCAAAAACAACCTCTCCGATGCAGAACAATCTCTGAATAAAGCCATGAAAAATCTACAAAATGTAACTCAGAAACTAAAATTATCCATCAACATCAACAAATCTGAAATCGGCCTCTTCACCATCAACAACCACCTTCGCCACTGGACCCCAAATATTTTCTTAAATAATTCAAAACTTCAATATTCAGACTCCCCAAGATATCTTGGTGTCACACTCGACCCTGCGCTCACTTTTAAAAAACGTATTGACACCATGATAAGCAAAGCCAAAAATAGCCTCAAAATCCTGAAAAAAATATCAGGCTTAAACTGGGGTGCAAATGCCAATATCTTACGCACAACGTACTTTGCACTTGTAAGACCTATTTTGGAATATGCTACACCAGCCTGGATCAATGCAAGTAAAACTAACCTATCCAAAATAGACAGAATCCAAGCAAGCGCAGCTAAAATTATCAGCGGACTTCGAGGATCCTGTCCAAATCGCATTGCTGAACTCGAATCCAACCTTCTTCCCCAGCACCTAAGGAGAAAAATCTGCTTTTCAAAATTTATAACAAAAAAGATTAACTCTCCAAAAGAACATCTTACAGGAAAATTTATTAGAAATTGGGTCCCAAACCAAAGATTAAAACGCCCCATACCTCTCAACATGGCTCACAACTCTAATCTTTTAGACATCCCAATCAATCCCAAACACAGAACTTCCTATCCCCCACACAAAACTCGCAACAAACTCATCTGTTTCCCTCATCTACCAGACAATCCCCACAAACATGAAACTCAGCCAGAATTACTTAAAGCTCTTGGCCTCCAAAACATTGAGGAAAATAGCTCCCTCTTCGACATCACAATTTACACTGACGGTAGCCAACTTGAAACTGGACTGTCTGGCAGTGGAATTGCTATCTACAAAGATAAGATCCTGGAAAAAATCTCCCTCTCCCACCCTAGACATCTTTCAGTTTATAAATCAGAACTCTCTGCTATAGATACGGCTCTAAAAGACATCAACATCAACTCGCCAAGCAAAATAATAATCTACTCCGACTCAAGAGCAGCCATTTATACCCTTCAAAGCTGCTTCTCCAGTCAAGAACCTCTCCTCAAGAGCATTGCTAAGTCTGTAAACCGACTCCCAGCCAACAGTTCAGTCACAGTGCAATGGCTTCCAGCTCACGTTGGAATTCCTGGTAATGAGCTGGCAGACTCTCTGGCAAAGTCTGGAGCTCTTGGCCTACCTGAAGCAAGAGAATCCACCACCCAACTAGACGAAAGAGACCTCCTCCGTACCATCAAAACCCAATGCCTGCAGGAATGGAAATCTGATGCTGCACATGACTGGTACAGAGCAGGAGGGACAAGCACCGGTTCTGTCCTCCCAAGATAACAACAGTCTTTGATTTCCAGACTTAAGTCTGGTCATCTACGGACAATGACTTTCCAGAATGGTTGCAAGGTTTTCCCACTATGTACTAAGTGCAATTCTCAGCCTGCAACCCCAAGACATATTATTGACTGTATTGACTCAACTATTGATGAGCTCTACTCTTCCCCGGCAGACACCATCAAAAATCTCAAGCTTTACAAGCTTGATACCTTACCTTAGTGTGATTGAGTGGAGATAAGAAAGAAGAAGAAGACTTATTCCACAAGTGGTTTAAACGATCTCCATTAGGTTCCATTGTCTCAGCGTTTCTATTATAGTAGACATCATGGAGAAGGAAAGAGGGGTGCTGTTGGTCTGAAGACCTGGAAGTACCACTCGGTAGCAGCAGTTTATTTATTCTTGCCGGGAGTTGATGACCAGTGATGTGATGCCCTTGTCATAAACTGTTGATTTAAAAAAAAGAAAGAATAAGAGATTCAAGAGTTGTGTCAGAAAGTGACACCACCCACCTGGGGGAGGGGAACAGTCCCAGCTTTGAGGAGCGGATGGGAGGAGAGATGGGCAGGGTCTTGGGTAGCATCCGCCTGGGGGGTTGGTAGACTCCGACGGAGTTGGAACTGGGGGAGCATCACACACATGGTCAATGTTTTGTAGATACATTAATTATACTCTTTCTCATTAAGTTGAAATGGCTGAGAAAGAAAAAATTAGTGTCACAATTATCTTCTTTCGTGAGTAGTTAGAGACTGCTTTTTATATTGCAAGTGTGCTACATACTTGTAATCACTGGTTGGACTTCTGCAAGAATTGAAAGACAATACAAGCAATTTTATAATTCATAAAACATAATTTTTGTTAATTGAGAGCAAGTTTTGTTTTCCCTGTTCAGATTGATGGAAGCTAAGTGACTACAATAGTAGAAAAAGGGGCTATCAATCAAGGTTATAAAGAGCCCATAGTTCTGTCCCAGAGTTTCACTTCTTCCAGATAAACTGACTAAGAAGCTGTTTGTTCAAGCTTTAAAGCTGCCAAAATCTTAGTAAATTCTTTGGCTTCAGGAAACATTTAAGGATAAAAAAAAGAGTATGTAATTAGGTTGAATAACCCATTCTATAGGCAGGACCAATCAAAAACAAGGGAATACCAACTCGAGGAGCATGGAATTCGTGTAATCTTTGCACAAAGGGATAATACCTGTTATCTGCAGCATGCTTGTGCAGGGGATGCTGTTGGTAGTGTCCCAGCATCTCAAACAGCATGGGCTGGCTGGAGAGGTACTGGATGAAGGTCTCTGTCACTACCACGCTGATCTGCATCACACAGCACACTCAGCAGGTGGTACAACTTACCAGATAGATGGCAAGGCAGAACAAAATCCTAAAAAGATTTTACCAATAAGAATAGTGGGAGGTGATCAAGTCTGATGTGGTGGCAACTCTGCTGAGTCTCAGGGTCGGTGGAGGAGTGGTCTAAACCGTTGGTTTTCAACTGCTACCACCTGGGATCGAATCCCGCATTGAGAACTTTTTTTCTAATTAAAAAAATATGCTCCAATTTGTTTCATTGACAACAGTAGGGAGTTGTTGAGAAGTTAGGAGAAAAAAGTTGCAATGATCCCTTTAATTCCTTACAGATATGGCAGAGTAATAGCTTAGAGCCACATGGTAAATTGGCAGGAAGTATGTGTGCTGTTACCACATGGTATATGTGTTTTGTTTTTTTGCTTATCCCTAGTTTACGTGGTACAGGCCATGATAATCATGGTGGATAGAAGTAGGCGACTGCTTTTACTGTAAGTGCCCCACATGTGAAAAGCAGTTCGACTTTGCACTTAAAAATGTGCCAGAGCCCCATTTGGTTACTTACACTCGCTGGTGGGGTTGGACTTTGCAAGAATCGGGGGCCATTGGAGCATTTTTTTTTTTTTAAGTGAAAAGAAAAAAGTGCCCAATGCGGGAATCGAACCCGGGTCGTAGTGGTCGAAAGCCAACTGTTTAGACCATCCTTCCACCGACCCCCCTGGTATATGTGTAAGACACATTGCTGCATTCTACACTAGCAGACAAACTCACATTCTGAACATGGTAGAATCCTGGGAAGGCTCCCTTGCTCTTGTTCTTTAGGGGTTCGGTGGAGAAAGCCTCGTTGGGGTGATGGAGGAAGCTGAAGTAAAGTGTCAGGCATTGAAGGAGGAAAACTTGAGCTGCAGGACTTACTTAAACTGGCAGAAGATGTCTGCATACTCCTTGGAGATGTCCATGGCTTGGAGGATGGTGACACGGAAGGTGAAGGACTGGCCTAGCTGGAGATGGGGCCGTTCTGATTACAACACAAGTTGTATAGAGCTGTGATCTTTCAATCAAACAATGCAGCACAGTATGTGATCTTTATTTAAGAATTATTTGGTTTTTTAGTCCAAAGAGAAGAGTTGGAAGACTCCAAAAGCCCACCATCATAAGAAAGAAACAGTGTGTTCCAGAAGAATTATTTCTCACAAGTGGAACCACACTAATGTTCCCCTGCTTAGCAGACAGCGTAGAAAGTTCAAGATGGCTGACGGACACTGTTTTCATTCTCTTTATTGATAGGAAACTCTGAACTTAGGTGGGAAGGCTAGAGAAGAGGGTTAGTAAGTGAGAAGAAACAAAATATCAAACCCCAAGTCTCTAAAGGCTACATGACCAAATAAGTAAATTAAATGTAACTCTATTAAAAAAGACACTTCCTTTTAAAAAAAGCATTAACAAATACATTTTTAATGCTAAGAAGAGATGCTGAAAAAAAAAGGGTTTTATATGTGGGAAGTAAGTGGATTGAGGATTGCTGTAAATAAATGCTGGGTATGTAAATATGTTATATGACATGTTTGAGAGAGAACCCTGTAAAGCAAGCCATATGTCATGTGAACATATCAGACCATGGTATTGTGCTGGAATCTGGTCCTATGTGGTGAATATGTCTAGGGAATGACGTGGTAGCTTTACATCACAGATATATGGGTGGTAGGTCAACACTCCCTTATCAACCAGACACCAGCATTGGCTAAAGATTCCAAGTAACTCACCTTTGTTGACAAAGTCCTGCTTCTCAAAGAAAATGTTCATCTGAAAACACAACAAACAGTTTGAGTCACAGTTCCTACACACACCAGCATTCCAATTAGGCCAAAGTGTTCTTTAGGGAGAGGTGTCCTCTCATCAGAGACCAGCTAATTGCCAAAAATGGTCATTTTGGGAATGGAAACTGTCCTTTGTAGAATAGTTTCATGGAGGTTTGTTATTCTGTATTGGTGATGGAAACTGTTCTTTATGGGAGAGGTGTCCTGTAGCAAGAATGTCATCTCATGGAGGTTGTTCTACTGTGATATGTAAAGCTTTTCAATTAAGAGATTATATATTTAAAGAAATGCTTTATTTACATATATATGAAGAGAAATATATATTTTTTAAATAGAACAAAGTGAGCATGCATCCTCATACCATATGAGAAACAAACTTTAAAGAAAAAGACTACAGGAGATAAATCTTGTTTACTCCACACACTCTCTAGTGATTGTTTAAAACATTTTTATGTTGCTCCTAATGTTCATAATACCAAGGTGAAAATGGCCAAATAAATATCTTCCAAAGCTATCGCACAACAATGCCTCTTCATTATTATGTGGCAAAACCCTATGCTTTAACCCAGTGAAAACATATATAGTAGAACTACCTCCCAGAGCCAAAGTGTCCTTTAGGGAGAAGTATCCTCTTACCAAAGAGTTGCTAAATAGTAAAAATTTTTGCAAATGAAAAAAACTGTCCTTTATAAAGAGGTGTCCTCTCATGGAAGTTCTACTGTATATCCTGTATATTCTACTGTATAAGATTGCTCGTAAGATCTCAAATCCTCCTTAAAGAACTTAGTAGAAAGGTCATAGTGTATGTTCATATCATCTGTGCCATGTGTTGTTGATTCTTATCCCCTTGTGTAAAGATTACACAAATTCCTCGAGCTGTGTTTGATATGCAGTGGACTCTCCCAAAGGTCCTGTTTAGTACATCTATTGCAAGCCAAAATGTGTTCTGGAGCTGCAGGTGCCAAGCTACATTTTAGTCAAGTGGGGTAGATTTTGTTATTTTCTATCTTCAATAGCTTGAGATGGCCTGTTCTAAATCTGCCATGTGTGATAGACAGCACCAAGTGTCAAGAGGAGGGTGGACTTACAGGTTTGAGGTCCGCCGGGGGCTGGTGGTCAAACTTGATGCGGGCGAACTGCTTCACCTGGGTGTTGCTTGGAGAGGTGGACTCCTCATCATCTGTACACACGGATTGCCGGACTGCATACCCTAGGGTGGTCCCAGTAACAACAAGTGGGGAGCTAGGTAACTTTGTAACAGGAAAACCTCTTATCTTATACCTCTGAGAAGTAGCCCTCTTTGTAATATCAAAAATGACTATTTAACCTGACCAATCTTCAAGAAAGACACCAGGAGTAGCCATCATGTGGAGGTTCTACTCCATACTGAGATAACCAAGGTGGGAAGAAAGCTACTTTCTGGGAGACAAATTGGATGACGGGGCTTGAAATAAATCAATTATAAGGGGGGGGTGGATGGGGAATCAAGAAAGATCTTTGCTGATTAAAGTCCAAAATTGGCAGGATGGTCTGTACTATTGCATTCCACAACTCAGCTCCAACCTGCGTGAATCATTTTCTAAACAAACTATTCATTGTACATAGTTGCATATACCTAATTATTTTAAATTAATTATTATTGCATAAATAGTGCAGACTGTGCACTTTTGCCTGTATTGACAAGATGTCAGTAAAAGTATGTTAATTGTATTGTCCTAAGCTCTTTGTTTCTCCATATAAAAGGATTTCAGCTATTATCCCAATGAACCTGCTGTAATAAGCCTTGTACTACCATCTTAACATTCCTTTGAATTGGAAGTTAAGACATTTAACCTATAGAAGTGTGTTACCTACCCAGGACAGCCTGCAGCGCCACTCTGAGGTAGCCCTTGACATCCCCCTTGTCATTGACAATGGCCACCTTCTGGATCAGGGGCACGTCGGGGTAGAGCAGGTTGGTGAGGTAGACGTAGGCTCGGCCAATCATGCGGAACCAAGGGAAGCGGTCGTAGAAAGGATCCCCTCCAGCTGCAGCGTTGGGCATGGGCTGGTTCTCCGGCAGCTCAGTGAGGTGATACATCTCCCTGATGAGCTCCAGCCGGTAGCGTAGCTTGGCCAGGCTCCAGTGGTGGGTGGCCCCATGCTTGGTATCCACCACCTCCACTGCCACCACGGTGCGGCTGTCCTGCTGTAGGTCCGGGGGCAGGGGGGAGTACAGCGTGGGGGTCAGCAGCACAAACTGGAACTGCACCTACACACACACCACAGCTGTGGCCACACATGTTGATGGATTGATTTGGGTGAGGAGAGAATTTGTGCACACAATATTTCATCTAAAGACTATAAAAGGAAATAAGACCAAATAAATAAATGTATAAGTTTCTGATAAGGCACAATTTTGATTATAGATTATAAACACAAAATAATAAGACCAAATAAATAAATAGTGTGTGACGGTTCGGTAACAGCGTTGTGAATGAATGAATTCAGTACTTTGTCTGAAGATGGTACCAATGCTGTTAACGAAACGTCACACACTATTTTTTTTATTTGGATTTGGTCTTATTACCTGGTGTGTAGAAGTTTCTGTAACAATGATAAGGTACAATTTGGATTATAGATTCTAAATACAAGGTAATAAAATCAAATCCAAATAAATAAATAAAGTCTATGTTCCTGTAACAATGCTGTTACCAAAATGTCCCACACTAATTGTTTATATAGATTTGGTCATATTTCCTTTAATTTCTCATCTATAATCCGAATTGTACCTTATCATTCCCCTTAAAAGATAAAATTCTCCAATTTTTTTTTGTTTGGCACCATTCTCTTTTAAAGGTAACCGTTAAATGGGTATAAGCAAAATGTTTAATAGGACAGAAGCTACATCTTTGATGAGATGGGAAGCTCCCAATATTTAAAATTTCTATCAAACTATTATAGAAAATAAATGACATCCCCTTGGCAGAGTTGACTGCTCTTAGGCGCGTCCCCAGGTGGTGGATAGGGGAATGACCTTCAGATATGAAGAGCCAGCTGCGAAACAAGCAGAATAACTCTTAAGGAATAAGCAGTCGCGCAACAGCAGCATTGTTAGAAAGAGGAGAAAGACCTCTTTAAAAATCCTGACTTCAACTGACCCAGTTGATAGACCTCAGCAAGGGTCCCTCTCCAGAGATACGGAGGTCTGTACTCATGTTAGAGTCGTCAACAATGGCTTCCATGTTAGGAACAGCCTCAAATTACAGGCAAAGTCAGACTTTCACCAAAATGTACCTGGATAATGATGGTATGATCAACGAAAACTACACCCCATTCCACAAGGGGATAAGAAACAACATAAATGACAACCCACACCATTATAATTTCAAGTAAGGTTACAAAAACAACACACCTTCTTCTTGAGTTCCACACTGATGGCATTTGCCTCCTTGATGAAGACAGCATTCCCCCAGAGGTCATCCCGCAGGCTGGTGAACTGGTGCTGGCTCCACTTGTCAAATACCCAGCCTGCCAGGCCGCACTGGTGGGCTGTCCATGGCTGGTCATCTGGACATCAACCCTACTTGTCACAAAGATGGTTAAACAGTCAATTAAAATACAATATTCCTTACTGTATGTGTGTGTTTTCTCAACTCTGCTTTCTTATATTTTCTTAGAACATCCATGTTTTACTGAGAAGAAACCATGTATATATATCATTTCTTTTACTCCTAGTTTCTTGTACAGTAGAACAACCTCCATGAGAGGACACTCACGCTAGAGGACACCTCCTTACAAAGGACAGTTTTCATTTGCAAAATTACCATTTTTATTATTTAGAAACTGTATGGTAGTAGGACACCTCTTCCTAAAGGACACTTTGGCTCTGCAACTAGGTGTCCTTTACAGGGAGGCTCTACTGTATATAATTTCTTTCTCTTCTAGTTTCTTGTATTCGCATTACAGCCTGTTGATGGACTCACCAACAAACACCTCCTCCTCAGTCTGTGGCTCATTGGTGAGGTCCGCTAGTCCGTCTGGCAGGCTGTACATGCTGGACATGAGGGAGTAGTCCTCCACTTGCTTCTGGAGGCTGTCGATCTTGGCCTCGTAGCTCTGCACAGCATTCACTCTGTGTCTGTATTTGACATACATCTCCAACATAGGGTTGACATTGTCAGTTGGCCTACTACACAGAATAGTGTCTCAGCTAGCTGTCTCTCTATTCTACAAACCATTGAAGATAGAAAACAACAACAAAATCTACCCCACTTGCCCAAAATGTAACTTGGCACCTGCAGCTCCAGAACACAACAACAAAAAGCCTTTATTTAGGGTCACTGACCCTATACAGGATTCACCAGAGGTATGCATAAGAACAAAGCAGTGAGACAAAGGAAATAACAATATAGACAGAAGAAAAAGAAAAAAAAACAAGAAAGAGAAAGAGGGAAGCAAGAAAAACAACACAAAAAGAGTAGCAGTAAGAAAGTGAGGAGTGAGTGTCACTTGGCCTTCTTCTGAGATATGGACTTGTGGAAACCATAAAACGCCGTAGCAATATACTTATTCTGGGTCATATTGTCAATTATTGATGGAAGTGAAGCACAGAGTTGCCCAGTTTTGAGCATAAGGGTTCTTCTTTCAGAACAGAGCAATCAAAAAAATAGTGAGTGAATTCATTTTTTAGTTTTGAATTACAGAATGGACAGCTCCGAAACACATTTTGGCTTGCATTATATGCACTAAACAGGACCTTTGGAAGAGGCCACTGCTCATCATAAAACAGCTTGAGGAGCATGAACTCATGGAATTCATGTAATCTTTACACAAGGGGATAAGAAACAACAACTAGAATATAGGGGGTTTGGCAGCAAGGTGATATATATATATGTAGTATATTTTCGGGATTACTACATATATTCACCAACTTAAACACCTGTTTGGTAAAGTCAATTAATTTCCTAACCCATCTCTTAATATTTCATGAAATTGAAGCCGTCCCTGTACTGATGAGGGCCATAGCCTGAAACCATAGTATACAGGTTGTTGGCTTTTGTCTGAATTTGTCAACACTGGTGTTGAGGCTCATTCTTCGTCACTACTAATAAAGTAGGGGGGGGGGTCGGTGGAAGGCTGGTTAAACCGTTTGGTTTTCAACCACTACGACCCTGGTTCGATTCCCGCATTGGACACTTTTTTCTGTTTAAAAAAAAAAAAATGCTCCAATGGCCCCCCGATTCTTGCAAAAGTCAAAACCCCACCAGCGAGTGCAAGTAACCAAACGGGGGCTCTGGCACATTTGTAAGTGCAAAGTCGAACTGCTTTTCACATGTGTAGACATGTGGTGCGCTTACAGTAAAAAAAGCAGTCGCTAACTACCCACCATGATTATCATGGCCTGTACCACGTGTACTAGGGATAAGCAAAAAAAAAAACTAATAAAGTTTCTTACAAGGATGATGGGAGAGATGTTTCTCTAGGTGCATATATACTGCTGGTTTTGACAACTACACCCCTAGATCAAATCTCCCTCATTTGGCTTGTTTCTAAAAAATAAATTTGCCTCATGATCCCTAATTCTTGAACAAGTCCAACCCCAGTGAGTACAAGTAACCAAATAGGGCTCTGGCACACTTTTAGTGTAAAAAAAAAGTAAAACTGCTTTCCACATGTGTAGACATGTGGTGGTGAACTTTACAGTAAAGGAAGTTTGCCAACTACCCACCATGATTATCATGGCTGCCTGTACCACATATAATAGTAGGGATGATAATATTAATCAGTGCAAATAACCAAACAGGATTCTGGTACTCTATAAGTGCAAATTTGATATATTTTATATATTGGAGCACTTGTAACAAAAAAAGAGCTGCAAGCTCTCTAGCCATGATTATCAAGACCTATATCATATGTTTCTTTATTATTTTTATTTTTTTGCTTATCCCTAGTACACGTGGTACAGGCCATGATAATTGTGGTGAGTAGAAGTAGGTGACAGCTTTTACTGTAAGTGCACCACATGTTTACACACGTGAAAAGCAGTTCGACTTTGCACTTACAAATGTGCCAGAGCCCCGTTTGGTTACTTGCACTCGCTGGTGGGGTTGGACTTTTGCAAGAATCGGGGGTCATTATAGCATTTTTTTTTTATCAGAAAAAAAGTGCCTAATGCGGGAATCAAACCTGGGTCGTAGCAGTTGAAAAACAACAGTTTAGACCATCCTTCCACCGACCCCCTTTATTTTTTATTATTATTTTTTTTTTAATTTCACATAGTACACATGGTAGAACACAGGGAGAGAAATCACAGCTCACCTCTCTCTCCTTTTGGAAGAGTTCATCTGCTTCTTCCCTCTCCTTCTTGAACTGTTTCTCCATGGCCTCAATCCTGCCGCGCACACTACCCATGAAGCATCCGTCACTGTGCAGCACAGCTTTGGAAACTTACTTCTTTTCCATCTCCACCTTGAGGTCAATCCCTTGTTTCTCCAGGAGCTCAATCTGGGCAAAACTCCAGTCTGAAACCACATATGTATATAGGTTAGTGCCAGTTGTGGAGGAGCTGTATTTAGTTGAATTAGATTGAAAAGAAGAAGCAAAATTGATATGGCATGACTTGGATTATAGATTAGAACTACAAGGTAATAAAAGAACAAATGCAAATAAATAGTGTGTGAGGAAACAACGCTGTAACTGAAACTTCACACACTATACAGTCGAACCTCTTTAATTCAACACCCCAGGGATCAGAACTTTCGGTTGAATTAAAGGAAGTGTTGAATTAAGGTTAGATATGTTTTTGCACTGAAACCCTATTCAGGATGTATTCCAGATGGTCTATTTAAAAAAAAAAAACATGCATGTCTTTCTTCCTCTGAAATGTGTTTTAAATAACAAAGAGTTTTAATTGTATTAAAGGCATCCACTGCTGCTGCAGGTATTATTGATTTTGTGTTTAAATCTTTTATAATAACACGGAAATGGAATATTGAAATAAAATGTTATCATAATCATTGTGGCTACATTTTATGAAGATTTATTTATTTAAAAGGAAATTATTTGTAAATTAAAAAACTAAAATATTTCAATGCTGAAAATTAAAAGGAAAATAATATTATTAATTAGCGCACAAAGCCTAAATTCCTGCATAAAAAAAAAAAAAAACATTCGCAACATTGCGCAATGGCACTGCAAAGTGAAACTTAAACTAACAGAAACCAAAAGTGCGCAGGCGCAATTCTATTGGCGCCCGCCGATCGCCACTGCCGTAATACCTTTTTAGCGGTAAAGTTGTATGTAAAAAAACATTCAACTGTCGAAATTCGAATTTTAAAATGGTCGAACTATTGGAACTGTTGTATTATCGATACTGTCGAATTACGGTTTGTTATTTGATAGGCCGGAGGTCGGGACATCAGAATATGGTCGAATTAAGGTAGGGTGTCGAATTTGTGTGTGTCGAATTAACGAGGTTATACAGTATATATTGTCTTATTACCTTACACGCTTCGTGGACCAATTAAAGGAACTCACTGGCTTAACAGTCACCAAGATGGTACATCGAACTCATGACAGAGAAGGCTGGCGTCATGTTTGGGATGTAATACCTACAGTGGTCCAGAACGTTCGATCGCAAATAAAATGATTTACATATTACCTTATGGTGAAAAGAAATAATAGAAATCTTAAAGATTTAGATAAATAATTATGCCAATAGAAATCTTAAAGATGCAGAGAAAGCTGCCACTTACCGCAAGGTTTCTCTGAGGGAGACTTGATCTCCCGGGACTCCCTCGCTGCAGTAGTCCAACACAGGAGAGTGTGAACACATGGAGGAGATATGGGGTCAGTTGGTTTGCTGTTTAACATAATGTTGACATTCCATACAGCATTGGGATCCTCCACGCTAATTTTACCATTACACTCTGATTAAAAGACTGAGAAAAAATAACCTACAGAGAGCCAACTTTCTTTAATTAGGACACTTGTTAGCTATGAGAGAACTCTAGTATAAAAACAAAAACAGCTTCCAAGGATAAATTTCTTGCTTTATTATATATTGGGCTTTGCAAACTTTTCTACTTTAATTTTCCGATAACTCTAGTTCTAATTATAAGGAGTAACAATAAGAGAGTTTTAACATAAATTATTTTAGGGATTAACAGTGATTCAAAAGCACACAAGTGAAATATACAGTATACCTATACTGATAATTGAGACTAATCCTCTTGTCTCCCAGTACCTAAACATTAGGCAAAGTCACTAAGGACTTCATGATAGGTGAATGCATGTGTGTCTCCTGTTGATTCACAGAATCTGAAGCCCATACTGTGATAGCCCTACTTGGCTTCATATGGAAGTTGTTCCTAACATGGAGAACAGAACATCTTTGTTGTCGAACCTAACATGGTGTTAGACACAGCTGTTGACTGATAGGGCTTAGTTTTAAATGACCACACACATAATTTCACTATTCACCCAGTAACGTCATTTGAGTTTTTTGTGGGCATTTTATAGTTTTAGTCCCCACTACGCACTCTGTTGGTCCGAGGCTGCTCTTATTGGATATTGGCAGATAGCTGATGGCTGCACCTGGGGACTGATCTGTTAGGATCCAGCATTGACACCTTTGCTTGAACAACAAGTCCTCATTTTAATAAAGGTTGAGTGTATTTACAAGAAAAAAAAAAGGAGGTAAGAAGAGAAGAGTGCACTCACCTTGTTCAGGATGCTGGAACCTGAAGACGTGGTATTTGCCCAAGATGACCCTGGCTCCGGTGTACAGGGGGATGGAGGAGACCACCTGGCGGCCATTGATGAAGCACAGGGCCCCAGCGCAGGGCTCCAGGGTTACCATCCCTGTACACACCACTGAGATTGAAGATGTCTAATATAGAGATCAAGTTTTTTTTGCATCAAAAAGACAATTTTCAAACTTCTTCTTGGTTTAACTAATTATAATTTGCAGGGAAAGAGTACTCTTAGACCCTCTTAAGAATGTGACTTTATTTATATACTAGATAAAAGCCTATTTGTAAAATAGAAACAGATAGTTGAAAAAAATTAGCTAGAATGAGATTATAAAAGATGTTGATGTTGGGGGAAATTTTGAATGAAGAAAGGAAGACCTCCAGCAGTGTTGGGCATTAAAAAATTATTTTTCAATTAAATTGAAGTGCAATTAACAATTGTTAATTAGAAAAGTGAAATTAACAATTAATCAATTGTTAATCTTTAATAAATCATTTTAATTAATATTTGCCCAACACTGCCTGAGATAAAAAGTGTTTTTATTAAATACAACACACCTTTACCATCGTCAGCTGCAGTTGAACGCCTTTTTTCTTTTGCGACAATGACAAATCTGCCAAAGAGTCACAAATTGTCGGACAGCATGTTCGAGAAGAGAGTGGTACTGAAATGCAGTGTTGGGCATTAAAAAATTATTTTTCAATTAAATTGAAGTGCAATTAACAATTAATTAATTGTTAATTAGAAAAGTGCAATTAACAATTAATTAATTGTTAATTGTAAAAATACAATTAACAATTGATTAATTGTTAATTGTGAAAATTACAATTAACAATTAATCAATTGTTAATCTTTAATAAATCATTTTAATTAATATTTGCCCAACACTGACCTCCAGTAAGCTGGCTAGAAGGGGTCAAGGAAGATCACTAACAGATAATATTGGAAGATATTTGTTCATATAGTCGCCAAAAGTTGATGGGTACTAACTGTAACAATATCAACACAGGAATCACCCTGGGATGTTACAATTAAAGAGATCGGACTGGATAGGATCAATAATGTAATGCCAGAAATAACCCAGTGAAGTAGTAATTAATGTCTTACCCTGCTGCTTTGTATTCCCTGTTTTACAAGACAAACCTTTTAATACAATATAATGTGGCTTATGATTGTAAAACGACATTTTAAAATTATCCTGCATGTGTTTCTTTTAAACGAAAAATCGGAATTTATTTTTAAGGAGAAATAACGATTATTTCTAACCTTAGAGATGAAGTATGAAAGGATGAATTGTGAAGAGTAATGATAAATGGAAAAATAAAAGTGTTTCATGGATGGGAAATTATTTTTTTGTTTATCATTACTCTTCACAATTCATCCTTTCATACTTCATCCCTAAGGTTAGAAATAATTGTTATTTCTCCTTAAAAATAAATTTTGATTTTTCATTTAAAAGAAACACATGCGGGATAATTTTCAAATGTCGTTTTACAAGACTAACCTTCGTTATTTTCCAGGAGACAATGCTCATTCAGGATATGGCTGCCGGTCAGTTTGATGTCCTGTGGGATGTTGGAGTCAGGTCGTCCAACTCTGTACACACACATCTTCTCAACAAGTTACACAACAAACTTTCATAATTCTCAATTCATTTCTAATCATGGAAATTTCAGAAGCTTTTTAAAAAGAATTAATGTGGTGGAAGACTCGAGTTGTTTTTTTGGACATGAGGAACAAACCTCAATACATCTTTTACTAGATTGTCCTGTTTTTCATGACTACAGAATCGAAAATAATTTAATAGTAACAGATCCAAGTATTTTTATTTCCAGTAAAGAAATGTATATTAAATGCAATACCTTTTGTAGATATATTTTAAATTTTATAGCAACAAATATCTTTTAAGAAACTGATAATTTATATTATGCTTATTGTACATATTGCCAGACACTTCTTTCTTTTGTACACAGTTCTTTTCTCTTTTTTTTCTCCCTCTTTCTCATTGTTAACATCATATGACTATTCTATTCACGGCCTAAAATTATTGCTAATACAGTAAAACCCCTCTATAGTGATCCCCAATGGGACAGAGCTTTGGTTCACTATAGCCACGGTTCACTATAGCCACGGTTCACTATAGCCACGGTTCACTATAGCCATGGTTCACTATAGCCACGGTTCACTATAGCCACGGTTTGGCCTTTTTTTTAAACTTTTCTAAATTTTTAGACCGTATAATTAAAAAACAGCCATACAAACAGGAAAAGGCAGCCACATAATAAGGATCACTTTGTTTTAATTCCCTAAATTGACCTATTTCTTTACAGTAATGCTGAATATCAAAAGAAGTCATTTGATAATAGGTTCTTCTTATCATTAGCATACATGTTTATATATAAACCTATGTATTATTTAACAATTAAGCCAAATCCCCTAGGCAAAAAATTATTAATTATATATTTAAAAGGTATAAGAGTATTATAGAACAACTTTCTCAAATAATATAATACTATATTTAATTGAAAAAATGCCTCTAATACCTTGTTGTTTGAAAGTGAAAAGTGAAATTTGAAAATCAGAATTGTCTTAAATAATGGTTATTTCCATCAAAGGAATAAAGCTCTGTGTATTCTAATCAATTGAGGATGAATCAAAAGTATCCAATTCAGAAAAATTGGACGCGAAACATGTTGATACGATAGCGCGATCGGTAAAATTGCGAAAAAACACCAATTTGCAAACACAAAATCGGTGGTAAAACGGCCGGCCAGGGGGAATATCCGCGAACCCTGAATGAGTCATATACCTAACAAGAATTCCATTCTAAAAATATGACTGTAGTGGTAGTTTTTGAGAAATTATAAGTTGATTTGTTTGTGGCCCATGAGACACGGAAAACTTGGGGGGAACTGTGCTTCTTCTTCTTCCAATTCCAGTTTCTACATATTATTCTGAAGTGTATGTTAAATTTTATTTTTAACCTGTTATTCAAACCATTTCTGGCTTTAAAATTATTTGGAATTATTTTTTTAGCCTAGGTTAAACTTGATATAGAACGCTTCTAAAAGGGCAGGCTGCCACTGTTTTTTTTTTTTTTTTAGAACGCCACTCTTTGTTTCTTTTCTTTATTTTGGAAGCCATTTGTATTTTTATTCTATTTCAAAATTGTCGAATGCAAAGATATTCTATTAAGTAAAAGAGTATAATATGTAAAAATATATACAACATACAGCAAAAATAGAATGGAAATGAAAACAAACAATGCCGCTAATTTTTTGTTTTGAAATCGCGATCTGTGAGCTGAAACATGCTCAAAATTTTGTTGTTTAAAATTTTTTTTAAATCACAATTTTAAGTTCGTTATAAGCATAGTATTTTTAATAGACTTCATCATTTTGGGACCGAAAATAGGTTCGTTATAGGGGTAGTTCGCTATTTTAAAAATCACAAAGTTCGTTATAACGATGGTATTTTCAATGGAATGGAATCAGGAATCGCCGTGGGTTCGTTATAAGGGAAGGTTCGCTATATCCAGGGTTCGTATTAGCGGGGTTTTACTGTATATTTGTATAGACAAATGTAGAGGCATACATGAATGACAGCGCAAGTGTTCCTAGGGGGATATAGCGTTTTAAATTGAAATAAAATAAGTTACACAACATGGTGCTTTAGTGGAGAGAGTACTATCCTGAGTAGAAGCTCAATACATGTTAATATTAAGTACAGACAGACATAGGACACTCTGTATGATGATGATGGAATTAGTCACACTAGATATTTTTTATTTATAAGATGAATTTCTGTGCCATTAGCGAATTAAATTTGAAAATAATTTGGGAAGGCTCATCGGTGTGGCGAACCTTTTCAGTGATTTCATCAATTTAATCCATCCATATCTCTTAGCTACAACTATGTTATTGTTCATTCTGATTATGTAGAATGGTTTATTCTTGGTTGTGGTGTTTATAGAAACACACAACACTAGAGAAAGGTAATAGAGTAGTACCTCTCTGTAAAGGACAACACCTAGTTGCAGAGCTAAAGTATCCTTTTATGAAGAGGTCTTTTCTTACCGGAGAGTTGCTTAATAGTAAAAATGGTAAACACAAGGTAATAAGATCAAATCCAAATAAATAAATAGTGTGTGATGTTTTCGGTAACATTCATTCATTTTTTTTGTCTGAAGATGGTAACAACGCTGTTTCTGAAACGTCACACACTATTTATTTATTTGGTCTTATTACCTTGTGTTTATAATCTATAATCCAAATTGTGCCTTATCAGTAAAAATGGTAATTTTGCAAATGAAAACTGTCCTTTATAGAAAAGTGTCCTCTAGCGTGAGCGTCCTCTCATGGAGGTTGTTCTACTGTAATACATAATTGTAGGCATCTCTGAATCCAATACAACCCACCTGGTGATGCCATCTTTGATACAGTAGATGAGACACTCCGACATGAGAGGGTCCTCGTTGAGGTTCACCAGATGGGGCATCTGCCAGATAGACAGTCAGAACAGACTGTGACTCTCCAGCACAGGTTCTCACCTTCTTGGGAGAGAACACTCCGAAGGTGTTACCGTCTTCCCTCACTGCCACCCCCATCTCCACAAAGGCTGCCTCCCTGCCACACCAAGCTCTATTATTGTAGTCCTGAGGTAGCCTAGCTGGCCAGCATTCATATTTCTTAAAATAAAGATAGACTTCAACCAGAAAAAGTTATTGTAGTGGTGCCCAATGTGGGGCTTACACAGGCACAACATGTGGGTTAACTCAGGGCTGAGTAGGGGTTTAAAGAAGTGGGGCAGAAAGCTGCTCATCTTTTTATATTCCAAAACTGGATCCCATTTTGGCTGTTGTGGGCAAACAAGGGGAAGGCAAACATTGTCTCAAAAAATAACCATTTTATTGGATTCAATGGAAAGGCAAAAGCCATTCCCAATAATTCTAACAAGAATTCAACTCAAGGTAAGACTGTGTGGTGACTAACTGGAACCAAATATACACTCACGGAGACAAAACTTAAGGAAGTTGTACCTTTTAGCATGTATATATCGGGATTCAGCCAATAACTCTGAAAGATATTACAGTGACCTTTATTGAAGACACACGAGATAACCAAGTGTGTATACACTCATGGACAAAACTTAAGTATGTTGTACCTTGTTGCATGTATATCGGGATTCAGACAATAACTCTGAAAGATATTACAGTGACCTTTCTTGAAGACACACGAGATAACCAAGTGTGTATACACTCATGGAGACAAAACTTAAGGAAGTTATACCTTTTAGCATGTATATATCGGGGATTCAGACAATAACTCTGAAAGATATTACAGTGACCTTTCTTGAAGACACACGAGATAACCAAGTGTGAACAAAATTGCTTCATCTCCTTGAAAAAAAAAAAAAATAGATAACTAGCGGACATCAAAGACTTTTCACTTCATCAGGTTTAGTCCAACTTGCCCAGAACTTACCTCTGTAGTTTGATGGCCTGGGTCTTGGAGAGCTTCTCCTCCCAGGTCTGGTTGAGCTCCGACATCAACTTCTCCGACTGCTCCAGCTGCAGGATGGCATCTTCCCCATTGTGGGTGAGACTACCTCGCTTGACTGGCTGCATGGCGTTCTTGTTGTTGTTGTTCTCTTCCACAGAGCCTGCGTACACCCATACCTGGTCAGTGACAGTCTCAATGACAGAGATACAAATTCCTTCTTTATCTAAACATTTGAAGTAAGTTTCTGCAACTAATAAAAATCCTATGATATATAAGGATTCTGAGGATAGGTTTCTTGCCTTATTTACATATTATTTCAAGTTTTCAGGTATTGTAAACATTTCTACAGGAGTATGTGACAAAAAATACTTCTGTAGAAAGATTTACAATACCTGAAAGCTTGAAATAATATGTAAATAGGGCAAGAAAAACTTATTCTCTGAAGCAACAACAACAACAAAAAGCCTTTATTTAGGGTCACTGACCCTATACAGGATTCACCAGAGGTATGCATAAGAACAAAGCAGTGAGACAAAGAAAACAACGATATAGACAGAAGAAAAAGAAAAAAAAAAGAGAAAAAAAAATAAGAAAGAGAAAGAGGGAAGCAAGAAAAACAACACAAAAAGAGTAGCAGTAAGAAAGTGAGGAGTGAGTGTCACTTGGCCTTCTTCTGAGATATGGACTTGTGGAAACCATAAATATTCTCTGAAGCAATTTTTTAATATTATTTATAAACACAAGGTAATAAGACCAAATCCAAATAAATAAATAGTGTGTGACGTTTCGGTAACAGCGTTGTTACCATCTTCAGACAAAAGTACTGAAACGTCACACACTATTTATTTATTTGGATTTGGTCTTATTACCTTGTGTTTATAATCTATAATCCAAATTGTGCCTTATTAATATTATTTATATATAAATAAAAAACAACAAGTATGTTGTTTCTGTCCACACATTTCTGCAATATTCAAGCTATGAAGTCTATTGAGCCCCTGATAAAGCAAAGGATACTCAAATAAATTCAATTACAATCTATCGATAAAAAATGTAACTCTTATTTTTTTGTAAAACGACATTTGAAAACCATCCCGCATGTGTTTCTTTTCAACGAAAAATCAAAATTTATTTCAAGGAGAAATAACGATTATTTCTAACCTTTGGGATGAGGTATGAAAGGATGAATTGCAAAGAGTAATGATAAACGGAAAAATAAAAGTGTCCAGGAATGGGAATCGAACCCACAGTGTTCCGCTTACCGAGCAGATGCCATGTCCACTAGGCTTTTTCGTTGAAAAGAAACACATGCGGGATGATTTTCAAATGTCGTTTTACAATCACAAGCCGCATTATATTATATTGTATCTCTTTTTTTTTAATCAAATATTATCTCTCTTCACAGACCTTACTAGAATGATTTAAATTTATTATAAACACACACAAGCCTTTATTAAGACATTCCATCTTATACAGACTCCTGTTAGAAATGAATCTAAAAAGAAATGAGAAGCAGGGGAAGAAATTTAATCCTCTCTCAGAAAAGAGAAAAAGAAGAAAGAAAAAAAAATAAAAGGTTGAAGGAGATTTCAATATATAATATTATATAAATATTATAAAAAGCAGTTGCCTACTTCTACTCACCATGAATATCATGGCCTGTACCACGTGTACTAGGGATAACCAAAAAAAAATTTATAAGAGAGAGGGGGTTGATTATTGGAATAGTCCTCTTATCTAATTGTTTTTATCATTGCCTGTAACGTGGTACAGGCCATGATAATCATGGTGGGTACCTTAATTTCTAAAAATAATAATTACATATTTTTATGACCAAATGTCCAGGATCCAAAAATAAAAAAACAAAGGTTTACAATAAATGTTATTGCTTTTTGTCTGATGATGGTGACAATGTTGTTACCGAAACGTCACACACTAATAAATTATTTGGATTAGGTCTTATTTCTTTTATTATAATCTATATTCCAAATTGTGCTTTATCAAATGTTATAAAATTAAAATGATGAAATATCTTTCTCTGGAAACCTATTCTCCATTTTATTCACATAGAAAATTAGGCAAACTTCAAGGATATGGCACAGCAATTATTTAAGCTAAGAACAAATTTAAAATTTAAGAAATAGAAGCAATCCGAGAACATTAGGGAAGAGTAGAATATAAAAGCTGATAATCTGTTAACAAAATAATACTTTGCTAAATTATTACTGTTGTTGTTTCTTATCCTCTTGTTCAAAGATTACACAAATTCCATGAGTCCATGCTACTCAAGCTGATCTCAAGGAATGGGGTGCAGCTTTAGTTGACCATGGCACCATGATCCAGGCACACTTTATATATATTTGTTTATTATATATGTATATATATACATATTGTTACGTGTAAGGCCTCTAAACGGTTACAACCTCCGCCAATAGATGGCGCTTTCGCCGGATTCCCTTGCTGGCTGATGTGGGAGTCGCCGACTGCTGTGGTCCCGTTTCCTGGGGAGGTTGACTGTAAATACGCTTTTGTGTTGGCCCCAGGATGTAGGGTCATGTAAATACCCATTGTCTGTTGTTTTATTTAGATTTAATGTTAGTAATAGATGACAATAAAAAAAAGTGCTTCAAGTCTGCGTGCTGCCTCCTGTCGTTACTCTGCCACTGCCTTCATCGCCAGTCTACTGCTGCTGCTACTACTCTTCTGGTAAGTCTCTCGTGTCCCCCCACCAGTGGTAAGGCTGAGAGATACTGCCAGAAGAAGGGAGTTTCCACAGGAGAGGTGGAACTCAGGAAGTCTTTGGGTGGCCTGCGGGGAAAAGCCGCAGGGAAGAGCAACCGGAGCCCGGGTAGGTGAACCACGAAGGGAAGAAGCGTGTTGTCGCAAAGAACCAGCAGGGTAAATACGCGACAATATATAATATACACATGCTCACAGCTTTATTAAGACCACCGGAACTCTGCCTTTTCCGGTCCCAAGCCCAGATGAAAAAGGATGAGGGGGAGCAAAAACAAGCTTGATAAAAAAAACCTGGGGTAAGCTGGCCCGGCTGATAGTACCCTGTAAGGGCTCCTAATCCAGGGATACAGGATGAGCAGCGTTTGTACTCCATGTTAGGAGCAGCTGCACATGGCGTCTGTTCCTCATGTCAGAGGCGGCCATTTCTTTTGGTGCTAAGTCAGTGGCCTGCCACTGAGTAGAGCTCCCAGCCTTGATGACAAAGGCAAACACATTCTACTTCACCCAGTGTGGAGATAAGAAAGAAGAAAACCACCGGTCTTATACAGATTCACCACAGGAAGAAAGGAAGCATAGATAGAGCTCCTGTACTCCAGGCAGCGCAGCAACTAACAATAGCCTACAGGTTCGATACATGTCCAGTGGCCACACTGTGCATACGTCAAGGTTAACGTATCACTGAAAAAGATAGTGTGTAATCAGCTGTGTTCTAGTCTTCGCTTTCCTCATCCAAATGGACGACAACATTCGGCGATTCTATTAATCTCCTCCAAACGGTGACTGCGGCCTTGTAGAATTTACATAAACCAAAAAGAAGACCTTGATCAAACGTCATTGCATTCATCCAGTTATAAATTTGTTGACTATCGGATTGAGACATGGATAAATCCCCCAAGAGTTCCCCCCCCTCATATATGTATATATTTAGACTAAGTGTTGATGACCCACCATTGAGGTTGATCCCCTCAGCCAACAGCAAGGCCTTCAGGTGGGCAATCTCCTCCTTAAGCTCCCGAATCAACTTGGCATTGGCGTCTTCATTGACCACGGCACGGCACATGATCTGTTTGGCCCGGTCAGCGTATCTGGGGACACACAGCCCTCTTGTTTTACACTGCCAGGCTTATCATGAAGTAGTTGTTTGTTTTTAGAGCATCCATCGAGTTCTACTATATTGGTGACACTATGGACAAATATTCTCAATTTGACCTGCTAGTGACCCATCACTTCAAGCTCATTTAATGACCTTCCTGTGAACCTTCTAGCCAGCTCATTGCAGGTCTTTCACTATACAGAGCTATAAATGGGACTTCTTTTTAAAAGGTAAATATATTAATCTCAATTAACAAATATACATTGGAATTAAAAAAAAAAAAATGTTTAACGTCATATAAATTTACATAAAGAAAACACCTGCTCTAATTGGGAATAATTGATATTTGCATAACCTGGGGAGTCTCAACTAATGACTGCATATCTCCCGGAGGAAAAGTCAAAGACATTTTAAAGTCAACAACTTCCTTTACTAGACCTCCATCAACACTTTCCACATGCACATAGTAATACTAAATACTAAGTAAACTACTTTTAGTAAAGACAGTTGCTAACTACAGTTAAACCTGTCTATAGCGCCCCCTCTTGGGACTCACCAAAATAGGGTGCTATAGACAGGTCACTTTTAATGTAAATCACATCGTACTACGTATTTAAAATCGGGCACTATAGAGAGAAAGGCTCTATTTAGAGGGGGCGCTATAGACAAGTTTAACTGTACTATCCACCATGATAATCCTGGTGTAGCACATGTATACTAAGGAGAAAAAAAAACTGTTTACCTCAAGGTGCTGAGGGTTTCTTCATAATTGATGTCTGCGGGACTGATGGCAGCTATCATGGCTGTCTTGGAATTGCCACCTGGACATCTCATGGTGTCAGTTTCCTACTCTCCATCACTACCCAGTCACGCTGCACACATGTGCTACCATCTCACCTAGGTTCTCCCTCAGGAGCCACGTGAGCACAGAGTCCCTGTAGGGGATAAACTCCCCTTTCTTCTTCCTCTTCAGCCCGGTCTACAAGAGACAGACCAAGTCTGTCTACCTCAACTTACTCCACAGTATGTGTATGTGTACTTACGTCCTGGCCATCCCAAAGGGAAGCAAAACAAAGAGACAAAACACAGTTACCCTCTCTACCATAGTTTCTCCGAATTTTTTTTTTTTTTCTTAGACAGGAAATATTGTTGACATTTTTCACAGGGTAACACAACAGATAGTCTACACTCATGGTCAAAACTTGAGAAAGTTTCGTATTTTTTTGTCATCGGTCATCTATTTTTGTTTTTTTAACTCTGCCTTTGCCGGTCCCAAGCCTTGATGAAAAAAAAGGAGGGGGAGCAGTAAGAAGCTCGCTAAAATACCTAGGCTCAGCTGACCTGGCTGAAAGTACCCTGTAAGGCAAGCATGTCAAACTCGCGGCCCGCGGGCCTCATGCGGCCCACAACGAATAAATTTGAGGCCCACCAGACAATATATTTTAATAAAAAAAAATTTATAAATTAAAAAAAAAAATTATAAAAAATTTGTATCCTAATTTTTTAAAATTGTAATTATACATATTAACTTTACTTTCTTTTTTCTTATTAGTATTTTTTAAAATAAACCTACATAAATGTTACTATAAAAATTTAATTACTTGTTTTCTTTTTTTGCGGCCCACATAATCTTATTACTTTTTTATTTGGCCCGTGTTAGGATTTGAGTTTGACATGCTTGCTGTAAGGGCTCCAGGGATACAGGATGAGTCTGTACTCCATGTTAGGAGCAGCTGTACATGGTGTCTGTTCCTCATGTCACTTTTCATATTTGAGCTAAGTTGACTTGCTACTGAGCAGTACTCTCAGTCTCAATGACAAAAGCAGACGCATTCTACTTCACCTAATCTCATTATGGTTGTCAAATCTTTTTTGACGAGCTCTACTCATCTCTAGCAGACACCATCAATGCCTGATATCCTGATATGATTGAGCGTAGATAAGAAAGAAGAAGATCTATTTTTTTTTAGGGAGACAGAGGCAATTCATACCTGGTTATCTCGTGTGTCACCAATAAAGGTCAGTGGTATCAAATATATTTCAGAGTTGTTAAGGCCACAATTTGGATTATCTATATATATAAAAATCAATGTTTGTATGTTTGTTTGTTTGTATGTCCGGTATACAAATTCGCAGTAGTTCACTAATTCAAACCAAAATTTCCATACATAGGTAAAAAAATACGGGGAAGACGATAGGCTATTTTAAAAAATATATAAATCAATTATTAAAACTATATATTCAAATTATTCTACTTAGCTCACGAACAGCGCCCTCTATCAAAGATTAGATTAAATTATGCTGATGCAAACAAATAGATAATGCTAATAACAAACAATTATTTAAAAAAATCTTATCTAAATATATATCACTCGGGTAAGATATGCACACGGGTCAATCCCGGGGCGAAGCCCGAGTCACCCGTCTAGTAGATTATAAACACAAGGTAATAAAACACTATTTATTTATTTGTATTTGGTCTTATTACCTTGTATCATTCAGAGTTATTGTCTGAATCCTGATATACATGCTAAAAGGCACAATTTCCTTAAGTTTTGTCCACAAGTGTATCATTTATACGACATACTTGTTTGAATAAAATGAAAGAAAATCTTAAACTGTGTGTATAGGTAGAACACAATTAAAACTTAAGTGCAACCAGAAAAAAAAACACACATTGCCTAGAATTTCTACACAATGTGTTTATAACTTTCTCCTCTCTTCAAGGATGAAAACCTTGCTGTTTGACTTTAGTAGTAAGGGGGTATATGTAAATAAAGGGTGCCACCTACCCCTTCAGCGAGAGCAGAGATGACCTTGCCCAGTGTAGTGAGGGATTTGTTGATGTTGGCTCCTTCCTTCAGGCGGGTGCCCTGGGCTCCTGTGGCATCAGCTCTCTCACTGCCAGCTAGGTCCACCAGGCTGATCTTGCTGACCTGCACATCAATGTCTTCATCATTGATGGTACTGAGTAGTGCTCCCAGTCTTAATGACAAAGGCATTCTACTTCACCCAGTCATAACTTTACAAGCTTGACACCGTAATATGATTGAGTGGAGATAAGAAAGAAGAAGAAATCATCGATGGCATACATGGTTTTCTTCTATTTTACAGCACCATCTGGCACTGTGGGAAACTGACAATCAGTGTGTATTTGCATGAAGCCTTTTCATATTTACACAGGGGGCTGTGGCTCCACAGATTTCACCCAATTTTTTTTTCTTAATGGATTTAAAAAAAAAAAAAAAAAGATTTTCTCTCAAATGTATTTGTTAATTGTGTGACACTCAGAGACTTATTATATTCTAGTTACTAAGTAAAAATAAAATAAAAAAGAAATGAATTGGGTGGTTGTCTGTATCAGGGTCTACAACAAGCATGTCAAACTCGCGGCCCACGGGCCTCATGCAGCCCACAACGAATAAATTTGCGGCCCACCAGACAATATATTAAAATTATAAAAATAATAATAAAAATTTGTAGCCTAATTTTTAAAAATTGTAATTATACATAATTTATTTATTAATAACGAACCACTGGTCGCCATACATAAGTCGTAAGTTTTGATAATATTATACCTACATACATAACGTATGTACATCGCCATAAGTATTTTTTGCGGCCCACATAATCTTATTACTTTTTTATTTGGCCCGTGTTAGGATTTGAGTTTGACATGCTTGGTCTACAATATAGCAGCTTTAAGACCTGTAAAGATCTTCCCACAATGCACCATCTAAAGACTAAAGAGGCCTCACCAGACCACTTCTTGGAATGTATGGGAGTCTCAAGACAGTACCTATATTCCAACCCTGCTAATATTGTGAATTTGATCAATGAATATAGTCTCCATGACCTTGTAGAATTATACAATTGGATAATTTAAAAATATATATTTAAGTCATTGCAACCTTTAGAGGTTCAATACACCCACAAACACTTTTTAAAATAATGATAAAGCACAATTTGGATTATAGATTATAATACAAGAAAATAATACCTAATCCAAATAATTTATTAGTGTGTGACGTTTCGACAACAGCATTGTCTTTTGTCTGATGATGGTGACAATGCTGTTGCCGAAACGTCACACTATTAAAATATTTGAATTAGTTCTTATTTTCTTGTACTTTTAAAAATAGTTATTTTAGAGCCCTCCCCCCCCTCCTCTAATCTATTATCAGCACCAAAAAAAAAAAAAATAGATATCTTGACATTGCAATAAATCTGAAAAATATAAATAGCCTTCTGTTTGTGAGTAAAAAAAAAACAACAACATTTACCTGTAGGTATAGCTAAGGGAAGCAAGCAACTCACCTTTTCAGTAGCCAGGCCTGTGAGGTTGTCCTCGATACGCTGAGTGAAGATGATGGTGAAGACAGCGTGGGACCTGCTGCTGGTCTCATTCATGTTGGTGGAAGCCACTGTCCTGTGGTTCACACAACATTCATTTAATACCATTGAGATTATGAATAGCTAGAAATAGGAATTACATGATAAGGTACAATTTGGATTATAGATTATAAACACAAGGTAATAAGACCAAATCCAAATAAATAGTGTGATGTACTTTTGTCTGAAGATGGTAACAACGCTGTTACCGAAACATCACACACTATTTGGATTTGGTCTTATTACCTTGTGAAATATGAATTACATTTTTTAAAAAGAAACTTATTCCTGGAATTGAGAAAAAAAAAAAAAGGCATCTCCTTATCATGCAACTTTTGCATATTATTCCTGTAAGCCTGATATTTTACACCTTAATATATGTACATTTTTAAAATAAATTTAATTAGCATCTTTAAAATTTGTAACAATTTTTTTGAGTAATGTGTTTCTTTTTTTTTTTTTACATAAATCATACCATATATCATCTCTGCAAACTTTACTGCAATGATAAAACACAAAGTAATAAGACCAAATCCCTACTGAATGTATTCAGTACTTTTGTCTGAAGATGGTAACAACGCTGTTACCGAAACGTCACACACTATTTATCTATTTGGTCTTATTACCTTGTGTTTATAATCTATAATCCAAATTGTGCCTTATCATCTACAATGATAAAAGTTATTGTATAACGAGATTTGAAAATTATCCCACATGTGTTTCTTTTGAATAAAAAATCGAAATTTATTTTAAGGAGAAATAACGATTATTTCTAACCTTAGTGATGAAGTATGAAGTATTCCCATCCCTGGACACTTTATTTTTCCGTTTATCATTACTCTTTACAATTCATCCTTTCATACTTCATCCATAAGGTTAGAAATAATCGTTATTTCTCTCCTTAAAATAAATTTAGATTTTTGGTTCAAAAGAAACACATGCGGGATAATTTTCAAATGTAGTTATACAATCATAAGCTGTGCAATATATTGTATTATAAAAGTAATTGAATGAGAGGGCTTGGCTCATCAGTTTTCTCCAGGTTCCCTAGAGTGGGTGTACAGTACCTGGCCTTGTTGCCTTCATCCATGAGCTGGTGGATGTCCATGTAGGAGGTGACTGCCAGCCTGGACAGGTCCTCCACGTAGGGTCCCAGCAGGGGATGTTCCCGGACTCTCAGGTGGCCCTTGGCTCGGGGATTGAGGAGGTCGCGGACCCTCTCACAGTAGATCTCCATATAGCTCACCTGGACCACAGCTTCACTTGTTGGAAATGGTAAAAGAGAGTAGCCTTCAGCAACAACCTCTAAGGCTTCCTTTAGTCTTCCTGCAGCTTTTCTCAATTATCCCAGACATCAAGAGCTTTTATAATTTCATAGAGATAAACGCTCCTCTTTCTCTGTAAATATTTTCTGGAAGAGGAAATGGTGAGAATGCTTTTCATCCTCAAATTCCAAGTTTTCTACAAAGAATAAATGAAGATACGATTGATGAGGTTGTTGGGAGTAGATGGCTCTGAGAACTAAGACTTTTTTAGAAGAATCAGATCTGATCACAGAACAGGGATCTGTTCATTCCAGGTTAAGAACTAGTGGTGTTTAAATGGAGCATATAGCTTCTATTATTTTTACCTCTGAGATTCTTTCCTACTCAAAAGAAAATACAGTAAAACTTTACTTGAACGAATGGGAGATATAGTCTCTTCTTTTTCTTTCTTATCTCAACTCAACAATCATATCTGGGTATCAAACCTGTAGAGCTTGAGATGGTATCTGCTGGGGATGCTGAGTAGAGCTCATCAATGGATGAGCCAATACAGTCAATGATGTAGTTTTGGGTTGCAGGTTAAGAATTGCACTTAGAACATAGTGGAAAAACCTTGCAACCATTCTGGAATGTCATTGTCTCTGCATATGACCAGACTGGAATTCAAGGACTGCTGTTCCCTTGAGAGGACAGAATTGATGCTTGTCCCTCCTTTTCTGTACCAATCATGTGCAGCAGTAGATTTTCATTCTTTCTGGCAATGGGCCTTGATGATACAGAGGAGGTCTTTTTCATCTAGTTGGATGGTTGATTTTCTGGCCTTAGGGTGGCCAAGAGCTCTGGATTTTTCCAGAGAGTCTGCCAGTTCATTTCCAAGAATTCTAACATGAGTTGGAAGCCATTGTACTGTGGCAGAGCTGTTGGCTGGGAGTCAGTTAACAGATATTTAGGGAGATATAGTGAACTATGACTAGAGTGAACTATGGATAGAGTGAACCATGCTAAAGTCAACCAAAAAGAGCTAGCTATAGCGAGGGATATTAGACAGCTACCAACCTCCACAGAGTAGAGCCGGTTGTGATTGTCTTCTTGGATCCGGTGGAACATATCCTTGCAGAGCTGGGGAATGATGCCTTCCTGCCCTGGCTCCTGTTTGCCCATCATGGTGTAGCTCTTGCCAGCACCTGTTTGCCCATAGGCAAAGATGCACACGTTGTACCTGGAAACACACCGCATCAAAATAATGATGCACTTGTAAATTGAAACAATCATTTTACCATAAGACTTTGGTTTGATGATAAATCAGCTACAAAGATGTCGCTTATTTGTCACGGTTTTATTAACATATAGGACTTTAAAACTAGTGCAATTGACACTTAGCAAGATGGAGGGAAATGATTTAATCTAGTATACATAAAAGAAAATAAAACCTAATCCAAATAATTTATTAGTGTGCGACGTTTCGGCAACAACATTGTCACCATCATCAGACAAAAGAATAAATGAGAAAAATTATTACAGCAAGTTCTTATATAGTACTGTTATCAAGTGTTTACACAAGATAACAGATAAGGAAAATAGTTTTTTTAAGTCAACTTGAAATCTTCTTCTTGACAATGTTGTTGCTGAAACGTCACACACTAATGAATTATTTGGATTAGTTCTTATTTTCTTTTATTATAATCTATAATCCAAATTGTGCTTTATCATCTAGTATACATAAAGAACAATTGAAAATCTAATTTCATCAATTTCTCTTGGGTTAGTTTAACTTGAACAACTTCTTGTCTACCTTACTGCGACAATATTTATTTCACAGACAGATGGATTTCTAATTAATTGGCACTAACAGTAGGGGTAGTTCCACACAATTGCTGGGAGTAGACCGTGCAAGTTTTCTCTCTCTACAAGACTTCCAGTTTCAGGAGGTGCCAAAATGTACAGAGTCTACAAATCTCACCCTTCGAAGGCATGCTGCAGCATCTCCTCTCCAATGTCCTTGTAGACAGTGGACTGGCTGGCAAAGGCTGAATCTGTAGGCTGGAACCACACACACACAGAACTCTTCAGACTACCTCAAGTAGGTTGGACCTCTGAGAGGTGAGTAGTTTTGTGGAGTAACTCTCAGCATACATTGAAGCATTAGATTTCCTAACTTTCCTAGCCATTGTCCACATTTTTATTGATATACAGTAGAATCTCCATGAGAGGACACCCACGCTAGAGGACACCTCTCTACAAAGGATAGTTTTCAAAATTACCATTTTTACTATTTAGCACCTCTCCGGTAAGAGGAAACCTCTTTGGCTCTGCAATTAGGTGTCCTTTACAGGGAGGTTCTACTGTAATAGCAAAAAAAACACAGTAAAACCCTGCTAAAATGAACCTGGGATATATTGAACCTTCCCTTATAATGAACCTTAAATAATTCCCCAATTTAATTTTATAATACAGTGAGAACTATGGCTATAACGAACCATGGCTATAGTGAACCATAGGTTCAGTCCCATTGGGGTTCACTATAGAGGGGTTTTACTGTATATATATTAGAAATCAAAGGCTAAAATGTAGTGTGATGCATTTCTTTTTTTTTTATTTAAGAGTGAAAGCTAACTCAACTCTCCCTATCACAGATGTTGGTGTAAGTGCAAAGTCAAACTGCTTTTCACATGTGTTGACATGTGGTGCACTTACAGTAAAAACAGTCGCTAACTACCCACCATGATTATCATGGCCTATACCACGTGTACTAGGGATAATTTAAAAAAAAAACACAGATGTTTGGGACTAAATAGTTGGTCTCAGAGGGTCTGAGAGAAGATTGTGGATTACTCGAAAGCTTACATTCATAAATGAAAAAGGAATGTTAATGCAACACTACAGATCTCATAAAAATAAAAAAACTCCCTCCCAACCCTCAACAAAAAATGAACTGAAAAATAGAGTCATCTTCAGCAAATTCTGTAGATTTCAATAATCCTTGTAGATCTCATACTGATGAAGGCCATAGTTTAAAACCATGATCTCCATGTGGATATTCTGAGTTTGTGAAAACTGGTGTGTTGTGGCTTTTACGTAAACTGTATTCTGCTATATTGCAAAGACATTTGGAAAGGGTAGATCGTTTTTACATCTATTTTGAACACAAGATAATTAGACCAAATCCAAATAAATAAATAGTGTGTGGCATTTCAGCAACAATTTTGTTTCCGAAATGTCACGCACTATTAATTAGGATTTGTTCTTATTACCTTGTATTTATAATCTATAATCCATAATTGTATAATCCATATTGTGCCTTAACTTATTGTGATGAGAGAGTGTATTCAAGTTGTCTAGGTTTATCCTTTCATGCATTTCCCACAGACTTTGAAACACAAGGTAACAAGACCAAATTCAATATATAAATAAATAGTGTTTTTGTAATAGTGTTGTTACCATCAGACAAGAGTGGACAAGACAAAAGTTACACACTATGTATTTAGATTTGGTCTTATTTTACCTTATGTTTCTAATCTATAATCCATACCTAATCATTTTACAGACTTTGTAAAAAAGATTTTTATATTTTTGTAACTCTTATCTCTATCCTCATGTACATACTCCTCTAGTTGTGCTTTAGCGTGTAAATAGGATGGTGGATATTGTTGCATCATGGCTAAAGCATCTATTAGAGTAATTTCTAATATTATATATTTTATATATATATATATATATATGGTAATTTAAGCCAACAATGTATATAACTTATAACAAGATTTTAATGTTGTATAATAGAAACACAGCTGTTAATGATTATACGTATTATTGACATGTGTCTTTACATCATCATATGTAATGTAATTTGTACAAAGTGGATAAATAAATAAAATCTGTAATAGATTTAAGAGTTGAGCTAAGCAAGAGATGGAAGTCATAACGTCAAAATCAGATAGATTTACAATTCCCACGACAAGACCACCCACACTGTCACATGTGGTGGAATGCAGAGACCCCTCTCACACCTGGACATGCAAAGCCCCCTTTCTCAGAAACGGCCCCCTGTCACATAAGGCCCCCCGTCTTTAACCTATAAATACAATCACTTTACAGTCACTTGACAGTTTAGTTCACCCTTAGCGCGAGCTCTCGTCGGTTGTCACCAAGGTCCTCCTCATTCACCATGTAGACTAGTAAGAAACTTCTATATCCATCTTTCGCTCCTAGCTCAACTTTTATCTGTTTACGGAACTTTCTTAGTGCAACTGTGTCTTCGTTTTTTGTGTGGACATCCCCAAACTTTCCACTCTGCCTCGACCACGACTGCCTGTATTTTGTGAGAACTTTTAAAGATCTTCCAAGGTGCAGAGAGGTACTGGAAAACTCTACACAAGGCTTACCAGAACTTCAACTTATTTCAGTAGTCGACATCAAAAACTCAACAAATTATTACATATATATATATATATAAATTGAAATTTTATATTTATTTATTTTAACACACAGATTAAATATTATAAACAGACTATATATGCACTAAAAAATAATTATACTACCTTGCGATTTCTTCTATCTGCTTATGTGATGTTGCTTATTTGTTTAATGTATATGTTTATTCAATGCTCTTTTTCTTAATTGTTTATTTTCTTTTTGACAATTCTGTTACCTACTCTACTAAAATTATTGTAAATAGTTTCACACGCAATTATCCAGATCGGATATAGCGTGTCTTATTTGTGCAACTGGTTTTATGCAACAATATCCACCATCCTATTTACACGCTAAAGCACAACTAGAGGGGGGAAAAAAAAAAAGGAGGAATATGTACATGTAATAAGATGATGTCCTGGTAGCTCTTGTAGACTCCTGTCGACTATCTGTAATAAGTTGAGTTACTGTGACTCTTTTAGAATCCTGTCGACTAACTTTGTGATGATAAAGTGTTGACTCTCGCTATACTGTGTTGACCAAGAGGAACAGTCAGGATGGGGAGTTTTCCAGTACCTCTCTGCACCTTGTAAGTCCCTTAAAAGTTCTCACAGAGTACAGGCAGTCGTGGTCGAGGCAGAGTGGAAAGCTTGGGAATGTCCACACAAAAAACGAAGGCACAGTTGCACTAAGAAAGTTCCGTAAACAGATAAAAGTTGAGCTAGGAGCAAAAGATGGAGAGATAGAAGATTTCTTACTGACTACATGGTGGATGAGGAGGACCTTGGTGACAACCGACGTGGGCTTGCGCTGAGGTGAACTTACTGTCAAGTGACTGTAAAGTGACTGTATTTATAGGTTAAGACGGGGGGGGGCCTTATGCGACAGGGGCCGTTTCTGAGAAAGGGGGCTTTGCATGTCACCAGATGTGAGAGGGGGCTTTGCATTCCACCAGATGTCAAGAGTGTGGGTGGTCTGGCCCATTTTTAGACCTTGTTGTGGGAAATCTAAATCTATCTCGATTTTGACGTTATGACTTCTATCTCTTGCTTAGCTCAACTCTTATTCTATTACAGATTTTTATTTATTTATCCTGTTTGTACAAATTGCATTAAAATCTTGTCATAAGTTATATACAATATGGGTTTGTTGGCTTAAATTACCATATACATGAAGATAGAGATAAGAGTTACAAAAATGTAAAAATATTTTTTACAAATTCTGTAGAATGATTAGGTATAATATGGATTATAAACACAAGGTAATAAGACCAAATAAATAAATAGTGTGTGATGTTTCGGTAACAGCTTTGTTACCATCTTCAGACAAAAGTACTGAATGTACTTCAGTACTTTTGTGCCTTATCAATATGGATTATAGATTAGAAACAGAAGGTAAATAAAATAATTATTTTGAAATACTGTTGACTACACAGCTCTTTAAACTTTGATGTGAGCAATAAATAAATAATTCTGGAGACTACTTGAAGATATCTCATTATTCAATTATCTAACCTTGTGGGATGGTTGAGACATGATGTCACATGTCCGAGGATAGAATCAAGTCTGTCAGACCTGGTGCAACTATATTGCACAGAAAACTGAATTTATTCTTTAAAATATGAAAGGAGAGCTCTAAAAGTTGATAAGGCACAATTTGGATTATAGATTATAAACACAAGGTAATAAGACCAAATCCAAATAAATAAATAGTGTGTGACGTTTCGGTAACAGCGTTGTTACCATCTTCAGATTTCAGTGCTTTTGTCTGAAGATGGTAACAATGCTGTTACCGAAAGGTCACACACTATTTATTTGATAAGGCACAATTTGGATTATAGATTATAAACACAAGGTAATAAGACCAAATCCAAATAAATAAATAGTGTGTGACGTTTCTGTAACAGCGCTTTAGTACAGTACTTTTGTCTGAAGATGGTAACAACGCTGTTACCGAAACGTCACACACTATTTATTTATTTGGATTTGGTCTTATTACCTTGTTTTAAGCTCTAAAAGTTGTTCAAGAAAATAATTCCTTGTTTCAATATCAAGGTGGAAATATCAGGTTTTCTTTTTTAAAAGAAATTTATTTCCGGAAACCTAATTGAATAGAACATACTCCATGAGAGGACACTCCTGTTTGAGGACACCTCTCTATAAAGGACAGTTTTCATCACCAATACAGTAGAACAACCTCCATGAGAGGACACTCCTGCTAGATGACACCTCTCTATAAAGGACAGTTTTCATTGCCAAAATTACCATTTTTACTATTTAACAACTCTCTTGTAAGAGGACACCTCTCTCTAAAGGACACTTTAGCTCTGCCATTAGGTGTTGTCCTTTACAGGGAGGTAGTTCTACTGTGTTTCCACTTTGATCTAAGAGTTGGGTTTTGCGGAAGTGTGGGGAGACTTACATCATGGGACATGTATGAGTAGTCATAGTTGAAGCTTTTCTTCTTCTCCTTGCTGTTCTCACACTTGGGGTTGTAGATGGCTGCACAACACAATTGTCTTTGAACAAATACTTTAGTTTCAACACCTAGTTCACAAATACAGTAAAACCCCTTTATAGTGAACCCTAATGGGACTGAACCTGTGGTTCACTATAGACATGGTTCATTATAGCCATAGTTTACTGTTTTGAAAATAGAGCAATCCATAGATAAATCTTTAATTAAAAAGGCATATATTGGATCAAAACACATAGTACAAATAATTTTAAAATATAAAATAGGCATTTTTGTTAATTTTCAAAATATTCACACCTATATTTTACAAAAATTATTTTGTCCATTATATAAATATATATATATCAAATTTTTCTCCCCATTATATACAACAAAATATTTTCAAAAACTTAATGCTGTTGCCGTTATGTGGCGCTGAGTTTGTTGTTGACACACTATGTTATAATACCTTGATAAAGGTTGACGTTCAGCCAACGGAGATATTGGTAAAATATATGATATTTTGATCCAATATATGTCTTTTTAATTAATAGTTCACTGTATTATCAAATAAAAATGGGGATTATTTCAGGTTCATTATACAGGAAGGTTCGCTATATCTCAGGTTCATTTTAGCGGGGTTTTACTGTACTTGATGTCTGCTTTTCCCCGACCTATTCCATATAAAATATTTATTAAATAAAGATTCAAAAATTGCTGAAAGAAAAAATCAATAAAATATGTTAAAACAAAAAAAAAATGAAAAGGTTAGTAAGCAATTTTCTTTATTAAACGGTGTCACTGCAAATTGGGACTTCAGTTGTTGTTATAACAAGGTTCAAACACTGTGCTTTCACCTGTTCGACCAACCACCCAAACATCCAAATTCCTTTGCTACATGGAATCTGTACTCCATGTTAGGAGCAGCTGCACTGGCATCTGTTTCTCATGTCAGAGGCGGCCATTTCTTTTGGAGCTAAGTTGGCCTGCCACTGAGTAGTACTCCCAGTCTTAATGACAAATACATTCTACTTCACCCAGTCATGATGGTTGTCAAACAGACACCATCAAGGGTCACAACTTGATACCCTAATATGATTGAGTGGAGATAAGAAAGAAGAAGAAGAAGATGGAATCAAGTAGTTTGCTATGTATAATCCCCTCCCCCCCTACAGATTTTAAAGAAGAAGAAAAGAAAAAAAAAAAGGAAGTTTCACTCACTGGTAGTGGAACCATTCATGGAGATGATACATTTGCTCTCTTTGTTGATCTCCCTGTTGTTGAAGGGCCGCACTCGGACGGCCACCTTGACACTCGTCATGGTCGAAGCTGCTGCACATCACATATGCTCAGCCTAATGTTTTTTTTTTTGCTTATCCCTAATAAACGTGGTACAGGCCATGATAATCATGGTGGGTAGAGGTAGGTGACTGCTTTTACTGTAAGTGCACCACATATCTACACATGTGGAAAGCAGTTAGACTTGGCATTTACAAATGTGCCAGAGCCCCATTTGGTCAGCCTAATGTGTACTGTTCCACTTGGAAGTACTGCGGTGAGGAGGGCCATGGAACAGGTGTCATCCATAATAGCACCTTCCCTCATTATCCCCAACATCCTTTGTCCAGCAAGTCTAGTCTGTCGTTACTAGAAGTTGGTGACCTCACTGGTGACTCCATCTTACAATAAAATAGTCCCTTGTAATTTATAATCTATATAATACAAATTGTACTTTATCATTTATATTCAATCTTATTATCTTATATTTCTAATCTATACTCCAAATTTTGTCATTATCATATTTATTTGATAATATCTCATAGTTGTGTGAAGCTTAGGTATTCTGTCCTTACTGCATATTTAGCTTGTTTAAGATGCTTGTTCTCCATGAAATCTTTAAGACTTGTAAGACAATCGTTCCTGACTTTGGTAAAAGTCCAAGATTCCAAAATTATGCCTTATCATATTTCTTTTATATCTCAGAGTTGTGTGAAGCTTACGTATTGTCTTTACTGAATATTTAGCTTGTTTAAGATACTTGTTCTCCATGAAATCTTTAAGACTTGTAAGACAATCGTTCCTGACTTTGGTAAAAGTCCAAGATTCCAAAATTATGCCTTATCATATTTCTTTTATATCTCAGAGTTGTGTGAAGCTTAGATATTGTCCTTACTGAATATTTAGCTTGTTTAAGATACTTGTTCTCCATGAAATCTTTGAGACTTAGAAGACAATCGGTCCTGACTTTGGTAAAAGTCCAAGATTCCAAAATTATGCCTTATCATATTTCTTTTATAATATATCTCAGAATTGTGTGAAGCTTAGATATTGTCCTTACTGAATATTTAGCTTGTTTAAGATACTTGCAAAAAGTCCAACCCCACCAGCGAGTGCAAATAACCAAACGGGGCTCTGGCATTTGTAAGTGCAAAGTCGAACTGCTTTTCACATGTGTAGACATGTGGTGCGCTTACAGTAAAAAGCAGTCGCTAACTACCCACCATGATTATCATGGCCTGTACCACGTGTACTAGGGATAAGCAAAAAAAAAAAAAAGATACTTGTTCTCCATGAAATCTTTGAGACTTAGAAGACAATCGTTCCTGACTTTGGGAAAAGTCCGAGATTCCATAGGTGACTATGGGACCAGTAGTTTAACAAGTTTGTTAATGTGGTCAATTGTGGTTTTACCTGATAGGATTTGATCCACCCCTCAATGCTTATGCCACCAGACAGCTCTCACAGAGACAATCTACATTTATCAAGGAGGCCATTATTTATTAGGGTTTATAAACAGGGTAGCTCTATTGTGCTAACTTCTGAAATCTTATCTATGAAAACTCGCTAAAAAACCTGGGCTCGGCTGATAGTACCCTGTAAGGGCTCCTAATCCAGGGATACAGGATGAGAAGCATTTGTACTCCATGTTAGGAGCGGCTGCACATGGCATCTGTTCCTCATGTCAGAGGCGGCCATTTCTTTTGGAGCTAAGTCGGCCTGCCCCTGAGTAGTGCTACCAGTCTTAATGACAAAGGCAGACGCATTCTACTTCACACAGTCATGATGGTTGTCAAACAAGCTTGATACCGTAATATGATTGAGTGAAGATAAGAAAGAAGAAGATCTATGAAAGTTATATAATAGACAGCCTTCAAGTCCTGGGTACAATCCTCAAACAACAAGCAAGGAAAAAACACAAGGTAATAAGACCAAATCCAAATAAATAAATACTGTGTGACGTTTCGGTAACAGCGTTGTTACCATCTTCAGACAAAAGTATTGCGTACAACTAAAGTACGTACTACTAAAGTACAAAAGTACAAAGTACTAGCAATACTTTTGTCTGAAGATGGTAACAACGCTGTTACCAAAACATCACACACTATTTATTTATTTGGATTTGGTCTTATTACCTTGTGTTTGGTCCGGAAATATTATATTGAAAATTTGAAACTATTATAGACGCATATGATTCTTTTTTAAAAAATAAAACAATTTCTACTGCCCTTACTGCAATGGAAAAATTAATGGGAGGGCCTGGCTCATCAGTGGTGAACCATCCCAGCGGTTTCTCCAGTTTAATCTACCATACCGCTGTTATATTGATTTTTTTTATTTTCCTTTTATAGTGATACTGATGCTAGACTCTTGGAATAGATATTTTAAATGAACTATGGACATAAGCTTTGAGGACAGTAGAAATACATATAATTAATTATAAATATATAGTAATTAAAAATACAGTTAAACCTGTCTATAGGCCCCCTCTTGGGAGTCACCAAAATAGGGTGCTATAGAGAGGGGGTGCTATAGACAGGTCACTTTTAATGTAAAATGTTTACATCCATTGATGAGCTCTACTCTTCCCCAGCAGACACCATCAAAAGTCTCAAGCTTTACAAGTTTGATACCTTAGTATGATTGAGTGGAGATAAGAAAGAAGAATAAGAAAATGTTTACATTTTAATGTTTAAAATGGGGCACTATAGAGAGGAAGGCGCTATTTAGAGGGGGTGCTAGACAGGTTTAACTGTATATTTAAAAAATAAAGAATCATACGTGTCTATAATAGTTTTGAATTTTCATAACAGATGGCGCACTAATGCATCAAATATTGTGAATTATTGGGTATTGACAGATAACTACCAAAGCTGTAGGGCCAAGACTGTCTTTTAGATACTGGCAAATCACCACAATAGTAAAAATAATAATTTTGACAACTTTTACATCATATTTTCTGATTCGAGACCACTCAATTAGATTATCAAACCAATACTTTCTTTCTTATACTTTCTTTCATTAGCATATGTTATTGAAAATAAAAAAATAAATAAATAAAACTAAGCACTAAAATCAAATTTATTTACCTTATATTTTTAATATACCCCAATTTTTAAATATATATTTTTTTTAAAAATAGTTTTTTTTTTACATATTTATATTTTTTAAATAAATGACAATTTTTTGATAATAAAATTCAAATATTCTTTTTTTTTTTTTTTTTTTTTCCTGAATATATGTTAAGAGATATTTTATCTCAAAATATTTATTTAAAAGGCAAAATAAATCAATTTTAAATATCCTATAATTACATAAAACACACTGCCTGTCATTTTCACTAACTTGCGCATACATTTTCTTAAAAGTGATCATCTTCTGCAAAATTTGCGTAATACACACATACACCGAAAAGCGATCGATATTTTGTTCATTTTAAAATTATTGCTGTTCTATTTCGATATAATCATTAAAAATGTTCTTCAGCGACCCTTAGACTACAAAAAAACACTTTTAATAGTAAAAGAGTTTAAAAACAGATGGGAGTATTTGAAAAATATAATTAAATAATCGATTTAATATTTGATGTTAAAATATAAAATACGTACTTTAAGCGACCAATAGAGGCCTAAATTTAGTTATTTTTTATATAAATAGCCCTCTATAAAATATAAAAGGGCTAAAATTTGGGACACTCTTGAATGAACATATTATTTGTTTACCATTTATTAAAGGTCGAATTGTATGATGATAAAAATCATTAAATCATTTTTGCTTTTAATTTTTTTCAAAAAGTGAAATATAAATGATTAAAACTATTTGAATTATTTTATTTGATTTTATTTAATTTCTCTCTCTATGTATACATATATCAAAGTTTTTAAATTATACATTAGAAACTAATTTGTAAATTAAAAAATATATACTCCATAAATTTATCACACCACTGACCTAGATTTAAAGATTTTTCTTGATCGTTTAACAGTTAATTTTTTTTATTTTTATTAGAAGCTGACTGAAGTGATTAGTACAATTTTAAAAAGTGTTTTAAAATAAAAACAATTAAATTAATAATAGTAATAATTCAATTTAATAAAATTTTGCAGGTCATTTCTTATTCTATCCCTTTGTTTAATATTATATGATCCACATAACACACACATATTTAATTTTTTATATTTGAGGAATTTTTTTGTTGATAACGCGAAAAAATAAAATGTATTTCTCTAATGCTTAGTTTTTATGAAGATATTGATTAGTCCCATTGTGAGCTACCTTTTTTTCATTCAACTAGAATCGTTATTTAGCGAGATAAAATATTAGACTATTTGATCATCTGCTCAGCCTTCCAATTTATAATATTTCAGCCTCTACTACAATTTAAAATCAGAGTCAAAGCAGGATCTTTAAAATTTAATCATTTTGGCGTCATGTCAAGACAAGAACAGACCAATCTATAATCCAAATTGTACCTTATCAGTGTATAATAATAATAATATTATTAATATATATTTTTAAATAATAATACTAAACACAAGTTAGCAAGACGGCTCAGTAGTTCTAGATAGCTTCGTGAATTTGAGTTAATCATATAAAAGTAGATAAAGTCGAATATTTGTTTTATCTTGATAATGACTAAGGGAGTTAATGGCTAAAGAAGGTCCAAGTTTTATCTAGCATGCATTCTTTATACACTTAGATTTTCTGTAATATTTAGTGCGTCAAGTACATGATTTAAAGAGGCATGGTAAAAATTATGAGAGTTATTTTTCATTTATATATTTATTGACTCAATTCTAAAGTTTTATATCCTTAAAATCAAAATTCAGCTGGAGGACATTGATCTATTAGAAAATAAAAAAGTCACCATTACAGTTCTCCTAGCTAATGGCACTAATTCCAGGGGCGATCCAAAGGATTAATGGAATCTTCAGAATTTTCCAAAGAGGTATTTAGCTGCAAAGTCTCCTTTTAAATACAATTACTGTTCAATTATAGATTAAAATTTTTCAGAAAGGAAATTATTGATTTATAAAAAGAAAAAGTCACCTCGCCTATCAACACTTTATAACTTTGCCATTAAACAACATTTATAGAAATTATCTTACAAAATTACTTGAATATAGATAAAACAAGAAAGAATTTCTTGGAATATATGTATTTTATATATTTTGTTTTTTGTTGATTATTGATCCTGGTAAAGCACTTTAAAGAATATTTTTAAAGAAAAAAAAAATCGGACTATTACTTACTTTTCTTGCAATTAAAACAGCTATCGGTAAAATTATTTTTATATTAAAAATATTAGCATATTTTATTAATGTGATATTTTTATTTGCTCTTAACTAATATCTTCTCTCTCTTCAATAACCTCAAAACAAAATCTTTTATGAGAATATTTATCATCATTAGCTGTTTACAATATTTTTTTTTTCAATCAAGTTGTGTGTCTTTTGTCAAGTTATTTTTTCCTTTCCACGCTCTTAGATGAATAAATATCTACTTTCATATTTTAAATAGTATTATTAGTATGGTGATTTCTAGTATCGGTGTTTCATAGCGATAGTGTTTCTTTATTTTTCCAAATTACCAACCGAAAATTATAAGGTAATGTATATTTCATTAAATGTAATTATCAAATACTTGACACAATCATCTATATTGGTAATCCAGACACAAGTTACGAATCCTATTAATGTCATTTAGATGAATATGAAATTTCCGCAATGTTTGATCCATATTGTTTATTATTTGATAAAGCCGATATTTAAAAATATGAAATATACAATCCAGTGAATCAAAATAGGAATATTGAATATAACAGTAAACAGAAGATAGCAAAATATCTTATACTCAGGTTTTTAACATTGCTGGCTGTTTGCCTCATTTGATGTTTTCACTGTAAATACTCACACAAAAGATATTTTATAAATTTATATTTGTTTTATTTTTTTTAAGGCTTATTTATAAATGTCAATACAAAAATACCACTTTTTAAGAAATTTATATAACATTTTATTTACTCACTTTTATTCATAATTTTATGATGTGTTTATATATTTATGTTGATAAGATTTGCACAAATTGTATCACTTTCTAAAATGAAAATTTGTGTCAGTATAGTAAATATTATATACAAACAAACCACATTTTAAAAAAAATATATAATTTTTAAAATTTAATAATGATTTTTAAAAAGAGGAAACTGATATTAGATTCTTTTAAAATCTACCACACAAAGAATCCTGATTATTTATATACATGTATAGAGAATCTTTTGGTATTTTATTTTATTTTGGTAAAAATAATTTGATTTTTTTTTTAAATTGCATACTTAGTTGCATATATATTTTTCGGAAGATCAGATGTTTTGCCATGTGACATCCATCAGCCAATCAGAAAGAAGTTTTTTTTTTTTAACATCACTGGATTAAGAAAATTGGAGAAACACAATGACATCTACCGTTAAGAGAAATTCAAAATTTATAAAATTTGTTATTCAGTTCAAACATGTGAAGTTTTATATATATATATATTTATAATAAATAAGTAATTAACATATAGTAGTAAAAAAAAATTAAATAAAGTAACACCAGCAAAGCTTTGGCTGTTAACATCATAGGCTGGGTAAAAAAAAAGAGGAATAAGCAAAGAGAAAGTTTTATAAAAAAGAGCAAAGACCATGATAATAATTTTCCAAATATTAAAATTAAGATAAGTAGAGAAAGATATATCTTTAATAAAAGAAAATAGACCTAATCCAAATAATTTATTAGGTCTTATTTTCTTTTATTATAATCTATAATCCAAATTGTGCTTTATCATATATCTTTAATTAAAAAGGTATATATTGGATCAAAATATTTATTTTACCAATATTTCAGTTGGCTGAATGCCAATTTTTATCAAGGTGTTATAACATTTTAATGTGTGTATATATATATAGGTCAGGTGTTAATAAAAAAAATAAAAAAGGCATATCCTGACCAGGAGCACATGTGCTTTTCAGAAGGCAGAACGCTAAAAAACACCTGCTTTCTGAAAAGCACACATGCTCCTGGTCAGGATATGCCTTTTTTTTATATCAATATCATTGATTATCATTTTAATATCATTATTATATCAATTATATTCAGTACTTATCTTTTATATATATCTTTTGTATATATCTTTTATATAGGGGGTTTAATGGAAGGATGGTCTAAAACATTTTTCGACTGCTACGACCCAGGTTTGATTCCAGCATTGCGCACTTTTATCTGATAAAAAAAGAATGCTCCAATAGCCCACCGATTCTTGCAAAAGTCCAACCCCACCAGCGAGTGCAAGTAACCAAACGGGACTCTGGCACATTTGTAAGTGCAAAGTCGAACTGCTTTTCACATGTGTAGACATGTGATGCACTTACAGTAAAAGCGGTCGCCTACTTCTACCCACCATAATTATCATGGCCTGTACCATGTGTACAAGGGATAAGCAAAAAAAAACTTATCTTTTATTCTTGTACCATAGAATCAGACTGGTAGGTTTGCCAGGGGAGCAACAGATAAAATAAAAATTTCAGGGAATGCTTTAAACATCTTCAGACTTTTAACTTAGGAAAAGCCTCTTCCATGATCTTTGAAAGCACTTTTAATGTCCAAACATAACTTTCCATAAATAACATAACATTCACTAAATAATAAAACATTATCACAGTAATTAAAAGGCTCAAAATACAAGAAAATAAGATCAAATAAATTAATATGGATTTGGTCTTAGTTTCTTGAAGTTCTAATCCATATTGAACCTCAAGGCTCAAAAATGTTTGTCAAATAATTGGACAATATCAACTCTTTAATTCAAAACTTGGTAATAAGACCAAATCCAAATAAATAAATAGTGTGTGACGTTTCTGTAACAGTGTTGTTACCATCTTCAGACAATAGTACTGAATGGAATTGGTGAATGGTGTTTTATAATCTATAATCCAAATTGTGCCTTATTGATTCAAAACTTCTATAATTCAACCCTTGATTTATATCTAACAGGCTTCATTATTTGTGCATGAATAAAGTAAAATTTAGATTATAGATTATAGCTACAAGGTAATACGACCTAATCCAAATAATTTATTAGTGTGTGACGTTTCGGTAAAAGCGTTGTTACCATCTTCAGACAAAAGTACTGAATGAGAAATTTTACATGCTGTAGTAAAATTTCTCATTCAGTACTTTTTGTCTGAAGATGGTAAAAACGCTGTTACCGAAACTCACACACTATTTATTTATTTGGGTTTGGTCTTATTACCTTGTGCTTATGACCATTTATAGATGTGAGAGTAAAATGGAGGAAACTAGAGAAATTAAGCACACTTTACATGTTATATTTTTGTAAAACATCTCATACATAGGTAATAAGACCAAATCTAATAGAGATTTTTTGTTTCTATAATCTATAATCCATATTGTAAACTACATTTATAAATTCAATTGTCATCTATCGATAAAATTTGTAGCACTTAAATTTATTGGCAATGTGTTTCTTTTTAATATAATAATTGATGATTATATTAAAAAGAAACACATCGCCAATAAATATAATTGTTGCAAATTTAATCCAAATTGTACCTTATCGTTAAACATCAGATGTAATTCAAGGTCAACTGATGTTCATAAAAAGAAATGTTTCCAACTTCAATGTGATTTCAATTAACTGGCTATAGACTTGAAGTACAGTAGCCCTTTTTATTGGAAAGTTTGGCTCAGAAATAAAAAAAATAGAGGAAAATATGTGGGGGGTGTGAAAGTCAAAGGTCAAGGGCAATTTGCTCTAGATGTTGGAGAAAACAAAAAGTGGAACATCTACTTTGTGGTCTCGGATATTGGTGTTGTTTGAAAACATCTGAGTTGTTATTGAGTTCATTGTTTCTTGAGTTTATTTTAAACACAAGGTAATAAGACCAAATCCAAATAAATAAATAAATAGTGTGTGATGTTTCAGTAACAGCATTGTTACCATATTCAGACAAAAGTACTGAATGAGAAATTTTACCACAGCATGTTTTAAATAGTTACTGTTATACTGTTATAGTATACTGTGGATAATGTTATAGTATGCTGTGGATAACAGTAACTATTTAAACCATGCTGTGGTAAAATTTCTCATTCAGTACTTTTGTCTGAAGATGGTAACAACGCTGTTACCGAAAGGTCACACACTATTTATTTATTAGGTCTTATTACCATGTGTTTATAATCTATAATCCAAATCGTGCCTTATTAATGAGTTTATTGTGTTTGTATTTCTAATATATTCTTGTAAAAGTACGAAGTAAAAAGACCAAATTCAAATAAATAGTATGAGACGTTTTGGTAACATCATTGTTACCATCATCAGACAAAAGTAGTGAATGAGAAATTTTTTTTCTCTTGGGGTAACCTGGATTCCTGGAGCTACGTACTTAAAGTCTCCAACTATTCAGGAGAAAAACTTTAAAGCATGCTTTTAAATAGTCACTGTTATCAAGTGTGTAAACAAGATTGACGGTGGAAGGATGGTCTAAACTGTTGGTTTTCGACCGCAACGACCCGGGTTCGATTCCCGCATTGGGTACTTTTTTTCTGATAAAAAAATAAATAAAATGCTCCAATGGCCCCTGATTCTTGCAAAAGTCCAACCTCACCAGTGAGTGAAAGTAACCAAACGGGGCTCTGACACATTTGTAAGTGCAAAGTCGAACTGCTTTTCACACGTGTAGACATGTGGTGCACTTACAGTAAAAGCAGTCGCCTACTTCTACCCACCATGATTATCATGGCTTGTACTACGTGTACTAGGGATAAGCAATAAAAAAAAAAAAAAGATTGACAGATAGGAAAAAAAGTTTCTAATCTATAACCCAAATTGTACCATATCACACACAGATTTTAATAGATTTTTTTAAAGCTTATAAGAAAAAATAATGAAAAATACAAATAATCAGTTATGTCAAAATTCCCACAAAAAAATTGTGACATTTTGGTAGCAGCACTGTTGCTGAGACGTCATGCACAATTTTTTTTAATTTGGTCTTGTTACCTTAGGTTTCTAATATTTAATCCAAATTGTACCTTTTATACCATTAAATATAATTGTGGGCCAAATTTGTCTTCTTTCTTATCTCAGAAATTGATTGGGGTGATTTGACTGTATTGACTCATCCATTGATGAGCTCTACTCATCCCCATCAGACACCATCAACAAGCTTGATACCCTGATATGATTGTTGAGTGGAGATAAGAAAGAAAAAGAAATTGATGAATTTTGTAAAAAAAAAAACAAAAATAATGTTTTTATTATTAATGTATTCTACTTGAGAATAATAGGAAAATACAGAAAAAAAATTATTGTAGGAAAAAACTCTTCGCCTCACAATTTTGTTCTTCTTTTGATAATATATTTTATACTTCAGTACTGAATCTATGTTACCTGTTACCGAAACGTCACACACTATTTATTTATTTATTTGGATTTGGTCTTATTACCTTGTATCCCATTGTATAATTATACAAGGTCATGGAGACTATAAATCTTCATGATGGGTGAGCTGCTGTCATTGGTTGACTATCCACATGGAGGTGACAGTCAGACTTTGTCCCTCTATTTAACATGTAAACATCTTTAACACTTTCAACCCGAGGGATGCGAATTCGCATCCTTTCCGATTTCCAAAATTAAATATGATATTAAATACCAAATTCGCATTCACCAGGATCGTGTCCCATACCTTCTTGTCTACCTATCAAGCGGGTTAGAGGGATGTCAGATGACCTAATGTACCTGTAAAACATCGGCAAGGACGTGAATTAGCGTCCCTCGGGGCGAAAGTGTTAATATAACAAGTCTCAAAATGGATAAAATTTACCATACAGAGTTGTTTATTTGGTGGCATACTACTCTTATATATATTTGAAAAAGTAAGAAAAAAAAAAAGAGAAAAAGTTGGGTGTTGATATTAAAAATATAATATTTTATATTATAGCTGATAATTTTGTATATTTTATAAAGGACTATTAATTAGTTCCAATCTTTTATCTTTGTTTTGTTGTCTGAGATCCTTTTTGCTAAAAAAAGGGGGGGGGGGGGGGGGGGATGGAGTGAACACTGAAGAAGGGAAAATATAAAAATGTGAGGTCAAAATAAATTTTTGATTATCACCTAGGTATGGCAGTCTTTGCTGCCATTGTCAATGTATCAGGATAGTAATGTTGTTGCCACCACAACTGTTTTTTTTTTTACTTATCCTTTTATTAGTCTAATTTAGACAAGATCTTGGAGGTCGTGCTCATAAAGAAGTTCAAGAACTCTTCTTGGTTTTCTGTACAGGGATCCTTTGTCCTTTCCAATACAATTTAGTATATGTTGGGAAGTGGCCTCTTCGGTTTTGCACCTAGTGCACATGGGGAAGTTTTTGGCTTCCTCTGTTACAACTGTTTGTAACATCCTAAACTTCTTTCATTTTGATATTGTTTCCTTTCTATTACCACACAGTATTTTTCTGACCTAAAGAATGAGCAGTAGATGCTCACATACGATCGCCCTCTTTTTAAAATACCGTTAAAAAACACCACATCTCATCATCCAAAATGATGAACTACAGTTTGGTGGTTTCATCAATGACAGTAATTCTATATCTTTTCATATCGATTATATAGCGCCGCAATGAGGAAATATCTCCCTCCCTCCCCTGCCCCCTCCAAGAGAAGTAGTGGGTCAGAAATTGTAAAAAAGACTCTCTGGAAGAATGGAGTTCCGAGAACGGTTGAAAGTTGACCCCAAAATGTCGCTAACGATGTGGCCATGAGGGGAGGAAACCAAACGACCCGTGATTAGCGGTAAACAACATGCCATCCTATTATTATGGTATTATATTTTTTCAAAATATGTCAATCGGACTCCTAAAAGAATTTGAACTATTTTAGACTGATTTCTCCTAATGCAATGGTAAAATTATATTGGGAGGGACATCTCTTTGTAGTAAAAGCTGTATAAAATTTGTTTTTTTTTCTTTAAAAAGAATCGTATAGCAGAATATTAAATAGCGCTCAATTTTTTCTTTTAACAGATGGGGTACGCTATGTATCATGTTTAAACCAAAGAAGAATGTACAGCCTCTTCAATCAGTCTTCTCCAATACCATCATCAATCCATAGCCATAGTCTGGTGGTAAGACTTGGTTGTCTTGGTTTTATCTCTTCATTTGGTCCATCACTTTACTACATCCTCTAATGGTATCTTCAATGTGTCCTTCAGTCGAGCATGTTATAATGATCATTGGCTGGTGTGTTCGCTGAGTTAGAATTCCCCCCGAGGATGGTAGTAAAAGTTACCGAAGTGTTAGGAAATAAATACTTCAAGTGTGTGGTTGATTTTTGTACTGACATTGTTGGGATGTAATAATATCATCATATCTGTGCGTGTTCAGAATCTTTTATTTTTTTTTTAAATATTTTCTCCCCCCACAATATTCATTTCTTTTTAAATTTCGACACTATATATTCATTATAACTGTAGTATTCTGTGTTTAAATATAGACAATATATCATCATCATAGAGCGCGTGAAGCGGAAAAACATTGGATTCGAATATAAAGAAAATTGTAGAATAAATGTAACCTTTTAAATATATATAATTGTAATAAAATAATTTCATCTGGTGAGTAATGTTTAATTAATAAATTAAATAATACCTATACAACAATAACAAAATTCGTATCCCACTCTTTTGTCTTTTTTTTTTTCTCCAAAAAACAACAATTTATTAAAAGATGTTAGTTACTTCTCTCCTTTCCTTTTTTTTTTACAGCCTCTCTTTCTGTAAAATATATTTTTACCTTTTTCTCTCTCGGTATAAATTGCGAGTTAAAAAAATAAAACGCGATGTTACCAAAGTAAATATGAAAACGGAATCACGAACAAAAAGACGCATTTTTTACCATTAAAGTAACTATACCTTATGCGTGTGTGTTTACTATTAAAAAAAATCACAATAGAAAAATCAATTAAAATCATTCTCACTAACGTAGGCAGTATTTACGTATCTTGTGAAATAGGAAGTTACACAATCATTATATATATTTATTCTTTTTTTTTTTTCACAGATAGATGGCAACAAATGTCATTTTTCAAACGTCAAGTTTTACCATAAAACGAGTCATAGGAAGTACATCCCATACACACGCATACAACCCTATTGGGATTATCATGTAACAATGGGTGGGGTTCATTGTTGCCCTATATACGGATACATTGTTACATTAATGGAGCAATTAAACACTTGCTAATGGTAAATATATATTTCAAAAAGGAAACCTCTCTCTCTAATCAGCTGTTACAGGTCGATTTTAGAAGTCGTCTATGCTTTCACAGCGTATGCAAATGATTACTCAGAATATGTAACTTAATGCCTAGCCTACGTTACATAGGGAACTTACCCATTTAAATATATATGTAAAATGATAGGAGATGTGCTATCAGAGAAAAAATGCGTCCCTCTCTTATAAAAAAGGCATCAAAACAATGTATGTTGATAGCGCACAAAGAAACATTTTCATCATTTTTATGGATTCTTCATAGAAGGAAAAATCGCTTTTTCTCTGACAGATATCATCCTCCCATCGTCATAAATAAATGTTATGTTGGGCAAGTTGCATATGTAGCACAATAGGGTATGCATTAAGTTGCATATTCTGTGTAGTCATTTGCATATGCTGTGGCTATATGTATATATTATATGCAACTTAATACATGGCCTATCTCCAACTAATTACGCAGCGTTTGTTAGTTGGCGCTTCCCCGTTACCGCGGCGTGTAAAAATAGAGGCTGGCTGTCAGAACCCCCCGCTCGCCACACCGGGCCCCAGACTCCCTCCCTCCCTCCCTCCCTCGAGGGGGGAGAGTCACTAATCACCGCCGGGGAGGGGTGACCTCAGGGGTCATGGCCACCACTCCTCCCCCTAACTTCCCTCCGGCCATTTAAAATGGATCTCTGCCGCCAATCCTTTCTTTGGCACTCTCTCTCTTTCCCCAATAACTTTCTCTCTCTTTCGATGTAAGCCGATTCGCTTTCTTCATCTAATCTTTATTGATGTTTAATCTTCCTTATATTAAATCTATCTGTCTGGGCTTTCTTTTTTTTATAATCCCTTTGTGGGTTGAGAGATGAAGTTTGGAGATGTGGACATTAGTTGGGGAGGATAAGAACAGCATTGAATCCACACACACCTATATATATTCATTCTTGTGTTTTTTTACGCCCCATTTCGACAATTTTTACACATTTTCTATATACAAGAGTGAACATTATTTAAATTTCACACCTATAATTTATTATACATCATGTATTGTCATCTTATACAGCCATCATAAAATTTCATTTTAATTCTGTTCTATTATACCATTTGGTATATATCTTCTAATTCCAGACCATTCTATTAGATTATCAGTAAGTTCCACCAAAGTAAGGTGGAAGTGCCTTATCCGTATATGTGTTGGGTCCAAAGACCATTCCATCCTTTTAAAAATATTGCAGACCGTGATGCACTTTTGACTGTATTGACAAGATGTCAATAAAATTATTGTCAACTGTCCATTAGATTATGAAACTGATCCTTTCCTAGTCTCCATCCATTCTTCAATCCTCCAGTAAATGATCCCCCAATGGTCCTCATAGTAACATGCCCATTATTACTTCATTTAGAAGACTAGTCAAATCTTTATCCAGACTTCTTTGTTTATCTTCCATTCTGTCCATTTGATCTTGAAGAATTCTACCCCCAGATGTCAAAATAATTTTTATGCTCTCACGGAGTTGATGCACCATAGTTGAAAATCAGGATGCCTTTGTTCGAGATGTCACCTAGTACCCAAACTTTACTTACCTGTTTCAATTTGCATAGGGGTGGATTTTAAATGAGATACCCATGATGAGAGACAAAAAACTAATCCTTAATGTTTATAATTAGAGGGGGATCAGGGGGTTATATAGTGTGGAGTAATAAAAGTTGCATGATCAGGGGGGGAGGGGGGCCTTTAATTATATTATATGCTATCAACACTGACACCATTTGAGGGGTGTATGAAGATAGGTTCCCACTATGTACTAAGTGTCAACCTGCAACCCCAAGACATATTATTGACTGTATTGACTCATCCATTGATGAGCTCTACTCTTCCCCGGCAGACACCATCAAAATTCTCAAGCTTTACAAGCTTGATACCTTAGTGTGATTGAGTGGAGATAAGAAAGAAGAAGATGAAGAAAGGATTTGAACCATTTGTCTAAGGCCACAAGCCAACCAACTTATATAAGATTTGATGTCTTTTAAAACTATATCACTATAACAAATATACAGTATAACCTCGTTAATTCGACACACCCCAATTCGACACTCGGCGATAATTCGACCATGTTCTGATGTCCCGACCTCCGGCCTATCAAATAACAAACCGTAATTCGACATATCGATAATACTACACTTCCGATAGTTCGACCATTTTAAAATTCGAATTTCGACAGTTCAATGCTTTTTACTTACAACTTACCGCTAAAAAGGTATTACGGCGGCGATCGGCAGGCGCCGATAGGATGGCGCGCGCGCACTTTTGGTTCCTGGTTAGTTTATGTTTCACTTTGCAGTGCCGTTGCGCAATGTCGCGAGTGTTATTATTATTATTTTTTCGTTTTTTTTTTTCGCTGGGATTTATGCTTCGTGTGCTAATTAACAATAATATTTTATTTTTAAATTTCAGCATTAAAATATTTTAGTTATTTTAAAATTTAAAAATAATTTATTTTTAAATAAATAAATCTTTATAAAATGTAGCCACAATGATTATGATAACATTTTATTTCAATATTCCATTTCTGTGTTATTATAAATGATTTAAACACAAAATCAATAACACCTGCAGCAGCAGTGGATGACTTTAATACATTAAAATTTATTTATTAAAACACATTCCAGAGGAAGAAAGAGATGCATGTTTTTTCAAAATGATCATCTGGAATACATCCTGAATAGGATTTCAGTGCAAAAACAGACATCTATAAAGGAATTTTTTAAAGGATCTTCATGATTATTTTAAAATAATATTTAAAAATTTTCTTTTTATATATATTTTCCATATGTATTTCCTTTTAACTGCTATATTTTTCAATTAGAATAAAAATGATTTAATATATTATATTTAATATTTTAATAAGGTCTGTGTAGAGTTAATATTTAATTATATTACTGAAAAGAAACACATTACCAGTAAATTTATTTTTTACAATTATTTGTTTCTAAAATGTGTATTAATGACATTTTGTCACTGATACTAAAAGTTAATCATTAAAAAAAATAAAAACACAATGGTTTCAATTAATATCATTAATTTATATTACAAGGCTATTTAAAAAAAATATTATTTTAGTGAGTTAGATGATTAGCTAATCATCTAACCTTAATTCAACACTTCCTTTAATTCAACCGAAAGCTCTGATCCCTTGAATTAAAGAGGTTCGACTGTACTTAGTTGCCTCAATCATATTTACATATATATATATAATGGTTATGTACAATTTGGATTATAGATTAGAAACATACGGTATAATAAGACCAAATCATTATTTATTGATTTGGTCTTGTTACCTTGTGTTTCTGGATTCAGTACTTTTGTCTGATGATGATAACACTTTTACTGAAACGCCACACACTATTTATTTGGATTTGGTCTTGCTACCTTGTGTTTCGGTATTCAGTACTTTTGTCTGATGATGGTTACAACAATGCTGTTACCAAAATGTCATACACTATTTATTTATTTGGTCTTGTTACCTTGTGTTTGTATTGCTCCCTGTATATATATATATATACAGTTAAACCTGTCTATAGCCCCCCCCCTCTAAATAGCGCCTCCCTCTCTATACGATGCGATTTACATTAAAAGTGACCTGTCTATAGCACCCTATTTTGGTGAGTACCAAGAGAGGGCGCTAAAGACAGGTTTAACTGTATATATATAGCATATTACCATTAAAGTACTATTACTTTTTTCCTGCGTGTATCCTATATTTCTGCTTGGAGAATCTGTATAAGACTAAAAGGTCTTAATAAAGATTTTTGTTGTTTAAAGAGCGTGGAATGTGTGGCAGACATGACCGGTGTGAAGCCAAGATGAGTACCACCAGCAGCAGCAGCAGTGGGCCTGTGGCCCAGGAACACCTGGACAAGGTGGTGTCGGCCCTACAGACAGCGGGACTGGAGAGCATGGTGTACACCATGGCCGAGACTTCCCAAGCTCAGGCTTCAGCCACCGCCATGCCACCTTCTCTGGCCTTCGCCAACTTCCCCACCCCAGTCTCCCTACCTCAGGTGAGCAGTCCACTTTGGGGATCCACAAGGTGTCAAATCCCCCACCCCCTCTTTTTTAAACCTTTTATCTCATCAGGAAATGTGCCAGGCCACCATCAATTAACACTCACTATTGTTCTGAGGGTTGTAATGATATGTTATACCAATCTTCAATAAAAAAAGAAAGAATCATCATGGCAATCATCAAGACAAGGATCAGTAAACAAGGACTATTGTGTTCTTAGGGTGGTAAATTGTGTGTTTTCCTTTCTAACAGTTCCTCAAAGTAAACTATTCATTCTAAGCAATGAGAGGGTTGGTGACGATGTGGTATAAACTGTCAATTTCAGACGGTCACAAGCCGGGATTGAAGCCTGCATTGGGCTCTTTTATCTAAAGGAAAAAAAAAAATGCTTCAATGGCCCCCCTGATTCTTTCGAAAATGCAACGCTGAGTACAAGTTACCAAGCAGTACTTTGGCACAATTGTAAATGCAAAAATCTAGCTGCTTTCTAAATGTGTGGACATGTGGTACACTTACAGTATAAGCAGTTCAATACAAGAAAATAAGACTTAATAATTTAATAGTGTGTGATGTTTCGGCAACAGCATTTTTTCTTTTGTCTGATGATGGTGACAATGCTGTTGCTGAAATGTAACACACTATTAAATTATTTGGAATAGATGTCTTATTTTCTTGTACTATAATCTATATAATCCAAATTGTGCTTTATCAGTATAATCATTCATTAACAATCCATGTTTATCATGGCATATCCAACATGCACTTGGGATAGGTAAAAAATAAATTCTAAGTAACAGCGATTGATCCTTGGTCATGATATATCTTTGGGGGATTATCATACTATGATCATCCTCTAGTGCAGCCAATATGGGGGCCATGGGACACTGTATGGGGAACAGTGTAGGTTGGAGAATGGGGCCAAGGCTATGCAAATCTTTCTCAGGAGAGAAGTTTCCCGTGGGAGAAAGTGTTTTATTGCCTGTGGCCTGATTTCTCCATAGTTTCCTGGTACTGTAAATATTTATGTGGATCCCCCATTATTAGACTCTCTCTTACATCTTTCTTTACATGTGTGCAGTTTCTTATTTGCACGTTTCTCTATAGTAGGGAATATGTAAACTGTGTGTCTGTGCTTTGTTGAAGAAAAAATGGTTTCTTCAGCTTGCTCTTTACAATGGTAAATAGGTCTCCGTTTGTGCAGCCTTTGTAAAGTTACTCATATTGTGGTGTCTCTTTTAGATTATCAAATCAAACTGTGTTTATATAGGTCTTTTTTTTTTCTCCTTCTCTTAGCCAACACTTGCGCTAGAGGACACTTCTAAACAATAGACAGATATCATGGCTAAAATAGCCCTCCTATTGAAAATTTATTCTCACTATCAGACACCTCCAAACAACAGACTCTCTTTCCCAATGCATAGTTGACAATATGAATAGTTATTTATTCCGACAGATGGCGCAACCCATCTGCAACTTTTAGTTGCCCAATCAGAAGATGCCTTTTTCTTAGAATATCTAAATTGTAGATGTTTTTACATAATGGTAATAGGACCACAGAAAAAAGTCACATTTTCAAGGTATGCATCAAAGTGGTATATTCCAGTATTTTTTTTTTTTTTGCTTATTCCTAGTACACGTGGTACAGGCCATGATAATCATGGTGGGTAGTTAGCGACTGCTTTTTACTGTAAGCGCACCACATGTCTACACATGTGAAAAGAAGTTCGACTTTGCACTTACAAATGCCAGAGCCCGTTTGGTTACTTGCACTCGCTGGCGGGGTTGGACTTTTGCAAAAATCGGGGGCCATTGGAGCATCCAGTATTTAAAGAAAGAAATAAAAAAAAATGGGAGGTCGGTGGGAGGCTGGTTAAACCATTTGGTTTTCGACCACTACGACCCGGGTTCGATTCCCACATTGGACACTTTTTTCTGATAAAAAAAAAAAAATGCTCCAAAGGTCCCCGATTCTTGCAAAAGTCCAACCCCCACCAGCAAGTGCAAGTAACCAAACGGGGCTCTGGCACATTTGTAAGTGCAAAGTCGAACTGCTTTTCACATGTGTAGACATGTGGTGCGCTTACAGTAAAAGCAGTCGCTATAACTACCCACCATGATTATCATGGCCTGTACCACGTGTACTAGGGATAAAAAAAAAAAGAAACAAAAATTGGTTCAATATCGTTTGTTTTGAACCGTTAAGAGGTTTGTTGGCAGAAAATGACAACACCACAGTAAATCCAGTCTTTGCTCAGAGTGGTGTGTTGTTGCAGGTCCAGGTGATTCAACAGCCCTACCTCCAACAGCTCTACACCCCCACCCTGGTCCCTGGAGGCATCACCTTCCAGCCTGCCCTGCATCCTTTCAGCGTGCAGCTCCAGCAAGCCAAGCCGGCCTCTGCATCAGGAGCGGACCCCAAGCTCCTCTCCAACCTCCAGGCTGCCAAAGGCATCCCAGGCCTGCCCCCTGGAGCAGTGTTTGCCACAGCGGGAGGCAACAAGATGGTGGTGAACAAGTTGCAGGCGGGTCCCAACCAGCCGTTACTGCTGGGCCAGCTGTTGACAGCGGGTCAGCCCCAGCTGCTGCCAGCCACCAGCAAGCCTGCCGTCTCCATGGCCTCCTCAGTGGACAAGAGAGTGGGAGTACAGACCAAGGCTGTCCAACAGCAACAGCAGCAACAAGGGATGAAGCAGTTCCCCGGTGGACAGGTCCTCACTGCCAGCCAGACCACCCAGTTCCTGGGCTCCTTCCAGCATCTCACCTCAGCGGGAGGCCAGCCCCAGATGATGGGGCACCCAGGTCTCACCTGGGCCCCTGCTCCTGCATCAGCCTACCTACCCAACCAGCCTATATTCCTGAGGCCTGCAGCCCCTGCCCCCCAGTCTGACCTAATCCTCCAGCCCCCTCCCCCCAGTGTGGCCACCTCAGTTGCTGCCAATCCCCAGCCCACCACCATCCCCATGGCAACCCTCCCTCCAAGACCTCGTCTGGTACCTAACCATCTTTGTACTCATTTGCATACTTAGTCAACTCTAGTGCCATAGAATTTATTTAAGACAATCTCTCTATTTGCTATAGAAGAAGAAATGCAAGAAGCTCTATACTTCTGACTTATGTTGCTTCTTCTATATTAATTTAACAGACGAATGACCCGGCTTCACCCGAGAATTCCCCCGAATGCAATTTCCTTCATACTGAAATAACATCAATAATAAATGGTAGAAGTGCCCATAGAATAGCAATACGGGTTTATAAAAAGCGACATGCAAAATTTGGTTCCAATTGGTTCAGTAGTTTTTGAGTTTATTGCGAAACAGACATTGACTTTTATATATAAGATAATAATATAAATGAGTGTTTTAAATATTGTAAAAAAAAAAATGCATCGGCCGGGAATCAAACTCGGGCCGCCTGCGTGGCAGGCGAGCATTCTACCACTGAACCACCGATGCTTATAAGAAATGGCCATATTTGGGTATTTATTCCATTCACAAAAGCAAACGATGACAGAATTGATTGTTGATGACTCTGATACTTGTATATAGAATATGTCCCTTTATTTAGCTTATAGAATTGCTTACTTTTATACCTATCTATTTCTCCTCAACCATCCATAGGTTGATGACAGTACTCCTGTCTTCTCAGAGCTGCTTCCTTCCTATGGCTAGTCTTTTGATGGTATTGTAGGGTCTTCTCTCACGATTATTTACTCTCAGCCTTCCTGGTTTACCATCCTTCCAGTAATACTGCCATCCACTCAGAATGTCCCTACATGCTCCTCCTCTCAACCATCTCCAATAGGCTTTTTTACTTTTATAACAAATCTCTGGTATAAGACTAAAAGATCTTAATAAAGCTTTTTGTTGTTGTTGATGTAAAAATAGGAATTATTAGCCAATATTTGGATTGAATGAGCACCAATCTTTGTTAAGACATACCAACATATTTATTTTGCATAGTGTACCCTAAGTACATATTGGCTCCCTATAGAGTGAAGCCTACAAAGTGGTGTGTGATGTGTTCTCCAGATGAGGCCAGCCAGCTCCGTGGCCACCCAGACTGCAGGGATCCAGTCAATTCCTGTCTCCAATGTGCTGCCTCAGGCAGCTACTGCACAGGTGAGTTGACATTTACAGTACCAGATATTGTAGTATTTACTAGCTCTGTTCTCTGTTTGTTCTCCACGTTGCACTGCGGGGTTGATAATTGATGGACTGTGTCCAGCACAAGTTCCGTTCCCTGGCCCCCAAGTCTCCAGAGAAGACCCCTCCCCAACTATCCCAACAACAGCAGCACTACCAGGAGGTGGCCATGCAACAGCACCTAGCTGCAGTTCAGTTACAACAGCAGCAATTACAACTCCAACAGCAACAACAACAACAGTTACAACAACAATTACAGCAACAACAACAACAACAGCAGCAGCAACAACAACAACAGCAGCCCTCAGTAGCTAAAGTAGTTGCCATGCCCACCACAAGTCAACCCCACATCCACCCACCTCAGCAACAGTCTGCGCAGACTTCCATTGCCATCACCACCAGCACCACCTCCGCCACCACCACCCCTGTGGTCTTCCACCAGCAGGAAGTCATGGAGACCTACCAACACCCTCCAGAGCCCCCTCCCACAGCCCCAGTACTGCCCCAGCAACATGCCCCCTCACCTTCCACTTCCTCCTCCTCAGACTCCTCCTCCGCCCCCTGCGAGGAGGTCAGCCTCCTGGAGAAACCCTCCACCACACCAGAACCTCCCCCTGAGGACAAGACCCCCACCCCTCCTCCTGCCTTACCACCCCCCTCTGACAAGACCACTGCCATTGTCAAACCCCAGATCCTCACCCATTTCATCGATGGCTTTGTCATCCACGAGGGTCCAGACCCCTTCCCTGTAAGTACCTCCAGTGTTCCATCCATCCACTCGGCAGTTCACCACTCTGGCTTATTGTTCCCAGATCACCAGGAGCTCCCTCAAGCCCGACATCCTACCTATCAAGAAGATGGAGAAGCAGCCCAAGCAAGGTACTTACCTTTCACACTTAAAAGTTACCAGACTCAATCAAAGTTAGCTTCAGTGCAGCTTCATGCACAACTACCATCATTCTTCAACTATTTCAATGGTCTGATAACTATACATTCATGGACAAAATTTAAGGGAGTTGTACCTTTCAGCATGTATTTTAAGATTCAGACAATAACTCTGAAAGATATTACAGTGACCTTTATTGAAGACACACCAGATAACCAAGTGTGAACAAAATTACCTCTGTCTCCTTTAAAAAAAATAGACAACCGGAGACATTAAAGAATTCCTTAAGTTGAGAGAATTAAATAAATTTAAAATATTTGCAGAGTTTCTTTATTCAGATATTTTAAATTTAATTAATCCAATTATATTTTATTTGCATCTATATTTCAAATTCCTTAAGTATTGTACATGAGTATATATACCAGAGATCAAGTATGATGCTTCATTTGCTTGTATGTCCCAGGGAAGAAGAGAGGCCCCAAGCCTGGCAGGCCCAGGGAAATGGCCAAGTGCGAGTTCTGCGGAGTCATCAGTGCCAAATCCAAGTTCAAGAAATCCAAGCGCTTCTGCACCAAGTCCTGCGCTAAGAGGTACAATGCCAACTGCGCCAAGAGGATCTCAAGTTCAGCCAAGCTCCCACTACCAGAAGCTGCCGTGCCAGAGCCAGGCAGCCAGGACATTCCCTCCGTTGACCTGGCCCAGGATGAGGTAGGTAGCAACCCTAACTGACACCAGGTACCGGACTAATCCGTGGTGCCCAGGATACACCCCAGGAGGTAATGGCTTCCCAGCCAGATGTTCTGGAGATCAAGGTGGAGCCGGAGACCGCCCCCGCGGAACAACGGACCTCAGAGCCTGTCAAGAACATTGCTACCTGGACGGTAAGCTTCCTTAACACATCAGTGGATAACACTCGAGGCTCACATTCTTTAATCAAATATATGAAAATTTGCAATATACAGTTAAACCTGTTTATAGCGCCCCCTCTAAATAGCACCTTCCTCTCTATAACGCCCGATTTTAAATACGTAATACGATACGATTTACATTAAAAGTGACCTGTCTATAGAATCCCCTCTCTATAGCACCCTATTTTGGTGAGTCCCAAGAAGGGGGCGCTATAGACAGGTTTAAATGTACTTTTATATAAAAAGATAAAATAAAAAACTTTCACAAAAAAAAAAAGCTTTCACAATTTTTAAAAAAATATTGTCTTCTTCTTATTTCTTATCTCCACTCAATCATATTAAGGTATCAAGCTTGTAGAGCTCGAGACTGGACAACCATCAGGACTGGGTGAAGAAGAATGCATCTGCCTTTGTCATTAAGACTGGGAGCACTACTCACTGGCAGGCCACTGGCTTATCTCCAAAAGAAATGGCCACCTCTGACATGAGAAACAGACGCCATATGCAGTCGCTCCTAACATGGAGTACAAACGCTGCTCAAAAAATATATATATTATTATGTGAAGCGACTTTAATGAAAGTCCCTCGCTGTTTGCACAGGTGGATGAAGTGGTGGCGTATGTGCGTACCTTGCCAGGATGCGCGGAATACGCAGAAGAGTTCCTACAGCAGGAAATCGATGGTCAGGCATTGATGCTGCTGAAAGAAGACCATCTAATGACTACCATGAGCATGAAGCTGGGGCCGGCGTTGAAGATGTTCTCCTGTATCAGCTCTCTAAGGGATGTTTCCTCGGAATCCTCCTCACTTTCCTAAGTACATGGGGGCTGCCATGTTCTTTCTTTCAATATATAGAGTGCCTCCTACCACAACTCTCCTAACCTATTGGTGTCAGAACCTCATTCTTCAACTTCATCATTGTTTTAGCAAACATTCAATAATTCATACATTTTCATTATAATAGTCTCTTAAAAAAAAAAAAAAAAATTTTTTAAATATTGGAATTTTTTTTTTTTGTAAGAAAAAAAAAAATTGTTCTATGATTTATTAAATTAATTTATCATCACCATTCCCCCCCACCCCCTCCATATCCCCCACTACTATTTGCTCAAACTATTCGCACATTAAAAAAAAAAATTCTTCATTATTATTATTATTTTTTTACAACTGATTATTTTAAAATGTCTTTCTCTTTTTTTCCCTCTCTTGTGCAATAATTATAATAACCAAAAAAAATCATTTAGGAGTTTTTTTTTAATCAATTTTACATCTAGAATTCACTTTTTTTTCATATATGTTTTTTTTTTTTTAAATTTCTTTTCATTATTTTTCGACGTTTTCTTTCATTCCATTTTTTACTGATTTATTTTATTATTTAATTATTATTTTTTTTTTTTTTTCCCCTTAAAATCATTACTTTTTATTTAAAACTACTTTTATTATTATTATTATCATTTATTTTCTTCTCCTTTTTTTTCACCATCTCTAAAATTTCCTACTGGCTACAATGGAATAACTTAACTTTGCATAATATTCACCTATTTGCATACTTTTAAGTATTGCATACCTTGTTTTGAATTCCAATTTTAAAAAACCTTGCTCTAAGAGTCTTGCTAGAATTTTTAAGAGATGTTCTCTAACCACTAACTAGGAAATAACTTAATGCTATTTAGAAAGAACAACTTTAAAAAGAAAGCAAGACCCATATAGCGAGGTTTTACTGGAATTTGCATAGTTTTCCCCCCAGGGTCCTGAGAACAGAGTTGAGAAAGAGTTTTCGCTGCACTTATCAGCATAAAATTGATCTGAATAGCTTTCTCATGTTTGCTCACATATTTAAAATGACAAAATTTTAAATCCTGTTCTATAAATTGGCTACCATCACAGATGCTCCACAAAAATCTTCTATAAAGAATTTCTTTGAATCAAAACACTTTGTTGATTTTGTTTCATTAATTATTTATTTAGTGTGTTTTTAAAAGAAACTTCATCAACAGAATGGTTTTGATTCAAAACTCTATTATAGAGATTCAACACTTGCTTGCTTATATTGAATTCTATCTTTTTCTTTTCAACTCTTTGGAATAATTCTTTGTCCTAAAAAAATGCTCTATTGTCACATTACTTCCAGTAAAATTATATCTAGAGAAGGCTTATTATATAGTTTTAAATGTATGATTATTTTAGTGCTTTTCATCAAAGAAAATGATGAAGTTACTGAATTATAGATTAGAATCATATAAGGCATGGAATTCATGTAATCTTTACACAAGGGGATAAGAAACAACAATAGAATCATAAGTTAACGTGACCACATGAATGAATTGTCTGTGATGCTTTGGTTACAGCGATTTTGACCATTTTTAGACAAAAAGTACTGAAGGTGGTTGTGTTACCTTATGTTACAGAAATGTTTTTCCTATTTTTTTTTTTTTTTTTTCAATATGGATTATAGTAATTATTACTTTAAAAATATGTAAGGAGTTGGTGTGTACCAGATATAAGCAATAATTTTTTAAAACTACCTCACCAGAATCCTAGCCACCTTTTATTCCTTGTTGTGGAGTTGATGATGGCAAATCCCTCTCTCTTCTATAGAAATGGGAACTACACAGCTGAGAATGGGAAATATGCAAACTTTAACCAACATCTCATTCGGCCAAGCTTACTTGTCTTTTTAAGCAAACTTAAGAAACTTTTGGTTTGTGTGGAAGTTTGAACGATTTGGGAAAGTTATCCTCAGCACAAATATCAAATGGATAAAAGAAAAATTTTACTTGTGTCATATCCTTGTCATTTTGGTGATTTCTTGGATCTTAATTGTGCTTCTGTGTTTCCATGAACAATCATTTGGTTACTGCTTTATGTCTTCTTTAAACTTGGAATTTCTTCACAGATGACACATTATCTTATCTAAGAAGCTAAGAGATCGACCATTCTCAAAGTATAGGTTCTATCAAAAAGTTGTCTTTGTGCTCTTTCTCTACTTTTCTCTTTTTATTTTCTCTACCTATCTCTTGGTATTTGTAGACACCCACACCTACTACTGGATCTAAGTAACATGTTTTTTTTTTTTGCTTATCCCTAGTACATGATGTACAGGCCATGATAATCATGGTGGGTAGAAGAAGGCGACTGCTTTTACTGTAAGTGCACCACATGTCTACATATGTGAAAAGCAGAGTAAAATGTGGTGTTCTGGTGAGTTGGATTGGAGAGATGAACAAGACCAGAAGTAATGTTATTTATTTATGCTTATGAGGTGATACAGCAACGTCTTTACAATAAGAGAGGAGACAAAATGAATCAAATCTAGAAAAAAGAAGTGAGGACTTCTCGGTCATTAAAGTCTGAGAGGCAAGGCCTTCAGCCAGTTCAGGGCTTCCGGGGTGACAGAGTGGAGATTGGAGATTCCTCCATTGAATTTGTACAGCGGGCAGTCATCTAGTATATAAGGGAATTGTATACTTGGGGATCCTGGCCAACTCTCTACAAAAACCGGGAAAGGATTTTGAGAAGTAACACAGCATTGTTACTATCTTCACAAGGTAGTAACAACACCTATCTCTCAGGAGTAACTCTATATAAGACTAAAGGTGTCTTACTAAAGGTGTTGATAGTAACAATGCTGTTGATGAAATTTTACCTCTAAATTTTATACTTATTTTACATTGTGATGTCTTGGTAGTGTCTGAATAAGTCTGTTAATTCAACCAAACCTCCCTTGAGTGACCCATCTGATGGAGTACATCCATCCTAGCATAACCCCATCTCCAAGGAGAGGCCAGGAATAGCCATGTTTTTTAAGATACAGTCTTTCATGCGAGGTTGTTTTTTACCCTGAATAAGTCTGTTAATCCAACCAAACCTCCCTTGAGTGATCCATCTGATTGAGTGCATCCATACAAACTTAAACCTAATCTCAAAGGAGAAGCCATTTCCCAGAGAGTTCAGGAGTAGTCATGTTCTTTAGGATAGGGTGTCTCCTGTGGACTTGTGGTTACAAAGGAATATACAAATGTTTGATTTAGGATCTGGTCTTGTTCCCCATCTGATAGCTATAATTGTGCCTAGTTATTGTGCTAGGTAAGCTTGATGTTACACAACTTCTCTCTCTCTATAATCCTTGATGCTTTACATCTGTGGTATCTACTTAATTATTTTCCCCCTCGACCACTGCCTTTCACAAATGAACTATGACAATCTTGACTGCACTTTGTTTCAAATCCATAGCTGTCAGCAACTTTCTTACTTTCTCTTCATTATAATTTTGGTAGGAAGAAGTTGAGAGTGTCAAGCTTGACTAAAAGAAACTTCTCTCACTTTAATATTATTATAAAAAAATAAGGTAGTTTTTACTTGTGCTAATTATGCAAATTCCTATCAATCCATTTAACATATTACCATCTATACATATTATCTTTTCATCATCGTCAGCCATTGCGTATGAAGATGTTAGCAATGCCACGACACAAATAACATTCAAAGTCTGTTAACACTGCGATTTTGTTTAGTTTCATTTTTGCTACAATCTCTTAAAATTATAAGTTGGATAATCGGCTAAGAGCAGTATTTTATCAAAAGAACAAAATTCATGAAGATGTTCTTTTGATAATAATCTCTAAATTGTTCTTTTTTTGAAAACCCATTCTTTTCTGACCTCTCTCTCAACATCGCTCATGCGGCCCCCCATGTACATACCGTGCTAATCATCCCTGTACATAAACCATTGTACGCCAGAGAAAAAAATGTGCCAACAGATTACATCTAATTTGATATATTTTTGTAATCACAAATTCAATATATAGTCATATATATATATTCATTCTTTCTATCTCTCTCTATATATATCAAATATATATATATATGTATTACATATATACATATTTACATATTTGTAAAATATTCCCCCTTCCCACCCATCTCTCTGCTCAATATATATTGGGTTTTCTTCCTCTCTCTATCTTTTTATCTTTTATTTTTTTAAACAAAATTTTTAGTTCTCTTTCTATGAGAAAAATATTGTGATTTTTTTAAAATTTTCATAAAAAAAAAAAACTTAACTATACAGTAGAACCTTCCTGTAAAAGACAATATCTAATTACAGAGTTAAAGTGTCCTTTAAGGAAAGGTGTCCTCTTACCGGGAAATTGCTAAATAAATGACAATTTTGATAATGAAAACTGTCCTTTATAGAGAGGTATCCTCTAGCGCAAGTGTCCTCTCATGGAGGTTCTACTGTATATATATTTTTAAAAGTTTTTTTTACAGTTGATTCTCAATATAAAACTGAGGCAGTGGTACCAGATATTTCCAGTATTAAATCCAATTTGATCTTTTTTTTTTTTCGGAACCTTCTAAAATGGAATTTGTGAACTGGAGATATCCGGTCTTAATATAATGACCCAGCAGTACATTGGGAATCAACTTTTTTATTATTATTATTATTATGTCTCAATGAAATGTTTTCCTCCTCCTCCCAGGTATAATTGCATATATAGCTCGGCATATATACATATATGGATTTGTCCCAATTATCAGTGAACTACGGTGGTTTATTTTATCCCTCTCTCTCTCACTGTGTATATATATAGGTTTTGTATAAATTTATTTGTGGTATATTTTTGTTTTTTATCTCTCAAAAACATCTTTTCATTCTATATATTTATATCATTATTATTTTTTAAAATCTTTCACAAACCAATGAAAGTATTACGTAGTTTTTTTTAAAAATGTATTTGTTATATATATGATTTTTTTTTTGTGGTTGATCTTAATTAACTTTATTATTATTATTCATGAAAATATTTAAATGTATTTTTTTGTTTATATATATTTGCATATTTTCCCCATTTGCAAGTGATACTATTCATCATGCATTGTCATTTTTTTTTTCCAAGTTCAGGGTTGCCACACATTTTTTTAAAGTTGATTATTATTATTATTTTTTAAATATACCCCTCCACTGCCATTTTTGAATTTTTTTTATATATATATAAATACATATTTTCCTTAATATGAATTTTTTTCTTTTATTTACATTTATATATTTATTATTATATTTTATATATATATAATTATTTATATATGTTTTTTTGTGTACCTCCCCCCCCCTCCACCTATATATATATGTGTGTGTCTATGTGATGCACAAAAGAAAGGAATAAAATATATAAAAGTATTTTTCACTGATAGCCTGTAAATTATTTAGAATATTTGTTATTTTTTCTAAATAAATAAATAAAATTCTTCTTCAAAATGTGTTGTTTTGGATTTTATTTCTTCCTAGTGGTTGATAGAGTCTTCTTCTTCTTCTTTCTTATCTTCACTCAATCACACTAAGGTGTCAAGCTTGTAAAGTTTGAGATTTTTGATGGTGTCTGCCGGGGAAGAGTAGAGCTCATTAATGGATGAGTCAATACAGTCAATAATATGTGGTCGATAGAGTGAATGGAAGCAATTGGTAAACACAAGGTAAAAGACCAAATCCAAATAAATAAATAGTGTGTGATGTTTTGGTAATAATGCTGTTATTCTTCTTCTTCTTTCTTATCTCCACTCAATCACACTAAGGTATCAAGCTTGTAGAACTTGAGACTTTTGATGGTGTCTGCCGGGGAAGAGTAGAGCTCATTAATGGATGAGTCAATACAGTCAATAATATGTGGTTGATAGAGTGAATGGAAGTAATTGGTAAACACAAGGTAAAATACCTAATCCAAATAAATAAATAGTGTGTGACGTTTGGGTAACAATGCTGTTACTGAAACATCACACACTATTTATTTATTTGGATTTGGTCTTTTACCTTGTGTTTATAATCTATAATCCAAATTGTACCTTATCAGGATTCTAGTTAAATCTTTAGTTTTCCTCTTTCATCATTGTTCTGAGGTTAAATCATCTATTTTTACTTTATGGAAATTTGATTTGGTTTTCTCATTGTTTGGAATGCCATAGTGAAGTAAGGTGACCATAAAAACAATAATGGAGTACAATTTGTAACAAAGTATTCCACAATGGTATGAAATAATAAAACAATAATAGCACTTAAACATTTTATTATTCTCATAAAAATACACATGTATTGAGTATTATCAAATACTATTTTACATATTACTCAAAACTATTCTATTGTCTTTTGTGCGGAAGCATACTTTACAATGTGCAACTGCCGCGGAGGGAGAATGTTTTAAAAAGTTTACAGGTCCTTGAGATGGAAACTGCGCTCTGTCATTATAGTGTAGTTTGGATATATGTATATTCTTTTCACTATGTAAATAAGAGAAATAATTTACATAACTTGTTTGGGAAAAGTCACAATCCAACAAAACACACATAACTAAATATTTTGGATAATAAACTCAACCATACACACCAAAATCTTCAGTTAGTCCTCCAGAAATAGTGGAATTCTTTAAATAAACTCATGGACAAAACTTGAGAAAGTTGAAAGTCTTTGATGTTGCCGGTCATTTATTTATTTTTTTTTAAGGAGACAGAAGCAATTTTGTTTACACTTGGTTATCTCGTATGTCTTCAATAAAGGTCACTGTAATATCTTTCAGAGTTATTGTCTGAATCCAAATATATATGGTAAAAGGTACAGCTTTCTTAAGTTTTGTCCATGAGTGTACCTTCCTCTTGCTTCACAGTATCAACAACAAATAGAAGAATTTTAATTGTTTCTTGATTGAATTTTAAAATATTTGAAAAAAAAATGATATCAAGAAAGGTATGTCTTTAAAAAAATGAAAAAATAAAGGTGCCATTTGTCAACCGAATTTTCCAACCTACTCTGGTTAGTTTGCCGATCTGGAGATGGTACAACTTTTTTAGCGCATCACTTCCTATCGATTGAAAGATATGTATTCTTAACCTCGTAAGTACATTGACACCTGCCTTAAACAACATTTTATAGGACCTAGACGACACAGGTTGTCTTTTAACATAGGTTAAAGTTAAGTGGAAAAAACAGCTTGAAGGTTTGTGAAGTTTCTTTTATTAGGAGAACATATCACGAACTTTCAAACGGGCCTTCGACTGGTGTAAAAAAAAAAAGGCAATTTACACTGAGGAAGGACAATTAGGTTTGAAAGCTCGTGTATAATCTTCCTAATAAAAGAAACATATCATCTTTGTACTGTTTTCTCTCTTAATATCTTGGCTATTGTTCCAGACAAAGTGTGCTGGGTGGTTTACGTGATTTCTATCGCCTACAACAGGAGTTTTATTAAGATAGAATTTTCTGTATTTTCTTTACTGCCTGGCGAAATAGGAATCAACAAGTGGATTCTTCAGTTGAGGGCGGTAAGTATGTAAATAAGCTAGCAAACAGGAAAAAAAGAAGTTGAAGAGGTAGTGGACTGGGCAGATAAGTTCCTCCAACGTGGCAGTTGTAAGTCCGGGGACCTAGGAGTCCGGGTTCTTGGCGCGGCGACGGGCGACCACGACGCAGGTCGCACATAGCGCCAGTAGTCCGATCTGCACAATGGCCGCCGCGACCAAAGCTACGACCATTACAGTACGGGTCGTGCAGTACAGATCTCCTTGTATCTCCACTATACACGGATGTTAGGAACTTGCTTTAGATGGATGGATCCTATACTTACGTCGTTCTAGAGGTCCAGTTTCAGGGGGTAGAGCTACTCCTTCTACAATGATATCCCTCTGCAGGGGGTAATCTGGGATTCCTGCCGTGGCTTTGTCCGCATGCCGTCGGCCCCTGCCAGACGATGATCCTCCACACCGTGGCGGGGGACATTCCTGAAGACAGAAGTGTACGTGCACCTGAAACCTCACTACCACGTCGTCCGCGAACTTGAAGGCATCGAACCGTGCAGTGAGCGTCTTGGACCCAGGTAGTCTCTCCAGGGCAGGGAAGATCCCGACGTCAGTGGGACAGCTGTTACAACTCCCTGGGTTACCTCACAGAAAGATTAGGTCATACACTCATAGCCAAAACTTTACCTTTTAGCATGTATATCGGGATTCAGACAATAACTCTGAAAGATCTTACAGTGATCTTTATTGAAGACACACGAGATAACCAATATACACTCATAGACAAAACTTTAAAGAAGTTGTACCTTTTAGCATGTATATCGGGACAATAACTCTGAAAGATATTACAGTGATCTTTATTGAAGACACACGAGATAAAACTAATATACACTCACAGACAAAACTTTAAAGAAGTTGTACCTTTTAGCATGTACATAGCATGTATATCGGGACAATAACTCTGAAGGATATTACAGTGATTTTTATTGAAGACACACAAAATAACCAAGTGTGAACAACCTCTGTCTCCTTAAACAAAATGAGTATATGTAGACACATCACTTAGTAGATGTGGGCCTTGTGTGATGTAGTGTGTTTCAGGTATTTAGCGAAGTTAAGAGAACATTGCTCTTCCCTCATTTGGAGGAAGGGTGACTGTCTTCAAAGGAAGGATCTTTGTAGTGAAGATTTTAGGTTTAGCAGTATAAGGATCTGAGTATAGATGGGTATTTTCAAGCCGTAGAAATGGGCGAGCTATGTATGGGATACGTTAAAAAGTGGTATTTAAAGGTATCTCATATTAGTTACAGCTCAGGCTGTTTGTTCGTCGATAGACCATACATAGCTCGGATGAATGTGATCTGACGATGACTTCTGTATGATTCCACATCGTGGATTTGATGGGAGTCTGCTGAGATAACGTTCAGGCTATGTGGGGATGAAGTTGGGATGGTGTGGGGATAAAAAAAAAAAAAAAAGGAAGACGCCTGAGCAAAATAGGGAAGATGGTTGGGACAAAATAGGGAAAACGCTAGGACAAAATAGGGGAAACGCTAGGACAAAATAGGGAAAATGTTTGGGACAAAATAGGGAAAATGGTTGGGACAAAATAGGGAAAATGGTTGGGACAAAATAGGGAAGACAGTTGGGACAAAATAGGGAAGAAAGTTGGGACAAAATAGGGAAAATGGTTGGGACAAAATAGGGAAATGGTTGGGACAAAATAGGGAAATGGTTGGGACAAAATAGGGAAGACGTTGGTATAGTGTAGGGATGCCATCAGAGAGCCATGTACAGACCCGTTGCCGTCGATGAGTGTAATGAAGTCATCCTTGGTGCCACTCCGAGCAACCAAGTCCCTGGCGAAGATCCCGAAGACACCTGCAGACACAACCCCGGTCTCAAGATTAAAGGTCGACAGGATTCTATGGCTATTTTTCCGCGAGGATATCACAGGATTTTGGAACAGCGACCCTTTAAATTGCTACTTCTGCAATGTTGGCATCCAAGACAATTTGGTCCACTATCTATTCCATTGCCCATTCTTACAGGAAAAGAGACTGGAAATTCGCGAAATTTCGGGGCTAACTCACTACATATAAAATTATATAATATTATAAAATTTTTACTACTCTCCTGCTGGATAAAACATTTGTTTATAAATATTTTAAATTTTTCAAGGCGATTCATAAAATGAGGGAAGAAGTGCTCAACTCCACAGACAACGGCTGATTGCTCCCCCTTCCCTCTAAATTGCTTTTCCTCCTCACTCATGTACATATATAACCTTTTAGGGGAATCCCCTTTAAGACAATAGTGTATTAATAAAGGTTTTTGTTGTTGTTGTTGATTAAAGGTCGACGCACTGATAGGACCATGTACAAACTGAAAACATCAATGAGCTTGTCGGATGCGTGCCTTCACCACATTCTTACATAATTTATTCTGTATATCCGCAAGAACTACGACAGCATTGAATGTTAGTTATGTGGATCTTTCTAACTTTGTTGTTGTTGTTTTTTCTTCCTTCTCCCATAACTTACAGGAATCTGTAGACCACCTGACTGTAAATATTGCGGGAGTTCTCTTGATAGATATACCACTTTGTCTCTTTTTAGAATCCTCTTATTTTTTTAGCGTGATCTTTTTAACGTAGAATTTCCATGAGAGAACACCTCTCTACAAAGGACAGTTTTCATTGCCAAAATTATTATTTTTTTACAAATCAGCAGCTTTTCAGTAAGAAGACACCTTTCTCTAAAGGATACTTTGTGTCTCTAGGTGCTGTTCTATTAGGTGTTGTCCTTCTTCTTCTTTCTTATCTCCACTCAATCATATTAAGGTATCAAGCTTGTAAAGCTTGAGACTTTTGATGGTGTCTACCGGGGAAGAGTAGAGCTCATCAATGGATGAGTGAATACAGTCAATAATGTATTTTGCGGTTGCAGGTTGAGAATGGTGTTGTCTTTTATAGAAAGGTACTGTGCAGTTCTGTGCGTACGCTCCAGGAGTCCGGGTTACGCACAGAATGAAGAATACAATTATGTATGCAAATAAAGAAGGCTATAGGAGAACTAATTAATATAAGGCAATAATGAGACAACATATTTAGGAAATGGAAGAATTAAAGAATGAATGTTTCTTTTAGACATAAAACAAATTTCTACTGTCCTTTCTTTGTTGAACTGGCTCATGGGCCAAGCCTTCCCAATATTTGTTCATCGCAGTAAGGATAGTGGAAGTTTGTTTTATGTGTAAAATAAATATTCGTGGTTTAATACTTGTTGTTGTTGTCATGTCCAATGAAGAGCCTCAGATGTCTCTGTACATCTCTATCATAGCAGTCGTAATGGCCACTATCTTGGGTGTGTAAAGCTGCTGCTCTGGGTCCATGTCAATTTTCTGTTGTTGTTGTCGTGTCCAATGAAGAGCTTCAGATGTCTCCCTGCATCTCTATCACAGCAGTCGCAATGTTCTCTATCTTGGGTGTGTAAAGCTGCTGCTCTGGGTCCATGACAATTTTCTACAAGGCTGCGGCCATTGCTGGGCATGAGAATATGTGAGTAGTTGTTAGTTCCACACTTTAATGCTTTCATTTCCAATAAAAGAGAACTGAGCTGATCTGTTGCAGATAGTTCACAGGGAAGACTCACTGTCGTCATCAATCTCGATGCGAAGGTGGAGATGGTCCCCCAGTCTGGCCCCGGTGATGTCGTGACCTTCCTTGTCGGTGATCCTGAGGCGGATGCTGGGCGTGGGAGCCGTTGCGTTGACCAGCACGGTGCCCGTGCCCTCAGCCCTGCACGTTGCCGTGTCAGCCCGTGCCACGTTGCCGTCCTGCCGTGTACTTACCCCACTACCAGCCGGTAGGAATTGGAGATGGTGCGGTTGGCGGTCTCGAAAGCGCACAGCAGCTTGATGATCCTGTCTCCTCGCTTCTGGACCACGGGGTGGTTTTGGATGACCACGGTGTTGCCGTACCGCCCCTCGCTCTGCCACACTCCGTGGTTGGACTGTGGTTCCTGTGTGGTTGTGTGAGACTTACCTCCTTCGTCACACCGCACTCCTGTGACTTGAGCGGCATCTGGAACACGGTGAGTGTCTTGCCTTCTCCGTATATCTGGCAGCGCTGGAGCTCGGACCGTGTGTAGATCCGGCCGCGGAAAGGTTCGAGCGTGTTGAGGGACATGGTCATCTGTTCGGGTGTACAGCGGAGCTCCACTGTCGCACAGTGCAGTGTTGGAATTGTGGAGTGTTGTCACTGTACAGTGTTGGCATTGTGGAGTGTTGTCACTGTACAGTGTTGGCATTGTGGAGTGTTATCACTGTACAGTGTTGGCATTGTTTAGTGCAGTCACTGTACAGTGTTGACCCAATGCTATGTCAACACGACCCAGTTCGCGGTAATAGATGGACAGATGTCAGTCCAGTACCTGTGGAACTTTGAATCGGCTACGATTTCGTAACATCCACCAGGAGTTATCGAACCGGCTAAATCTGGTAAAGAGGTGTTTTATCTCCCTTCATAAAACTTGGATCATCACAGAAATCATATTTATGTTTTTTTCTACTATTATTATTTTTAATATATATCACAAAATATTTTAAAATTCAGTATTATCAAAAATTATTTTGTCAGCCATCTTAAGAAAGTCATTCATTTGAATGATGCAAACAAGACTAGAACGCGGCTGATTTCACACTCGCCTTTTCAGTGATACGTTAACCTTGACGTATGCATGGTGGAATATGTGATCACTGGACATGCGTCGAACCTAGAGGCTGTTTTTGGGTTCTACGCTGCCTGGAGTATAGAGCTCCATCTATGTTTCTTTCCTGTGGTGAATCTGTATAAGACTGGTTGTCTTAATAAAGCTGTGTGTGTGTAAGAAAATGGATATAAGGGAGAGAGGAAGGAGGGACTCACGATCCAGACAGTTGGAACGCTCGTAAAAGGAGGCCCCAGGGCGCGGGGACAGTACGCGGGGTCCCACAGAGACGGTGTCATCCCCGCTGAGCCAGCACTGGGCCGTGGCGGCGTGGAAGGTGAAGGAGCGGCACAGGAAGGCGCGGGAGACATCGCAGAAAGCTCGGCACTGCTCGGCACTGAAGGCAGTGCGGGCCAAGTCAGGCTGTCCCAGGTCAACATCCTGTTGTTGCTGGAACTCACACCCGGCGGAGCTTTCTGTCATCACACAACCCGGACTGGTAGGTACAACACACACTCTCTCTAACTATTCTACAAGTAACATCTACAGGTCAACATCCTATTTCTGCTGAAACCTTGGTCTTGAGTTGAGTAACGCCAGCCATCACATAGACCTGCCCATATATAGAGCAATAAACGCGGGAAGAGAGACCGCCACAACATGGCAATATCATCCTTCTAAGCTATGCAAATCAAGAGCGCAGTATGGCGGAGCTCTCTGCCACCACACGACCCAATACACTCTCTCTAACTACTTTACAAGTACCATCTACAGGTCCTGAGTACTACTATACTAGGTCTTGAGTTGGGTAACGCCAGCCATCACATCGACCTGCCCACTCTGTGGGAAAGAACTCTCTCAGTATATCGGTAGGAATGACAATAAACATGGAAAGAGAGACCGTTCCCAACATTGAAATACCATCTATGAAAATCAAGAGCGCAGTGTGGGACTCACGGATGATGCACTGGTTCTCGAAGTAGTCCACCTGTCCAATAGCCGCGCGGAAGGAGCTGGGCTGTGTGCGGCGGTCCTGAGAGCTGAGACGACATTGGCCCAGCGTGTAGTCGTACTCCGCGCTTCTGCAAGGGAACGCCCTCTCCAGGAGACACAGCTCCTGGCAGCGGTGGCGTGAAGGTACACCAGGCAGCACGCGGTCGTCGAACCCGGCCAGCTCGCGCCCCACCACCCGCTCGAATGTCCAGGCGCGCTCACATCCCGGGGCTGAAGTCAACACAGTCCGTGTCAATACCTCGTCTTGTGGGTTGTAGGGTGTACATCCTTCCTGTGATTGGTTGTGTAAACTCTGATATCGCTGAGTGTGACTATCAAAACGCTTGGTGTCGATTACAATCCTCAAACTGCTGTTTCTCACACTTCGGTTTCTTTATTTCTTGAAAATAATGATACTTCGGCCAGTAAATCTTTTTTATTACCTCGACGTTTCGACAAAAATCTTTTGTTCTCGTCAGGAGCAAACAAAAATGAAAACATTTGGCAAGGCGTTAAATTTTTTTCTCAATAAGAACAAAAGATTTTTGTCGAAACGTCGAGGTAATAAAAAGATTTACTGACCAAAGTATCTTTATTTTCAAGAAATATGAATGCCGGCCAGGCAGCCTCTATCTTTACGGTTGGTTTCTTTAATGAAATCAAAGAGCATCCATAGTTTCTTGTACAATTCTATTTCTCTAGCTTTCGGGGTTAACAAGCCCTTCAACAGTTAACTAGAAGTATAACTTCTAGCTAACTATATAATTAGCTAACTATATCTAACTATACAGCTTGCACCAGCCAGAAACATGCATGTGGTTAGCTTATGGCCCACCTGTGCTGTGTGAGCAGAAGAGCTTAAATTGACTTGTTCCATATGTAAATACCTGTTTTCTTTCCTCTTTTCGCTCACCACTTCTCCCATCCATATTTCCAATTTTTTTTCTTTCTTATATATATATGTGACAATTTAGTGGTAATTGTGGTGAGGAGAGAAATAATTACACGACGAGTTGTTAGAGCAATCCAGGCAGCCAGCCGAGAGAGAGCGAGCGAGGGCTTATCAGCTGAACGACTGTTTTCCCTGTGTACACAACCGGGGGGGGGGCTAACCAGGATAGTCGCCAGGTGGTGACGCCCCCCTCAGGAATGTGGCCAAAAAATGGTCGTTAGTTAGTTGTCTAAAGTGTCTCGCTTTAGCGGCCCATTTCTCTCTCGTTGGCTGTTGGTTTGTTTTATTAATCCTGGAAGAGCATATATTATGACATATGGCCCCCGTTGAAGAAGGCTGAACAGTTTAAGTATATTTAAAGCTGGTGAAGCCAGGAATAGAGAAAATAATTTTACAGTTAAAATTAGTTAAGGTAATGGTGACATAGTTTTATGTAAATAAAATATTGTATAGTACACAAGTAAAATTATTTACAAGCAGTTTTACAACACCGGGGAGTTTGACATTTAAGGAAATCTTTGAAAATATCAAGGTTATAAAAGGCTATATACAACAAAATCTAATGTACTATAAGGGAAGTGATATGGAGGAGTGTGAACAACGAGAAGAAGAGTCACATACATATGGTGAAATTCTGAAGATCATTAAGACTGGGGAACTCTACACTTTAAGATATTTTTCAGGCGGACATGGCAAGGGGAAACTTGTCATGGGCTTTCTATGCTATAAGTGTAGAGTACGAGAAATGAGATTGAGGTTGACAATTGTGTGAGCTCAGGACTGAGGTAAATATAAAACTACATACAATATTAGAACCTCGGCGAACAGAGCGAGGGGAGACTTGCCCTGGGCCAATCTAACTTATCTATGTAGTTACTTGTGTAGCGAGTCCGAGGGGAAAAGTCCCGTGTGTAGGTGAGGAAGTCGAATGGACTTATATTTAATTTTCGAAGATAAAATAGTTCTAGATGCAAAGGTAGAATATAGGCGGACAGAGCGAGGGGAAACTTGCTTTGAGCCACTCTACCTTAATTATTTAGATACTACTGGGTTCGTAAAGTCTTGTTGTCAGGTTAGTAATTGGTAAAGATTTCAGGGGATAAGTGGTTCAAATATCTTTGATCATCTTGATTGTAAGTGTAGTCATGTTGCTTTAGTGAGTTAATAGCCGTTTTAGTATGGATTAGAGTGTGATTGAAGTGTTTATATGGGAAATTGAAGGTATTTTTGGGTTGGTCTCGATCATTTACGGGCGGTGAAATAAATTGTTCGTTTTCCGTATAGTGTTTTAATTTGTTGACATGAATTGTATCTGTCTCACGACTTAGAGGTCGGTTGGAGCGGTTGATCCGTACGATTTGAGGGGAAATTATCTCCAGTATTTCATAAGGTCCTGAGAAGAAAGGTGCCAGTTTACCAGTGTCTGGATGGTGGTATGTTTTTGCCAAAACGAGATCGCCTACTTCAAAATCGGAAGCTCTATGTGTTTGGTCGAATCTCGCTTTGTCGCGTAAGTGTCGTTCGTGTGTCCTTTGATAGGCCAATTCTCTGGCGTCGTCGATTTTTGGGTAGTTTTGTACATGCTCGGATAGTTGTAGCGGGAAACTACCTAACAAAAGGTATGACGGTGGAAACCCGGTCACCGAATGTGGGGTATGGTTATAAGCCTGAAGGACCTGAGGTAGTAGTTTGGTCCAGGCCGTCTTAGGTTGTTGGAGGCGCAACAGTTTAAGTTTGCCAGTTATCGTGGCGTTTAGTCGTTCACTTAATCCGTTGGCCTGAGGGTTGTTGCTTGTCGTGAGAAGTTGGCCAATGTTATGTCTAATCAAAAATCTACGAAATTTCGGAGAGGTGAAGGCAGGAGCTCTATCCGTCAAAAGTCGTTTAGGCGAACCAAACTGCATCACCTTTTTAATCACTTGGGTATAGGTGAGAATGCTGGTGGACCGCGATGGAAATGCCCACGCGTACCGTGTGGCATGGTCCACTACGACATGTAAGAAGGTCTGAGAATTCCCATATTTCGCGAATCCAGAAATAGTATCTAGTGACACTAGTTCGTACGGCAGAACCGCTGGGGGGAGTTGTCCCAATTCTCCGTAGATAGGTCCTTTTGGTGGTTTGACCAATTGGCATACTGAACAGGTTCTTACATGTGTCCTGATGTCATTTGTCATGCCGTACCAATAGTATTGGGCTGCGATCAGTCTGGTCATCTGCGAAATGCCGGGGTGATTGAAATCGCGATGGGCTCGTTGTAGTAGGGTGCCACGGAGTGATGGTGGAACAATTATTTTAGTGACACCCCGTCGTATGATGGTCATAAGGTCCTTGTCATTGAGGATATACCTTGTGTCCCTCCGTAATTCGCCCTGATGATCTTTTATTTGACCTGTGGATAGGAATCCGCAGAAAGGGTTACGGGAGAGTAGGTCCGCCTCGTACTGACGCGAGCCCTTGAGGTATTTTACCTCATAGTCGTAAGCTGAAAGTCGAAGGCTCCAACGAAAGAGGCGTCCGGTGGGGTCTTTTATGGTCTTTAGCCATTGTAAGGCGTGATGATCCGAGTAGATGACAAACCTTGTACCTAGGAGGTACACTCGGAATTTGTCAACGCACTCTACAATGGCTAAGCACTCCAGTTCAGATATAGTGTAATTACGCTCATAGGAACGCAACGCGCGACTGTAATATTGTACAGGGTAGATGTTACCGTCAGGATGTACTTGTTTGAGTACACCTGCGATGCCCTGCGTGGAAGCGTCGCAATAGACCTGGCATGGGAGCCCTTCTTGAAATAGATGTAACACAGGTTGTGTTGCGAGGTGTTGCTTCAATTTATCAAAGGCTTGTTGACAATTCGGGCTCCAAAGCCATTTGGCGTTCTTTTTTAGTAATTGATTTAAGGGGTGGCGAAGTCTAGCATATTCTGGGATGAATTTATGATATACGTTGACGGCTCCTAAAAATGATTGTAGGATTTTAACGTTGATAGGAGTTCTAATAGCGTTGATGATTTCGGTATTTTTAATATTAGGTGTGTAAGTCCCTGCGGTGATGTGGTAGCCGAGAAAATCTATTTCATTTTGATAAAAATTACATTTTTTAAGGTTAAGTTGGAGATTTTCCTCTAAACAGAATTTAAAGAAAAGTCGAAGGTGCGTAAGGTGTTGTTCTGAGGAGTCAGAAAAAATAACGAAGTCGTCATAATAATGGGCTATGAAAGAGAGGTGGTGTTTGTGGATCAACTGGGTAATCACACGTTCGAAAATTTGGGGTGCTGATTTGAACCCAAAGGGTAAGCGTTTGAAATTATATTGCCCTTGTTGAGTCACGAAAGAGAGTAGTGGTTGACTCTCCTCCGCGATGGGGATTTGATAGTATGCATTGCTTATGTCAACGGTGCTAAATACTCTGGCTTTCGACAGGTTATCCAGTACCGTTTCTATCAATGGCAAAGGATGCAAATCCGAGGGTACTAGTTCGTTCACGCGATGGAAGTCAATGCAGAGACGCATGGTGTTATCGCGTTTGCGAACGAGTGTCACAGGAGAGGAATATGGGCTAGAGGAGGGGGTGATTATGTCATGTTTTAGAAGTTGAGATATCTGGTCCTGAATTTCCTTCTGGTAGGCATAGGGAGTTCGGTATGGTCGGAGGGAAATAACCTTATCAGAAATAATTTTGAGTTTTACAGGGTTTATGTTGAGTGGTAATACATTGAATTTATTGATAGGGAAAATATCTTTAAAAGAATACAATAATTGCTGATAAGGGATAGTCAGTTCTGGGCGTTGTTCGATAAATTCTTTAATCATTAATTCTCTAGAGGCGCATGGGCTGGTAGGAATGCTATTAAGGTTGTAAGGGTGAGAGAGGCATTCAGGGGAAGGTTGATAAATATTACTAAGGGTTGTTTGTAAGTAAGGCTCACGTGGAGGTTGAAAATCGTCAACGCCTAAGTTAACCGAGTGAATTATGGGTCGTTTAGGGTTAGAAGTTATTATTCGCGAGCCGTGCTTACAAGTGGGAAGGTCACATACAAAATGGTACAAATGTTTAGGTAGAACACTATTTTGAAGTATCAATTGATTATGAAAATCTATTGTTAATCTTAAGAATTGCATAACATGAATAGATAGGATACCATGTTCAAGGGGTGAATTTAAAATATAAAATGTTTCATTAAAATTAAAATTATTAAATTGTATTGGTAAGGTAACTAATCCGATGGGTTTGGCATGACTAGATATAGTACGGATAATAACATCATTGTTAATAGGGGTGGAACAAATGAAACTATTAACATTTTTAATATATTCAAATTGGTTTAAACTAATTATGGAAACATTGGCTCCAGAGTCAATTAGGAATGGCATCTTTAAAGAATGAATGATAGGGGTTAAAATAATTGCACTTACAGGCATATGCTGGTTTAGGGTGCAAGTAGGTTCATTGAGCTTCGGAGGAGTTCTGCTGCCGAAGCTGGCATTACTTGGTTTCTCCCGAGCTCGTCGTTGCTGCGGTCTCGTAGACACCTGCAGGCCCAGTCGATCTTTGGGGTTGCTCGACGCTGTGGACCGCAGGTGTAAAGGTCCGAAAAGTCCGCTGGTAGGGCCCTCGCTGCTGACACTGTGCGTGCCAGTGTTGTCCGCCACAGTAACGACAAGGATATGGTGGGGTCTTGTCCACGGTGGTGGAAGGTGTTCTGCTCTGGCGCGGTGATCGTTGTTGGGCAGCTTTAGTGCTGGTGTTATCCCCTTCGTAGGTCAGCTGTTGGGCTAAGCACAACCATTCTTCTGGTCCCGAGGGTTGTGCCATCTTTAAAAGGTTGCCATAGTTACGTGGCACACCGTTGGATAGTGCTTGCACGATGGCACTCTTAGGGAGGTTGATCGCCAATCCTATTCGGACCTTGTTCTTGTAGTAGGTCTCGATCTCGGCCATCGACGTGCATTTAAGTTCATAGAACTCTTGAAGGGTGAAGCTAGGGCGTCGGGGATAGACGGCGCAGACTGACTCTTTGACCTCTTCATAAGTCTTATTGAGTAGCGCTAAGTCTTGTGCAATTTTGCGAGGTTCGCCTCTGAGTGATGATAGAGCCTTTCGAGCTTGGCGTGCTGGCTCTAAGTTGTGGAAGTTCGGCTGAGACTCAAGTTGTGAGAAGAAGTGTGCGGCAGGTTCATCTCCGTCGTAGGTGATTGTTTCTTCAGACTCACGGTTTGAAAGTTGGTCGAGACAGAGGGTGAGAGTTCGAAGGGAAGCGGCTACAGTAGAGTCGGTCGTTGGTTCTTGTGGAACTTGGTTGTGGGTTTGTTCGATCATCGTGGTATTGCTTCTTGTTTTCTTCATACTCTGGTATATGAGGGATTTGTTTCCCGGTCAGGTCTTATCCTGTCGGCTTTCGATGTGACAATTTAGTGGTAATTGTGGTGAGGAGAGAAATAATTACACGACGAGTTGTTAGAGCAATCCAGGCAGCCAGCCGAGAGAGAGCGAGCGAGGGCTTATCAGCTGAACGACTGTTTTCCCTGTGTACACAACCGGGGGGGGGGACTAACCAGGATAGTCGCCAGGTGGTGACGCCCCCCTCAGGAATGTGGCCAAAAAATGGTCGTTAGTTAGTTGTCTAAAGTGTCTCGCTTTAGCGGCCCATTTCTCTCTCGTTGGCTGTTGGTTTGTTTTATTAATCCTGGAAGAGCATATATTATGACATATATATATTTATTTTTTCTTATAATCTGTATATATTTACCATATGTATATAATCTTTCTCCATTTTTATTTCCCACTTTCATAGGTTTCTCCGTCTTGTAACCCCAAGGAGAATCCTCTGTAAGACCTGTGTGTCTTAATAAAGGCTTTTGTGTGTGTGTGCATGTGGTTAGCTTATCTTGAGTAATCAAGAATGGGTATTTGACAATTATGGGCTAATAAAAATAAACGATAATTGATATTTGTTCCGTATTATATCTAACTTTATAAAGCCTGAAAGCTAGAAAAATAAAATTGTAAAAGAAACATAGTCCTGGATGCTTTATTGATTTCATTCAATTTTAAGTTAGGGGAAAAATGTTTCCTTTTGTTTCTTTCTGAAATGGAAACACAAACTTCGCTGAAATGATAAAATAATATATTTGGATAGCAATATGCTCATTAGTACGTGAACCCTCCCAGAGATTTCTCCCAGTTTAATTCATCAGATATTTCTAAATTTAAGATCAACATTTAGCTTTTAAACGGCACACATTGGGTCATATTGTGTTCATTATTTAAAATATATTTCATAAAATATATTTGCATGATATGTATCGGTGACTGTGTTGTTACCATATTTACATATGATTGATTTGCATATGGGGTTTTGTTACCTTGTGTTTCTATTCTATGATACAAACTGTATCGGTTTGAAATTACATGAAGCTAATTTATAATCTTCAGAATGAGGGTGAGATATGGTTTATATCGATTTGAAATTACATGAAGAATTGTTACCATATTTACATATGATTGATTTGCATATGGTGTTTTATTACTTTGTGTTTCTATTCTATAATACAAACTGTATCGGTTTGAAATTAAATGAAGCTAATCTAGAGCCTTCAGAATGAGGATGATGGGATGTAAGATACCATTGAGACAGATCTTCTCGAAGTAGTTGGTGGGATCCTGGGTCTTGGTGAGTGCCTCACGGCGTGAATCCCCGACAGCGACGGCATGGCAGGACTGCTGGCGATAGTTGAGCACGAAGCCGGGGCACGAGGGGCTGGAGAGGCAGCGAGCGGCACAATCGGCTGTTATGGCTGCTCCATCCGGTCGAGAGAACAGCGGACTGAGTGTGGCACCTCGCACCTGACAGCCTGTCACCTTCTCGAACGTCGCCGTACCTCCGCCCGGACATATACCGGTCAGAGGGATGGGTGGAGGATCACCTGGAACATACTTCAGCTGTCAGTGACCTGCTACATGTGAAGTATAGACATGATAACTCCCTCAATTTATTTAAATCTCCTGGAAATTAATTTAACATGTGGGATGGTTGCGTGATGTGTTGGTGTGGCTTGTTGAAAGGCCGCTGATAAAATTATAATTAGAATTAATTTATTTAAAGCCAGAAATATATAAAGAGAAAAGAAGTAACAGCAGTTGGGATCAAGCCTTCTTGTTTACCGCGCGAGTGGCCAGAGTCTCGGATGTTCGCGCATGCGTAGTCAGGTTGACGCTCGCGGTTGCCGAGGCCGTCACACTGCCCGTGTGTGTAGTGAGCTTTGTCCCAGTTCGCGCTCGCTGAAGCAAAGTGTGGTCGCCACAAACAGTTAAAAATGTTTCCGGAGATGAGTTTGTATTTTATTAAAACCGTCTCAATATTTCGGCATCAGGCGGCATTTTATTCATTATTTGTTCTTCAGTAGAAGGACAGAGATGCCTGAAAGCTTGAGATGATTGAGTCCGGAAACCTTTTTAATTGTTTAATTAATGATAACTCCCTGATTGACACACGATGTCTTTGATCTCAACACCCTCTACTCCCAGAGTGGTTTTTTTCATAACCCCAGAAAGAGTTCATGAAACAATTCCAGTTAAAAATTCCCACGATAACTTGATATGATCATTCCAGATGGCATCAGTCGTCGCTATCCGATGTTGACTTTGCTTAGAATTATTAATGAAACTGATACCAATAATTATTAATTAAACATTATATTTATTGATTTACAAGAGAGAGAACAAAATATAAAAGGGAAACTAATATTGAAACAAAGGAACTTTTTTATTGTTTTGGTTAGCGCCTATTTACCTGTGAGCTTACACACACTCTGTGGTAACAATTAATTAATATATATACAACATCCGAGTTCCATAAAGGTAAGGCAAACTTAATTTTTATGTAAAAACAATAGCCACACGGAGGGTACTTGATCAAATGGTAAAATTATGACATCTCCTGATTGTGCATTTTATATGCGCCATAGTAATAAATAGTTTTTCATCGTCAAGAGATTTTTTTTTTAATTCCAGAATATTTGACAAAAAAGCCTTACTCATTATATAAAATCAAAAGAATACACTATAACCATCCCCGATGATGGTCCTCCAGAAATAGCGGAGATTTCTTTAAATACACTCATAGACAAAACTTAAGGAAGTGGAAAGTCTTTAATATCGCCGATCGTCTATTTTTTTTATGGAGACAGAGACAATTTTGTTCACACTCGTTTAACTTCAAAAAAGGTCACTGTAATATCTTTCAGAGTTATTGTCTGAATCCCGATATACATGCTAAAAGGTGCAACTTCCTTAAGTTATGTCCATGAGTGTATACACACTTGGTTATCTAGTGTGTCTTCAATAAAGGTCACTGTAATATATTTCAGAGTTATTATCTGAATCCTGATATACATGGTAAAAGGTACAACTTCCTTAAGTTTTGTCCATGAGTGTATACCGATATTGAAGTTAAACTCTTGGGAAGAATATATTTAAAATGAACTATATAAATTAAAGTTCTAATGTAAATATTTGTAACTTTCTTGACCCCCAAGTGTTTCAGACGGACTGCTGTCCAGAAATCAAACAACGCGACAACCGAATGTCATCATTGATGGACAAATGTGTTTGGGAAATGACAGTAGGAAGTGACAGTGTCTCAACAGTGACATGTTTCAACTTCCTGTCATCATTCGGTCCACGGGGTTGACCACCCGTTACATGGCACTGCCCCAGTCACATACTGCCGGTGGATGAATGGTCTAAACCAGGGGTGGCGAACGTGCGGCCTGTTGTGGCCGTTTCTTGTCCAAGTTGTGGCCTTTTCATAAATTCAAAATTATAATTATTGTTTCGCAGTTTTCAATTACTTTCATTATTTTATTGAAAATATCTAATACGAATGCCATATATTATATAATATTATTATATTCCACGTCAATTTAACCAAATATTTCTTTTTTGTCATCCAATAAACAACCACAGAAATCCCATTAAATTTTCTGGATTGTAAAATTAAATGTCAAATTTTTTGGATGTCATTTTGAAAAAATAAACTATTTAATTGCAAAGAAAATTATGTATTTTAATTTTGTATATAAATCCCTTTAATTAAATCGTACATTTATTTATTTTATATATAATATATATATGGATGCGGCCTTCTCAAAAATGGTAAAATGAAAATTGGCCTTCTAATATAAAAAGGTTCGCCACCCCTGGTCTAAACTGTTGGTTTTTGACCGCTACAACCCGGGATTGAATCCCGTATTAGGCACTTTTTAAAAATTAATCTTCTTCTTTCTTATCTCAAAGCCATGATAATCATGGTGGGTAGTTAGCGACTGCTTTTACTGTAAGCGCACCACATATCTACACATGTGAAAAGCAGTTCGACTTTGCACTTACAAATGTGCCAGAGCCCCGTTTGGTTACTTGTACTCGCTGGTGGGGTTGGACTTTTGCAAGAATCGGGGGCCATTGGAGCATTTTTTTTTTAAACAGAAAAAAAGTGTCCAATGTGGGAATCGAACCCGGGTTGTAGTGGTCGAAAACCAAACGGTATAACCAGCTTCTCACCGATCCCCCTTTTTTAATTAATAAAAACTCTCCAATGTGGCTCCCAATTCTTGTAAAATACCAACACCACCAATGAGTGCAAGTAACCAAACGGGAATATGGCACAGTTATAAATGCAAAAGTCGAACTACACTTTTCACATGTGTAGACATGTGGTGCACTTACAGTAAAAGCAGTTGCTAACTTCTACCCACCATGATTATCATGGCCTGCACAATGTGTACTAGGAACAACAATAATATACATTTTATTTTTCCTCTTCTTTTATCCCTTTAATTATTTATATCATATAAGCGTGTCACCTGCATTCAAAATAAGAAACTGTCCATGCGCGCGGATGTTTTCTTTTTTTTTTAGACAATATATTTTAAAAATCCCTCTATTTCTCTTTTACTGCAATGATAAAATATTGTGAGGGCTTGGCTCATCAGTGCATAACAGCGGTTTCGCCAGATTAATCTACCATTAGGGTTTAATCTACTTTGTAGAGTAAACTATTGATGAGCCAGACACTCCTGACATTTTATCATTGCTATAAAAGAGCAGTTGCCACTTGTTCATTTTCAAAAAAAAAAAGGAAGAATTCGAGTGTATATACACTGCGTGACATTGAAAATGGAACACCAAGAAATAGTGGCCAGAAAGTGATGAAACTCGGCAGACAGAGAGAGACAGGGACGAACAATAAGTGATCTTAATTTCAAAATGATAGTCATAATACAGAGCGAGAACGGCGTCGGCTTAGTAGCAAGTAGGACCACCGCGGACGGCGATACACGCAGCAACACGTCTAGGTAGAGAGTCAATCAGAGTACGGATGGCGTCCTGAGGGATGGTTCTCCATTCCCTCTCAACCATTTGCCACAGTTCGTCTTCTGAACGCGGCTGTGGCAAGGCATGCAAACGGCGTCCAATGATGTCCCAGACGTGCTCGATTGGTGAGAGTTCAGGAGAGTACGGTGGCCAGGGAAGCATCTGTACATCTTGCAGAGCTTGTTGGCTAATGCGAGCAGTGTGCGGTCGGGCGCATCCTGCTGATAAAGGGCATCGGGTACCCCCTGAAGGTAGGGGAGTGTCACCGGTCGCAGCACATCATCAACGTATCGTTGGGCCGTCATAGTGCCCTGAATACGAAGTAAAGGTGACCTGGAATCATACGCGATTGCGCCCCAAACCATGATTCCACGTTGTCGCACGGTGGGGCGTTCCACAATTGCTGTCGGATTGGACCTTTCTCCACGTCGACGCCACACGCGTACACGGCGACTATCACTGGACAAGCAGAAACGCGATTATCTGAGAACACGACCCTGTGCCATTCCGTCATCCACGTCGATCTAGCCCGGCACCATTCCAAACGTTGGCGCCTATTCGGTGGGGTCAATGGCAGTCTTCTTGGCGGACGGCATGAGTGCAAGCCATTAGCAACCAATCGACGGGAAATGGTTCTGGTCGAGATGGAATGATCTAGGGTGTCTTGCACATGTTGCAGGATGGCGGTACAAGTGGCTTGTGGGGCCGCCACTGCTTGTCGAATGATACGCCGATCCACACATGCTGACGTCACTCTGGTTGCACCGACATTCCTATAAATTGCCACATTTCCTTGTTCCAACCATCTTCTCCACAGTCGGTGCACCGTGGACGCACCAAGGTGTGTATCAGCTGCGATTTGACGTATGGACCAACCTGCCCTTTTCAGTCCGATCACCATGCCCCTCGTAAAAGCGTCTGTCTGCTTGAACTGTCTCCGTTTACGATGACCTGGCATTCTCTGTTATTACACGTGTCTTTTGACACAAGAACAAAATTTCTACAATGATTATTCTTGAAGAAATAACGACACGAATACTGTCCTTTCTGCAAGTTCCTTCCCTTATATCTTACTCCATGTGCGCACGAGAGCTGCGCATTTTACATCATTTGCATAACTCGGTTAGGCGCGTCTACCCTGACATTTGCATAATTTTCTGGCCACTATTTCTTGGTGTTCCATTTTCAATGTCACGCAGTGTATATATAAGGTTATCCCAAAAGTTCGTGTTTTTCTTAAAACGCTGTTTTCTTATTACTTGGAGAATAATATTATTACGGCAAATACATAATAATACAATTACTTTATACATACTACAAAGACATTATACATAACAGCGAATAATATTGGTATTTCAATTTTTTTCAAGTGTTTACGAACTTTTGAGACAGCCTTGTATTTATAGTTTCAGATTTGTAACACTTTGTACAATGTTCTATTAATTATCAATATTTATTTATATATATTACAAGGTTTTTATTTTTATTATATTTAATTTGTTTAAAATGTATATATTAGATGGTTTATCTCCCAATAAGCTTGTAAAACGTCCGTGGCTCACCTGAAGCACGCGACCTGCTGCGTGCTTCATAACAAAAACCCTCGTAAAAGATGGACGATTGGTCCATCGAAATATAGGATAAATAAAAAATCTTATTGAAATCCAAAATAAGCCTTATTTTTAAATTAAATGTTCTATTTGTAACAAGAGCCCTGTGTGAGAACAGTAAACTGGTACTGCACCCTTAACACTACCATCAGACAACTCCTGGCCTGGATCTACCTGTTGGGCGTGGAGTACGAGGTGTGTTCAAAAAGTATCGCGACCGTTGGGTTTTTTCAAAAATTATTTATTTATTCATGAATACCTATTTTGTCCCCTTCAAAGTAATCCCCATGAGATATTATACACTTGTGCCAACGGTTTTTCCAATCTTCGAAGCACTTCAAAAAATCATTTTTTAAAATCTTTTTCAGCTCCTCCTTCGATGCCGTCTTTATCTCGTCAAGCGTAGCGTAACGTCGTCCTTTCATGGGCCTCTTCAGTTTAGGGATCAGGAAAAAGTCACAGGGGGCCAGATCTGGGGAATACGGTGGCTGCGGCATCATTAGTGTGTTGTTTTTGGCCAAAAAGTCGCGCACAAGCAACGATGTGTGAGCAGGGGCGTTATCGTGGTGCAAAAGCCAATTTTTGTTCTTCCACAAATCCAGGCGTTTCTGGCGGATTGCTTCGCGAAAATTGCGCATAACTTGCAGGTAATATTCCTTATTGACCGTTCTACCCTGTGGCAAGAACTCATGATGCACCACGCCCCTGCAATCGAAGAAAACTGTCAGCAAAACTTTCACATTCTACCGAACTTGGCGCGCTTTTTTCGGTCTTGGTTCGTGCGGCAGCTTCCATTGAGATGATTGAGCTTTGGTTTCCACGTCATAACCATAAACCCACGCTTCGTCACCAGTTATGACCCTCTGGAGCAAATTTGGGTCGTCGCGGACAGAGTCCAACATCTCATTCATGCGATGCTGTTTTTGGTCGCAATTGAGCAATTTTGGTACGAATTTCGCGGCGACCCGTCTCATGCCCAAATCATTGATAAAATTCGAATGGCCCGAGCCAATCGATATGTTCAGGTCCTCAGCAACTTCTCTAACGGTGATTCGACGATTGGCCAATATAATTTTCTCCACTTTATTAATTTTTTCGTCTGTTGTTGAAGTGCTCGGGCGTCCGGCACGCTCTTCGTCGTTCACATCTTCTCGGCCTTCTGAGAACATTTTGTACCACCGATAAACGTTGCTTCGGTTCAAGGTAGCTTCTCTGTATGCCACAGTCAACATTCGGAATGCATCCGCGCACTTAATTTCGTTTTTCAAACAAAATTTGATACAGGTTCTTTTGTCCATTTTTTTAATAGGTAAAAATGGAAGACGATCCAAAACACCTGCAAGCAAAGCAGCTGTCAACAATTAAGTGAACATTCAAAATGGCCGAGCTTGTCGGCATAAGTGAGAGACATGAGTACCAACATAAAGCCACAAAAAGATCGAAATTCGAATATATGTAACCCGCGAAAATTCAAAAGTCGCGATACTTTCTGAACACACCTCGTATGTCACTTATCAGCACACATGTGACCCAAACATTGACATTTCCTTTTGAAAAATTAGTAAAATACACCTACCCCCCGATTTACACGGTACTTGTTCTACACGGTTTTCCAAATAAGTTTTTTTGTTTTTGTTTTTATCGCACTATACTAAATGCTACTGTGATTGAACACATGCGCTGTGTACACATCTCACGAGGAATTCCGAGCTTATGTGCTGACTACATATTTTAACCTGTCAATGCATTTTATTTTTATTTCTGTGTACATCTATCCCCCGATTTACACGTTTTTCTCAGGAACGTATCTACCGTGTAAATCGGGGGATAGGTGTATATATAAAAAATAGTGAAAAATAGTGAAATTGTAATGTGATCAGGTTGATAAATTAATAGAAAAGCAAATTCTTCCATTTCTCCTTGTTGAATTTTGGAAGCATGTACCACTCCTACCTTGTTTGATGGCTAACACTACTGGTCACTGTAAAACGACGTCTTAAAAGTTTTACCGCAAATGTTTCTTTTGAACGAAAAATCGTAATTTATTTTAAGGAGAAATAACGACTATTTCTATATCCTTAGGGATGAAGTATGAAAGGATGAATTGTGAAGAGTAATGATAAACGAAAAAATAAAAGTGTCCCCATCCCTGGATACTTTTATTTTTATTTTTTCGTTTATCATTACTCTTCACAATTCATCCTTTCATACTTCATCCCTAAGGGTAGAAATAGTCGTTATTTCTTCTTAAAATAAATTACGATTTTTCGTTCAAAAGAAACATTTGCGGTAAAAAATTTTAAATGTCGTTTTGCAATCATAAGCCGCATTATATTGTATTACTCGTATTACAATTACAATTATTTTATTTCCAAAGCGCTATATCCCGCAAGGGATACTTGCACCAAACAAAGAGAAAAGTTTATTTACATAAGTTATTTACATTATTCAACGCATGAAAACATTAGAGATCCAGATTTTGTAGAAAGTTTAGAATGTATTTACAAAATCAATTGAACTTTAAATATGATTTTTTATCGGAAATCAAATCGTTAAGTTCACAAACAACTAGTTCATTCTTCATTCTAATAATCTTTAAATGCTGGGCAATCGATCAGTAGATGTCTTGAGGTTTGTTCCTCCTATTATATTATATTATATATTGTATTATACACTGGTTACTGAGGAGGAGGTAAACACTATATTTGTGCATGTGGATTAATAGCTTTAGGCCCTAGTGATTTAATTTCAAGTAAGGACACATATATAAAATTTAATTTCCTTTGGATTTCATTAAGAAAAATGGTCTTTGATGTAACGATCTCAAGGAAATATTGGACATATCTTGTGGTTGTAAACAATATATAGGTGTATGCGTGTATATGTGTGTATATATGTATATATTTTTAAATTTAATGATGTAACTGTAAAAAAATCAAAGAATATCTCAATATGTAAATAATATTTATGAATCTTTCTAAATTACTTTCTGTGTGTATCTTTCCATGTTGAATATTTTCTTTGTTATATTTGTATGTATATTTAGCGCAAGTGTCCCTAGGGGGACATAGAGCGTTTTGAATTGAAATAAATAAATAAATAGATTAAGACGAAAGTGTAGTTTTCAAAACTAAATAGTAATAGTAATGATAATAATAATAAAAAATCCAACTAACCAAACTGACCTTGTCCTCCGAAGATGTCCAGAGGATTGTGCAGCACCTGAGGAGCAGATTTCTGAGGTTTCCACACCGGCGCCAGCTTAGTCTCTTTAGGCTCTGCATATACTTCTTTGTTATTATTCATGCTAATTATAAAGGGCATCAGTTCTAAGGTGGATAGAATTTACAGTAATAGAGTTGAGCGTAGAAACAGATAACACACAGACACACACAAAAACCTTTATTAAGACACACAGGTCTTACAGAGGATTCTCCTTGGGGTTACAAGACGGAGAAACCCATGAAAGTGGGAAATATACAAAGGGGTAAAAATGGAGAAAGATTATATACACATGGTAAATATATACAGATTATTATTTGAATAATCCTATGGAAAGTAAGATTTTTTTTTGGAAATATGGGTGGGATAAGTGGAGAGCGAAACGAGGAAAGAAAACAGGTATTTACATATGGAACATACATATAAGGGAACAAGTCATAGAAACAGATAACAAAACTTCCAGTAATTTTCTCTAGTAGATCTAGCACAACTTTGAGGTACCAACTTCTATCTTCAATCTCAAAAATTATTGTTTTAATTTTTTACGTTTATAAATTTAACTTCCATTTTATTGTATACTACACTCATAGACAAAACTTAAGGAAGTTGTACCTTTCAGCATGTATATCGGGATTCAGACAATAACTCTGAAAGATATTACAGTGATCTTTATTGAAGACACACAAGATAACTAAGTATGACCAAAATTGCCTCTGTCTCCTTAAAAAAAATAGATAACTGGCGACAACACACATCAAACAACTATGAAACTTCCTTAAGTTTTGCCCATGAGCGTAACTCTTGCTTTGATCTGTTTTATTTTGTTTAGACTTATCTCGATTCTTGACCAGAAGAAAAAGGAGTTCATTAATTTCTCGGGAGATAGCGTCTGTTGACGTTATGCTCAAAGATTGGTATAGGTCCTAAGTCAGTCTCCTCCAAGATGATAGATCCATAGAAATAGTATGTTGATAAGACTTGGTTGTCTCGGCCCAGATGATTCCTTCATTGAGGATTTTCGTGGGAAAAACAATGCGGTGATTTTCCTCTTGACTTCCACATCCATCTGTCGTTGACATAATAATAGGTTCATTCGTCTTTAGAAATCGTTTCCAAGGGAAAATTAGTGTCCTCCTTCATAATGGGTTCACAACTGATGAGCCAAGCCCTCCAAATATTTTTCCATAGCAGTAAGGACAGTAGAAGTATGATATAGGTATGGAAGAAAAATTCGCATCTTAATGTTCTCATTTGGTATATAAACCCCTCTGTTCATGATAAAATTGTGAAAAAAGTTTTAAAATTACAAAATATGTTCTCACAATGAGTTTCTTTTTATTACAAAACGCTAGCTTTCAAGTGATAATCGCTCTTCAACGGGCTTAATAAAACATCGACTATATCTTACAAGAAATATTTACAATTTTTTAAAAAACTTTTTGTAAATATTTCTTGTAAGATATAGTCGATGTTTTATTAAGCCCGTTGAAGAGCGATTATTGCTTTAAAGCTAGCGTTTTGAAATAAAAAGAAACTCATTGTGAGAAAATATTTTGTAATTTTAAAATACCTCTGTGTTGGGGAATAAAAAAAAAACTCTTTGATTTGCATAACGATGAAGGATAAGTGTTTCTTTTAACTGGGGTTGAACTGAGTTCTCTGAATCCCAGTGCTGACACCATGGAAGAATGAACATATATATAACACGGGGAAGTGAATCCCTGCAGCAGGGGTGGAACATGGGGAAACGGATATCATCGTATCTAGAGCAGAAACCTCTCTGGGCACGAGATTATTGGCAGCAGACAAAAGCTCCGCGTGTCAAAAAACACTTTTTCCATATTGACGCCCGTCTATTGAAGTGAGGGCATTCGTGCGGCGCGCACCGGCTTCCTGGGTGAGGTTGGACTTCTTGAGTTCTTCCCCCCTGGCATACTGGATATATAGAGAGATGGTAGAGGATCCAAACTGGATAAATGTCAGCAATTTATCGTAAAAAGATAGTGGCTGCCTGGCCGGCATTCATATTTCTTGAAAATAAAGATACAGTCTACTCTCGTTATAACGCCACTCGATATAACGCCACCCTCACCTTACGCCGCTTTTTCGTTTTGTCCCAATCGACATCAATGTATTTTTTTCGATATAACGCCACTCCCTCGCTGTTCGCCTTCCGCCGCTGATTTTTCGTATCCCAAGTAGCAAAAACCACTCGTTATAGCGCCGCTCACAACGTCCCTCATCCCCCACTTCCCCTCGGCACCGGACTTTGCCTGCTGTTGACACAACAGATTGTGTGAACAGCCAGCAGACCCTTTTCCTGCTTGTGCCTGGGAGATACACAGTCGCTTCATCCTTTACTAATGTCAACACAACAACCTTATTGTCGTATCATGAGTTCCCAAAAGTGTAAACTGGAGTCGATCACCATTGAAAAGAAGGAGATATGCCAGTTGGCAAGAATGTCGAAGAATGAGAAGTGGGAAAATTATACTGTTGGTTCTTCAAAGAGACAAAGAGTCGGGAAATTTAGTGACTTGGAAGACGCTCTCTTCAACTGGTTTACCCAAAAGCGTGCCAATAATATTATTATTACTCATTATTATTACTGATGACCCCCTAAGAGAAAAGGCAAAAAACTTGGCGAGCAGTTGGACGTACCAGAAAATTTCACGTACAGCAGTGGGTGGCTGCAGCGATTTAAAGGGAGATTCCATATTTCGCAACGACGGCTCTGTGGGGAAGGCGCATCGATTTCTCCAGCTATCATTGATGAACACCTTACAAATTTGAACAGTATTCTGGCGAACTCCGGATACGACCCAACCAACATATACAATGCAGACGAAACAGGATTATTTTTTTCGGCTCATTCCTGACCGAACACTTGCTCACAAAGATGAAAACTAGTAAAAGGATGAAGCAACGAATCACTGTTCTACTGTGCTGCAACTCTACTGGAATATGGTTGAAAGGGATCCCTACAGAAGCCAAGGTTTTATGATCTGGGCTGGAATCTTCTTGGGCGGTCGCACAGCACTCCATATTTTTCGGCAAGGAACCCTGACTGGACAGAGGTATCGGGACGAGATCTTGGCAGCATATGTGATGCCTCAAGCATTGGAAATGGGAGAAAACGTTCTTCTAATGTATGATAATGCCCGTCCACATAGGGCTGGTGTGGTCAACACTTTTCTCCAAAACCATGCAATTGCTCGGATGAATTGGCCAGCTCGATCCCCAGACCTAAATCCCATTGAGCATGTATGGGACAACCTAAGACGGCGGATCTCATCCCTCCAACCCCCTCCTAGAAACACTCATGAGCTAGAAACAGCCTTAACACAAGAGTGGGCGTTGATTCCACAGGAGCTGATAAACTCCCTAATTCTTAGTATGGGTCACCGATGTAGAGCCTGTCTATCAGTTAAAGGCGATCACACCCCATATTAACAACAATATCCAAGATATTTATGCACGGACTGCAAGAAGATCATTGCTTGAGCGGCTAATTTGCATAAAATATGGGTTAGAATTCTTTGATTTCGGGTATTCTAATCAATAATGGAATAATAAATTTGTCTATAAAATTTCATTGATATATGTTCAAAAAAATTTGAGATAAATGAAAAAATATGTTGTTCCTTTAATTTTGCGGACCAGTGTATATCAGCGATATGAGGATTATGGTGATCACTGGAATAAGACCTAACTGTGTTTAGGAACAGAAATTTCGAGTCCCATAGCTCAGTCTCAAATCGAGAATAGACAATAAATTTTACTTGTATTCCTCTATAAGGCATATTCATAGTGAAGTATGAAAGACAACTGATATTTGATAATGCAAAATGAGAGGGCAAACGTCTGAATTTGATCAATTTTTTCCCGCATTTCATCATTTTATATATTTTAAAATATACATATTCGAAGCTTCAAAGCATTTTATATAAATGACAAATGTTTTAATAATATTTCTTTTATTATTTTTGAGGTTATTGAAGTAAAAAATTTAGTCATAATCTTATTGTTCCAAATTCTATTTCATATTGAATTCAAAAAATGATGGAGATTATTTTAAATATATCTCAAACAGATAATATATAATTTTAAAAGGTACATATTATTTTTTATTTCATATAAATATTAATATATTGAATTTTTAGGACGCTATAAAAATTTCGTTTCCAACGGTCCAACAATGGGCCAGTCGGTTGGGAATTGAGGTGGAGGCGGGTCTGCTTTGAGACTCTGTCCGAATTTACTTGTTTCCTCAGATATTGAGGCTTTGTCTTCCTCTCCCCCGACTCTTTGATCTTTGAGACGGAGTCCATAGCATCGGCAGACCAGTTCCTGGCAGGGCCTGGACCATCAGCTCGGCCGAGAGCGAGTTGGATGCTCTGGTTGTGCCAGAAGAGTGGAATAGGGCTTCTACGGAGGCGAAGCGCCACTATAAACAAAGGCTAACGCGCTGAGCAGGTACCTCCTGGGTGGCGTGGAAACCCTTTGCGAAAATATTCATTACCTGGTCTGGTGATGCATGGACTTTGAATGAGATAAAATGATTAGATTAAATGCTATAAACCATCCTTGCTGAAAAAAATCAATAAACACCAAGTAAGCACATAAATAGAGTTACAGAAACAATTATAACTTTAAAAAGAAAAGAAAATAACATTATCAGCTTAGCCCCAAAATATATCCAGTATTCTTCAACAAAAGCAAACTATGATAGAATCCATCTATAACAATAGTTGAACGGTCTGGAGTTTGAACTGGCTAAACCGATGGGAGGATTCCCCACTGATGTACCATGCTCTTCCTTGATTATATGACGTTGAAAGGTTTCATTAAATTCAGTGCCATTTTCGAACTCTGGGTGACTTTCAATCATATACTAGATTTAGCAAAAAATAAACGTCGCATTTTGCATCAAAATAGACGCCAAAACTATGCCTATATTGATTGAATGCCTCATCAACCTTGCAGACTCTCTCTCTCGGTTAAGTGACAAATTTACATATATATCTCCCCCATAGAATTAACTAACCACTTTGAGTGCGCTGAATAACTATTTGGGTAAATTCTACGCATTCCTTGCGGATAACATGAAATCAAAGCTCTCCCTAGACTGCCGAGAGCCATAAACCAAACCATGGTCTCCTGGTGACATTCTGAATTTTACAAAGATGTTATTGTGGCATTGACCTCCACCAGAGTCTGCTAGATTGAATAAAATGGCTAATAGATATATAGCAAAGTTATTGTATCTATGTTGACGGGAGAGAGAGGAGGGGTCTTTATATATTTTAGGTCAGCTTCTCCTAGAAATGTTTCCATCCATAAACTTCTCAAATCATATCAAGGAACAAATTAACAAATCGTATGGACCTAAAATAATACAATATATTCATTTGTAGGAAATTTCAACTATTTATGATGCCTATGATCATTTTAAAAACAACTAAATTTCTAGTATATTTACCGCAATGATAAAAATGATGGGAGGGCCTGGTTCATCATTTGTGAATCTACTTGGCGGTTTTGTCAGTTTAATCTACCATCCCGCTTAATTTTTGTATTTTCCTGTTTTTATTTTATAGTAATACTGAAGATAAACTATTGGAAAAGGGATTTTAAACAACTATGAACATAAGCTTAAGTACAGTAGAAATACAAATATTTATAAATTCCTAAACATGCTTCGAGCGCTGCTCTTCCGCAAACAACAAGTAAAGTTCATTTAGACTTAATATAAACATTATGAATTAACTCGCCATCTGTTTTACGCAATTTATGATTCATTTGAAAACAAAATCAGATGGAAAATATGAAAATAAATATTTAGAAGTCTATGATAAGGTCATATTAACGATCGGATGAAATAATTCTAAAAACTGGTGAAAAACGAGAACAAAACATTTAACTTGGAATTCAAGATTCTGAGCTATCCAATGATAGCACCTTATTACATAAAAAGCATTTGCGCGCCATCTTATAGAAGCGTATGATTCTTTTGAAAGTTAAACAATTTTTACTGCCCTTACTGCGATAGAAATATTATATATTATATTATATATTTATAAATAATATAGTCACGACTGTCTTTCCTGGCCTCTGTCACGGATGAAATTTAAAAATTAAAAAAAGATGCCGAAACCCGGGATCGAACCAGGGACCTTTAGATATTCAGTCTAACGCTCTCCTAACTGAGCTATTTCGGCTTATTTTATTTATTTCTATAGAAGCTTCTATCTTTATAATTATGTATATTTTCAAAAAGTCAATTCACACCTCTTCGCTGGAGACCATGGGAATACTGACTAATTCATTATGCTAACATAATTATAAATACAAGTATCAGAGTCATCAACAATTCTGTCATCGTTTGCTTTTGTGAATGGAATAAATACCCAAATAGGGCCATTTCTTATAAGCATCGGTGGTTCAGTGGTAGAATGCTCGCCTGCCACGCGGGCGGCCTGGGTTCGATTCCCGGCCGATGCATTTTTTTTCTTTTTTACAATTTTTAAAACTCATTTATATTATTATCCCTATATATATAAAAGTCAGCGTATGTATGTATGTATGTTTGTCAACTATACACGTCCACAATACGTAACTAATATGATAATTGTAACAAATAGTATTTGAATAAAATCATTCAATCGGTTAAAACACGGGCGTTGCCCGGGTCATTCGGCTAGTATATTTATAATTGTATGTAAAATTCTACTGACCTCAAAGCTTATGTCCATAGTAAATCTAAATACCCATTCCACAAGAGTTTAGTATCAGTATCACTATTGTTGTTTCTTGAGCACTCCAAGAGAGCAACATCTGACGACGTCAATCTATCTGCGGATTTGTTACACCGTGTCTATGGCATAAGTGAGGGAGAGAAAACACAAGTTGTGATCACAGACTTCTTCAAGAAAATGTAATTACTTTTTAATGAATAAATTATAAATTAATTATTTCTATTTATCATATTAATTAATTAATGCCGGCATTCTATATATTGACTTAGAGTATAAATTGTTATTAGCAATTGTTATAAATAATTTATTGTATCTTTAAATTTCACATTTTAAACGTGTTCGATACAACGCCACCCTCGCCTTACGCCGCTTTTTTTGCAAAATCCGGATGGTGGCGTTATAACGAGAGTAGACTGTACTTCGGCCAGTAAATCTTTTTATTATCTCGACGTTTCGACAAAAATCTTTTGTCCTCGTCAGGAGCAAACAAAAATTAAAACATTTATCAAGGCGTTAAAAATCATTCTAAAGTTCCAAGGGCGTTCTCACGCGATATTTCAAATTTTGTACAAAATCACAAGATTCAGCTACTAAGTTTTTTTTTTAGTCAAAATCTGCAACATATATTTATGGCAATGTGTTTTTTTTTTATCTTTACAAATCTTACTGCAACGTTATTGAATAAGAGGGCTTGGCTCATCTTATATACACATCTTGTATGATGAGCCAAGCCCTCTCATTCAATAACTTTTATCATTGCAGTAAGGTCTGTAAAGATAAAAAAGAAACACTTTGCCAAAAATTAATTCAAAGCAATAACGCGTCATCTATATATAACAAATTAAGACATTAAGACTCGAATGTTTCTTTTCACAAATAAATCAAACTTCTACTGTCCTTACTGCGATGAAAAAATATTGGGAGGGCTTGGCTCATCAGTGATGAACCCTCCCAGCGGTTTCACCAATTTAATCTACCAATATTTTTTCATCGCAAGTAAGGACAGTAGAAGTTTGGTTTATTTGTGAAAAGAAACATTCGCGTCTTAATGATATCTTCATTTGTCAAAAATTAATTGTTGCAGATTTTATTTTGGAGAGTATTAAAAATAAAGCTAAGGGTTTCTTTTATATATATATATATACACCAATACCTCGCTTTGCGTCGTTTCGTTTTGCGTTTTTTTTTTCGAAGTTGCGTCGCTGCTTAATTTTTACTGATTTTCACTGTGTGTCGTTAGATTTTCGAAGTTGCGTTGTTTTGGATTCGAGTCTTTAATTTTTAATTTTTTTTTTCCTAAAATATGGCAACACCTTTGTTTTTGATTGCGCCTTCACATATTTTCACTTTGCGTCGTTTCAATTTGCGTCGTGTTTTTTTGGAACGTAACCCCGACGCAAAGCGAGGTATGGGTGAATACTTATGTATACTATCTATACTTTTGTATAGAACAACCAGGGCATCCAACTCGCTCTCGGCCGAGCTAATGGTCTAAGCTCTGTCAGGAACTGGTCTGCCGATGCTATGGACTGCGTCTCAAAGAATCAGGGGAGGGGAAAACAAAGCCTTAATATCTGAGGAAACAAGTAAATTCGGACAGAGTCTCAAAGCAGACCGCCTTCTACCTCACTTCCCAACTGACTGACCCATTGTTGGACTGTTGGAAACTATATATAGCGTTGTTGAGAGTTTTTTGAAATGTATATTCTGTGAATATTTATTTGTTTATTATTATTCTCTTTTATTCTGTTTGACCATTGACCACGTGTCATGCAAATGTATAAATTGTAAGATTGTAAAAATAAAGTTTGTGTTAGTGTCAGTGTTAGAGAGCGTGTGTCTCATAGTGTTGGCGTGTTGGATTGATTGGAAACACGAGGTAGGCGGCAGCAGAGTGGAGCCTTATACAGGAACAAAATACAGTCCTCAAGAAATATAAAATGAGCTACCAAGCGTCAATACAAGCCTATCGTAACAAGTAGTATCGTAATCATGCCTAAGGGCTGTTAGCCCGAAAGCTTGTATTGCCGAAATATATAAAAAATAAACTTTTCCCTCAGCAAATTGTCTTTTATTTATAAGTTTATCGAAGGGATTATATTATATTAACAATTTCTCGCATTTTGGAGTATAGATGATGACGTCTAGGTTCTGGTACCTAGATCCTAAGGTTAAGATTCTGCTATTAAGATTGGCGGCTGTATTATAGTGTCAAGATTATGGAATACAGATTGTTTAATTTAGTTAGAATATTTATGTTTATTTTGAAAATAGAGCAATCCATAGATAAATATTTAATTAAAAAGGCATATATTGGATCAAAAAAATAATTTATTTTACCAATATTTCAGCTGGCTGAACGCCAATCTTTATCAAGGTGTTATAACATTTTAAAGTGTGTCAACAACAAACTCAGCGCCACATAACGTCAACATTTTTAAAAAACTTAATGCTGTTGACGTTATGTAGCGCTGAGTTTGTTGTTGACAAACTTTAAAATGTTATAACACCTTGATAAAGGTTGGCGTTCAGCCAGCTGAAATATTGGTAAAATAAATTATTTTTTTGATCCAATATATGGCTTTTTAATTAAAGATTTATGTTTATATAAAGGTTTAATATAATTTTTCTATGATTGTGTAAATATTCATTGAATTTATCATCATCACATTTTTTGTTTACAAAAATGTTATATGAAAAATAAAGTAATGTAATTGAACGAAGTGGTTGCCCTCATGTTTACTGATCCAATGTTTTAATAATCTAAGGTTTATGTTGTAAGAATATTATACACAGATCTTTCTGAGACCTAGATCCTGATGTAAAATTTCTGGCGTCTAGATTCTGGTACCTAGATCCTAGAGGATAGATCTAACTACTAAGATCTTTTGTATCAAGATATTGGAGTAGAAACTGGGCTGTTATATTGTATTGTCAAGATTATGGAGAATTGATATTTCTGGTGTCTAGATCCTAGAGTAAACATTCTGGCAACTAGATTATGATGCCTAGATCCTGAGATTAAGATTATGCTACTAAGATTGGAATAGAAAACCTGGCGGCTATATTCTAGTGCTAAAATTATGGAGTACAGATCTTTCTGGAGCCTAGATCCTGGAGTATAGATCCAGCTACTAAGATATTTTGTGTCAAGATATATTGTAGTTGAATTCTGGCGACTAGATTATGGTGCCTAGATCTTGAAAGTAAAAATTCTGCTACTAAGATTGGAGTAGAGAACCTGACAGAGCGCTATAAGGTAGCGTTAGGATTATGGAGTACCGATCTTTCTGGTGCCTAGATCCTGGAGAATCTGATCCAGCTACTAAGTTATTTTGTGGCAAGATATATTGTAGTTAAAAATCTGTGTTGTGGCTATAGAGAAGTGTCAAGATTATAGAATATAGATATTTCTGGAGCCTAGATCCTGGGGTCAAGATCCAGCTACTAAGATTGGAATAGAAAACCTGGCGGCTATAAGGTAGTGTCAAGATTATAGACTATATAGATCTTTCTGGTGCCCTAGATACTTGTGTAAAAATTCTGGCGAATAGATTATGATATCTAGGTCCTGATGTCAAGATTCTGCTATAAATATTGGAATAGAAAATATAGCATCTCAATAAAGAAGTGTCAATATTTTAGAGTACAGATATTTCTGGAGCCCTAGATTCCGGAATATTATCATTACTCTTCACAATTCATCCTTTCATACTTCATCCCTAAAGTTAGAAATAATCGTTATTTCTCCTTAAAATAAATTTCGATTTTTCGTTCAAAAGAAACACATGCGGGATAATTTTCAAATATCGTTCTACAATCATAAGCCGTATTATATTGTATTATAATACTTAGATCCTGAGATCAAGATTCTGATATAAATTTGGAGTAGAAAACCTGGAAGCTATAAGGTAGTGTCAAGATTATAAAGTATATAGCTATTTCTGGTTCCCCCTAGATTCTGGAATAAAAATTATGTGGCGACTAGATTATAATACTTAGAGATCTTGAGATCAAGATTATGATACTAAGATTAGTGTCTATATCCTAGTGTCAATATTATGAAGTACAGATATTTCTCATTGCTGCTGCTGTGATAGAGATGTATGGAGACATCTGAGGCTCTTCATTGGACACGACAACAACAACAGATATTTCTGGGTCTATAGATACTGGAGTCAATATCCAGGAGTAAATATACTAGCGAATTATATTCGGGTGTCTAGATCTTTTGGAGTTAAGATTATAGCAGCTCGATGCTGTCTAGATTCCAGGCATCTAGAACTCGGCGGCTAGAGCGGTTTGTAAAACTAGAAATCTAAACAATGTATTTCAATATTACGATAGAGTTAGCCTTTCAAACCAAAGACGGATTTTCCTCATGGGCCCTAACACAATATAAAATTGGATTTAGTTTTATTTTATTGTGCTAAGGCCATGAGGAAATACTTTTTCTAGAACGACATTTGAAAATTATCCCACATGTGTTTCTTTTGAACGAAAAATCGATATTTAAGGAGAAATAACGATTATTTCTAACCTTAGGGATGAAGTATGAAAAGATGAATTATGAAGAGTAATGATGAACGGAAAATAAAGTGTTCAGGGAGATATGCGTCCATGCGGGATAATTTTCAAAGTCGTTCTACATTCATAAGCCGCATTATATTATATCATAAAATACTTTTTGACTTAAAATCTCTTAACCCAATTTTATCTTAATATTGAAAATCATTATTTAGGTTTTTATTTTTATATATTTAAAGAGTACCAAGCGAGTTACATTCATTTATTGTAGAACCATTTACCTTGATTATGGCTGACTCTTGTGTCAGTTCTGATTGTTCAGACTTTGGTATCGATCGACCTTTCTACAAATATTCTATCAACCTCTCATTCTCTACAAGCCGCGCCCTAGAACTGTCCTTAGTACAGAAATACTGTCGTTTCTTCTTAAGAATGGTATATATCCACTCATGGACCAAACTTAATGAAGTTTTACCTTTTACCATGTATATCGGGATTGAGACGATAATTCTGAAAGATACACTCATTGACTAAACTTAAGTAAGTTGTATCTTTTAGCATGTATATCGGGATTGAGACAATAATTCTGAAAGATACACTCATGGACAGAACTTAAGTAAGTTGTATCTTTTAGCATGTATATCGGGATTGAGACAATAATTCTGAAAGATACACTCATGGACAAAACTTAAGGAAGTTTATCTTTTAGCATGTATATCAGGATTCAGAAAATAACTCTGAAAGATATTACAGTGACCTTTATTAAAGATACACAAGATAACCAAATGTGAACAACCTCTGTCTCCTTAAAAAAATAGACGACAGGCAACATCAAAGACTTTACACTTACTTAAGTTTTGTCTATAAGTGTATTAAGTTGAGACGAGCACAATACATTAATTCTAACTGTATTTACATATTGAAAACGTTATGCAAATATCAATTTAAGCAAAAGGCGCCATCTATATTCATGGAAAGAAACTTTATACAAATAAAGTAAAACTTTTTACTACTGTCATTATTGCCTTTCTCCCCAATGCTGGGTATATAGGCAGAAAAGTCCAACACAGTATTAGATGCACGCACGCTATTTCATAGCGGTAATGTTGATTAAACTGGCGAAACCGCTGCGAGGGTTCACCATTGATGAGCCAAGCTCTTCCAATATTTTTTCATTGCAGTAAGGATAACCAAAATAATTTCATTTCTCACAAAAAAAAGTTTCTTTCACAAAAGTTTTATCAAAACGCAATTATTTTTATATAAAAAAGCTATTATAAACACGAGAACAATTTTGTTTTGCTTGTTTAAAAAATATATATTATATTTAACTTAAATAAAATAAATATATAAAATAAAGTCAAAAGATTAACTTACCCTGAGCCAATGAGAAGAAAGTGCAGCAGACGATCATCAGCAGCCCAGCTCGGCCGTTCCACGCATGCGCAGCAGTCATCTCACTGCGACACGTCCATCCCTGAGAGTGAAAATGTCAACCTGCTGCCGTGTTTCCTGTCTGTCTTCCGGATTGATTGGTCACGTGGTTGTTTTGTTTGCATTGGCCAGAAATATCATCAAACAGACCCACTTTCCTTTGGTTATAAATAACACGCCATTTCCATCGCCATTTTAAAAAATATATGTGTTGATATAACAAATATATAAAGAGATTTAACAAATATATAATACATATGACCATTGTAAAACGACATTTGAAAATTATACCGCATGTGTTTCTTTTGAACGAAAAATCGAAATTTATTTTAAGGAGAAATAACGATTATTTCTAACCTTAGGGATGAAGTATGAAAGGATTGAATTGTGAAGGGTAGTTATTTTTCCGTTTATCATTACTCTTCACAATTCATCCTTTCATACTTCATCCCTAAGGTTAGAAATGATCGTTATTTCTCCTTTTATACAATGCTAAAAGCTAAAAAGTAATTTAATTAGGTATTTTAAGTTGTAGAATTTATTTATCGCAACCATTCGATTCGGTAAAATTGAAAATATGCAAATTTTTGCTTGTCTTTATAAGTGTGCTATTTGGCGTGTCGTTTACCCCATCTAAGAATTGTCCAATTATAATTTTATTTAATCCTTAGTTAATTATGAGTTTACGAAAAATTTTAGCAGATGATTTAAAATGGAGAGCTGTTGGAAGAATGGAGGCAGGGCAATCACAAGTTGAAGTAGCAAAATGGCTAAATGTGAATAAATCTGTGGTCAGCAAAATATGGAAACAGTTTATTGAAACAGGAACCATCAAAAGAAAAGAAGGTTCTGGTAGAAAAAGAAAAACAGCTACCTCTGAAGACCGTTATCTGGTCGTAACTGCCAAGCGCCATAGGGAGATGACAGCTATTCAACTCTCTAATGAACTCTCAAGTGCTACTGGAACGAGAATTTCAAGACAAACTGTTTACCGAAGGCTTCACGAAGGTGCTCTTTATGCAAGACGACCAATGGTCTGTATCCCTTTAACCTCTGCTCACAGGAGAGCCCGCTTGAATTGGTGCTTGGAACATCACGCCTGGACTCATGATCAGTGGGCCAATGTTCTCTTCAGTGACGAGTCAAGATTTAGTTTAAACACAGATTCTCGACGAGTTTTCATCTGGAGGGAGCCTGGAACCCGCTATCATCCCAGTAACATCAGGGAAATAGACAGTTTTAGAGGGGGCAGTCTCTTAGTCTGGGCTGACATCAGTTCTAGCAGACGCACACCCCTCCACATTTTTTCTGGGGGCACTTTAACTGCCCAAAGGTACAGGACGAGATCCTTGAGCCCTATCTAAGACCTTATAGAGATCAAATTGGTCACAATTCAATTTTTATGGACGATAATGCTCGTCCGCATAGGGCTAGGCTAGTCAATGAATATCTCCAGAGTGAGAATATTCGAAGAATGGATTGGCCAGCCAAATCTCCGAACCTGAATCCAATAGAGCATGTGTGGGATGCTCTAGGGAGGCGTATTGGAGCTCATCACCCCTCTCCCAGAACCCTCGTTGAGCTAAGAACTGTTCTATTGGAGGAGTGGGGTTTACTACCCCTGGACCTCCTCCAAAGCCTGGTAAACAGTATGAGGACTCGCTGTGAGACCTTGATAGCTGTTAGAGGTGATCATACTCCCTATTGATATCTTATTTCTTTAAGATCTGGAACCTTAGCTTTGGGTATGTTGGTAATAATTTGCATATTTCATAATTTCAATTTTTTTATTTTCATATAGCTAGTCATATTCTCCATAGTGTAAACTATTTGAATACTAAATTTTATATTTGTCAATAAATTAGCTTTTGAGAAATTTCAATATTGGTTAAGTTTCTTATTTTTTGGACACCAGTGTATATATCGTTTGCTTAAAAATATCACTAGATAGAAACACTTTCTTTTGGATATAAATAACACACATTTCTATCGCCGCATTTTATAAATTATGTGTGTGTTAATATAACAAATATATTAAAATTCAAAACTATTATAGACGCAAATGATTCTTTTAAAAAATTAAACAATTTCTACTGTCCTTACTGCAATGGAAAATTTAAAGGCCTTCCCATTAATTTTTCCAAATGCAGTAAGGGCAGTAGAAATTGTTTAATTTTCAAAAGAATCATACGCGTCTATATTAGTTTTGAATTTTCATAACAGATGGCGAGCATATGCTTAAAGCCAGAGCATATTAATAACAAATACACTGCGTGACATTGAAAATGGAACACCAAGAAATAGTGGCCAGAAAGTGATGAAACTCGGCAGACAGAGAGAGACAGGGACGAACAATAAGTGATCTTTATTTCAAAATGATAGTCATAATACAGAGCGAGAACGGCGTCGGCTTAGTAGCAAGTAGGACCACCGCGGACGGCGATGCACGCAGCAACACGTCTAGGTAGAGAGTCAATCAGAGTACGGATGGCGTCCTGAGGGATGGCTCTCCATTCCCTCTCAACCATTTGCCACAGTTCGTCTTCTGAATGCGGCTGTGGCAAGGCACGCAAACGGCGTCCAATGATGTCCCAGACGTGCTCGATTGTTGAGAGATCAGGAGAGTACGGTGGCCAGGGAAGCATCTGTACATCTTGCAGAGCTTGTTGGCTAATGCGAGCTGTGTGCGGTCGGGCGTTATCCTTCTGATAAAGGGCATTGGGTACCCCCTGAAGGTAGGGGAGTGTCACCGGTCGCAGCACACCATCAACGTATCGTTGGGCCGTCATAGTGCCCTGAATACGAAGTAAAGGTCACCTGGAATCATACGCGATTGCGCCCCAAACCATGATTCCACGTTGTCGCACGGTGGGGCGTTCCACAATTGCTGCCGGATTGGACCTTTCTCCACGTCGACGCCACACGCGTACACGGCGACTATCACTGGACAAGCAGAAACGCGACTCATCTGAGAACACAACCCTGTGCCATTCCGTCATCCACGTCGATCTAGCCCGGCACCATTCCAAACGTTGGCGCTTATTCGGTGGGGTCAATGGCAGTCTTCTTAGCGGACGGCATGAGTGCAAGCCATTAGCAACCAATCGACGGGAAATGGTTCTGGTCGAGATGGAATGATCTAGGGTGTCTTGCACATGTTGCAGGATGGCGGTACAAGTGGCTTGTGGGGCCGCCACTGCTTGTCGAAGGATACGCCGATCCACACGTGCTGACGTCACTCTGGTTGCACCGACATTCCTATAAATTGCCACATTTCCTTGTTCCAACCATCTTCTCCACAGTCGGTGCACCGTGGACGCACCAAGGTGTGTATCAGCTGCGATTTGACGTATGGACCAACCTGCCCTTTTCAGTCCAATCACCATGCCCCTCGTAAAAGCGTCTGTCTGCTTGAACTGCCTCCGTTTACGATGACCTGGCATTCTCTGTTATTACACGTGTCTTTTGACACAAGAACAAAATTTCTACAATGATTTTCCTTGAAGAAATAACGACACGAATACTGTCCTTTCTGCAAGTTCCTTCCCTTATATCTTACTCCATGTGCGCACGAGAGCTGCGCATTTTACATCATTTGCATAACTCGGTTAGGCGCGTCTACCCTGAAATTTGCATAATTTTCTGGCCACTATTTCTTGGTGTTCCATTTTCAATGTCACGCAGTGTATATAAAGAATGAAAAAAAAAGGCATCTTCTTATCGTGCAACTGAAAGTTTCAAGGTTTTTGTTGTGTTGAAAGTTGCAACTTTCAGTTGCACGATAAGGAGATGCCTTTTTTTCATAATTTATGCACCTTATCCCAGTAAAATATCACATTTGTACTATATTTTTCACAAATATATAAAGAATTTGTGTTTAGAAACTTTGGAAATATTTTCCTTTGCAAGGTTCCTATCGCTAGTTATTAATTTAATGACAACAAGAACTCTTCGACAAATGTGAAGATCAAACACAGATTATCTCTAATATCTGTTTAACATAGAGAACGAAAGAAAAAAAAATTGACCCGAGTATCATTTACACTCATGGATAGAACTTAAGAAAGTGGAAAGTCTTTGATGTCATCGGTCGTCTGTTTTTTCAAGGAGACAGAGGCTGTTCACATTTGTTTATCTCGTGTGCCTTCAATTAAGGTCACTGTAATATCTTTCAGAGTTATTGTCTGAATCCCGATATATACATGCTGAAATGTACAACTTCTATATTATATACGTATATTCGAATTTCGATCTTTTTGTGGCTTTATGTTGGTACTCATGTCTCTCACTTATGCCGACAAGCTCGGCCATTTTGAATGTTCACTTAATTGTTGACAGCTGCTTTGCTTGCGGGTGTTTTGGATCGTCTTCGATTTTTACCTATTAAAAAATGGATCAAAGAACCTGTATCAAATTTTTAGTGAAAAACGAAATTAAGTGCTCGGATGCATTCCGAATGTTGACTGTGGCATATGGAGAAGCTACCTTGGACCGAAGCAACGTTTATCGGTGGTACAAAATGTTCTCAGAAGGCCGAGAAGATGTGAACGACGAAGAGCGTGCCGGACGCCCGAGCACTTCAACAACAGACGAAAAAATTAATGAAGTGGAGAAAATGATATTGGCTAATCGTCGAATCACCGTTAGAAAAGTTGCTGAGGACCTAAAAATATCGATTGGCTCGTGCCATTCGATTTTTATCAATGATTTGGGCATGAGACGGGTCGCCGCGAAATTCGTACCAAAATTGCTCAATTGCGACCAAAAACAGCATCGCATGAACATTGCTAATGAGATGTTGGACTCTGTCCGCGACGACCCAAATTTGCTCCAGAGGGTCATAACTGGTGACGAAGCGTGGGCTTATGGTTATGACGTGGAAACCAAAGCTCAATCATCTCAATGGAAGCTGCCGCACGAACCAAGACCGAAAAAAGCGCGCCAAGTTCGGTCGAATGTGAAAGTTTTGCTGACAGTTTTCTTCGATTGCAGGGGCGTGGTGCATCATGAGTTCTTGCCACAGGGTAAAACGGTCAATAAGGAATATTATCTGCAAGTTATACGCAATTTGCGCGAAGCAATCCGCCAGAAACGCCCGGATTTGTGGAAGAACAAAAATTGGCTTTTGCCCCACGATAACGCCCCTGCTCACACATCGTTGCTTGTGCGCGACTTTTTGGCCAAAAACAACACACTAATGATGCCGCAGCCACCGTATTCCCCAGATCTGGCCCCCTGTGACTTTTTCTTGTTCCCTAAACTGAAGAGGCCCATGAAAGGACGACGTTACGCTACGCTTGACGAGATAAAGACAGCATCGAAGGAGGAGCTGAAAAAGATAAAAAAAAATATTTTTGAAGTGCTTCGAAGATTGGAAAAACCGTTGTCACAAGTGTATAATATCTCATGGGGATTACTTTGAAGGGGACAAAATAGGTATTCATGAATAAATAAATAATTTTTGAAAAAACACAAAAGTCGCGATACCTTTTGAACACACCTCCTCCATAGCTTGCTCCTGTTATGTGTCCAGTTGACCCTCTTATGAAGATTGTTGATAACCATCTGGAAAATACCATTAGAAAGAACATGTATATCACTAGGAAATAGATTGCTAAAGAAAGTTAGCGTCAGTACCGGTATAAAAGTAAAACAGCCCAATGCAATATTACAGCGGTATAATAGATTAAACTGGCAAAACCGCTGGGAGGGTTCACCATTGATCCACCCTTCCATTATTTTTTTATTGCAATAAGGACGGTAGAAAAAAATATTTTATTTTGAAAAGAAGCATACGCGTCAAAAATAGTTTCAATTTCTTATAAAGTTATGGAAATAAATGAATAGAAAGAGAGAATGGTTGGAAGAATTGGACTGATGGACTGGATGGGAAGTTATGAAGAGACGAACTCAAGATATAGAGACGTTTGACGTTACTGGAAACTAGGATCTCTTGAAAACATGGAGGAACTGAAGAAGAATTTGTTACGTTTATAACTTGATGTAATCAACACGAAGGGAATGCCATGGATAAAATGAAGAATTGATGTGAAGAATTGGACAGGATGGGAAGTTATGAAGAAATAAAGAGGAGAAATCAAGTAAGAGAAACTTAGCGCTCCTGAAAACCAGGATCTACTCATGAAAATGAAGAAACTGAAGAAAATCTTGTTACGTTTATAACTTGATGTAATCGACACGAAGTGAATGCCTTGGATAAAATGAAGAATTGGACAGGATGGGAAGTTATGAAGAAATAAAGAGGAGAAATCAAGTAAGAGAAACTTAGCGCTCCTGAAAACCAGGATCTACTCATGAAAATGAAGAAACTGAAGAAAATCTTGTTACGTTTATAACTTGATGTAATCGACACGAAGTGAATGCCTTGGATAAAATGAAGAATTGGACAGGATGGGAAGTTATGAAGAAATAAAGAGGAGAAATCAAGTAAGAGAAACTTAGCGCTCCTGAAAACCAGGATCTACTCATGAAAATGAAGAAACTGAAGAAAATCTTGTTACGTTTATAACTTGATGTAATCGACACGAAGTGAATGCCTTGGATAAAATGAAGAATTGGACAGGATGGGAAGTTATGAAGAAATAAAGAGGAGAAATCAAGTAAGAGAAACTTAGCGCTCCTGAAAACCAGGATCTACTCATGAAAATGAAGAAACTGAAGAAAATCTTGTTACGTTTATAACTTGATGTAATCGACACGAAGTGAATGCCTTGGATAAAATGAAGAATTGGACAGGATGGGAAGTTATGAAGAAATAAAGAGGAGAAATCAAGTAAGAGAAGCTTAGCGCTCCTGAAAACCAGGATCTACTCATGAAAATGAAGAAACTGAAGAAAATCTTGTTACGTTTATAACTTGATGTAATAGTAGAGTAATTCTTCCTGGAATGAACTTATACGATAATAACAAGGCGAAGGAAGACGAGTATCTTTATTGGTGCATAAGAGCGAGCTTTCGGGCAAAAGCCCTTCGACTGGCAAAATATAACGACACTATTGTTGTGTTTATTACTTGATGTAATTGACAAAAACACTGAATGCCATGGATAAAATTAAGAATTGATGTGAAGAATTGGACTGATGGACAGGATGGGAAGAGAAATACAGAGAATAATTCAAGTTAGAGAAGCTTAGCGTTTCTGGAAACCAGGATATACTCAGGAACACATAGAGACTGAAGAATATCTTGTTGTGTTTATAACTTGATGTAATTGACGCGAAGTGAAAGTCATGTGTCAGTATAGCAGGCATGAAATGGTCACCTACCAGCTGGTGTACGGAGTGGAGGATCAGGGAGACTTCCAGCCGAGGTGTAATCCCACAGTCTCTGTGAGGAGGTAGTGGTCAAAGCTGCTCCCACACTCCAAGGCCGCCACTGTGCCGTGGCTCACACGCCCAGCTCGCACGCTATCGCTGGCTGAGTCGTCCAAGCCAAGGACATTGTCTTCTTAGCGATGGATTAGGTATTCAGGAAGTCGTAGACGGGTCTTGGATTCAAATGTTTACTGCTATCACATCCTGAATCTTTCTATCCAAGGACAGTGTTGTCTTGGTATTGGATTAGGTATTCAGGAAGTCATAGCCGGGTCTTGGATTCAAATATCTACTGCTCTCACATCCTGAATCTCCCTATCCAAGGACAGTGTTGTCTTGGTATTGGATTAGGTATTCAGGAAGTCGTAGACGGGTCTTGGATTCAAATATCTACTGCTCTCACATCCTGAATCTCCCTATCCAAGGACAGTGTTGTCTTGGTATTGGATTAGGTGTTCAATAAGTCGTAGACGGGCCTTGGATTCAAATGTTTACTGCTATCACATCCTGAATCTCCCTATCCAAGGACAGTGTTGTCTTGGTATTGGATTAGGTATTCAGGAAGTCATAGACGGGTCTTGGATTCAAATATCTACTGCTTTCACATCCTAATATCTCCCTATCCAAGGACACTGTTGTCTTGGTATTGGTTTAGTTATTCAGGAAGTCGTAGATGGGTCTTGGATTCAAATATCTACTGCTCTCACATCCTAATATCTCCCTATCCAAGGACAGTGTTGTCTTGGTATTGGATTAGTTATTCAGGAAGTCGTAGACGGGTCTTGGATTCAAATATCTACTGCTCTCACATCCTGAATCTCCCTATCCAAGGACAGTGTTGTCTTGGTATTGGATTAGCTATTCAGGAAGTCGTAGACGGGTCTTGGATTCAAATATCTACTGCTCTCACATCCTGAATCTCCCTATCCAAGGACAGTGTTGTCTTGGTATTGGATTAGCTATTCAGGAAGTCGTAGACGGGTCTTGGATTCAAATATCTACTGCTCTCACATCCTGAATCTCCCTATCCAAGGACAGTGTTGTCTTGGTATTGGATTAGCTATTAAGGAAGTCGTAGACGGGTCTTGGATTCAAATATCTACTGCTCTCACATCCTAATATCTCCCTATCCAAGGACAGTGTTGTCTTGGTATTGGATTAGGTGTTCAATAAGTCGTAGACGGGTCTTGGATTCAAATGTTTACTGCTATCACATCCTGAATCTCCCTATCCAAGGACAGTGTTGTCTTGGTATTGGATTAGGTATTCAGGAAGTCGTAGACGGGTCTTGGATTCAAATATCTACTGCTCTCACATCCTGAATCTCCCTATCCAAGGACAGTGTTGTCTTGGTATTGGATTAGGTATTCAGGAGTCATAGACGGGTCTTGGATTCAAATATCTACTGCTCTCACATCCTAATATCTCCCTATCCAAGGACATTGTTGTCTTGGTATTGGATTAGGTATTCAGGAAGTCGTAGACGGATCTTGGATTCAAATATCTACTGCTCTCACATCCTGAATCTCCCTATCCAAGGACAGTGTTGTCTTGGTATTGGATTAGTTATTCAGGAAGTCATAGGCGGGTCTTGGATTCAAATATCTACTGCTCTCACATCCTGAATCTCCCTATCCAAGGACAGTGGTGTCTTGGTATTGGATTAGGTATTCAGGAAGTCGTAGACGGGTCCTAGATTGTGTTCCATTCTCACCCGCTAGGATGAAGTCATTTACTGACTACTTTGCGTGTGAATTAGGACACAGAATGTCGTAGATATGTCTAGGTCTGAAATGTCCATCACCATTGTATATTAAGTCATCCTAGCTAAAACCTTGTCTTCATGGAGGTCGATTATGTATATAGGAAGATTATGTATATAGGAAGATTATGTATATAGGAAGATTATGTATATAGGAAGATTGTGTATATAAGAAGATTATGTATATAGGAAGATTGTGTATATAGGAAGATTGTGTATATAGGAAGATTGTGTATATAGGAAGATTATGTATATAGGAAGATTGTATATATAGGAAGATTATGTATATAGGAAGATTATGTATATAGGAATATTGTGTATATAGGAAGATTGTGTATATAAGAAGATTGTGTATATAGGAATATTGTGTATATAGAAAGATTGTGTATATAAGAAGATTGTGTATATAGGAAGATTATGTATATAGGAAGATTGTGTATATAGGAAGATTGTGTATATAGGTTCTGGATTCAAATGAACACACACACCTTGATAGATATAATCTGATAAAGAAACTTATATCCGAGTAGTGAAATACACTCATGGCAAAGCTTAAGGAAGTGGAAAGTCTTTGATTTTACCGGATCATCTTTTTTTTTTTTTTGAAGGACACATAGGTAATACGAGGTGTGTTCAAAAAGTATCGCGACTTTTGTGTTTTTTCAAAAATTATTTATTTATTCATGAATACCTATTTTGTCCCCTTCAAAGTAATCCCCATGAGATATTATACACTTGTGGCAACGGTTTTTCCAATCTTCGAAGCACTTCAAAAAATCATTTTTAAAAATCTTTTTCAGCTCCTCCTTCGATGCCGTCTTTATCTCGTCAAGCGTAGCGTAACGTCGTCCTTTCATGGGCCTCTTCAGTTTAGGGAACAAGAAAAAGTCACAGGCGGCCAAATCTGGGGAATACGATGGCTGCGGCATCATTAGTGTGTTGTTTTTGGCCAAAAGGTCGCGCACAAGCAACGATGTGTGAGCAGGGGCGTTATCGTGGTGCAAAAGCCAATTTTTGTTCTTCCACAATTCCGAGCGTTTATGGCGGATTGCTTCGCGCAAATTGCGCATAACTTGCAGGTAATATTCCTTATTGACCGTTCTACCCTGTGGCAAGAACTCATGATGCACCACGCCCCTGCAATCGAATAAAACTGTCAGCAAAACTTTCACATTCGACCGAACTTGGCGCGCTTTTTTCGGTCTTGGTTCGTGCGGCAGCTTCCATTGAGATGATTGAGCTTTGGTTTCCACGTCATAACCATAAACCCACGCTTCGTCACCAGTTATGACCCTCTGGAGCAAATTTGGGTCGTCGCGGACAGAGTCCAACATCTCATTAGCAATGTTCATGCAATGCTGTTTTTGGTCGCAATTGAGCAATTTTGGTACGAATTTCGCGGCGACCCGTCTCATGCCCAAATCATTGATAAAAATCGAATGGCACGAGCCAATCGATATGTTTAGGTCCTCAGCAACTTCTCTAACGGTGATTCGACGATTGGCCAATATCATTTTCTCCACTTCATTAATTTTTTCGTCTGTTGTTGAAGTGCTCGGTCGTCCAGCACGCTCTTCGTCGTTCACATCTTCTCGGCCTTCTGAGAACATTTTGTACCACCGATAAACGTTGCTTCGGTCCAAGGTAGCTTCTCCGTATGCCACAGTCAACATTCGGAATGCATCCGCGCACTTAATTTCGTTTTTCAAACAAAATTTGATACAGGTTCTTTTGTCCATTTTTTAAATAGGTAAAAATCGAAGACGATCCAAAACACCTGCAAGCAAAGCAGCTGTCAACAATTAAGTGAACATTCAAAATGGCCGAGCTTGTCGGCATAAGTGAGAGACATGAGTACCAACATAAAGCCACAAAAAGATCGAAATTTGAATATACGTAACCCGCGAAAATTCAAAAGTCGCGATACCTTTTGAACACACCTCGTATTGTTCACACTTGGTTATCTCGTGTTGTTTTCAATAAAGGTCACTGTAATATCTTTCAGAGTTATTGTCTGAATCCTGATATACATGCTGAAAAGAACAACTCACTTAAGTTTTGTCCATGAGCGTATTTTTCATTTAGAATGTCTGAAATTTACCAAAATAGGTTTTGCAACGAAACACAATCACTATGTATCCAGACATTATAACATTGAAAAATACATATACTCACAATATACATATGATATATCTATCTATCTTCTATATATATAAAAATGAATGTTTGTATTTTTGTTTGTATGTCCGGTATACAAATTCGCAGTAGTTCACTAATTCAAACCAAAATTTTCATACATAGGTAAAAAAAATATGGGGAAGACGATAGGCTATTTTAAAAATATATATAAATCAATTATTAAAACTATATATTTTCAGTCAGAAAATGATGATGACGATATTGCTGTATCATGTTTGATTATCAGATACAAAATTATATCGGGAAAAATTCCAAAAAGCAGAGACCACGGGTGAAACCAGTTCATTATTTTGTACGCAGGAACAAAATTCTAACAGAAAAACATTCATTCAAGCAGAAAACAAAAGCCAGATCATCTTTCTATAAAAATATCGCTTCTCAGACACAAAGTTTGGAGCGGGATGTTTCACAAAAGTGACATCCACGGTGCCAATTTATAATTGTAACGAATAGTATTTGAATAAAAACATTTAATTGGGTAAAACCCGGGCGTTGCCCGGGTCATTCGGCTAGTATATATATAAAAATCAATGTTTGTATGTCCGGTATACAAATTCGCAGTAGTTCGCTAATTCAAACCAAAATTTCCATACATAGGTGAAAAATGCGGGGAAGACGATAGGCTATTAAAATATATACGAGGGCCATCCAATAAATAAGTTTCCCTATTTTTTAACAAATAAACCACATTATTCACAATTATGCAGTTATTTTATTTTCATTATACAACTCATAGACTACTTCTCTAAATAATCACCATTTCTGTCCAAACATTTTTGGGACCGTTGTAGCAATTTTTTGATACCACTGTTGTACCAAGCCGTGTCCTGTCTTCGTAGCCAGTGGTTCTCCTCCGCCTGCACTTCGTCATCATTCGCAAAGTGCTTGCCTCCAAGGTGCCACTTGAGTGCTGGAAAAAGATGGAAGTCGCTTGGGGCAAGTTCCGGAGAATAAGGTGGATGTGTGAAAATTTCCCATTTGAAGTTTTCCATAGCCATAACTTTGCCTGCAGAGATTGTGACCTTCGCCTTTTTTGGCGCACTTTCCTCAGGCTTCTTCCACACCATGCTTTGTCGTTTTGTTTCTGGAGTTGAATGATGCACCCAGCTTTCATCTCCAGTGACAATACGGGAAAACAGTTGATCTCCATCTCTTTGATGCATTTCCAGGAAAGCTCGGGCTGTCTCCATCCGTTGTTGCTTGTGATTTTCCAAAAGCAAACGCGAGACCCATCCTGCGCAGACTTTGCGAAAATTCAAAATATCTGACATGATTGTTCCAATCGAAGAGCGTCTGATTTCGATTCCAGGAGGCAGTCGAATCATTATTTGGTCAATGGTGACGCGGCGATCTGCTTCCACCACATTCCGAACAGCAGCAACGGCTGCATTGTCCGTAGCAGTAACGGGGCTGCCGCTTCGCTCGTCATCATGCACGTTTTGCCATCCTTCTAAGAACCATGAACGCCATCGGCGAACCATTTGGATGCTCATACATTCTTCACCATACACTGACACTAAATTGCGATGAATATTGACCGCAGTTTCATTTTTCGCCGTGAAAAAACGAATTACAGAACGGAGTTCGCAAGTGGACACGTTCACCAGTGGTAGCTCCATGGAAACTGAAGCCTACGGACTTGCGCGTACGAGAAGCGTGATTTTGAAGGTCACCAGCTTCCAACGCATCCTAATGACCATTTCTTCCATACTAACTAATTTTTACAACGTTTCGTTTGCAGAAAATAAAATAAGGAAACTTATTTATTGGATGGCCCTCGTATATAAATCAATTATTAAAACAATATTCAAATTATTCTACTTATCTCACGAACAACGCCCTCTATCAAAGATTAGATTAAATTTTGCTGATGCAAACAAATAGATAATGCTAATAACAAACAATTATAAAAAAATCTTATCTAAATATATATCACTCGGGTAGATATGCATACGGGTCAATCCCGGGGCGAAGCCCGGGTCACCCGTCTAGTTGACTATAATAATGATATTCACATATTAAAATTTATTTTAAAATCCTTTTGACATATTTATTTACATTTTCCTAATGGGGCTTGAGGATATATAAGTTGAATGGAAGTTGTTGCTGAGGTTCTTGGAGAGAATATGGAGTTTTAGAATGCGGATTCCATCTAGTGTTTGTTAGCCGCCGGACCTGCAGTCCTGGATATTTCCAGTAGATCTCGAGGACCACGCCATCACCATCTCCTCAGCGGCGAAGTACGCGATCTACGTATTCTTCGTAGATCGCGAAATACGTGGTGTCGCTGGAGACCCACTGGCGATTCTCCACCAAACTCTGCAGCGGTGGTAGAGGCGCCATATTCATTGTACATAGTGTGATGCATATATATAATTATCTTTTTTAAAATAATGCAGACTGGCGAAACCTCTGGGAGGGTTCACCACTGATGAGCCAGACCCTCCAATTAATTTTTCCATTGGAGTAAAGGGCAGTATAAATTGTTTAATTTCAAAAAGAATCATACGCATCTAAAATAGTGTCTAATTTTCATAATGCAGACTGTTCACTTTTGCATGTATTTTACAAGATGTAAATAAAATGATTTTAATTTTCTAATTGTCTAGTGTTAGTTTGAGAAGGAATTGTGGTGAGTTCGTGGTTAAAATAGGACGATAGGTTCTTCATGTTGTCATTACTCTCTCTCTCTCTCTCTTTCTCTCTCTCTCTCTCTATATATTTTTTGTTGTTGTTGTTGCAAAAATTTTACACAAACGACCAAGTTAAAGAAATGGCGTAAAGACCAAATATTTTTTAAAAAAGGACTCGGGGGCAATTATGATGTGTTGACCATAAAGTGTGAATTCTAGGCTGCTGTATGTAACAGAGCTTTTAGTACAGTAGAATTACATATAAATATTTGCATCGAGCAATGCTATTTCGTAAACAATAAGGAAAAGGCCAGTTAGGCAGAAATTAATATAAAGGCAGCAACTCATAACACAAAATTATAATCCAAATAAAAATAATATAGCATCTCTAACTCTAGACTAAGCCGTCTCTGTATTTGTAACTTCCAGTTTTACTAACGGATTTGTTGTGACTAGAGGGTCAGTACTGGGGACAGTGGGTGCTATGACCTCACCTGTTTCAATTGGAGTCTGCGCCACGTAAGACAGAAAGTGCACGAATCTGTGGTAGAAACAAGTCTGTAGAGGGTGTATAAGGAAAGATAATATTTGTGAATTGGATTCAGGCCCGCATGTGGCCAACAGAAAAGACGGAGCAGTCACAGCTATGCGCGGGCTATATTCCTTAAGTTGAGGGAGAAGTCACAATGGGCACGTTGGGTAGGTCACTACAGTTGTAGCGTGGATCGGGTCACAACTCCCCTCCTCCATGGACCTGGGATATGGAACGCTTCACGATTTTGCGTGTCATCCTTGCGCAGGGGCCATGCTAATCTTCTCTGTATCGTTCCAATTTTAGTATATGTACTGCCGAACAAGCGTGTGGACAAGCATGGACTTAGGATAAATACTGATACCTAAACATGTTCGTTATATCAAAATACTCCGATTGGAGGTCCGGGTGTGACCTATGCGTTGTTTCATTAACCAGCATGGGCATTCTTCCGTCTATAAGGACCTTTTAACTTCGTTTTTTTTAATTATCCCTAGTACACGTGGTACAGGCCATGATAATCATGGTGGGTAGTTAGCGACTGTTTTTACTGTAAGCGCACCACATGTCTACATATGTGAAAAGCAGTTCGACTTTGCCCTTACAAATGTGTACCAGAGCCCCGTTTGGTTACTTACACTCGCTGGTGAGATTGGACTTTTGCAAGAATCGGGGGCCATTTGAGATTTTTTTTTTTAATCAGAAAAAAAGTGTCCAATGCGGGAATCGAACCCGGGTCGTAGTGGTCGAAAACCAAACGGTTTAACCAGCCTTCCACCGACCCCCTTTTTAAACTTCGTTGTAACAGGGAACTCTACACCGCAAGCTGTTGTAATGGGAAATTGGGATTAGAGAGTCTAGTGTACATGATGGTATATCTCATTAAGCCGGAGCTTCGTGTCTTTTTTAACATTGAGGCAAATGTCTTTCTTAGAGTCTTCTCTTTCCTTACGTCACAGAATCTCTTCTTTATAACTTTTCCTTCACGTGGTATAAGGAATCAACTCCAGGATGTTTATGTGGAGAGAGAAGACAGGATTCCTGTCACCGGCTTATTGAATGTCTTCCAGAACTACAGAAAGCAGGAAGACATTGAATACAAATATCTCTTTATGTTTATAAACAGCAAGGACTCATATTTAAAATTTAGGAAATTCTGTAAATATATCTATGATTTTCTCTCTTGGTTAAAAAAAAAACCTTAATTGCTTACTATGTATATATTTGTATTTAACACAAAGCAATAACGCGCCATCTATACATATAAAATGAAAGGATTTAAAAGATAATCTATATGTATAGATGGAGCGTTATTGCTTTGTGTTAATTTATGCCTAACTGACCTTGTCTTTATTGTATGCTGAAGCGCATTGCTCGATGCAAATATTTGAATGTAATTCTACTGTCCTATAAGCTTATGTCCATAGTTTTCTTGAAAACCATTTCTGAGATTCCATCCTTCAGTGCTGCGTATATAAGCAGAATCGTCCAATACAGTATTAGAGCTCTGAGAAGCGGTCTGGTGGATTAAATTGGCGAAACCGCTGGGAGGATTCACCACTGATGAGCCAAGCCCTCCCAATATATTTTTTCATCGCAGTAAGGACAGTAGAAGTTTGTATTATGTATAAAAGAAACATTCGTGATTTTAAATCCTTTCTATTTGTATTTGTTTCATTGGTTATTTATTTTTTTGGTTTCAATTGTTTCTGTAAAATAGTTCACTGATTTTGGTGTTGTTTCTTGACGCAAGCATCGTTTGTGGGAATATCGCGTCTGATTTGATAATTAATTAACATAATCAACAACAACAACAAAAAGGCTTTTATTAGGGCCCATTGCCCTGTATGGATTCGCCATACAACAACAAAACAATACAGCAATTTCTCTCCCTTTCCCCTTGTGCACGCGAGTCTTTGAAAAAAGGATTTATTTAGACATCTGTTCTAAAACTTTCCTCACTACCTCTTTTGTGTATGAATCTATTTATAATTGATCTGTAGAAATTATAGAGTTCTATTGCTAATTAACATAATCTAGGTTCCTATTTCCCCCAATGTTTCATTTGATGTCGTTGATTCTTCTTAGGAATATCAATCTTGTTCCTAATCCAGATAGTCAGGAATCAATGCACTCCAATTATCCATCCTACAGGAATCCATTGAAGAATCCAGAAACGACCCAAATCCCTGCTGACTTAGTTACCCATCCGGAAACAACCCAGATAGTGACCATTCCTGGTGATCCAAATTTCTGACATAGATTTGATACTTCTGCTCGATTATGCGGCGTGGAATGTTTCAGCATTGTAAACCTGTACGGTAACTGCGTTGATATTTTTGTGTAATACTTATGTAATACGCGTGTGTAATACTTATGTAGTATTGTATCTGCGTGTGTAGTACCCATGTAGTATTGTATCTGCGTGTGTAGTACCCATGTAGTATTGTATCTGCGTGTGTAGTACCCATGTAGTATTGTATCTGCGTGTGTAGTACCCATGTAGTATTGTATCTGCGTGTGTAGTACCCATGTAGTATTGGATAGGCGTATGGTACTAGTGGTAATAGAACTATCTCCCTGTAAAGGACAACACCTAATTGCAGAGCCAAAGTGTCCTTTAGGGAGAAGTGTCCACTTACCGAAGAGTTGCTAAATTGTAAATTTGGCAATTTTACAAATGAAAACTGTCCTTTGTGAAGAGGAGTCCGCTAAAGGGAGGTTCTACTGTATTATGAGAATTTGAAAATATTATAGAGGCGTATGATTCTTTTAAAAATTAAACTATTATATCTACTGTCCTTACTGCAATGAAAAATTAATGGGAGGGCCTGGCTCATCAGTGGTGAATCCTCCCAGCGGTTTCACCAGTTTAATCTACCATACCGCTGTTATATTGCATTTTTGGGTTTTCCTTTTATACCAATATTGACGTTGACCTCTTGGAAATGGTATTTTGAATGAAATATTGACATAAGCTTTGTAGAAATACAAATAACTATAAATATATAATATGTCTCGAGCAATCGCTCAAACATCAAATTGAGTCTTTTATTAGAACAATTATACTTTTGTTAGGGACATGCCCCATACAGATTCTCCCTATTGGGTAAGGTAATAATCATCTTGTGTTATTTACATAGGTAGTAAGATAGAACTGGCTTTACTCTTCGTCTCAAAGTCATTCAATTGTTGACTGGTCTTTGCATAATGATGATCTAAAAAATATATAGTAAGCTATTGCCTTAGATTTGTTTGCTGATATTTTGGAAAGCAATACGTAGGGTGAAATGTTGGTACATTTAATTTGCTGATATAGGGCCTTCCTTTCTTCATCAAGGGCTGTACAATTAAGCAGATAATGGGGGATTTCTTCAGTAATTTAAGAACAATTATACAAGTAATATGATACACTGATTGTTCTAATAAAAAACAAAATTTGATGTTTGCGGAAGAGCGATTGCTCGAAGCATATATGAGTATAATCACTTTTGGTATGTTTATGTTTTTCACATGTAAAATATGCAAATAAATATGTGTTGGTTGTTTAAAACAGTCTATGACATAAATGATACACTTGAGTTGTTGCAATGTCATCCATGCGTTGTGTCATCAGGTAGCGGGTGTAGTCGGGAAGTTAGCGCTAAGGTAGGAGGTGTATAGCACCTCCAATTTGGGGGATAAAGAAGGGCCATGGGCAGATTGAATTAGGACCATTGTCCTACGGCAGACGACGTAAATCCGGCCCGCCCCTCCATCCTTGGTCAGCCTGCGATGGCCTTGGTGAAGGACACGTAACGGTATTTCCTTCTGTTGGTCAATGGCGAACAAGCTTGACCATCCACGGTCGCTGTTCTGGGGAGCTCTTTAGACCTTCCTTTCTCTCTATTTCTAAATGTCCTTCATTAAACAAAAAAAAAAAATATCTAAAAATAGAATATGTCAACGACAAAGTATTGGTTATAATACAAGATGTGAAAATAAATATAAATATATATAATTTAAAATATTATATATATTAAGATTGTCATTATTAAAGAGCATATGTTTAAATATAAGTTACCGATTAATATATAAAATATATTAATTAAATCTGTGTATGTGTTTAATGTGAATAAAATAAAAAACACTTAAATTGCAGTTCTTAAATTTTATTGTATATTTTCAAAAACTTATACATTGTTATATATTTAAAAAATAAAGAACATTTATTAAGACATTTTTTTTTCATTTTAATTTAGACACTTTCATTTTTTATTTAGACATTTTCCATTTTAATTTAGACATTTTTCATTTTAATTTAGACACATCGGCTTTTTATAGAAAACTCCCTGTGTCTAAATTAAAATGAAAAATGTCTATATTAAAATGAAAAATGTCTATATTAAAATTGAAAATGTCTAAATAAAAATGAAAGTGTCTAAATTAAAATGAAAAATGTCCAAATATAAATTTAAATTGTCTAATTAAAAGTTTAAAACCTATATATCATTGCACTTTATAGCTTATAAACTACACACGATCTAGATAGTACTACTAAAATAATTAAATATTTTCGATAGATGTTAGAATATATATATGAAGAGAAAGAAATATTTTAAATTATATTCAATGTTCATTTTTGTGAGAAAAACACGGTAATATGAATAGAATAAAAATAAAACGCAAATAAGTATGAAAAATATTGAAACATAGACATAGATTGCGAAAGAAAACTTTAATTAAAAAAATATTTTGGCATAAACTACTATTTACAAAATAAATTTTTATCAATATTAATTAATTAATAGTAAAAGCTACAATTATTTTACAAAACTACCTAACTTTTCAAAAAAGTGAAATGTATAATCAATTGTTGACCAGAAAAATCTTATTACAAAAATGAAATACTGATTATTTTTACGACTTGTAATAACATTTCAAGTGAACTCAAATGAACTACCTCACAAAAGAGATAAATATTAAAAAAAAAACAAAAAAAAAAACAGAGAAGTTATGAAAAGTAAAATAAAATTATATGTTTTTCCTATCATCTTCATTTAGCTATAATAATTTTAGCAAAAGACAACCCCATATGCACCTAAACTTATTGCCAATACTTTTAGTTTTTTCAACATAATTTATATATATATTTATATTTAGGGAAATATGCTCTATTTTGAAATACTGTGAGTAAAATTTTATAATTATATTATTAAAACACGTATTAAAATATTATTTTTAAATACCACTAAATTTTAAAAAAATTACCAACTCTTAAATTATTCCGGCTTGTAAAAATTAAATTTAAATGGATTTTTAGTAAGTTTAACTATATATATAGAGGGCGAAAACATTTGTTTTCTTGATTTTCGTTCATTTATCACTTATATATATATATAAACAAAATAATCAAATTTATTTTTCATGTTCTTTTTAAAATATATGATAATAAAAGTCTAAAAGGTACAAAATTATAGTGTAATTTTATGCTATAACATGTGAATTACATAATGATATATATTTTTTTTAATGAATGACCTCAAAAGAGAGAAAAAGCACACCAAACGTACATATGGTTTGAAAAAAATGAGAATGGATTAGGTTTTAGAAGATTTCCAAAAACTCATTACAATGGGAAAAAAACGTCCTGTAACAAATGAGTGCATATTGAACAAAATTGTTTTATTAACTGTTCCTTTAAAAAACATTTCGAATCATTTTTTTAAAGGTAAAAATATGTGATGAATATAAAAGTCATCTTAAAATAGAACGATGGAAAACTTACCAGATCAGGATGGTCAAATTATGAAAAAAAGACATTTTTTGATCTGTGAATGCTTAAAAATTCGTATTTACCATTGCCTTTTTTTTCTTTCTTTAATATTTGTATTTTTACTCGTTAGATTTTCTCACGTTGAGTTTTTGGAAATACAACCTTCAAAAAGATGTTCAATTACTTCTAAGCTATAACAATAGAATTATATTCTATTCAGACACAATAAGTGGTAAGCAAGCATATAGAGATAAAAAAAGATCAAATTATCAAATTTGAAAATTTTAATAACAAGTTTATATTATGGATTTATATAATATTAATATAATGAAATCTACCATTATTTTTTTATTTTAACAAAATTCCGTAATTCTTTTAAAAGCATTCTTCTTGAATCATTTTTCTAGAATCATCTTTCTAAGAGATAGGTGGCCAGCCTCGTTGAAATATTAGAATATTTCTATAAATAATATTATATTAATTCCACAGAACATATATTACTATAATTAAAAAGGCATATATTGGATCAAAAAATCATTTATTTTACCAATATTTCAGTTGGCTGAACGCCAACCTTTATCAAGGTGTTATAACATTTTAAAGTGTGTCAACAACCTTGATAAAGGTTGGCGTTCAGCCAACTGGAATATTGGTAAAATAAATGATTTTTTGATCCAATATATGCCTTTTTAATTAAAGATTTATCTATGGATTGCTCTATTTTCAAAATATATTACTATTAAAAATAGGCCAATCCATAAATAAATCTTTAATTAAAAAGACATATATTGGATCAAAATATCATTTATTTTACCAATATTTCAGTTGGCATTCAAAATATGCCTTTTTTTAATTAAAAATATATTACTATATTTTATAATAATTAATTACGTACTCCCGTTAAAAGGTTTCTTTACTAATTTATTAATATTCGTATGCTTTCTAGTTGAATACTCATCCACAGGCATTTCTCCTATTTATTAAACATTTCAAAATAAATATATATATTAATAAAACTATATTTAAAAATTATCCCGCATGAGTTTCTTTTCGATGAAAAATCAAAATTTATTTAAAGGAGAAATAACGATTATTTCTAACCTTAAGGATGAGGTATGAAAGGATGAATTGTGGAGAGTAATGATAAACGGAAAAATACCTCATCCTTAAGGTTAGAAATAATCGTTATTTCTCCTTTAAATAAATTTTGATTTTTCATTGAAAAGAAATTCATGCGGGATAATTTTTAAATATCGTTTTACAATCCTAAGCCGCATTATATTATATATATTTCTTAAAATCATGGAAACACTGATGGGCCCGAGTACAGTCGCGTGTAAAGGCTATATAAATATATATTTTGAAATGTTTATATTTAGGAAAAACGCCTGTATAAGAGTTTTCAACTAGGAAGATTGGTTAAATTAGTGAATTTGCACAGAGTATGTGATTAATTATTTAAAAATATCATATTCTTTAAATGGAGCCTTAAAGCTTATCGATATGCAACGAAGATATTTAAATAGGAATACTAAACTTATATGAGGTCTCTATTTAACATTTTAAATATTTTATATAAACTATGTTTTCAAGGCGCTAAGTATGTAACTTGGAAGCAGCTATAAGCGGGAGCTCTAATGGGAATAAATAAGACATTATCTATATAAATTTACATATTGTATTAATGTCAAATTCGATTTTGGTATCGTGTTGATTGTATTCCCATTTGAGTTACTGCCACTAGCGGCTTCCTTAGCGCTTCCTGCGTCCGGTGGAGTTGTTGGGAGTTTTCTTGAGGGTTACCATATTGGTGACCCTAGGGCCACCGCTGGGGCAGTAGCTACGGGTATGAGCCTTGTCACCCGTCTCTCCGCAGATGTCGCACACGTGGGACCGCAAAACGGGACATACGATGTGGCCGGTGACTGGGTCCCGCAGCACGTGGGTGGCGATATACTGCCGCGTGTCGCCGTTCCGCGCGCAGAAGGCGCAGTGTAGGCGTCTGATCAGCGGTGGGTGGGTGACGGGGGTCGGCAAAAGTGGGGATGTAGGGGAACTGCTGGAGACAGGGGACGTGTCGGGCTTCCGTCCTACGATTGGCCTAACGTCCTCTCCCAACAGCCAGCGGTCGATTTTGTCCCGTTCTTGCCGCACGACTTCAGGAGTCAAGGCACGGCCAGACAGCATCTTGAACAAATCTCTGGAGAACCAATTGGTACACGCGTCGCCTCCTCGGTAATCTGGGGGTCACAACGCCATATTAATTTAAAACAATGTATGCAACTTGAGGTAGAGCGTAAGAAAATCAAACCTAAGAGATTATACTACTTGATAAATAACACTTGAAAATGAGCTAAATAACTTGAAAGTACAACAAAAAGTCAACTTCAGAACAGCATATGCAACTAAGTCAAGGTACATACAACTTCAGAAATTAGACATGCACAAATATTTATCCTACCTATACAGCAGGGGAAAAAAAAGACTAGAATAGTAATCTCACATGCAACTTAAATTCCAATATATGCAGCAGCTTAAGCCACACACACAAAATCCGAAACATAGAGGTATATTCATTGCAAAAAAGTTTATTCTATCCAGTATTTTAGCAAAGCACACCTTTTTATTCATATTCTTCCTCGGAGCATATACAAAAATGACAAATATATATAGACCATATGTTTAAAATGGGAAAGGTTTATAAAAGTAAAGGTAGGAAGAAAAAATACACTGATAAACTGGATGGGAAGAATAAAAAAAAGAGAAGAATTCAAAGAAAAGAAAAAAAGCAGGATACCATTGGGAGACCAGAACCTATCTGCTCAGGAGCAGAAAAAAAAAACGTTTTGTCTGTATAAATTCCGTTCATTATTAATATTATAAAATTTGGCACTAAATCTTTATTTACATATATCATATTTGCATAGACAGACAATGTTTACACTTTACTAAGCATATCTGTAGTTTCGCAAACATTTTCTATTTCATTTGAATAGCTTGCACTAAAAGTCACTACTTTTAAAGGCATTCGTTTTTGGGTCAATTACCTTTTTAAAATCCTGATGACACCCTAAAAGTTCTATCATTTACAGTGTAATTGAATAGGTATTCGTGTACTACAGACCTTTATTGTCTGAATTTGGCTTAAATTCGAGATTCTATATTTTTAAAGCCAACGATTAATTTAAATTTATTCTGGTAGATGGCGCAAGCAACTTTCAGTTGCACGTTTAGGAGAAGCCCTTTTTCTCAAGTATTGTTTAGATTTCGTATATTTTTTACAGTTCTATTAACAAACACTCCCTTGGTTGATATATGCAAAAAGTGGGTATGCACATATGTTAATAGAGCGCATAATTATCTCAAAATAATAATAATAATTTTTAAAATAATAGTTCACACAAAGCAATAACGCGCCATCTATACATATAAAATAAATGGACTTAAAAGCGCGAATGTTTCTTTTATACATAAAACGAACTTCTACTGTCCTTACTGCGATGAAAAAATACAGAGGGTGTTCACACTTATAGGAAACAAGATTTATTATAAAATATTAAAAATTAACACCATATTTGAAATTTTTCAAATGTTCTATTTGAAAGCCTTTTTGTTTATTTACAGAACGGCACCTGATTTTCCACGATAGCAGACACTGATCATGGTCATACTCAAATGATCCCATTCTTCCTTTACCACTTTCCAGAGCTAATCTTACCTATTTTGACATAATTAAAATATGCAAACAAGATGTTATCAACATTTCTAAAAAAGGTATTTATAATATCATTAACGACAAAAATATCAAGTTTTTATTCAAAGCACCTACGGAGAAATGGACAAAAGATTATCACCCTATATCTATGAGAACTCCTGCAACTGTCAAAAAAGTGAAAAAATATATTACAAAAGAAAATCCTATGCCACAAAGAGATATAGCCAAAATAATAGGAACATCAGAGTCAACAATAAATAAAATAATAAATAAATATTTAGGCCTAAAAGCTACAAAAAAATATGCGGTTCACAAATTATTTCAGAGCCATATTCGTCAGCGACACACTATCAGCAGATATTTTTATGAAAATTTCTTGGCTGCTGATAGATGGAAATTTATTGTTACATATGACGAAGCATGGGTATATTTAACCGATTGTGACAGAAAAAGAGCTCTATACTATCAAAAAAGGGTGGAAAAATCTAGGCCAATTTGGTTGAAGGAATGTGCCGAAAGTTACCCCAAAGGATTTATGGTGGCATGCGGTATATCATATGAAGGAAAATTAAAAATAAGAAAAGTTGAAAGAAATGCCAAAAATAAACTTGGAGTACTATCAAAATAACATTTTAGAACCTATATTTTAAATGATATTCCCTCTATCTATGGAAAACAGAGCAACAAAGTCTGGTTTCACCATGATAACGCCACAAGTCATACCTCATCTTCAACCCAAGCTTATTTGGAAGATCTAAGGCAAAGAACAGGAATCAACACCATTCCAAAGAACAGAACCCCTGTAAAATCTCCTGATTTAGCCCCGATGGATTTTTGCATTTTTGGATGCCTTAAAAGAGCACTTGGAAAGAGACACCCTAGGACAATTGAAGGTCTCTGGAAAGTGGTAATGGAAGAATGGGATCTTTTGAGTATGACCATGATCAGAAAGTGTCTGCTATCGTGGAAAATCAGGTGCCGTTCTGTAAATAAACAAAAAGGCTTTCAAATAGAACATTTGAAAAATTTCAAATATGGTGTTAATTTTTAATATTTTATAATACATCTTGTTTCCTATAAGTGTGAACACCCTCTGTATATTGGGAGGGCTTGGCTCATCAGTGGTGAACCCTCCCAGCGGTTTCGCCAATTTAATCCACCAGACCGCTTCTCAGAGCTCTAACACTGTATTGGATCATTCTGCTTTTATATGCTACACTGAAGGATGGAATCTTAGAAATGGTTTTCAAGTAAACTATGGACATAAGCTGGGAGGGTTCACCACTGATGAGCCAAGCCCTCCCAATATATTTTTTCATCGCAGTAAGGACAGTAGAAGTTCGTTTTATGTATAAAAGAAACATTCGCGCTTTTAAGTCCTTTTATTTTATATGTATAGATGGCGCGTTAAGGCTTTGTGTTAATTTATTCCTAACTGGCCTTGTCTTTATAGTTTGCTGAGGAGCATTGCTCGAAGCAAATATTTGAATGTAATTCTACTGTCCTTTAAGCTTATGTCCATAGTTTACTTGAAAACCATTTCTAAGATTCCATCCTTCAGTGTAGCATATAAAAGCAGAATGATCCAATACAGTATTAGAGCTCTGAGAAGCGGTCTGGTGGATTAAATTGGCGAAACCGCTGGGAAGGTTCACCACTGATGAGCCAAGCCCCCCCAATATATTTTTTCATCGCAGTAAGGACAGTAGAAGTTCGTTTTATGTATAAAAGAAACATTCGCGCTTTTAAGTCCTTTTATTTTATAAAATAATAGTTCATATTTAAATTATATATAAAATTAAAAAATATATACATCACAGGACTTTTAAATTCTAATAGATAAAAGTATTTAAAATGCTAGTGTCCTATTCAATAGTTTATTAGGGAGTTATAAATAGTATCAGAATGGTCAGATAGATGGCGGCACCTATCTGGTACTTGTCAACCATATAAATTGTCATTTAGGAATGTGTGTAGGCGGGAAAAATTAACCATTTAAAGAATATAAAAATATCCTATAAAGGAGAATATTTCAGCTACCACAATTATATTAGATGAGTCAAAATAAAAGCGGCGCCGATCATCATGTGTTGAGTGAATAGAAAGGAAGAATTTAGTGAAACCTAAAAACTCATCAGTTTGATTTACATAAAATCACGTAAAGTTGGAAGTTCATGATGATCGTCTCCTCCCTCTCGCCGTTTGATATTTTTACCTATATAAATCTTAACTGTTCAAAGAGGTGTGGTAACTGAGATATACAAGGTATGTCCCATAAGTTCCCGGACTGGGTCCATAAAAAAATAAATAAATGAAAAATGTAAATAAATTTGACAGTTTTTTATAGAAAAAATATCTGGCTACACGGTGGTACCAATATCGAGGCGGTACGTGCACGCGCCCCAAAGTTATTCTAATTTATTTAAGGGTTACACATAGCGCTGCGGCGATTTTACGATGGAACGAAAATTGAAGCAGAGGATTTGCATAGAATTTTGTGTGAAACTTCAAATATCAGCAACCGAAACTTTTTAAATGCTTAATAAAGCATTCCCCAAAGAGAACAATTGTTTTTGAATGGCATTCTAGATTTAAAGCTGGCCGAATTTCCATTGAAGATGCTCCTCGTCAAGGACGCCCAAAATTTCAAAGTACTGATAAAATGTGCAAAAAATCACCGATTTGATAAAAGAAAATCCTCGAACCACTTTGCTGGAGCTAGAGCAAGACACAGGCATCTCTAAAACAACGATTGGAAAGATCGTAACCGAAGATTTGAAGCTCAAAAAGACTCCTGCAAAATGCATCCCAAGATTCCTCACTAATGAGCAAAATCTGTGTCGGCTTGCAACCTGTGAAGACATGTTTAAAATGACAAGAACGGATCCGGAATGGAAAGACAAGATAATCACAGGCGATGAGACATGGGTCTATGGCTATGACCCTGAAACCAAGCGTCAATCTGCCGAGTGGAGAGGTCAGGGTGAGCCTAGACCCAAAAAATCCAGGATATTGAAATCCAGAAACAAGGTGTTGCTGGTCGCTTTTTTGGATAACAAGGGCATTGTTCATCACGAGTATCTTCCTGCAGGCCAAACAGTTATTAAGGAAATGTATTTGGGCATTCTTCGCCGTCTAAGGGAAGCGATTCGAAAAAAAAAAAGACCAGAAAAATGGACTAATGGTGGCTGGATCCTACACCATGACAATGCTCGCCCTCACACAGCGCACTTGATGACTAGCTTTTTGGCGAAAAACGGGACACAAATCCTACTTCAACCACCCTATTTCCCAGACATCGCACCAAATGACTTTTTCCTGTTCCCCAAACTTAAAGCAGTTCTAAAAGGAAGACATTTTGACACCAGGGATGACATAATAGAAAAATCGCCGTTAGCATTGAAGAGCATTCCAAAAGAGGCTTATAAAAACTGTTTCGACAATTGGGAAAAACGATGGCGCTGGTGCGTTGAAGCAAGGGGGGATTACTTTGAAAAGTTTTAATAAAAAAAAAATTTAAAAATCTTACCTTTTTTTTTATGGACCCAGTCCGGGAACTTATGGGACATACCTTGTATTTGCTTCTTTTTGGGTGCATTTTTAATAAAATATTTTAAAAGTGTTTTTTACCTATTAATTATCTGTACATATATCCTCTCTCCCCTAAAGTTGCATAAACAACCACAAGTATCAGAGGACTCTTACAAAACTCCAGAATAAAGACTTAATCCTCTCCAACAACAATACATTCTTTCAATAAAAAAAAATTAAAAAATGAAGAGTTATCTTTGTAATCTAGTAATTTCGTTGCCCAGCAAACCAATCATAATAAATAGCCTATTCAAAAGTGAGATCGATTATTACACAAATCCAATAACCCCATCCATGAGAGCAAGCAAACAGAGAATCTCTACAAAGAAAACAAAGGAATCTCTATAAACAAGGTAAACAAAGCATCTAGGGCTGCGTATCTTTTATTACATGAATATAAAACGAGCTTTCGGGCTCATACGCCCTTCTACAGGAATTGCCAGAAGCATATGAATCAATAGACCTAAATAAAATAAAACAATTACATTTACATTAAAAGATATCACATGTCTGATGGGATCCCTTGTAATTTTAAAGTTTAAAATACAAAATGAGATTGCTTAAAACAAAAACAACACATGCAGCATAATATTCATAGAAATAGTTCATATTACCGCATATTAATTAGATTTAATATTTTCCAAATCATGCTACCTATATGTAAATTTAAATATCTTAATTGTTTTCAATCAGGCCGATATGCAAAACAATAGTTACATATATAAAATTCTATCTCAGACTAGATGGTTAATCGTTTTGTTAATTCCTGTAGAAGGGCGTATGAGCCCGAAAGCTCGTTTTATATTAATGTAATAAAAGATACGCAGCCCTAGATGCTTTGTTTAACTTATTTATAAATCTAACAGGGTTTTTTTCTATTGATCTTAAAGGAATCTCTATAAAGTCCAATTACCTTACCATGTGAAGAAAACAAGTAATTTTTTACACAAATTAAATTACTGGCAATGCGTTTCTTTTAAATATCATCAAATATTATCTCTACAGACCTTACTGCAATGATATGAGTAATTGAATGAGAGGGCTTGGCTCATCAGTAGTGAACCCTCTCAGCGGTTTCGCCAAATTAATCTCTAGACCGCTCTACTATTGTATTGGACTGGTTTTGTTATATACCCTGTATTTTCTATGGAAGGCAGCTTAGGGGTGTTTAGTGAACTATGGACATAACTAAACTATGGACTGATGAGCCAAGCCCTCTCATTCAATAACTCTGTTGTATCTTTTATACGGGTTCATTTACCTTTAGCTTTATATATATTTAATATAGTTACAGCCTTTATGTATATAGACAATTAATATACCGCCGTGCTAGAACAATTATAGATTTATTATCCCGCGTTGTTTACATACTGTGTTGCCAGATCTTTTAGTAGCACAGATTATAACTATATACAACATGTTCCCCTTTTAATTAAAGTCCGGGGTCGAATCTTTTCGGAGGCTTTACCACACGTCCACTTCTAGTGGTGTAGGCAGTGCCTCCTTCATTGTAGTTTCCTATGGGAGTTGAAGTGGATGGGGCCAACTCTTCAGGACTGAGGTTCAGGCGGGGAAATTCTCCTGGTTCCCTTTGACCACTGGACTCCGATGATGTCGAGGGGGCTGGATCCAATTGGGGCGATGACTGGCTGCTCCTTCTCTGTCCAACAGGATAACTTCTGGGCCGTAGGTGAACTCTGTTCCGTTTTAACATTCGGCCCTCGTTGTTCTGAATGATGTATGATCGAGGCTGGTTGGCTTCTCCAATGATGGTAGCTGGTCTCCAGGCATTGCTAGTTTTGGCATTTACCTGTTCACCAGAACTCATTTTAGGAAGTATTTTGGCATTTCGGTCATAATATTCTTTCATCTTATATTGATTTTCCCTCTTCTGCTGTAGAATGTTTTCCGTGCTAATGAAAGCAGGTTTTAGCTTTGTGGTTTTCATTGGGATCAAGGTTCTCAAGTTTCTTCCCATTAGCATCTGAGCTGGGGACGGTAGATTATTTGACGGAGTTGTTCTCAGGGCTATTAAACACATATAAGGATCAGTGTTGTCTTGACGGCATTTCTTAAGTTGCTGCTTTACTGTTTGCACCATCCTCTCCACTAATCCGTTTGATTTTGGGTATCCTGGGCTAGAGGTTTTATGTTCTATGTCCCATTCATTTGTAAAATTAGTAAAGTCTTGTGATGTAAATGGTGGTCCATTATCAGTGATGATGATCTCTGGAATCCCATGTCTTGCGAAGGTAGATTTCAAAACTGGTAGAATCTCTTTTGCTGAAGTTGATGCTACCTTGATGACTTCAGGAAAGCTGCTGTAGTAGTCTACTATTATTATGAATACAGATTGGTCTAGATAGAAGAAATCAATAGCTACTTTTTGCCAAGGGTAGTCTGCTATTTCGTGAGGTATAAGTGGTTCTTTCCTTTGCGAAGGTTGTGATTCTTGACAAATTCTACACTTATAAACCATCTCTTCTATTTCTCTATCCAGTCCAGGCCAATAAACAGCTTCATGTGCTCTGTTTTTACAAGCAGAGATCCCTTGATGAGACATGTGTAGTGTTTGCAAGATGCTTTCCCTTTGGACTTTAGGGATGACAAGTCTTTGTCCTCTACAAATCAGGTCTTTCCATATATATAGTTCTTCTTTACAATGCCAGTAGGGCTTAACAGCATAGTCCACACTTTTCTTATGAATAGGCCACCCATTCAGTATATGATCCCTTAATTTTATCATTTCTTCATCTGACTCCATATCTCTGAGAATTTCCTGGTATCTTTTAGTGGTCACCTTCAGATTTAGAGTCATAATGGTGTTCTGGAGATCCAGATCTGAGGTGTCGATGGTTTCCTCTGAAATTGAATCTCTAGATAGAGTGTCTGCGGTGTGAATCAATTTTCCTGGTACATATTCTAAATTAAAATCATATCGCATCAATTTCAAGACCAGTCTTTCAAGTCTTGGAGATAATTCCTCTAGTGGCTTTTTTAGTATAGCCAACAAGGGTTTATGATCCGTCTGGGCTGTGAACTTTCTTCCATACAAATGATAGTTAAATCTTTGGCATCCATACCAGAGAGCTAAGAGCTCCTTTTCAATCTGGGCATATTTTTTCTGAGTGTTATTCAAGGATGCGGATGCAAAAGCGATGGGTCTTCCCTCTTGCATCAAGACAGCCCCAAGCCCATGTTGACTAGCGTCCACTGAAAGTGTTACCTTCCGATGGGGGTCAAAGAGGCCAAGAACTGGAGGATTTGATACCAAATTTTTCAGCTCAATGAATTATTTTTCTATAGCCTCATTCCATGTCCACAGGGTATTCTTTTTTAGGAGTTGTCTTAACAAGACAGTTTTATCTGCCAGATTATGCATGAATTTAGCTAGATAGTTCACAGTTCCCAAAAATCTTTGAAGAGATGTCTTGTCCATTGGTCTTTTTATTTTTTGTATTGCTTCTAATTTAGATGGATCTGCAGAGATGCCATTCTTGGATATCTCATGTCCAATGAACTTAACTTTTTCTTGGGCCAGTTGCATTTTATTGAATTCAAACTTTAAATTATTTTTTCTAGCAATTTCCAAAACCGTAATCAGTCTACTATTGTGCTCCGTGAGGGAGTTTCCGTATATTATTATATCATCCATGTATACTTTTACTCCTTCAATTCCTGTAAACATACTTTGCATTTTTTTATAGAAAACTTCTGGAGCGCTGCAAATACCAAAAGGTAACCGATGGAATCTGTAATACCCATAAGGTGTAGCCATTGTTAAAAGGCTAGATGACTTTTCGTCTAACTTGATTTGCCAAAAGGCTGACTTAGCATCAAGTACTGTATAGATGGGTGATTTTGTGATATCGGCAATGATGCCTTCAGGGGCAGGAAGTTGACGATATTCCATTTTAATCCATGGATTTAGCTCTCTAGGGTCCATACAGATACGAACCTTTCCATTTGGTTTCTTAATGATTACCATCGGGTGTGCCCACTCTGCTGGTTGGTCTACCTTTGAGATGATCTTTTGTTCCTCCATCGATTTTAGCTCCATCTCAACTGGTTTTTTCAGTGCAAACGGAATTCGGCGAGCTAACTGAATTCTTGGATGTGCATTTTCTCTCAGGATCACAGAATGCTCTCCAGGGAGTGTTCCGATCTCATCAAAGACATCTCTGTAGGACTCTATTATCTTTGTAGGTGAAGCATCCATCTTTGTCCTAGTATGGTCCTGTTCCAACGACTCTACTTTTAATATCAGCTCTAATTTTTTACACGCTGCCAATCCCAAAATTGGTGGAGCTGGCAAATCCACGACTAGAAATTCAAGGATTTCAGATTTTTTCCCAGAGGTACATGAAGCCTTGCATTTGCCCCTTATTGGTACTTTTTCTCCTGTATATGAATAAACCGCAATCCCAGTTGGATATATGCAGGGTTTATTTTGCCAATTTTTAATGGTATCCAATGGCAGGATGTTCACCTGTGCTCCTGTGTCTAATTTAAAATTAACTGAATTATTCTCTACCAAGATTATTTTAGTCCACTCTAGACCAGTAATGCTATCTAGGGATAGGTATTGAAGACACATTTCTTCTTCCTCTTCAGCTCTTTCCTCCAACATATGCACTCTGTTCCTACACATTTTAGCAAAATGGTTTGGTTTTTTACATGAATTGCATATTTTACCATATGCAAAACATTTACCATATGGATGTCTGGAACCACAATTTTGGCAAACCTTTGCATTAGGATGTTCCTCAGATACATTAGGTTTTCTACCAACTGGATATTTGAAATTCTTTTTATATTGCTTTTTATATTTTATAGAATGTAAATCAACATCTTCTCTAGTTATATTTTTTACTTGTTGTCTAGAAGTTTCAGTAGCTCTTCCCAAGTCTATGGCTTTAGCTAAAGAAAGATCAGGATCTTGTAGCATCCTTTCTTTTAAAGCTTTGTCTTTAATTCCAATTATAATTCTATCTCTGACCAAGGAATCTGCAAGCTCTCCAAATTCGCAGTCCATGCTTTTATTTTTCAATTCAGTTACATAGTCATCAAAATTCTGATTCTCCCCTTGTTCCGTTGTAAAAAACTGGTACCTCTTATAGGTTGTGTTTTTATATGGTTTAAAGTGTCCATCAAACAGTTCAAGTATATCCGGAACAGTCGGAGAGGCATCAGTTTCTTGTATTTTAAATGTAGAGTATATATCTAGGGCTAACTCACCAATATTATAGAGTAGAATAGCCCTTTGTCTTGGAATAGATTTTTTATCTATTTCTGTGGCTATGTAAAACATTTGGAATCTCTTTTTCCATTTACCCCATGCTTCTGATGGGTTTGTTCCAGGCACAAATGGCTGCAAACTATTCCCGGTACTCGAGGCCATTTTTCAACGTGTTAGGCTTAATTGATATTTGAAATTTTACTTATCTTTCAAAATCCCGGCGCTGCCACCATGTTGTATCTTTTATACGGGTTCATTTACCTTTAGCTTTATATATATTTAATATAGTTACAGCCTTTATGTATATAGACAATTAATATACCGCCGTGCTAGAACAATTATAGATTTATTATCCCGCGTTGTTTACATACTGTGTTGCCAGATCTTTTAGTAGCACAGATTATAACTATATACAACAAACTCATATCATTGCAGTAAGGTCTGTAGAGATAATATTTGATGATATTTAAAAGAAACGCATTGCCAGAAATTTAATTTGTGTAAAATTTTAACGATCGATGGCAATAAAATTTAATTTACTAAAACAAGTAATGTCAACAACGTGCAGCCAAAACACTCGCAAATTCCTACCCACAAAAATCAACACCTGTATAATCATTAAAAAATAATCCATGTTTTTGAAACGCCAAAAGGTGTCTTTAGTCAAATATTGTCGAGTGAAAACAAGCAAAAAAACTCCTTTGAATATTTTAGCGATTAAAAAAAAACTCCCAACATTTTAGGTTGTAAGAGCCGCTCACTCCATGTAAAAGATGAGAGAATCTTCCAAAGAAGTTTTAAGAGGGTGCCAAGACACAAAGATCATTTATCACTCAACTCCAGCCCCGCCTACCCCGAGGCAATAAAACACCCAGTGGGGGAACTATTTATTACCGTTAAATGTTGGTTTCTCTTGAGGGTCATTTTTGTGCGTTCTTTGTGTCACATTGCTTACGTTTACTTCTTCAAATTATAAAACTATTTTAGAGGCGTAATATTATTTTTAAAATAAAACAATTTCTACTGTCCTTACTGCGATGGAAAAATTAAAGGGAGGTTTACTACTTGGAGTACAAGACTTCAGTCCTACCTCTACTTCCATACTCAGCCTGGAACTACCCGGTTACCTGGTTCACTACAGCTCTCCTCATGACTAGACTTCTAGACTAGCTGTACAACCTGGGCAGTTGGAGATTTATGCTCCACGGGTTACCTCTAGTTTCTCTCTCTTTCTTCAGGATTTAACAATCTAATAGGATTCTGACCGTTTCCCTCTCTTTTGAACAGTTGCAGCTTGTCCCTATTACTGAAAATCGCAAATCCTTAAAAGGATCTTCATGAAAAATAAGTCTTACTGTATACACCCACTTGAAATTTGCACAAAGTCATTTTTATGAGTTCCTCGTGTCACATACTGCTTACGCTTACTTCTTTAAGATTTGACAATAGGATACTGACCTTTTGTCTCTCTTTTGAAAAGCTGCAGCTTTTCCCTATTACTGAAAATCGCAAATCCTTAAAAGGATCTTCATGATAAATGAGTTTTACTGTATACATCCGCCTGATATTTGCACAAAGTCATTTTTATGCGTTCCTCGCTTGCGCTTACTTCTTTAAGATTTGACAATAGGATATATACTGACCTTTTCTCTCTCTTTTGAAAATCTGCAGCTTGTCCCTATTACTGAAAATCGCAAATCCTTAAAAGGATCTTCATGAAAAATAAGTCGTACTGTATACACCCGCTTGAAATTTGCACAAAGTCTATGTGTGTACAATCTGCTAAAAAGACATGTACATAATAAATGAGTTCTATTGTATACAACCCGCTTGAAATGTGCAAAGTTAATATACACCCATACCTCGCTTTGCATCGGGGTTACGTTCCAAAAAAACACGACGCAAATTGAAACGACGCAAAGTGAAAATAAATTTTCTATAGAAAACCATTTAATGATCGAAGATAGGTTCCAGGCTTACGAAAATACTACCTTTTAAAAATAAAATTGAACAAAGTAAAATTTTTTCAAACAAAAATAATATACAAAAAAACGTATTCAATTAAACAGATTAAACTACATATTCATTTAATTTATGAAAATTTAATTAAAATTAATCACTGTCTGATGTCTGTAAATTTATTATTCTCTTTTTAAAAAAGCACAACACACTACATTACCTCACACTACGTAATTAAACTGAACTCTAAAATAATCAAAACAAAGTGAAAATAAAATTGTATTAAATTTACGTTGATTTTTAGTTAGGAAGGGAATCCCCCAAATTTTGATGGCATGACGCAATCAAAAACAAAAGTGTTAACATATTTTAGGAAAAAAAAAAAATTAAAGACTCGAATCCAAAACAACGCAACTTCGAAAATCTAACGACGCACAGTGAAAATCAGTAAAAATTAAGCAGCGACGCAACTTCGAAAAAAACGCAAAATGAAACGACGCAAAGCGAGGTATTGGTGTATACAATCTGTTAAAAAGGCATCTCTTCCTTTTATTAAATGCATAAAATATATTAACCATTTAGGTGCCGGCCGTTTTCAAGGTCATTCCTGATCATTGTTAGCCTTCAAAAGACATCAAACTATTTTTTTTTTTATTAGCGCTTTTATGATTCATATAAACCTATGAAACACAATGCAACAGAATATGCGCTTTAAAATACAGTTAATTAATTTTCATTAGATTTTTTAAGAAGAAAATAAGTATCAAGTCACATCAAACAGATACATCGGCTTGCCTGGTGCTTAAAGGGTTAAGGTACTGCACCAGTTTTGGAACATTGAAGCCAACAACCTGTATATTATGGTTTCAGACTATGGCCATCATCAGTACAGGGGTCATAATATTCCATCAGTTTCTTTTGGGTGTAAGACGGTTTTATCACCACTAGTTTGTAATCGTGTCACGTTGTAATATTTGGTTAGATGACAACTGAGGGACATAAATCCCATCTCAACGAACAATTCATCAGGTGAGCGGACTTCTAGTAATGGAAGAAAAGGAATAACCTCGCACCATTTATAAAAAAATCACCTCTCCCGTCAAAACAGCCGCTAAAAATAAGCGCCATCTATTGACTGTCTTAAGAAACTAGCGAACTTGGGTCGGTGACAAACCCATAACATCTACTTTGGCAAATTTAGAACACTCATTTGGAGATCATAGTTTCGGGATACTTCGTTAGTTTTACAATCTATTTTGACGGGAGAGGTGACTTATTTTATAGATGAATATCCTCCCGGCAAAGTTTCAACATAAAACACCATTTTTAGTCACTATACAATCTCTTTAAATACGAATATATAAATTGAAAGTAACAGAAAAGTATTTTCTGGTTTGTAAATCCTGTGGGTCAAGCCAAGATAGTTGAGGTTCCACACAATCCTACAGTCAACGGATTGTTCAAATTCAGGGCAGCTCTGTAGCTACCGACTGAGACCAATACGTCCCCTCGGGGAGAGCTCCGCCTGATGTGAATTCCCACTTCCAATCAGAAGACTGTAAATATTTATTAACTCTTGATGGAGTGTAAATATTGACTAGTATGTCAATAAAGTCTGTTTTAATTGTAAAAAAAAATCCTACAGTCGAGAAGTAGTCATAAACAAGAAGCCAGTAATAATTGTAGGGGAAGAAAAGGTGTACAGAGATAACTACTTTAATAGGTGTCCTTGAGAGGCCAAATATCCTAGAATTTTCCTTCTTGTATTTCACTCCAATACTTCCTTTCTCTCTCGAAATATCGAAATTGTAAAAATTCTAACAACACGTATATCAATTATAGATAAAAATGTATATATATTTTTAGTTTTTTTAATATTTTTTATTAGATAAAATTTAAGATTATTTAAATTTTAGGTATAATACACTCATGGACAAAACATAAGGAAGATGTATCTTTTACCTTGTATATCGGGATTCAGACAATAACTCAGAAAGATACACTCATGGACAAAACGTAAGGAAGATGTATCTTTTACCTTGTATATCGGGATTCAGACAATAACTCAGAAAGATACACTCATGGACAAAACGTAAGGAAGATGTATCTTTTACCATGTATATCGGGATTCAGACAATAACTCTGAAAGATACACTCATGGACAAAACGTAAGGAAGATGTATCTTTTACCATGTATATCGGGATTCAGACAATAACTCTGAAAGATACCCTCATGGACAAAACGTAAGGAAGATGTATCTTTTACCATGTATATCGGGATTCAGACAATAACTCTGAAAGATACACTCATGGACAAAACGTAAGGAAGATGTATCTTTTACCATGTATATCGGGATTCAGACAATAAATCTGAAAGATACACTCATGGGCAAAACGTAAGGAAGATGTACCTTTTACCAGGTATATCGGGATTCAGACAATAACTCTGATAGATACACTCATTGACAAAGCGTAAGGAAGATGTACCTTTTACCATGTATATCGGGATTCAGACAATAACTCTGAAAGATACACTCATGGACAAAACGTAAGGAAGTTGTACTTTTTACCATGTATATCGGGATTCAGACAATAACTCTGAAAGATACACTCATGGACAAAACTTAAGGAAGTTGTACCTTTCAGCATGTATATCGGGATTCAGACAATAACTCTGAAAGATATTACTGTGACCTTTATTGTAGACATTATTGAAGACACACGAGCCAAGCCTTCCCAATATTTTTCATCAGTGTAAGGATACTAGAAGGGGATACTTTATGGGTAAAATAAATATTCGTAGAACGAGGTTTGACAATTATCCCGCAAATGTTTCTTTTGAACGAAAAATCGAAATTTATATTAAGGAGAAATAACGATTATTCACCTCTCCTTAAAATAAATTTCGATTTTTCGTTCTAAAGAAACATTTGCGGGATAATTGTCTCGTTCTACAAACATAAGCCGCATTATATTGTATTATAAAGGAACATTCGTGTTTAATTATTTCATTTCTCATGTATAGATGGCGCGCATTATAATTAATCCATATGTTGATACATCATCAACTTCTATCTGTCGTTATGGAAATAAGTCTGTCATTATGGAAATAAGTCTGTTATTATGGAAATAAGTCTGTCATTATGGAAATAAGTCTGTCGTTATGTAAATAAGTCTGTCATTATGGAAATAAGTTTTTCATTATGGAAATAAGTCTGTCATTATGGAAATAAGTCCCGTTATGGAAATAAGTCCCGTTATGGAAATAAGTCTGTCATTGTGGAAATAAGTCTGTTATTATGGAAATAAGTCTGTTATTATGGAAATAAGTCTGTCATTATGGAAATAAGTCTGTCGTTATGGAAATAAGTCTGTCGTTATGGAAATAAGTCTGTCGTTATGGAAATAAGTCTGTTATTATGGAAATAAGTCTGTCATTATGGAAATAAGTCTGTCATTATGGAAATAAGTCTGTCGTTATGGAAATAAGTCTGTCGTTATGGAAATAAGTCTGACATTATGGAAATAAGTCTGTCGTTATGGAAATAAGTCTATCATTATGGAAATAAGTCTGTTATTATGGAAATAAGTCTGTCGTTATGGAAATAAGTCTGTCATTATGGAAATAAGTCTGTCGTTATGGAAATAAGTCCCGTTATGGAAATAAGTCCCGTTATGGAAATAAGTCTGTCATTGTGGAAATAAGTCTGTTGTTATGGAAATAAGTCTGTCATTATGGAAATAAGTCTGTCATTATGGAAATAAGTCTGTCATTATGGAAATAAGTCTGTCGTTATGGAAATAAGTCTGTCGTTATGGAAATAAGTCTGTCGTTATGGAAATAAGTCTGTCGTTATGGAAATGGCGATAGGTTGTTGTAACCACTTTGTCAGGCTCGACTTGGAGCAATGGAGAACGCTGAATCTAAAAATAGCATCACCCTCCCTCCATCGTGACCTTGCCACGTGTCTCCTGGTCATCGTCCTCCCAGGGATTCCAACAACGGGGATCCGTCCACTCCACAGATCTCCTGGTCTCTCAACACCTTTCTATCCTTCCTTTGCATGCGTGAGTGTTTTCACCTACGAGAGACCTAGTGCTTCTGTCTGGATGGTGAATCATAGTAGGACGAATTAATCAAATTATATGTGGATTCTACTGAATTACTGGAGGAAAACAACCAGAAGATGACTAGATGAACTGCGAGTGATGATCATTAATGGATGAAATTGTAGAATATTTGTCTATAGAGTCGCCAAAATTCGAACTCGACTGGATCTTCTTCTTTCTTATCTCCACTCAATCACATTAAGGTATCAAGCTTGTAGAGCTTATTGATAGTAAGAATAAGAGATTCTTCTTAGAACTATTATATTGAAATCTAAAATAAAAGAAGACAAGTATCTTAAACGGTTTTTTTTATGGACGCAAGCTTTCGGGTAAGAACCCTTCGACAGGCAAAAACAAAGTAAACACGACGATACTAACACGGCACCTATGGCAGGCAAGAATATATACACATATGATATTTGCATTGCTATGGTAAAGAGAATTACAAATATTACAAATAATATATTTTTACATAATTATGAATCGACATATATAGAAAATCTAATTTTCAATAAAGATGCTAATTACATGATTGGAGATAGGAGTTTCTTTGGAATATGATACTTAAATGATAAAAGATACTATAGGTGGAATCTGCCGGGGATGAGTAGAGCTCATCAATGGATAAGTCAATACAGTCAATAATGTGTTTTAGGGTTGTTGTAGGTTGACACTTAGTACATAGTGGGAAAACCTTGCAACCATTCTGTCATTGTCCGACTGGATGGATGCAAATAAGAACAATAAACTTTTGCAACAATCTTATAAAATCTCTTACCAGCAACAATTCAGTAGCAAATGGTCATCAATCGACTATGTGATCTATACGAAATAGATGTAAAAATGTGATTTGAAGATTAATGTGGAGACACCACTGAGAGGGTTCGTCACCGAGTAGCTACACTGATTCAGTAAGGTCGGCAGAAGTAGTTTTTTGAATATTGAAATTAAAAGAAAATTTAGCTAAAAAATTTAACCTATTTGCAAATAAATAAATAAATAAAACGTTGTATATTAAAGTTGAACGCTAATATTTCTTTCTTTTTTTTTTTCTACAAAAAAAAAAAGTTTGGGTGAGACACTCACTGTCTGTCGTTATGGAAAATAAGTCTGTCGTTATGGAAAATAAGTCTGTCGTTATGGAAATAAGTCTGTCGTTATGGAAAATAAGTCTGTCGTTATGGAAATAAGTCTATAGTTATGGAAATAAGTCTGTCTTTATGGAATTTTTTTTTTTAAACGTTGTATATTAAAGTTGAACGCTAATATTTCTTTTTTGTAGAAAAAAAACGTTTTGGGTGAGATGCTATTTTCTGCGGACCACATGAATAACAAAAAATATTATCGTCATTAAATAATTTTAGAGCTATCTGTTATGTAATGGAGACTAAATCACTAATGAAAACGTACGAAGTATGATAAATCTGTTTGGGTGACATAGCAAACACAATGGGTAGATGTGGTCGGGTGCACAGATCTAACACCCTCCCCTACCAGAACATGGAGAACGAGGAAGGCCAAGAACGGACTGAATTGATGACATCAAGAAATGAACGAACTCATCTATGGAAGAACCTAATGTCAAAATACCAAGACAAACAGCATTCATTGAATTTAATTTAAACAGCGGTTATGAATTTAAGACTATGGGGTTTATGGGCGACGATGTATATGAGAGAGATACAATGCAGTAGAACACACCTCTCTGTCAAGCCAGCTTAAGAACCGAAAGGTCTGAATGGCCATTTGCTTCTAGGATGAAGGACAACACTTAGTTTCCGAGTCAAAGTGTTCTTTAAAGAGATATCCTCTTACTGGAGAGAAGTGAGTAGTAAAAATGGTAATTTCGACAATGAAGCATGTCCTATGTAGAGAGTTGTCCTCTAGCGGGAGTGTCCTCTCATGGAGGTTTTATTGTATATATTAAAACTAGCCGAATGACCCGGGCAACGCCCGTGTTTTAATTTAGACACGTGGACCTGTTGGATCATTAACGCCCGTGTTTTACCCGATTGAATGTTTTTATTCAAATACTATTTGTTACAATTATAAATTGGCGCCTTAAATAAATGCATATATTAGTTAATAACTATAGCCTATGCGCTTTATCTGTCTATGTACTGTTGGCTTCCGTAGGCGTCTCTTACTGGGAAAAAGAAAGAGAGGATTCCATTTAGTTATTAACTAATATATGCATTTATTTAAGGAGCGACCCGCTCCAACCCTATAGTTACAAAAACCAAAAAGCAAGTGGGGGGGGCAAAGTAAAAAACAAAGTGTCTCGCGTAGTGGTGGCGTGATTGTAGCCAACCAATAGGAGAGCGCCATTCCAAAAAAAAAAAAAAAAGCAAATGGTAACAGAGATGACGCATGACGCTCGTAACTGTATATAGAATATTTATATATTATAAATTATTTCTAAGAAAAAAAACATGTTCATGTAAATGTGTTAAAGCGATTTGTCATAACTGTCAAAGAGTGAAACAAGAACCCTATATACCCCCTAAAGAGGTATACTATCCCTAAACCCCTCTTTGATAAATGCAAAAACAAATATATATATATAAAGCTATACAACCAGTTTAACCGCATAAGTTTCTTTTTATTTATGAAAAATCATTTTTAATTTCAAAGAGAAATAATTTAATATTTCTAACTTTTGGATGACGTATGATTGTATAGCATTTTAATTATACGCCGCAGTCATTTATAAATATATATATGTAAGCTTATAAATATATATATGTATAAATACATATAGGGCATATACTGGATATAAATTATTAATCAGCTAGTATTTCTAGGGGCAACACACCTCTCTTTATCAAGGCTTTTCTTTGATTTAAACTAAATCACGTGGGTATGTGATCCACTCACGCTATACAAAACCAAAGCGAGAAACCATTTAAAGAAAAAATATATATCTGTAAATACATGACTACTTGAAATTGTATCCATTATTCCTGTAGAAGGGCAGCTTGCGCCCGAAAGCTCGAATTTGATATTTCAAATAAAGAAACTTTTCCTTTTTGAATCTATTCGTTATTATAGAGAGATTATGCAGACAATTTGCAAAAAAATAAAATAAACTTGGAGATTTTTCAATTTTACTCAAAATCATCAATGACTTTAGATAATTAGAAGAGAAGGGAGATGCAAGTATGCAAATATAGCGTCAACAAAATAAAAGTTGTCAGTTTAAAAAAGAGGAAGAATTAACAAGCACTTACCAGTCTTGAAGTCCATGATGGTGACTGATGGAACGTGTCCCCTCATTGGTCAGTACCCCCCTCCCCCCCCCCCCCCCCCCCCCCCCCCGGGCCATTAAAACCCGACACTCTTTACATAGCTATTATTCTTTGTTCTAGATATTTGGATAAATTGGAAACCGCGCTCGCTGCTGCTGTTTGTTTGTTTACAAAGTAGTTCCCATCTCTATGCACATCTCTATAAGCCATTTTTGATGCCAGGGTGCCATGTATCAATTTGCCTTTGCGTTTTGAAGCGATAATTGTAGAAATAATTAAACAAGTGTTATGTATTAATTACAGGTAATTACTAATGTGTGAAAATATAATTTAAGAAATCGCGGGTATTACAACAAAATATAAAGTAAAATTGAAGCAAAAATAAAAAAGCAAAGTTATGAAAAAAAAAAAACGGCACCTCTCCCTTTAAAATAGTACATAATAAGTCAATTAAAAAATAAAAATTAACTAACTGAAATTAAAATAATTAGACAAAAAATTAAGAAGATCTAAATGGTGTGTAGATGTCTGGTAAATCAATTTTCCTATTTATGCTTTCTTTGTCTTCTACAGAGGCCCAGCTTTCTAAGAACAATCGGCAGTGTTTTTCTTTAATGTTCTGGTATAAAACAGCTGTATTTTCGAAATCCGGAGTGTGGTTGTTTTTTAGTGCATGATCAACAAGGAGAGACAGTGGGTTGTAATTCCTTAGTCCTGATTTGTGTTGATTTAAACGATCTTTGAGTGGTTTGCTGGTTTCCCCTATATAATTAGCTTGGTAATTGTTACAAGGTATTTTGTAAATTACGTTGATTTTGTTTTCCATTTTGTTAATTTGCTTAGTGTCTGGATGGCGTAGGGCCTTTTTTAAATTTAAAGATGATTGATAGGTGGTTGTGATGTTGTGTCTCTTTAGGATTCTGGCGATGCGTTCAGAGCCGTAGCTGTAGGGGAGGGAGCAGAAAAGCTTTTTTGATTGATCAGGGGTGTTATTTAAAGGTGGAGATTTTGGTTTATAAAAATGTTTTTCGATAAACTTGCTTGGGTAATTTTTTTTTTTAATTCACTGAATATTCTATTTCTCTCCACTAAATCATTAATTTTTGACGAGCAATGTGTATCTAATCTTTTGGAGAGAGATTTAACCACAGCGATTTTATGGTGAACTGGGCCAAAAGAATTGAAAACCCACACAGGTAATTATTTAAATTTCAATTCTTTTGGCCCAGTTCACCATAAAATCGCTGTGGTTAAATCTCTCTCCAAAAGATTAGATACACATTGCTCGTCAAAAATTAATGATTTAGTGGAGAGAAATAGAAAATTCAGTGAATTAAAAAAACAACAATTACCCAAGCAAGTTTATCGAAAAACATTTTTATAAACCAAAATCTCCACCATTAAATAACACCCCTGATCAATCAAAAAAGCTTTTCTGCTCCCTCCCCTACAGCTACGGCTCTGAACGCATCGCCAGAATCCTAAAGAGATACAACATCACAACCACCTATCAATCATCTTTAAATTTAAAAAAGGCCCTACGCCATCCAGACACTAAGCAAATTAACAAAATGGAAAACAAAATCAACGTAATTTACAAAATACCTTGTAACAATTACCAAGCTAATTATATAGGGGAAACCAGCAAACCACTCAAAGATCGTTTAAATCAACACAAATCAGGACTAAGGAATTACAACCCACTGTCTCTCCTTGTAGATCATGCACTAAAAAACAACCACACTCCGGATTTCGAAAATACAGCTATTTTATACCAGAACATTAAAGAAAAACACTGCCGATTGTTCTTAGAAAGCTGGGCCTCTGTAGAAGACAAAGAAAGCATAAATAGGAAAATTGATTTACCAGACATCTACACACCATTTAGATCTTCTTAATTTTTTGTCTAATTATTTTCAGTTAGTTAATTTTTATTTTTTAATTGACTTATTATGTACTATTTTAAAGGGAGAGGTGCCGTTTTTTTTTTTTGCTTATCCCTAGTACACGTGGTACAGGCCATGATAATCATGGTGGGTAGTTAGCGACTGATTTTTACTGTAAGCGCACCACATGTCTACACATGTGAAAGCAGTTCGACTTTGCACTTACAAATGTGCCAGAGCCCCGTTTGGTTACTTGCACTCGCTGGTGGGGTTGGACTTTTGCAAGAATCGGGGGGCCATTGGAGCTTTTTTTTTTAAACAGAAAAAAAGTGTCCAATGCGGGGATCGAACCCGGGTCGTAGTGGTCGTAAACCAAACGGTTTAACCAGCCTTCCACCGACCCCCGTTTTTTTTTTAATTTCATAACTTTGCTTTTTTATTTATTTTTTTGCTTCAATTTTACTTTATATTTTGTTGTAATACCCGCGATTTCTTAAATTATATTTTCACACATTAGTAATTACCTGTAATTAATACATAACACTTGTTTAATTATTTCTACAATTATCGCTTCAAAACGCAAAGGTATTGATACATTAAATATATAACATATTACATTGAATAATTTAAACTTTTTAGTTTCCATTTTTTAATTTATTTTCTCATTTATTCATCCTAATTTGTTTTAACTTCCATTTTAATGCATTTTTATAAAATATTTTTTACTTATTTATAAATCGATCTCCTAAATTTTGAAATGAATTTTTTAAATACCCACATTTTTTAAAACTTTTTATAAGGTTCTTACAGTTTATTGTTTAAATCATTTTAAATTTATTTTCAAATGTTTTAATAGATACATATATTTTTACATTTATCTCTTTATGAGTTATTAATTAATTATTTTTATGTACTTATTACAATTTTTTAAATATAAGATAGAACTTTTTTTCCTTTTATATTTTAAGATATTTTACATTTTTGATTGCATTTTTTTATAATAATTTTTTCATGCACAAATTTCTCCCACCTACTCTGTATTTTAATTGATTTCAACTGTGATATTATAACACTATGCGGCGCTGAGTTTGTGTATACAAAAATGTAATGCCTCGATAAAGGTTGGCGTTCAGCCAGCCGAAATATTGGCAAAATAAATATTTTATTAAATCCAATATATGCCTTTTATTATCTAATGTTTAATCTTGAATTAACGTTTGTAATGTTAAAGTGTGTTCAACTTTTTATTTTCAAGTTTTCGGACTTGTCAGTCCTCTTCAACAGGAGTATCACGATAATAAATTGATAATAAATACTATTTTTATATACAAATTAATATTTACATATTTTAAATATTTATGATATAGAAAGGAGGAGAAAAATATATATCACCTTCTTTGTGTGTTATAAACAATTTTTGAAAAAAAAAAAAAGTGTTAAAGTGGTATGTACTTATGTTTGTGAAAAAATTTCAAAAAGATTTTGTTAATAATCTCTTGATATGTGAGCAGGAGTTACCTAGAAATTATTTGAAAAAGGAAGAGAATAAATAAAATCAAGGTAAATAAAGAAAAGGGCATCTACTTATCGTGCAACTGAAAGTTGCTGATGGCTTGCGCCATCTATCGGAATAATAAGTTTCTTTAGTTATTTTGATTTTGCAAGTTTTCAAGCAACATTTTTGCTCTTCAACAGGCATATACTTCTATGTACAATATAAAGTTGATCTTTATTAAAAAGTAATTGAAAAAAAGTGTTATTGGCATATGTTCACTAGAGCATTATATTGTACATAGAAATATTTGCCCGTTAAAGAACAGAAATTTTGCTCGAAAGCTTGCGAAATAAAAAAAGAAACTCTTTACCTCGGTTTTATTATTCTTCCTTTTTCAAATCTCTTGATTGGCTGTTATATTTACAAGTAGAATTGGGTATTAATGCAAAAGTATCATTGGAATTAGTATATTACGATGCACTAGCCATTTTTTAAAATGAAAATCAGAAACTATTTTAGACGCGTAAGATTCTTTTTGAAATTAAACAATTTCTACTGTCCTTACTGCAATGGAAAAATTAAAGGGAGGGCCATTGCAGTAAGGGCAGTAGAAATTGTTTAATTTCAAAAAGAATCTTACACGTCTAAAAAAGTTTCTAATTTTCAATTAGTATATTAATAGATATTTTAAAATAATGTTGATTATAGTTACATCTTTTTAGGAGTTTTTAATGAAAAACGTGTCATTTGGAATGGTTTGACAAAAGAGAGTTACTAAATGATAAAATAAATGAGAAAAGATCGGAAAAAGAATTAGGACGGATGAAATAGATGATAAAGAAATTACATAAATGAATAAAGTGAAGAACTTTTGCTTATCCCTAGTACGCGTGGTAGAGGCCATGATAATCATGGTTGGAAGAAGTAGGCGACTGCTTTTACTGTAAGTGCAACACATGTAATTGAATAACTAAATATAAAGAATAAAGATATTCATGATAAAATTGTGAAAAAAGTTTTAAAATTACAAAATATTTTCTCACGATTATCACAATTAAGCCAGTTGAAGAGCGATTATCACTTGAAAGCTAGCGTTTTGTAATAGAAAGAAACTCATCGTGTGAGAAAATATTTTGTAATTTGAAAGATGGGTAAAACATTGTTTTAAACGTTTATTTTATGAGAAACATGACTTCAATAAATAGTAGGACTTGATAAAGATCAGAGAAAATGTTTAAATGCCTGTTAACGTTATTGTTAGCTAATACTGTAGAGTACATTGTGTATGGGTTATAGGCGAATTGTTGGGCTATAAGTTGAAGCTGGACTAGATGATGTAATAGTATAAGGAAGTAGTCAATTATCCCACTACATCTGCCGATTGAAGTGGATATATAGAAGCACGCGGAGGCGACGCGAACAACAGGAAAGGATCTTTATTTTTTACTAAAAAGGGGGAGGGAGGAGGGACTGCCCGCTGGGCAGCTCGGTGATTGGCTGGCCGTGACGTAGTGGTGACGTAGGTCCTCTCAGGCGGAAGTGGGCATATTCAAAATGTCTTCACGAATTCATATGTTTGTAATGATATTAATCAAGAGAAAATGCTATATGTTTCTAGAGATGAGTTTATTTATCCTTTATTATTATAGTGGTAGTGTCTTGTCTAAAAAAACTTCTCCATGGAAAGGAGGGATGCCATTGCCCCGTTAGTCAGCCACAGTTCCCTGTTCACGGTTACCGTAGCGGCTCACGACACCGTACTACAGGGCAGTCCCTTACTTGTGCTGCTTCTCCCGTCCGCCACATAGAGGAAGGGTTGGACTTCTGGGCAGGATCCTTTATATTTATTATTATATTGTAACGTAGAAATCAGGTCTTTGTATATCTGGAGATGTGAAAGTATTTATTGATGACGTCACCACGACCTGTCGACAATTATCAACGAATCAAACTATCTACAGCTAGAGAATATCGAGCAAGCAAGCTAGGTAACTAAATGATGATTTTCAAATATAAAATAACTAGCGGATGTACCCGGCTTTGCCCGGGTTTTACCCGAGTAAAGGTTTGTCTAACGAACATTTGTTAAAACAATTCTCTATAAACTTATAAAAAAAAAAGATATATTTTGATAATTTGAAACTCGTAAATTTGAATCTCTCGATTAAGTGATCATTTTTTCCCGGTCCCTGTGTGCCGTGTCATCCTGAATTTTGGCTTTCCTAATTTTCTACATTACAAAATCAGCGTTTTATCTAGTGGACATTTTTCCTGGTCCCTTGAAAAATACTCGAAAATAATAGATATATTTTGATAATTTGAAACTCGTAAATTTGAATCTCTCAATAAATTGAACATTTTTTCCCGGTCCCTTGAAAAATACTCGATAAGTTGAATAAAATAGTTATATAAGTTGTCAATAAGTTGAAGTATCTTGCCACAAACGAACATTTGTGAATAGCTGTATTTAAAATAATAAATCACTAATTTCGTAATGAAGTTCTTCTTTACTTGATTTTATTATATGTGAGATGCTATCTGAAAATTAAGATATGAGGGAAAATGTTGCCGGCGACTTTCTCAAGCCAGACCAGCCCGCGAACAAACTAAATAAAGTAAGAGATCAATATTCCCACGCTCTACGGGCGGAGATCAGAGCTTGGTTAAGTGTTTTCGTCAGTGTAGAGGACAAAACGTTCCGTCGGCGGTTTCATGTTCAAGTCTTTCGCGCAGTCTCTTGGGATTAAAGGATTTGCTTCAAGCGTGGGGTGGCTCTCAAATTAAACAAAAAAAAAAAAAAACGACACGGGATATCATTTAAAAAATCTGCGGAGAGAGCGCCAGCGTGGATATTTCCATTTGTTCGCAAAGGATTTGACGACCTAAACCAACTTTTGAATGGCTATGACCTATGGTTATCGTCTGATTTCTACTAATTCAAAAATGAATAGAGGTTCGTATCAAGCAAATTCAAAGGGAAAACAGGAAACTTTTATCAAGTTGGTATGCTTAAAGGACGAAACTATGCAAAAGCTTCTATATAAGTTATTTAATTTTTAGTATCGCATTTATATTTATTTGAATTTTATATTTAAACGATACTAATCATTTCTTTTGATTTTTATATATCGTATATATCGTCTTGCACAATTATTTAAACTTTTTAAAATAAAGTACAATACTTAAAATAAAATATGTTTCTTATACAATCTAAAATTAGAAAATAAACTTTTAAATCGATAACCTCAAGGAGATAGCCATTATAAAGCACTAATATTTGAATTAGTTTTACTTAATATATTAGCCCTGAAAGACCCAAGGTCATCAGGCGTGGAGCAGACTTTCTGCCTAAGCCTATCTCCGTAGCAAGGTGGCGCTGCTTGCGAGTTAAATCTGCAAATAACTCTAAGGATATTCAAGATATTCAAGAAATTATTTTTCGAAAACCTTTCCGGGGATATACCTAATAATATCACAAAATTTCAGGGCAGAGTTGGTGACACAGCTGTGCCAAGTAGACAAGAAAAAAAGCCTCGCGGGAGCTTGCCCAAGATGACCTCCGGGAACTTCGTCCATCTTCCATAAACGACCATGAATTTATTCAACCTTATCGAGTATTTTTCAAGGGACCGGGAAAAAATGTTCACTAGATAAAACGATGATTTTGTAATGTAGAAAATTAGGAAAGACAAAATTCAGAATGACACGGCACACAGGGACCGGGAAAAAATGATCACTTTATCGAGAGATTCAAATTTACGAGTTTCAAATTATCAAAATATATCTATTTCTTTTTATAAGTTTATAGAGAATTGTTTTAACAAATGTTCGTTAGACAAACCTTTACTCGGGTACCGATTAATATTGATTTTATTCAACTTATCGAGTATTTTTCAAGGGACCGGGAAAAAATGTTCACTTTATCGAGAGATTCGTTAGACAAACCTTTACTCGGGTAAAACACGGGCGAAGCCGGGTACATACGCTAGTATATAGATAAATCTGTTTCCAAATATTTTCATTGAATAATTAAATTAAACTATAAATTATTTCTTCGCCACACACAATATTTATAGATAGAAGAAACCCATCTCCAGAAACCTGTACCTTTTGCTAAAATAAAATCCAGGAGATTTAAATAAATGAATATTGTAATGTGATATTATTACGATATTCCTAATTAATCCTACAGTAATCGTGAACAGGGAACTCTGAAATGTGACTGATTAACAGGGCAATGGCACCTCCCCTTTCCATGGAGAAGTATTTTTGGATAAGACACTACCATCACCATAATAAAGGAAAAATAAACTCATCTATCCAGAAACCTATAGAATTTTCTTGATTAATATCATTACAAACATATGAATTCACCCAGGTAGTGAGTGACAAGAGATGATGGTGATGAGAGATACTGGAGAACCGCCAGCGGGCGCCGTTCGATCCAGTGTCGCCCAAGCGGGATGTGATAGCGACAGTTTGGCCGCTGATAGCGATGGGTAAGTTTGTCCTTCTTTACACCGCTAGTTCTACAGCCACTTGTTCATCTTGTCCTTCTTTACACCGCTAGTTCTACAGCCACTTGTTCGAAAGACATCTTGTTCTAAAAACATTTTGCTCGAAAGACATTTTGTTCGAAAGACATCTTGTTCTTTCTGTAGCCGTTGTTTGGAATTGTGGTCGTTTTTGTTTGATTGAAAGTCTTATGGTAGTTACTTGGGTGTGGTTATTGGCCGTAAGTTAGGTACCTGTTTTTAAAAAGTGGTGTGATTTGAATAACTGGCTGAAAATATTGTTATTGTTTAGCAATTTTCGTTGGGTAGGTTTTATATATGAGCATATATATGTGAGTGTATTCCCAAAGTCTTTAGGAAAGAGCATCTTCGATCATTATAGTGCCTTCATTATTTCCCTTACATGGAAATTACACTTCTAGCCTATAAGAAGTTAGTCTTGAAATTACTAACATGAATTAAGACAAAGGCATATCCTGATTGTGCAATTAAAAGTTGCTGATGGCTTGCACCATATGTCGGAATAAATATATATTTCGACAGATGGTGCAAGCAATCAGCAACTTTTAGTTGTACCATCAGGAGATGTCTTTGTCTTAATTTATCAACCTGATCCAAGTACATTTACACTTTTGTACTATTTATTTTTCACATAAATTAAGACATTTATATATAAAAAAGACATACCTGGAGATCTGTAAAAGAAAAATCAATTTTTCTCAAATATTTCAAGGGATTATTCCCCCTATTTATCGATTTATATATCACAATAAACTTGAAGGTGATTTACAAATTCTTGTAGATCACAATATTTGATTTAATTTGGGCGATTTCGCCAATTGAAGATGATTTATGTATACATAGTTTTGAAAAGTCCGTACGCCTTCACATACCATCGGAGAGTAAATTAGATATATTTTTTAAAATTATAAAAATTGTATAAATTTAGAAAATTCTTGATAATATTTGAAAATTCTCTTAAGAAATTGAAAATTCAAGAGAAAAAAAAATACAGAGGGTGCTCACACTTATAGGAAAGAAGTTTTATTATAAAATATTAAAAATTAACACCATATTTGAAAATTTTCAAATGTTCTATTTGAAAGCCTTTTTGTTTATTTACAGAACGGCACCTGATTTTCCACGAAAGCAGACACTTTCTGATCATGGTCATACTCAAAAGATCCCATTCTTCCTTTACTACTTTCCAGAGACCTTCAATTGTCCTAGGGTGTCTCTTTCCAAGTGCTCTTTTAAGGCATCCAAAAATGCAAAAATCCATCGGGGCTAAATCAGGAGATTTTACAGGGTTGGAATAGTTGTTCTTTGGAATAGTGTTGATTCCTGTTCTTTGCCTTAGATCTTCCAAATAAGCTTGGGTTGAAGATGAGGTATGACTTGTGGCGTTATCATGGTGAAACCAGACTTTATTGCTCCGTTTTCCATAGATAGAGGGAATATCATTTAAAAATATAGGTTCTAAAATGTTGTTTTGATAGTACTCCGAGTTTATTTTGGCATTTCTTTCAACTTTTCTTATTTTTAATTTTCCTTCACCCAAATTGGCCTAGATTTTTCCACCCTTTTTTGAAAGTATATAGCTCTTTTTCTTTCGCAATTGGTTAAATATACCCATGCTTCGTCATATGTAACAATAAATTTCCATGTATCAGCAGCCAATAAATTTTCATAAAAATATCTGCTGATAGTGTGTCGCTGACGAATATGGTTCTGAAACAATTTGTGAACCGCATGTTTTTTTGTAGCTTTTAGGCCTAAATCTTTATTTATTATTTTATTTATTGTTGACACTGATGTTCCTATTAATTTGGCCATATCTCTTTGTGGCATAGGATTTTCTTTTGTAATATATTTTCTCACTTTTTTGACAGTTGCAGGAGTTCTCACAGATATAGGGTGATAATCTTTTGTCCATTTCTCCGTAGGTGCTTTGAATAAAAACTTGATATTTTTGTCGTGAATAATATTATAAATACCTTTTTTAGAAATGTTGATATCATCTTGTTTGCATATTTTAATTATGTCCAAATAGGTAAGATTAGCTCTGGAAAGTCCTAAAATATAACCTCTTATGAAATTATTGTACTTTGAAGGGCATTTAATTTTTTTTTAATGTATTGCGTGTTAGAATTAGCTTAAGCCTTTTCGAATTCCACGTTGTTGATTTTTTAAAATAAAGTAATAGTTCCTTTTTTACACCGGGCGCTCGTTTCCTATAAGTGTGAACACCCTCTGTACTTTTAGAATTCGAAGAAAAAGTTTTTAAATTTTTGGAATTATTTCGGAGGGAGAGAGAGAGTATGTCTAAAATGTTTGTTTTGTCAAATAGTAATTTCAAAAATAAAACTACAACCTTACGCAATGAGTTTCTTTTATTATGATATGCACGAGCTTTCGGGCTGGAGCCGCCCTTCTACAGGCAAAAAATGAAACATTTGATTCACGAGAGACAGTTATATACATTTGATTTGTTACAAATTTTACTTAAAAAATCAGAAAGAAAAGTATTAAATCTACATAAATTATTACTATTTTACTATGTTTAAAAGAAACTCATTGCGTAAGGTTGTAGTTTTATTTTTGAAATTTGTAACGCAATTTTTCGTTTACTTCAAATAGTAATTATTGTAATTTGGTTAATCGACAGGAACAGTAAATTCAAAAATACAAAATCTGGTTTCGGTTTTTGGCCCTCATCAGTACAAGGATAGGTACCTTTTTTGTTACATAAATATACATAATCTTCCTGACACTTTATGATATAAAATATATATTGAAAGCTTTTCTGAATTAATTTTTAATATCGTTCTAAGAGCTCAAACATTTTCCAAAATTAGTATCAAACACGCCACATATTCTCTATCTTTTTATGAATTTGATATTTGACTATATCTTCTAACTTATACGATCTTAGGAATTGTTAAAAATATCTCTTCGCGAATTTTTGAAATATCTATTTTAAAATAAAGTTATACTTTTTTTAGCTACTGAATTGAAAGAATATTGAGAAAAGGGCAGGTTAATCATTGATAAACCATTAAGTTCTAGTTAAACACTATTAATGGTTTATCAATGATTAACCTGCCCTTTTCTCAATATTCTTTCAATTCAGTAGCTAAAAAAAGTATAATTTTATTTTAAAATAGATATTTCAAAAATTCGCGAAGAGATATTTTTAACAATTCCTAAGATCGTATAAGTTAGAAGATATCGTCAAATATCAAATTCATAAAAAGATAGAGACTGTGGAGACTAAGTTCTAGTTAAACACTATTAGTCTCCACAGACTTCTATATTTATTATATTGATTCGAGCTAGTAATAAAATCTGCGTCATGATAAAATCATGATAAAATGATACAATGAAATATGACTATGAGATTGTATATAGTATCTACACCCAGACAATTGAATAGTACAATATGTCTTAATCGGTAGAATGATCTACGAATGATCTCGTATGTACTTTGTCCTGAGGAACAATACAAGAGAACGACATCTCTCTTCATCCTATTTTCCTACACCACACTGTACCAAGCAATGTCGTCTCACCTAGAGACAAGCTACCAAATATTAATATACACTGGTGTCCAAAAAATAAGAAACTTTTGTTTTTTAATGATATGTTTTAAAATATACAACGCTAAAAGCTAAAAAGTAATTTAATTAGGTATTTTAAATCGTAGAATTTATTTATCGCAACCATTCGATTCGGCTTCGGATTTGGCGTGTCGTTTACCCCATCTAAGAATTGTCCAATTATAATTTCATTTAATCCTTAGTTAATTATGAGTTTACGAAAGATTTTAGCAGATGATTTAAAATGGAGAGCTGTTGGAAGAATGGAGGCAGGGCAATCACAAGTTGAAGTAGCAAAATGGCTAAATGTGAATAAATCTGTGGTCAGCAAAATATGGAAACAGTTCATTGAGACAGGAACCATCAAAAGAAAAGAAGGTTCTGGTAGAAAAAGAAAAACAGCTACCTCTGAAGACCGTTATCTGGTCGTAACAGCCAAGCGCCATAGGGAGATGACAGCTATTCAACTCTCTAATGAACTCTCAAGTGCTACTGAAACGAGAATTTCAAGACAAACTGTTTACCGAAGGCTTCACGAAGGTGCTCTTTATGCAAGACGACCAATGGTCTGTATCCCTTTAACCTCTGCTCACAGGAGAGCCCGCTTGAATTGGTGCTTGGAACATCACGCCTGGACTCATGATCAGTGGGCCAATGTTCTCTTCAGTGACGAGTCAAGATTTAGTTTAAACACAGATTCTCGACGAGTTTTCATCTGGAGGGAGCCTGGAACCCGCTATCATCCCAGTAACATCAGGGAAATAGACAGTATTAGAGTAGGCAGTCTCTTAGTCTGGGCTGGCATCAGTTCTAGCAGACGCACACCCCTCCACATTTTTTCTGGGGGCACTTTAACTGCCAAAAGGTACAGGGACGAGATCCTTGAGCCCTATCTAAGACCTTATAGAGATCAAATTGGTCACAATTTAATTTTTATGGACGATAATGCTCGTCCGCATAGGGCTAGGCTAGTCAATGAATATCTCCAGAGAGAAAATATTTGAAGGATGGATTGGCCAGCCAGATCTCCGGACCTGAATCCAATAGAGCATGTGTGGGATGCTCTAGGGAGGCGTATTGGAGCTCGTCACCCCTCTCCCAGAACCCTCGTTGAGCTAAGAACTGCTCTATTGGAGGAGTGGGGTTTACTACCCCTGGACCTCCTCCAAAGCCTGGTAAACAGTATGAGGGCTCGCTGTGAGACCTTGATAGCTGTTAGAGGTGATCATACTCCCTATTTATTCTTATTTCTTTAAGATCTGGAACCTTAGCTTTGGGTATGTTGGTAATAATTTGCATATTTCATAATTTCAAATATATTTTTTATTTTCATATAGCTAGTCAAATTCTCCATAGTTTACACTATTTGTATACTAAATTTTATATTTGTTAATAAATTAGCTTTTGAGGAATTTCAATATTGGTTAAGTTTCTTATTTTTTGGACACCAGTGTATAATACAATATAATGCGGCTTATGATTGTAAAACAACGTTTGACAAATTTTACCGCAAATGTTTCTTTTGAACGAAAAATCGTAATTTATTTTAAGGAGAAAGGAATTCCCATCCCTGACCACTTTTATTTTCCGTTTATCATTACTCTTCACAATTCATCCTTTCATACTTCATCCCTAAGGTTAGAAATAGTCGTTATTTCTCCTTAAAATAAATTACGATTTTTCGTTCAAAAGAAACATTTGCGTTAAAATTTGTCAAATGTCGTTTTACAAGTGTTAATACAAGTATGTTAAATTAGTGTAAGAGTTCCCTTATAGATCACATTGGAGGTGTACAAGGGACATAGGTGAGGAAAGACTTCAGGTAACAAAGGTGGGTAAGAGGTGACTTATCGCTGTAGATGTCTATCAAGATAAGATTGAGATAGGAGCGTAACGGATTGTCTCATCCATTGGACGAAATGGAGTTGGTGTACGAGTTCGTCTGTGATTTTGTAGATACTTTGACAAATTGTTATTTTTCCGAGTTATCACACAAAAATGGAATATACTAGGGCCTAAAGTAAATGTAACTTAATACACAGAAAAGCGTACACTCAAGAGTGCCACACCACCAACAAGAAGGAATTAAATAAAACTCACGATTGGTAAAATAAAACAAAACACACAGTACTTATCTTTATTGTAGCGTTGGTAGGGATCGGACTGGGGTCACACCGGGATGCGAAGAGATCCTCAGACACGGAAAAATCATGTAGAAAAACACTTTAAGCGTCTCCACACCAATGAACTTGGCGCGCTTTTTTCGGTCTTGGTTCGTGCGGCAGCTTCCATTGAGATGATTGAGCCTTGGTTTCCACGTCATAACCATAAACCCACGCTTCGTCACCAGTTATAACCCTCTGGAGCAAATTTGGGTCGTCGCTGACAGAGTCCAACATCTCATTAGCAATGTTAATGCGATGCTGTTTTTAGTCGCAATTGAGCAATTTTGGTACGAATTTCGCGGCGACCCGTCTCATGCCCAAATCATTGATAAAAATCGAATGGCACGAGCCAATCGATATGTTTAGGTCCTCAGCAACTTCTCTAACGGTGATTCGACGATTGGCCAATATCATTTTCTCCACTTCATTAATTTTTTCGTCTGTTGTTGAAGTGCTCGGTCGTCCGGCACGCTCTTCGTCGTTCACATCTTCTCGGCCTTCTGAGAACATTTTGTACCACCGATAAACGTTGCTTCGGTCCAAGGTAGCTTCTCCGTATGCCACAGTCAACATTCGGAATGCATCCGCGCACTTAATTTCGTTTTTCACACAAAATTTGATACATGTTCTTTGATCCATTTTTTTTTAATAGGTAAAAATCGAAGACGATCCAAAACACCTGCAAGCAAAGCAGCTGTCAACAATTAAGTGAACATTCAAAATGGCCGAGCTTGTCGGCATAAGTGAGAGACATGAGTACCAACATAAAGCCACAAAAAGATCGAAATTCGAATATACGTAACCCGCGAAAATTCAAAAGTCGCGATACCTTTTGAACACACCTCGTATATACAGACATGACCATATTCGTCCAATGAGAAGGCTTGAGAGATTGGTTTACTAACAAACGAAGACAACATTCTTGAAGACAACTGATCAGAAAAAACTGAAAATGTTTGTTAATATAATTTGACAACTTACGTGGGATAGCTAGGTTTATGTTGTTTATAGGTGATTGCTCTTGTACTTTATTGTTGTAAAAACACACCGAGTTCCTTGCTTTATTTACATATTCTCTCAAACCTTCACAAACCCTGCTACAGGAGTATACAACGAAATTAATCCTAATCTTTAACTACTATTTATATGGAAAAAAAATGGTTCAAATGTGATGGAATAAGATGTATAAATTATGAAAAATAAAAATACATCTTTACTCATTTATATCTTTATAAAATAAAAGGATTTAAAAGCACGAATGTTTCTTTTATACATAATACAAACTTCTACTGTCCTTACTGTGATGAAAAAATATATTGGGAGGGCTTGGCTCATCAGTGGTGAACCCTCCCAGCGGTTTCGCCAATTTACGTGGGGAGGGTTCACCACTGATGAGCCAAGCCCTCCCAATATATTTTTTTTATTGCAGTAAGGACAGTAGAAGTTTGTATTATGTATAAAAGAAACATTCGTGCTTTTAAATCCTTTCATTTTATATGTATAGATGGCGCGTTATTTCTTTGTGTTCATTTATATCTTGTATATTTTTTACATATATTTATGTTGTTTTGAAAATAGCGCAATCCATAAATAAATCTTTAAATAAAAAGGCATACATTGGATCAAAACATCATTTATTTTACCAATATTTCAGTTGGCTGAACGCCAACCTTTATCAAGGTGTTATAACATATTAATATGTAATACAATATAATACGGTTTATGATTGTAAAATGACATTTGAAAAATTATCCCGCATGTGTTTCTTTTGAACGAAAAATCGTAATTTATTTTGAGGAAAATAACGATTATTTCTAACCTTAGGGATGAAGTATGAAAGGATGAATTGTGAAGAGTAATGATGAACGGAAAATAAAGTGTCCAGGGATTCCGTTTATCATTTCTCTTCACAATTCATCCTTTCATACTTCATCCCTAAGGTTAGAAATAATCTTTATTTCTCCTTAAAATAAATTTCGATTTTTTTCGTTCAAAAGAAACACATGCGGGATAATTTTCAAATGTCGTTCTATACAACAACAACAACAACAACAAAAAGCCTTTATTTAGGGTCACTGACCCTATACAGGATTCACCAGAGGTATGCATAAGAACAAAGCAGTGAGACAAAGGAAACAACGATATAGACAGAAGAAAAAGAAAAAAAAATAGAAAAAAAAAAAGAAAGAGAAAGAGGGAAGCATGAAAAACAACACAAAAAGAGTAGCAGTAAGAAAGTGAGGAGTGAGTGTCAATGTCGTTCTACAATATTAATGTGTGTCAACAACAAATTCAGCGCCACAAAACCCATTTAAATATCTTTATGTAGATAAAGATTCATTTCGTTGGGTTTGTGATACCTGAAAGCTTGAGAGAATATGCAAATAAGGCAAGAAACATAACCTCAGTGTGTTGTTACAGTTTAAATTTCAGAGGATTCTATCTTCCAATCATACTCCCTACCTTGTTCTCCCCACTGTGACCTCCTTGTCATCGAGTTCAGTATACACAGAGTGAACATCAAGCATTGTCCAGAGTAACACGAAGGAATTTGTAGTCTGTTCTTTAATTAGCATTATTCGCATCGTTTTCTTCCTCGTATAAAAATTATATAAAGAAGGAATTTGAGTTTTTCGTTAAAAAAAAAGCAATTCAATCAAATAACGACGGAATGTGTTGACTCTTTTGTCCGACAGTTGGAGACAATTTGACAAGAAATGTCGCAGCATACCATCCGGAATCTCTATCATTCCATGACACGCCAGGTGACAGCCTGTATCCAGGCTAGTGGGAGCCCAACGACATATTGACTTTATCAATTTGTGGCGATCAAACTCTGGAATAAAACAATTAATTGTTCTGAAGTTTTAATCGTTTTTCCCTATACATATTCTTCACATACACCAACTTTTGTCACAATCTGACAACTCCTTCTTGGTGCGTCGATTTTTTTTTTGTTATAGAGTGTATATTAAGGGAAAAAAAATCTCCTTATCGTACAACTGAAAGTTGCTGATGGCTTGCGCCATCTATCGGAATATATATCAACTATTCTCGTTGATTTTTAATTTAGGATAAGGAGATACCTTTTTCTTAATTTATGAACCTTATCCCAATACAATGTCACATTTGTACTATTTTTTCAGAGAGTGTATATTGTTCCTTTAAATTTAAATGTTCTAAAACAATTCGATTAAAGAATCCTGTTTTATCCCAATGTGTGATATAGATGTAATGTAGGAGTTGTAGATAAGACTACTTATCTGTCTGGAGAGAACTCCTCTGAGATAATGTCTCCAGTACATAAGTGCTCTTCTATAATTCAGGTTTATTTATTTAGTCTGGAAGAATATGTGAGGAATCTGGTGTATAATTCAATTCTACATTTAAAAAATAAGGTGGGTGGACAAGTGGGTAACACCCTCTATTCCCGACAGTCATGAACTGGGTTGAATCCCGCGTTAACCTTTTGTTTAATATGTGAATAACCTTCACTTATTATTCATTGTTTCAATTATCATAAACTAGGTTGCTCTTGTTGAGCGGTACCTAATAAAGTGATTTTGGAACTTGGAAAGTTGAATGACCTTACTTCAAGGGATAATTTCTAAAGTTTCGTACATAATTCACAAATCTATACAATTCGCACTATTTTTCTAAACGAAATTCCTACACAGTTCCATCCAAAATTTATAGTCAATCTATTTGTCACAACATACGCACAATTCCAGAAATACTTACATAAAAGAGGTCTATCAGAAACACCAAATTGTTCTTGCGGAGAAACCGAACAAACTTCACCTTATCTATGACTGTCTGAACTTTACAGAAGTGAGACATCGTTTGTTCCCTGATCTAAATGATTTAACTTTCTTACATCAGCCATTTTGTGTCTATATATACATTTTATTAACTCTGTCGAATAATACATCTAAATTTCTAAATATTTAATTCTAAGTTCTAATTTGTTTGAAAGAAGAAAAATAAAAATCAGGTAAAAAGTTTCTTTTAATTTTGAATTTGCAAGCTTTTGAGTAAAATATACTGCTCTTCAACGGGCTGATAATCTATGTAAAACCAGTCCGTTGGAGAGCAATATATATTTGCTCGAAAACTTTCAAATTTAAAATTAAAAGAAACTTTTTAACCTGATTTTTATATTTCCTCTTTTCAAAAAAATTCTGGGTAACTATTGATCGCATCTAATTTGTTTGTTGTTTTGTTTGTTTCCTCTGTAAATATTTCAATATCGCGCCTGGTTAATTAAAAAAATGAAAATGTTCACAGATTTAGTTAATAGATGTGTGTCAATCAATCCAATCAATCAGTTAGAGCATTCTATATCACGTGGTACCATCAACTACTGGCCGTAGTGTTTGGTAAATCAATTGTATGAAAAGTACTGTAGAATCTACCAGTTTCCGGAGATCAATGCAAGAGCTAACTCCGCCTTTGCCGGTCCCAAGCCCGGATGAAAAAGGAGGATGAGGAGCAGTAACAAGCTCACTAAAAAACATGGGCTCAGCTAGCCCGGCTGATAGTACCCTGTAAGGTCTCCAGGGATACAGGATGAGCAGCGTTTGTACTCCATGTTAGGAGCGGCTGCACATGCGTCTGTTCCTCATGTCAGAGGCGGCCATTTCTTTTGGAGCTAAATCAGCCTGCTACTGAGTAGTGCTCCCAGTCTTAATGACAAAGGCAGAAGCATTCTACTTCACCCAGCCATGATGGTTGTCAAAGCTTGATACCCTGATATGATTGAGTGGAGATAAGAAAGAAGAAGAGAATGCAAGAGCTAGATTCCTCTGGTTGAGTTAGTTGTGATAGTCATTTCTTCTATGTGAATATATCATTGATCATAGGATTTCTTACCTTTCTCAACGTATATTTGGAATATATATCAAACTCCCAAATGATTCAAAGTTTTTTTTCTTTGTTTCTTCTTTCTAAATTGATCATTTCTGGATATCATATCAAATATAGAACTTCTTGTTAAATTCATCTTCACAGAATATATAAAATTCCAAATTGATTCATCTTCATACACATGTTATTTTTATATTTGAAACAAAATATTTTTTTATCCAACATCGTTCTTAATTACTTGTTTTGTTAAAAGTTGGATATAATCATTTTCTTGATTGTTGTGGTTTCAAATAGATCTTTCACATGGTCAAATAAGAATAAATGAATATCGTAGATGACATTAAAATTTATCAGCAACTTTTTCCTTGAAATCTAATAAGATGAATAATGATTTTTCTTCTCTTTTTCATTTAATCTCTTCATATAAATCAAAATCTCTGTTAATCAGTTTATTTGCCATTTTTTTTAGATTGAATCATATAAAATATAGTGTTGGGATGTTCATAAATACAGTTGATTTCTCTAGCATACATATGTTTTAGAAAAGAAATCGTCTCTAACGATAATAAATAATTGTCATTGTTGTGTGGCAACTTCTAGTTATAATTAAACAAGTCCTATATACCGTAAAGATAGAGGCTGCCTGGCCAGCATTCATAGTTGTTAAAATTAAAGATACTTCGGCCAGTAAATCTTTTTATTGTATTTGCATACTTGATCATAGTCTTCTCTAGTTGCCTTGCCATCTTGAATACCTCGGGAACGATTTACTGGTCGAATTATCTTTAATTTAAAGAAAGAAGTCCTAGATAAATATCCAAACATGAGTTTGTCGACATTCTTTTTTCACTTTGCAAAGGGGTTCGGTGAACGAATGGTATACACCAATGGCTTTCCAATGCTACGACCCTGGTTCGAATTAACATTTGGCACTTTTTTGTTTCTAATAAAAAAATGTTCTAATGGCTCCTGATTCTTGAAAAAGTACAACCTCACAAGCGAGTGCAAATAACAAACGGTCGTCTATTTTTTTCAAGGAAACAGGGGCAATTTTATTCACACTTGGTTATCTCGTGTATCTTCAATAAAGGTTACTGTATTATCTTTCAGAGTTATTGTCTGAATCCTGATATACATGCTAAAAGGTACAACTTCCTGTTTTGTCCATGAGTGTATGTGTAAAAATAGGAAACATTTGCATAATGATAACAAATCTCTGGAGATATGATTGTCATGAACGACCATCCTTCAACTTTCTCACTCCTGTAGTTAACTGTGATATGGTTGTGTTGTCAGTATCTGATGAATGGTCTTCTTCCTTTCATACGCCATTGTTAGGACAGTATAGGGTCGGCAAACTGCGAGCCACATGCGGCTCTTTGGAAGTGAAGCTGCGGCTCTTCATATAGTTCCATATGTAAATATTATTTATGTGAGTACTATTTATTGTTGGCAAGAAAAAATGTTGTGACACTTTAAAAACTTTGTAAATAGTAATTTTTGATTCTTTCTGCTTAAAATTTTGCCGACACCTGGTATAAGGCAAAGTTGTTATACAGGAGGGTGTCACAGGATGTGTCGTGTAGTTTGTAGACATGTCGTTTAGTATCGCTATACAATAAGTAACTAACTTTCAACTTTGGCTATTTGTAAATTGGGTTTTTTTCTATCTAGAATAAAATCCTTTTTTAATCTCAAACATTTGAGATGTCGTCTCACGAGACCTTTAGGATAAAGCTGGCCAAGAAGACCCGGCAGAACATTCCCCAGTGGATCTGTATGAGGACCAACTACAAGATCAGGTTCAACGCCAAGAGGCAGCGTCACTGGAGACGCATCAAGCTGTAAATTGTTCTGTCCACCTGTTGTTCAGAGGATAGCAATAAAGGCTTACCAACCTCCAATACAATAAGTAAATGAAAAGATAATCAACGTCAGGGGTAAAATATGAGTCCCTCTATAGAGATGATCTGTGGTGTTAGCATGCTAATGAAGGCACTTGTATATTCCAATTCTCATGATGCATTAGCCCGCCATCTGTTATGAAAATTCGAAACTATTATAGACGCGTATGATTCTTTCTAATATTAAACAATATCTACTGCCCTTACTGCAATGGAAATATTAATAGGAGGGCCTGGCTCATCAATGGTGAACCCTCCCAGCGGTTTCACCAGTTTAATATTCCAATTCTACTTGAACGGCATTCTAAAACCTCAAATTTATTGACATCTCTGCTCACTATGTAAATTATAAGGGAGACATTGTTTGTAGTCATCCGCAATATAGACTGCCTTCTCAGTATTGGACAATTTCTGAGGAGAGAAGTTATTGTCGTGTCCAATGAAGAGCCTCAGATGTCCCTATGTATCTCTATCACAGCAGTCGCAATGTTCATTATGCTCTTCACTAGAAAATGGGTGACGTTGCCACGTTAGTCATCTTGGACCAGAATTTGGTCAAATATTCCAAGGGTCCAGGGGGAACTGTTGTGGTCGGACTTCTTTCCCCACCCCCCTGAGGAGAGATATAAAATATATTTGCATATATGAATGATTTACATATATTTAGAACTATTTCGAGCTCAAACTGTATATCCTAACCACAAGTACATATGATAAAAAGCCATGATAATCATTGAATGACAATCTTGGTGGTGTGTAGAAGCGGAGGAGTATGGCAGGAGAGGGAGCGAGAGCCTGGCAGCTCGACTTAAGAGGAAGTTGGAGCGGTGTCCGCTTCTCACCCAGTTGGAAGGTAGGTCGATGGCGCCGTCTCCCGCGCCTGATGGTTCAACACATCTCACTGACCTGAAACACACAGCTCGAGTTTTGGCTCTGTTTGTTGGACCTATCTATCTATCTATCAATTCATCAATCATATAGGGACAGCGCAAAATTTCAATTATATATACAGTAGAACCTCCCTTTAGCGGACACCTCTCTATAAAGGACAATTTTCATTTCAGCCTTGATTCTTTCCTCAGACATGTCGTGCATCTTTCCAGAATGTGTTTCAACCATCCTACTTTAAGTAGCCTCCGGGATAATTTGTTTCTACAAGTTTTTACAATAAGGTTTCCAGATCGATCAATACAACCGAGATACAAACTACACCAATACCTCGCTTTGCGTCGTTTTGTTTTGCGTTTTTTTTCGAAGTTGCGTCGCTGCTTAATTTTTACTGATTTTCACTGTGCGTCGTTAGATTTTCGAAGTTGTGTTGTTTTGGATTCGAGTCTTTAATTTTTTCTTTTGAATTTTTTTCCCCCTAAAACATGGCAACACCTTTGTTTTTGATTGCGCCTTCACATATTTTCACTTTGCGTCGTTTCAATTTGCGTCGCGTTTTTTTGGAACGTAACCCCGACGCAAAGCGAGGTATGGGTGTATTTACAAATAAAATTCTGTCATCAGGATGATGACATTTAATTTACAGAGTAAGTCACTACAGAATTCTATGACAATATACAGCAGAACCTCTCCATAGCGGACACCTCTCTACAAAGGACAATTTTCATTTACAAAATTACAATTTGTACTATTCAGCAACTCTCCAGTAAGAGGACACCTCTCCCTATAGGACACTTTAGCTTTTCAATTAGGTGTCCTTTATAGGGAAGTTCTACTGTATACAAAAAATACATATATAACACATATAAATATAGCAAAATATAACGACGAAGTGGAAAGTCTTTGATGTCGCCGGTCGTCAATTTTTTTTTTTTTTAAGGAGAAATAGTAAATTTTGTTCATACTTGGTTATCTCGTGTGTCTTCAAAAAAAGGTCACTGTAATATCTTTCAGAGTTATCGTCTGAATTACGGTATACATGCTAAAAGGTAACAACTTCCTTAAATTTTATCCATGAGCGTATTTTTTATAGACACACACATATATATATAATACAGGTAAAATAAGATTTTAAAAAATTAGCATGTCTATTGTTGCATCATGATTAATGCGCCTATTTTTAAAATTATTTATAATATTATTTTTAATATATTTAAAATTTAAATTATAAATTTATTTATTTTTATAAAACAGATTATTAATATAAAATATTATGTACTATAAAACATTTGTATTTTGATACACTAAATACCCTACATGCTTTAAACTTTGATGTGGTAAATAAAGAGAGATTCTAGGTGCTACCTAAATTTATAGTTGTCTTATTATTGACTGGTTTAACCTTGTAAGATGGTTGAGACACGTTCTGGAAAGATGCAAGACACGTCTGAGGAGAGACTCAAGACTGAAGAATCTGCCAAACCGCAGCCCAGTGCAACAATTGGTAGAGATGCAAGTGCCGACCCAGTTGTTTTGAACCCCAACATAGACATCCCCAAATATGATGGAACAGAAGACCCTCGCCCATGGATTGAGTCCCTTGAAGAAATTGGCTTCCTGTACCACTGGGCAGAATATATTATTTCTCGCTATGCAGCCATGAACATGATTGGTAGCGCCAAAACCTGGCTGGACCTACACAAGATAAGTTTTACCAGCTGGGAACATTTCAAGAGCCGCCTAATTCAGGATTTTGGCTCAGACGCCAACAAAGAAGAATTGAAGATGAGGCTGAACAGAATGCAGCAGTGGAATGAACCTGCAATCAGGTTTGCAGAGGATATCCTGGTTCTGTGCAACAAGGTCGACCCCCAAATGGAAGAAGAGAATAAAATAGATTGGGTTATTGGAGGGTTAAAGAAAGAATACTCTTTTGCCCTCTACTTAAACCCTCCTAAGAATACCAACGAACTCCTAAGATTGTGTAAAAAGATGGATTTGTTTGAAAATAATTATCAAGAACGTATAGAAAAATCAAAGGTTCTATATAATGGACCACGCTCTCCTCGTTCCCACCATCAAGAGCAATGGAAGAACGCTCCGTCGTTCAGAAGACCAGACCAGAACACCTCCAAGCCCCAGGCCCCCGCTCCGAGGTACTACCAGAACACCCCCAAGCCCCAGGCCCCCGCTCCGAGGTACTACCAGAACAAACCGCTGCCCCAGGTATCTGCCCCTAGACGATTTTACACTCCCATTCCTGAGCCAAAACCGGTCTACCCAAGGAAAACCTACAATAAGAGTCCAGATTCAAACAGGAATAGGACAGAAGACGGGAGACCAATATGTTTCAAGTGTAACAAGCCAGGACACGTAGCGCGGTATTGCAGAGTCAAGTTTGTGAGGATCGTAGAAGAGGACCCCTCAGTTTCCCAAGACAAGAGCCAAGAAAATCTTCAAATGGACGAAAGGAAAGATTATACACGGCCTCGCCTCTATGCGGATGTTTGTAATGACACACAAATGAATATTCCTACACGGAATAGATATTCCGTGTTGGAAGATTTAAACTAAGTGTCGCGCCTGATTCCTTCAATCAAAGCAAGTCGACCATAAATGGAATTAGAAAGTTGGACCCTAGGTACAAAATTAATATTAATGTGGACAAGATAGGGTTATGCGAAGCTTTGATTGATACAGGCGCCGATCTTTCAGTGGTCGACCTAAGAACAGCACTTTTTGCTGGCCGTGAAATAAATAGTCTCACTAAAACGTGTTCAGGACCCGATGGAAAAAAATTAGATATGGTAGGTAGCATTATTTTAGATTTAAAAATTGATGACACTGAATTATCCCACGAATTTGTAGTAATGGACGCGCATCTACGAACTCTTATTCTCGGACGAGATTTCCTTAAAAAAATGAATGCTAAAATTGATTGTAAACGAGAAACAATAAAATATAATTTGATGAGTAATCATGACGTAAGCAATTATGATCTAAAAAAAATAAAGAGCACTACAGATACCGTTATACCTAAACTATCTATTAAATTGATTAGGGCCTCAATAGAAGCAGAGGATGGTGAATATGTCATCGAAGAGAACAACAGAATGACTCAAACAAATGGTCTTCGATTGGCAAGAAGTTTGCTTACTGTCACGGATAAGAAAACCCATATCTGGATAACGAACCCTTATCCTCGACCTTTAAAAATCATGAAAGACCAAACATTGGCTTATGGAAGTCTTCCTGCAGGGGTAAATTTTATAGAGAATAAAGAGAAGCAGAATGAAAATGACGAAATACAATTTCAAATAAACAAAAATTTATCATTTAAAGAACAAGAGAGGTTAAAACAAATTTTGGCCAAGTATACTGATTTGTTCTCATCGAGGTTAGGTAGGACCAATTTGGCAAAACATCAGATTCATACAGAAGACGCAAAACCAATAAAGCACAAGCCTTACCGGGTAAGCGCTAAGGAACGAACCATCATAAAGGATCAAATAGACGAGATGCTCGAAGAAGGAATAATTAGACAATCTTCAAGTCCCTGGTCCTTTCCCGTTATATTGGTAAAAAAACGAGATGGCAAATACAGATTTTGTGTGGACTACAGGAAATTAAATGAAGTAACAGTGAAGGATGTTTATCCAATCCCAAGAATTGATGATGTAATGGATACTCTCCAAGGATCCAAGTACTTCTCAGCAATAGATCTCAAATCGGGATATTGGCAAGTCGAAATTGAAGAGAGAGACAAAGAGAAGACGGCTTTCACTACTGCACATGGGTTATATGAATTCAACGTAATGCCCTTCGGTCTATGCAACGCCCCTGCTACTTTTGAGAGGAAAATGGACAATGTCCTCGGAAATCTGAGATGGCAGATTTGCCTTTGCTACCTGGACGATGTAATTATATACAGCTCGGACTTTCCAACCCACATTAAAAGACTTGAAGCTGTCCTCAGATGCTTCAGCGAATCTAATTTAAAACTGAACGCCAAGAAATGCAGATTTGCTTTCGAGGAACTTGAGATCCTTGGACATATAACCAACCAAGAGGGTATAAAACCTGCCGAATATAATATCAAAGCCGTTAGAGATTTTCCTCAGCCCAAGAAGGCCAAAGAAGTGCAATCATTCCTAGGAATGTGCTCATATTATAGAAAATTTATTAAAGATTTCTCATTAATCGCTGACCCATTGACCAGTCTCATCAGAAAAAATGTGCAATTTATCTGGACAGGAAAACAGGAAGAAGCGTTCCAAAACCTTAAAAAAGCTCTTATGAATCCGCCAATTTTAGGTCACTTTGATCCAAATGCAGCCACCTGCATTCACACAGATGCCTCTAACATCGGCTTAGGCGCAACACTAATTCAAAATATCGGTGGCGAAGAGAAGGTAATATCATATTTGAGCCGAACCCTAAGTAAACCTGAGCAAAATTATTCAACCACCGAAAAGGAATGTTTAGCTGTAGTGTGGTCGATATCAAAATTACGGCCCTATTTATATGGAAGGCACTTTAAAATCGTAACTGATCATCACGCACTATGCTGGCTTAAGAATTTAAAAGATCCGACCGGTCGATTAGCACGATGGGCACTGAAGATTCAGGAATATAATTTCGAAATTATACACAAATCGGGAAAAAAACATCTGGACGCTGATGGTCTATCTAGACGACCCTTACCAGAAAACGAATGGGACGAGGATTATGAAAGACTATTTTTGAATCAAATAATAGACGAAAAGGATGATTTTATTGAGAATATTAAGGAGAACCTTAGTGGAAACAAGCGTTCAATTACACAGAACTTTAAAGAAGAAAATGGGTGTCTCTACAAGAAAAATCCAAATCCTGAAGGTAGAGAATGGTTGCTGGTAGTGCCAAAGAAGAGAAGGAAAGAAATCATGAGTGAATACCACAACCATATGCTGAATGGCCATCTGGGCGTCGCCAGAACCACATACCGATTGAAGGATAAATACTATTGGCCTTCCATGCTGAAAGATGTTTCCGAATTTGTAAAGACGTGCCATCTTTGCCAAAGTCGGAAAGGTCCAAATCAGTTGCCATCTGGACTTCTACAACCTATTCCCCCAGCTAACTACCCTTTTGAAAGAATCGGAATTGACTTTGTTGGCCCCTTGCCATCAACGAAAAGAAGAAGGAAATGGATCATTGTGTTGACGGATTATTATACAAAGTATGCTGAAACAAAGGCAGTACCAGAAGCGACAGTGAAAGAAGTCTCTACATTTTTAATCGAACATATATTTTTACGTCACGGGGCTCCAAGATTTCTTATCAGCGACAGAGGTTCACAATTCACTAGCAATTTGATGAAGGAGGTTATGAAAATGTGCAAAGTTAAACATTGCTTCACAACGAGCTACCACCCCCAGACTAACGGACTAACGGAAAGGCTAAATAGAACTTTAATCAATATGATCAGCATGTATGTGAATACGGATCAGAAGAACTGGGACGAAATCCTTCCTTTTATCACCCACGCATATAATACCACAATTCAAGAAACCACAGGCTACTCTCCATTTTTCCTGTTGTTTGGGAGGGAACCCATGTCCCTCTTAGACGACGAGAATATCCCAACGGACAGTAACATGGACGATTACGACGAATATATAGAAAACTACTTAGATAAAATAGCAAGGACGAGACAGGTAGTCATTAACAACACAGAGAAGACTCAGGAAAGAATGAAAAGAAACTATGACAAAAAACACAACGAGAGAATCTATGAACCAGGACATTTAGTGGCAGTTTGGACACCAGTCAGGAAAATCGGAAAATGTGAAAAACTATTGAGAAAATATTTTGGGCCATATCGAATATTAAAGAAGCTGTCCAACGTAAATTACTCAATTGAGCCGAAAGATAATCCTGGCCAAGACCCATTGATTGTCCATGTCTCAAGACTCAAACCCTATTTTGAAAGAATTGATGAGGTCACTCACGAGGACGTGACGACCTCTGGAGAGGGGGAAGTGTTGCATCATGATTAATGCGCCTATTTTTAAAATTATTTATAATATTATTTTTAATATATTTAAAATTTAAATTATAAATTTATTTATTTTTATAAAACAGATTATTAATATAAAATATTATGTACTATAAAACATTTGTATTTTGATACACTAAATACCCTACATGCTTTAAACTTTGATGTGGTAAATAAAGAGAGATTCTAGGTGCTACCTAAATTTATAGTTGTCTTATTATTGACTGGTTTAACCTTGTAAGATGGTTGAGACACGTTCTGGAAAGATGCAAGACACGTCTGAGGAGAGACTCAAGACTGAAGAATCTGCCAAACCGCAGCCCAGTGCAACACTATACATATAAAAATATGGAATAATTTACACTATCAACGGAAGCAAGTACAAGTAAGACAGAGCTGGAGGTATTGTGGAATGTAAGTTCACCATAAGTGTGGTATGATTCGATATTATGGAAGATATTGGTCTTAGTTGTGTGTCCGCAGTATGGACTGTTTTGTCTGACTGGTGTTATGTAATTAAAGTAAGTAAGAAATCTGTAACCAATTTACATATTATTTATTATTAATAGTAATTACAGTAGACTCTCCTATAACGCGAGTTTTTACAACGCGATTTCGTACAACGCGATAAAAAAAATTGCGACAAATTTATTTATACAACGCGAATTTTCGTATAACGCGTTATAAAATAAAACAATTTACCTTAACAACATTCTCGTTATACAAGTTTTATTTCGTACAACGCGAATTCCTATAACGCGATTTCATACAACACGGAACACATTAATCGCGTTATAGGAGAGTTTACTGTATACAAAACAAATCTTGGTATATATGTCTACATGAAAACAACAAAAACAATAATTATTATATATAAGTTCCTTTTCAAACACGAGCTCATCTATAGCCATTGTTACTCTGTGTATTATTCCAACAACTGAGTCTTGGACTCAGGAGAGAGGTAAAATTTTGATGCATTAGTGCGCCATATTTTATGAGAAATTTAAACTATTTTAGACGCGTATGATTATTTACAGAATAAAACAATTTTCTACTATCCTTTCTGCAATGATAAGTTAATGGGAGAGCTTGGCTCCTCAGTGGTTAACCCTCTCAGCGGTTTCGCCAGTTTAATCTACTATACCGCTGTAATATTGTATTGGACAGTTTTGCTTTCATACTGATATTGAAGCTGTGACCTTCTGAAGTAGGTATTTTAAATGAACTATGTACATAAGTTTTAAGGGGACAGTAAAAATACCTATAATTATAAATATATAATATACTTCGAGCATTGCTCTTCCGCAAATAGAAAATACAAATTCCTATAACCATATTAACAATTGGGGAAGCCTTCCTTGCTGAAGACATTTGTACACAACTATATATATATTCCCCTATACTTTATATGCCCTTTTACTCTCTTATTTTTCCACCTTTGTAAAATTTGATTAAAAGAATCAATAAAATTGTTTAAATTGTAATTGTATAACCACATATTAACATGATGCATTAGCACGCCAAATGTTATAATAAATTTAAAAGCTGAAAAATATATTTGCATATGGGAATGATTTACATATTTTAGAGCTGTTTCGAACTCCAACATTCTATCCCAACCACAAGTATATATGATACAAGCAATGATAATCATGGTATGTTTACGGCAGCTCATGCTCATTAAAACTCTTTATTCAGACATTATTATTAAATACATAGCATTCTTTACCTATCTACATATTCTGGTAGACACAGGATGTTGCTACAATCAATCCACACTTGTTACCAATATGATATTCATTCAAGGCTCAAGGTTCCCTGGGACAATCAGGAACTACATGACTCGTTAGTAAGGGAAGACAATGGGAATGTTCGAGTCCTCTGGCATCTGGAATATTGATAACCTTGTTATACTGTCGATCTAACACGGTGAGATATGCTCATCTGTCTAACACGGTGAGACATGGACAGCCAAGTGTTTATCTGTCTAACACGGTGAGAAATGGACAGCCAAGTGTTCATCTGTTGTCTAGTTGGTGAGACATGGACAGCCAAGTGTTCATCTGTTGTCTAACACGGTGAGATATGGACAGCCAAGTGTTCATCTGTCTAACACGGTGAGACATGGACAGCCAATTGTTTATCAGTCTAACACGGTGAGACATGGACAGCCAAGTGTTTATCTGTCTAACACGGTGAGACATGGACAGCCAAGTGTTCATCTGTTGTATAACACGGTGAGAAATGGACAGCCAAGTGTTTATCTGTCTAACACGGTGAGAAATGGACAGCCAAGTGTTTATCTGTCTAACACGGCGAGGCATGGACAGCCAAGTGTTTATCTGTCTAACACGGTGAGACATGGACAGCCAAGTGTTCATCTGTTGTCTAACACGGTGAGACATGGACAGCCAAGTGTTCATCTGTTGTCTAATACGGTGAGACATGGACAGCCAAGTGTTTATCTGTCCAACACGGTAAGACATGGACAGCCAAGTGTTTATCGGTCTAACACGGTGAGACATGGACAGCCAAGTGTTTATCTTTCTAACACGGTGAGACATGGACAGCCAAGTGTTTATCTGTCTAACACGGTGAGACATGGACAGCCAAGTGTTTATCTGTCTAACACGGTGAGACATGGACAGCCGTGTGTTCATCTGTTGTCTAACACGGTGAGAAATGGACAGCCAAGTGTTCATCTGTCTAACACGGTGAGACATGGACAGCCAAGTGTTTATCTGTCTAACACGGTGAGACATGGACAGCCAAGTGTTTATCTGTTGTCTAACACGGTGAGACATGGACAGCCAAGTGTTTATCTGTCTAACACGGTGAGACATGGACAGCCAAGTGTTCATCTGTCTAACACGGTGAGACATGAACAGCCTAGTGTTTATCTGTCTAACACGGTGAGACATGGACGGCCAAGTGTTCATCCGTCTAACACGGTGAGACATGGACGGCCAAGTGTTTATTTGTCTAACACGGTGAGACATGAACAGCCTAGTGTTTATCTGTCTAACACGGTGAGACATGGACGGCCAAGTGTTCATCCGTCTAACACGGTGAGACATGGACGGCCAAGTGTTTATCTGTTGTCTAACACGGTGAGACATGGACAGCCAAGTGTTTATCTGTTGTCTAACACGGTGAGACATGGACAGCCAAGTGTTCATCTGTCTAACACGGTGAGACATGGACAGCCAAGTGTTTATCCGTCTAACACGGTGAGACATGGACAGCCAAGTGTTTATCCGTCTAACACGGTGAGACATGGACAGCCAAGTGTTTATCGGTCTAACACGGTGAGACATGGACAGCCAAGTGTTTATCCGTCTAACACGGTGAGACATGGACAGCCAAGTGTTTATCGGTCTAACACGGTGAGACATGGACAGCCAAGTGTTTATCCGTCTAACACGGTGAGACATGGACAGCCAAGTGTTTATCGGTCTAACACGGTGAGACATGGACAGCCAAGTGTTCATCCGTCCAACACGGTGAGACATGGACGGCCAAGTGTTCATCCGTCTAACACGGTGAGACATGGACAGCCAAGTGTTCATCCGTCTAACACGGTGAGACATGGACAGCCAAGTGTTTATCGGTCTAACACGGTGAGACATGGACAGCCAAGTGTTTATCGGTCTAACACTGTGAGACATGGACAGCCAAGTGTTTATCCGTCTAACACGGTGAGACATGGACAGCCAAGTGTTTATCGGTCTAACACGGTGAGACATGGACAGCCAAGTGTTTATCCGTCTAACACGGTGAGACATGGACAGCCAAGTGTTTATCGGTCTAACACGGTGAGACATGGACAGCCAAGTGTTTATCGGTCTAACACGGTGAGACATGGACAGCCAAGTGTTCATCCGTCTAACACGGTGAGACATGGACGGCAAGTGTTCATCCGTCTAACACGGTGAGACATGGACAGCCAAGTGTTCATCCGTCTAACACGGTGAGACATGGACAGCCAAGTGTTCATCTGTCTAACACGGTGAGACATGGACAGCCAAGTGTTCATCCGTCTAACACAGTGAGACATGGACAGCCAAGTGTTCATCTGTTGTCTAACACGGTGAGACATGGACGGCCAAGTGTTCATCTGTTGTCTAACACGGTGAGACATGGACAGTCAAGTGTTTTTCTGTTGTCTAGCACAGTGAGACATGGACAGCCAAGTGTTTATCTGTTGTCTAACACGGTGAGACATGGACAGCCAAGTGTTCATCTGTCTAACACGGTGAGACATAGACAGCCAAGTGTTCATCTGTTGTCGAACACGGTGAGACATGGACAGCCAAGTGTTTATCTGTTGTCTAACACGGTGAGACATGGACAGCCAAGTGTTCATCTGTTGTCTAACACGGTGAGACATGGACAGCCAAGTGTTCATCCGTCTAACACGGTGAGACATGGACAGACAAGTGTTCATCTGTTGTCTAACACGGTGAGACATGGACAGCCAAGTGTTCATCTGTCTAACACGGTGAGATATGGACAGCTAAGTGTTCATCTGTCTAACACGGTGAGACATGGACAGCCAAGTGTTCATCTGTCTAACACGGTGAGACATGGACAGCTAAGTGTTTATCTGTCTAACACGGTGAGACATGGACAGCTAAGTGTTTATCTGTCTAACACGGTGAGATATGGACGGCCAAGTGTTCATCTGTCTAACACGGTGAGACATGGACGGCCAAGTGTTCATCTGTCTAAAACGGTGAGACATGGACGGCCAAGTGTTTATCTGTCTAACACGGTGAGATATGGACAGCTAAGTGTTCATCTGTCTAACACGGTGAGGCATGGACAGCCAAGTGTTTATCTTCTAACACGGTGAGACATGGACAACCAAGTGTTTATCGGTCTAACACGGTGAGACATGGACAGCCAAGTGTTTATCCGTCTAACACGGTGAGACATGGACAGCCAAGTGTTTATCGGTCTAACACGGTGAGACATGGACAGCCAAGTGTTTATCCGTCTAACACGGTGAGACATGGACGGCCAAGTGTTTATCCGTCTAACACGGTGAGACATGGACGGCCAAGTGTTCATCCGTCTAACACGGTGAGACATGGACGGCCAAGTGTTCATCCGTCTAACACGGTGAGACATGGACAGCCAAGTGTTCATCCGTCTAACACGGTGAGACATGGACAGCCAAGTGTTCATCCGTCTAACACGGTGAGACATGGACAGCCAAGTGTTTATCGGTCTAACACTGTGAGACATGGACAGCCAAGTGTTTATCCGTCTAACACGGTGAGACATGGACAGCCAAGTGTTTATCGGTCTAACACGGTGAGACATGGACAGCCAAGTGTTTATCCGTCTAACACGGTGAGACATGGACAGCCAAGTGTTTATCCATCTAACACGGTGAGACATGGACAGCCAAGTGTTTATCCGTCTAACACGGTGAGACATGGACAGCCAAGTGTTCATCCGTCTAACACGGTGAGACATGGACAGCCAAGTGTTCATCCGTCTAACACGGTGAGACATGGATAGCCAAGTGTTCATCCGTCTAACACAGTGAGACATGGACAGCCAAGTGTTCATCTGTTGTCTAACACGGTGAGACATGGACGGCCAAGTGTTCATCTGTTGTCTAACACGGTGAGACATGGACAGTCAAGTGTTTATCTGTTGTCTAGCACGGTGAGACATGGACAGCCAAGTGTTCATCTACTGTCTAACACGGTGAGACATGGACAGCCAAGTGTTTATCTGTTTAACACGGTGAGATATGGACAGCTAAGTGTTCATCTACTGTCTAACACGGTGAGACATGGACAGCCAAGTGTTCATCTGTCTAACACGGTGAGACATGGACAGCCAAGTGTTTATCTGTCTAACACGGTGAGACATGGACAGCCAAGTGTTTATCTGTCTAACACGGTGAGATATGGACAGCCAAGTGTTTATCTGTCTAACACGGTGAGACATGGACAGCCAAGTGTTTATCTGTCTAACACGGTGAGACATGGACAGCCAAGTGTTCATCTGTTGTCTAACACGGTGAGAAATGGACAGCCAAGTGTTTATCTGTCTAACACGGTGAGACATGGACAGCCAAGTGTTCATCTATTGTCTAACACGGTGAGACATGGACAGCCAAGTGTTCATCTGTTGTCTAACACGGTGAGAAATGGACAGCCAAGTGTTTATCTGTCTAACACGGTGAGACATGGACAGCCAAGTGTTCATCTATTGTCTAACACGGTGAGACATGGACAGCCAAGTGTTTATCTGTCTAACACGGTGAGACATGGACAGCCAAGTGTTCATCTGTCTAACACGGTGAGACATGGACAGCCAAGTGTTCATCTGTTGTCTAACACGGTGAGACATGGACAGCCAAGTGTTCATCTGTTGTCTAACACGGTGAGACATGGACAGGCAAGTGTTTATCTGTTGTCTAACACGGTGAGACATGGACAGCCAAGTGTTCATCCGTCTAACACGGTGAGACATGGACAGCCAAGTGTTTATCTGTCTAACACGGTGAGACATGGACAGCCAAGTGTTTATCTGTCTAACACGGTGAGACATGGACAGCCAAGTGTTCATCGGTCTAACACGGTGAGATATGAACAGCTAAGTGTTTATCCGTCTAACACGGTGAGACATGGACAGCCAAGTGTTTATCGGTCTAACACGGTGAGACATGGACAGCCAAGTGTTTATCCGTCTAACACGGTGAGACATGGACAGCCAAGTGTTTATCGGTCTAACACGGTGAGACATGGACAGCCAAGTGTTCATCCGTCCAACACGGTGAGACATGGACGGCCAAGTGTTCATCCGTCTAACACGGTGAGACATGGACAGCCAAGTGTTCATCCGTCTAACACGGTGAGACATGGACAGCCAAGTGTTTATCGGTCTAACACGGTGAGACATGGACAGCCAAGTGTTTATCGGTCTAACACTGTGAGACATGGACAGCCAAGTGTTTATCCGTCTAACACGGTGAGACATGGACAGCCAAGTGTTTATCGGTCTAACACGGTGAGACATGGACAGCCAAGTGTTTATCCGTCTAACACGGTGAGACATGGACAGCCAAGTGTTTATCGGTCTAACACGGTGAGACATGGACAGCCAAGTGTTTATCGGTCTAACACGGTGAGACATGGACAGCCAAGTGTTCATCCGTCTAACACGGTGAGACATGGACGGCAAGTGTTCATCCGTCTAACACGGTGAGACATGGACAGCCAAGTGTTCATCCGTCTAACACGGTGAGACATGGACAGCCAAGTGTTCATCTGTCTAACACGGTGAGACATGGACAGCCAAGTGTTCATCCGTCTAACACAGTGAGACATGGACAGCCAAGTGTTCATCTGTTGTCTAACACGGTGAGACATGGACGGCCAAGTGTTCATCTGTTGTCTAACACGGTGAGACATGGACAGTCAAGTGTTTATCTGTTGTCTAGCACAGTGAGACATGGACAGCCAAGTGTTTATCTGTTGTCTAACACGGTGAGACATGGACAGCCAAGTGTTCATCTGTCTAACACGGTGAGACATAGACAGCCAAGTGTTCATCTGTTGTCGAACACGGTGAGACATGGACAGCCAAGTGTTTATCTGTTGTCTAACACGGTGAGACATGGACAGCCAAGTGTTCATCTGTTGTCTAACACGGTGAGACATGGACAGCCAAGTGTTCATCCGTCTAACACGGTGAGACATGGACAGACAAGTGTTCATCTGTTGTCTAACACGGTGAGACATGGACAGCCAAGTGTTCATCTGTCTAACACGGTGAGATATGGACAGCTAAGTGTTCATCTGTCTAACACGGTGAGACATGGACAGCCAAGTGTTCATCTGTCTAACACGGTGAGACATGGACAGCTAAATGTTTATCTGTCTAACACGGTGAGATATGGACAACTAAGTGTTCATCTGTCTAACACGGTGAGACATGGACAGCTAAGTGTTTATCTGTCTAACACGGTGAGACATGGACAGCTAAGTGTTTATCTGTCTAACACGGTGAGATATGGACGGCCAAGTGTTCATCTGTCTAACACGGTGAGACATGGACGGCCAAGTGTTCATCTGTCTAAAACGGTGAGACATGGACGGCCAAGTGTTTATCTGTCTAACACGGTGAGATATGGACAGCTAAGTGTTCATCTGTCTAACACGGTGAGGCATGGACAGCCAAGTGTTTATCTTCTAACACGGTGAGACATGGACAGCCAAGTGTTTATCGGTCTAACACGGTGAGACATGGACAGCCAAGTGTTTATCCGTCTAACACGGTGAGACATGGACAGCCAAGTGTTTATCGGTCTAACACGGTGAGACATGGACAGCCAAGTGTTTATCCGTCTAACACGGTGAGACATGGACGGCCAAGTGTTTATCCGTCTAACACGGTGAGACATGGACGGCCAAGTGTTCATCCGTCTAACACGGTGAGACATGGACAGCCAAGTGTTCATCCGTCTAACACGGTGAGACATGGACAGCCAAGTGTTCATCCGTCTAACACGGTGAGACATGGACAGCCAAGTGTTTATCGGTCTAACACTGTGAGACATGGACAGCCAAGTGTTTATCCGTCTAACACGGTGAGACATGGACAGCCAAGTGTTTATCGGTCTAACACGGTGAGACATGGACAGCCAAGTGTTTATCCGTCTAACACGGTGAGACATGGACAGCCAAGTGTTTATCCATCTAACACGGTGAGACATGGACAGCCAAGTGTTTATCCGTCTAACACGGTGAGACATGGACAGCCAAGTGTTCATCCGTCTAACACGGTGAGACATGGACAGCCAAGTGTTCATCCGTCTAACACGGTGAGACATGGATAGCCAAGTGTTCATCCGTCTAACACAGTGAGACATGGACAGCCAAGTGTTCATCTGTTGTCTAACACGGTGAGACATGGACGGCCAAGTGTTCATCTGTTGTCTAACACGGTGAGACATGGACAGTCAAGTGTTTATCTGTTGTCTAGCACGGTGAGACATGGACAGCCAAGTGTTTATCTGTTGTCTAACACGGTGAGACATGGACAGCCAAGTGTTCATCTGTCTAACACGGTGAGACATAGACAGCCAAGTGTTCATCTGTTGTCGAACACGGTGAGACATGGACAGCCAAGTGTTTATCTGTTGTCTAACACGGTGAGACATGGACAGCCAAGTGTTCATCCGTCTAACACGGTGAGACATGGACAGACAAGTGTTCATCTGTTGTCTAACACGGTGAGACATGGACAGCCAAGTGTTCATCTGTCTAACACGGTGAGATATGGACAGCTAAGTGTTCATCTGTCTAACACGGTGAGACATGGACAGCCAAGTGTTCATCTGTCTAACACGGTGAGACATGGACAGCTAAATGTTTATCTGTCTAACACGGTGAGATATGGACAACTAAGTGTTCATCTGTCTAACACGGTGAGATATCGACAGCTAAGTGTTCATCTTTCTAACACGGTGAGACATGGACAGCTAAGTGTTCATCTGTCTAACACGGTGAGGCATGGACAGCCAAGTGTTTATCTGTCTAACACGGTGAGACATGGACAGCCAAGTGTTTATCTGTCTAACACGGTGAGATATGGACAGCTAAGTGTTCATCTGTCTAACACGGTGAGATATCGACAGCTAAGTGTTCATCTTTCTAACACGGTGAGACATGGACAGCTAAGTGTTCATCTGTCTAACACGGTGAGACATGGACAGCCAAGTGTTTATCTGTCTAACACGGTGAGACATGGACAGCCAAGTGTTTATCTGTCTAACACGGTGAGACATGGACAGCCAAGTGTTCATCTGTCTAACACGGTGAGATATGGACAGCTAAGTGTTCATCTGTCTAACACGGTGAGACATGGACAGCTAAGTGTTCATCTGTCTAACACGGTGAGACATGGACAGCTAAGTGTTCATCTGTCTAACACGGTGAGATATGAACAGCTAAGTGTTCATCTGTCTAACACGGTGAGACATGGACAGCCAAGTGTTTATCTGTTGTCTAACACGGTGAGACATGGACAGCCAAGTGTTTATCTGTTGTCTAACACGGTGAGACATAAACAGCCAAGTGTTCATCCGCCTAACACGGTGAGACATGGACAGCCAAGTGTTTATCTGTCTAAAACGGTGAGACATGGACAGCCAAGTGTTCATCTATTGTCTAACACGGTGAGACATGGACAGACAAGTGTTCATCTGTCTAACACGGTGAGACATGGACAGCCAAGTGTTCATCCGTCTAACACGGTGAGACATGGACAGCCAAGTGTTTATCTGTCTAACACGGTGAGACATGGACAGCCAAGTGTTTATCTGTTGTCTAACACGGTGAGACATGGACAGCCAAGTGTTTATCTGTTGTCTAACACGGTGAGACATGGACAGCCAAGTGTTCAACCGTCTAACACGGTGAGACATGGACAGCCAAGTGTTTATCTGTCTAACACGGTGAGACATGGACAGCCAAGTGTTTATCTGTTGTCTAACACGGTGAGACATGGACAGCCAAGTGTTCATCTGTCTAACACGGTGAGACATGGACAGCCAAGTGTTTATCTGTCTAACACGGTGAGAAATGGACAGCCAAGTGTTTATCTGTCTAACACGGTGAGACATGGACAGCCAAGTGTTTATCTGTTGTCTAACACGGTGAGACATGGACAGCCAAGTGTTCATCTGTCTAACACGGTGAGACATGGACAGCCAAGTGTTCATCTGTCTAACACGGTGAGACATGGACAGCCAAGTGTTTATCGGTCTAACACGGTGAGACATAGGCAGCCAAGTGTTTATCTGTCTAACACGGTGAGACATGGACAGCCAAGTGTTCATCTACTCTCTAACACGGTGAGACATGGACAGCCAAGTGTTTATCTGTTTAACACGGTGAGATATGGACAGCTAAGTGTTCATCTACTGTCTAACACGGTGAGACATGGACAGCCAAGTGTTCATCTGTCTAACACGGTGAGACATGGACAGCCAAGTGTTTATCTGTCTAACACGGTGAGACATGGACAGCCAAGTGTTTATCTGTCTAACACGGTGAGATATGGACAGCCAAGTGTTTATCTGTCTAACACGGTGAGACATGGACAGCCAAGTGTTCATCTACTGTCTAACACGGTGAGACATGGACAGCCAAGTGTTTATCTGTTTAACACGGTGAGATATGGACAGCTAAGTGTTCATCTACTGTCTAACACGGTGAGACATGGACAGCCAAGTGTTCATCTGTCTAACACGGTGAGACATGGACAGCCAAGTGTTTATCTGTCTAACACGGTGAGACATGGACAGCCAAGTGTTTATCTGTCTAACACGGTGAGATATGGACAGCCAAGTGTTTATCTGTCTAACACGGTGAGACATGGACAGCCAAGTGTTTATCTGTCTAACACGGTGAGACATGGACAGCCAAGTGTTCATCTGTTGTCTAACACGGTGAGAAATGGACAGCCAAGTGTTTATCTGTCTAACACGGTGAGACATGGACAGCCAAGTGTTCATCTATTGTCTAACACGGTGAGACATGGACAGCCAAGTGTTCATCTGTTGTCTAACACGGTGAGAAATGGACAGCCAAGTGTTTATCTGTCTAACACGGTGAGACATGGACAGCCAAGTGTTCATCTATTGTCTAACACGGTGAGACATGGACAGCCAAGTGTTTATCTGTCTAACACGGTGAGACATGGACAGCCAAGTGTTCATCTGTCTAACACGGTGAGACATGGACAGCCAAGTGTTCATCTGTTGTCTAACACGGTGAGACATGGACAGCCAAGTGTTCATCTGTTGTCTAACACGGTGAGACATGGACAGGCAAGTGTTTATCTGTTGTCTAACACGGTGAGACATGGACAGCCAAGTGTTCATCCGTCTAACACGGTGAGACATGGACAGCCAAGTGTTTATCTGTCTAACACGGTGAGACATGGACAGCCAAGTGTTTATCTGTCTAACACGGTGAGACATGGACAGCCAAGTGTTCATCGGTCTAACACGGTGAGATATGAACAGCTAAGTGTTCATCTGTCTAACACGGTGAGACATGGACAGCCAAGTGTTTATCTGTCTAACACGGTGAGACATGGACAGCCAAGTGTTTATCTGTTGTCTAACACGGTGAGACATGGACAGCCAAGTGTTTATCTGTCTAACACGGTGAGACATGGACAGCCAAGTGTTTATCTGTCTAACACGGTGAGACATGGACAGCCAAGTGTTTATCTGTCTAACACGGTGAGATATGGACAGCCAAGTGTTTATCTGTCTAACACGGTGAGATATGGACAGCCAAGTGTTTATCTGTCTAACACGGTGAGATATGGACAGCCAAGTGTTCATCTGTCTAACACGGTGAGACATGGACAGCCAAGTGTTTATCTGTTGTCTAACACGGTGAGACATGGACAGCCAAGTGTTTATCTGTCTAACACGGTGAGACATGGACAGCCAAGTGTTTATCTGTCTAACACGGTGAGATATGGACAGCCAAGTGTTTTTCTGTCTAACACGGTGAGACATGGACAGCTAAGTGTTTATCTGTCTAACACGGTGAGACATGGACAGCCAAGTGTTCATCTGTTGTCTAACACGGTGAGACATGGACAGCCAAGCGATCACCCGACCTGCGATATCAAAGACTTTCCACTGTCCATGAGTGTATGTGTTTTCGGAAGTTAATTAAATACACAATAGGTTGAAATTTTTGACCTTTTTATATAAAGATCTATTTATTAATTGCTCTCTATTAAAAAAAAAAAAAAAAAAAGGTTGATATGTAAATATACCTAAAAGCTTCCATATTTGGTTGAGAGATGGCGCCAGGAGTGCAGCGACGTTGATTCTGTTTATCTCTACTCTTATATTTGGAGTTTCCCTACAACTAACTCTCCATATTGTTTAAGTAATTCAAATAATACCTTTTTATATAAATATATATTTATGGATTGCTCTATTTTAGAAAAAATAGGTTACACTGTAAATATCTTTTTTTTATATTTATTTTAAAAAGAATCATACGCGTCTATAATAGTTTCGTATTTTGATAACAGATGGCGCTCTAATGCATCATAATATTGTTTAAGTATCGATTCATTTCGTATTTTGTTTATGTATTTTGGTCAAATATCTGTAGTGGAGGTCGTCGACTTGAGATGTTCTCTCGACACCAAAAAAGATTTACTGCATATATGTAGTAACTTCAATCCAGTACAAAGTATGAAACAACAGAATTGTTTTGTAGCAATCGTTTAGTACTAGTTGGCGCGTATTATTCTATATACAGTTACGAGCGTCATTCTTCATCAGTCATCTCTGTCACCGTTTGCTTTTTTTTTTTTTTGGAATGGCGCCCTCCTATTGGTCGGCTACGATCACGCCACCTTTGCCCCCCCACTCGCTTTTTCGTTTTTGTAACTATTGTGTTGGAGCGGGTCGCCCCTTAAATAAATGCATATATTAGTTAATAACCAAATGGAATCCTCTCTTTCTTTTTCCCAGCAAGAGACGCCTACGGAAGCCAACAGTACATAGACAGATAAAGCACATAGGCTATAGTTATTAACTAACATATGCATTTATATAAGGCGCCAATTCATAATTGTAACAAATAGTATTTGAATCAAAACATTCAATCGGGTAAAACACGGGCGTTGCTCGGGTCATTCGGCTAGTATATTTATAAATACGATATCTGTGATGTATAATTCAACTCGGAACCTGCTGGGAGTTGATACGATCCTACATTCATAGACAAAACTTGAGCAAGTGAAAAGTTTTTGATATCGCCGGTCGTCTTTTTTTTTTTTTAAGGAAACAGAGGTATTTTTGTTCACACTTTTTTATCTCCTGTGTTTTCAATAAAGGTCACTATAATATCTTTCAGAGTTATTGTCTCAGTCCCGATATACATGGTAAAAGTTGCAACTTCTTTAAGTTTTGTCCATTAGTGTATATTGGTTATCTCGTATGTCTTCAATAAAGGTCACTGTAATATCTTTCAGAGTTATTGTCTCAATCCTGATATACGTACATGTTAAAAGTTACAACTTCCTTAAATTTTGTACATAAGCGTAAAAGGCGGAATAGATTAAAAATTAGATTTCTATCTCAAACTTCCTTGGATTTACAACCAAAAAATTGGAAAAAATTCAAAATATTGGGGTTTACTGTAATAGTTTATCAATCTATTTGCAAATAATATCATCATTCCTATATTTTCTCTTGTAGTTGTTGTTTCTTATCCCCTTGTGTAAAGAATACGAATTCAATGAGTTCATGTTTCACGAGCTATCTCATAGAATGGGCTGTAAGGGTGCAGCTTTCATTGATCACGGCACCATGATCCACTTTGGTGAAAGTCTGACTTTGCCTGTAATTTGAGGCTGTTCCTAACATGGAAGCCTTTGCTGCCGACTCTAACATGAATACAGATGTACATAACTATGTGCGTATGTTTATTGTTTCGAATTCACATATAAAACATATTTGTAAAAAGCCTCATATGGATGAAAAGTTTCACTGGGAGGAAATGTGGACCATAAAAAGATATATCTATGAGAAAATAGAACAAAAGTGAATTTGTACTTGG